>CM033475.1:151051191-151651191 GCA_019447015.1 Hymenochirus boettgeri | reverse complement strand
CACAGCTATCAACAATGGAATTTGTTGGCAAAAATGTTACATTTTAGTTTATCCTTCTTTAATCCTTGTTAAGCTTTGTGCTAAGCCTGAAATAATAATACAGTTGAACTATCCTGTCACAACTACCACCCACCGTTGACTAAAGACCTTGCCTATTGGCATAATCCATCAAGGGAAGATTAAATATAATTTACTTACTTTGTATGTTTTTAAACTCATAAATCCCTTCAGCAGTACCCTCACATCCTACAATTTATCTTGCAGGAGGCTACACTTGCAGATAAAATCAATTACTTTACCTAAGGAACTCAAACAAATTTTCAGGTACTTAGTTTTCTTTTTTTATTTCAAATGAATATCAAAATTGCCGCTGATCCATTCCAGCACACCACAAAGCTGTAAGTAAAACAGTTAAATAAAGATTAGCATGTACTGTATATGTCACATCACATCTATAATATATATGAATATATATTAACTGTATGACTGCATGTGAGGAGTCTTCCATCTTCTCCAAAGCAACAAATAATGGAATAATTGCAGTTATTTTTAGTCACAATCAATTATATGTCATTTTGGGTGTAAACATGTTTACATACTGTTTTTATTTGAGTATCCATGACAAATGTTCCCAACCTGGGATATCTAGTCTAATCTGGAACCTTTCAAAGGATTACTACTGCTTCTACTGATTCTAAAGAAACAATTGAACCCTTGTAATCTGGAATGTGCAGGCTAATACCACATGAAGAGGATGGTAAGTGGGTGCTATTGAAGCTACTAAAGGTACTAAACGCAAGAAAGGTTATTACTGTACATAGCTTTTTACAGTATGTAATACTATTGGTCCTCAAATATAGTCACAATCATCTAGTTTCAAGACATTTTGGTTTCTCCAAAATAATTGACATTCTAAATAAAAACTTCTGGTGGTCAAGTATGTCCTCTGTTTCTTCCTGTACTGTGGAAGTTTCTTAAACAAAAACCATAAGGAATATTAAATCTGCTACCCACTACATCTCTTCCATTGGGTATGCTGACCATGAACTTTATCATTTGAACTACCAATTTCTAAAGCATTTTGAACCGTATTTGTGCTGGTGGATTGGTTCACCAAGATGGATTCCTATGAAAGGGACTCCTTTTGCCACTGCTTTTATTAAAGAGATTGTCCAGCTCCATAGGTTACCTGATGATGTGGTCTCGGATAGGGGAGGCCAATTTACCTCTGGAAAGAACTTTGCAAATCTTTCATGCTCTAGATGAAAGCCACAGTCACAGCCACAAGTCAGACCAAACCAATCCCTGGAACAAAAATAATCGGTCTAGTCTCTTTTTTTCTAATTAATTCTAATCCAGTAATCTCCATAATCCTATTCCTAGCACCTCGAAAATTCCTAATCTGCAAACCAGGTTGGGCATTTTAAGACAAAATACCAAGGACTCGAAGGAACTTTATGTCCAAGCACAGGCACAGCCCCAAAAATGTCCAGAAGGCAGGGTCCTTCTTCCTAGGGGATTCTGTCTGGATGTCCACATGAAACCTTAAACTTAAAGTTCCTTCGAGGATATTGGGTCCAAGGTAGAGATGATCAAACTGCTAAAAATCTATTCTGATTGGGGAATACGTATAAATATACAGAACTTGAAATAAAGTAACGTCCTTTACATGCTCTTTGATATTGGATAATTATTCCATATTTGGAATCAAGGCTTACCAAATTCAGTCTGTGTATTCGATATAGTGGCCTTGAGGATTTGATATTTCTTAAATCTGCCTCTGAATTGGGATTCAAAATTTGATTATTTTCCCATTTTCGATTCACTGTCTGTCTACAATCTAGTCATCTAGCTGTCTACAATATGTAGATGTCATTGGTGAATTTGGAACCTGTTCTCTTGATCCCATTCCCTCTGGATTACTAAAGCACTGCAATTATTTCCTGTTTAAAGCCTTTAATTTAAATACTTTTCCAACTGCCTTTCTTCAGCTCTACCATTCATTCTATTAGAACATGGAGAGGATTTAGAGGTTGAGTCCATACTTGTCTCAAAAATGTCTGTAAGATGCATCAGGAACTTGGTTAAGTGGAGGGGTTTTAGTTCTGCAGGAATTTCATGAGAACCAGCTAAAAAGGTCCATGCATCTAAATTGGTGAAGGAATTCCATCAGGCTCATCTAGGAAAGCCCTTTCCTAGGGGCACCTGGAGGTTTCCAATGGAGGGAATTGTTATAGCTCACAATCGCCAGTTTCGCGGTTTGCGGGTGTTCATTCAGACCGATAATTCTAACACCGTGTACGTGCATTGGTGACATCGCGTTAGTGGCTGTGGCACAGCCAGATGACCTCACTGAAGCGCCGTGGGCCTACTTAAGCCACTTGTGCTGTTTTTTCAGACTTCATTATGATACTTGGATCCTGTTTCTGACATAGAGATTCTTTCTCCTGTCTTGGCCTGTCTCCGGATCGTGTTTGTTTTTTTTTTAAATGAATTAAATATTATAGATGATTGCAAAAGATCCAGGTTAAAGTGTGCATAAAGGCACAAAGTTTTTTTATCAACATTGTTGTCCTTTTAAATATCTGACAATTAGTGGTGCTGTCTTTTGCTTTCCTGCATCACCAAGCAGATGTATTTTACATTCTAAACATGCTACATGCCTAGATAACCATGTTCTAAGTGGGAAAATGGGTAAGCGATGGTTCGTATTTTTCTAACAATAGCGTGAAATACCGTATCACTTAAATTGTTGTTTTGTTGGGATTTTGTGTGTGTTTTTATTGTAGATGTGAATTTTATTTTTACTGCGATTAGTACTTGCAAAGTAAATGTGCCCCAAAATGTGCCCATAAACATGTAAGTAAATCAAAAAGGTTTTTTAACTTTTGTTACCAAATAAATAAATTCTGCTATCTTCATCTAAAAAATGGTACTGATTTAGTCCAGTAGGTCTGTAAACATCCCCAAAAACCTTGTACACTCCCTGCTTGTTCACATGGGCAGTGTTTATTATCAATGAATGGGGAGTGTTTATTCACAACGTAGGGGCAGTGTTTATTTAAAATGTATGGGCAGTGTTTATTTACAATGTATGGACAGTGTTTATTCACAATGTAGGGGCAGTGTTTATTATCAATGTATGGGCAGTGTTTATTCACAACATAGGGGCAGTGTTTATTCACACTCTATGGGCAGTGCTTATTAACTCTGTATGCCCAGTGTTTATTCACAATGTATGGGCAGAGTTTATTCACACTGTTTAGGCAATTTTTACACAAAGTATGGTGGAGTGCTTATTCACAATGCATAGGCAGTGCTTATTCACACTATATGGCCAGTGTTTATAAACAATGCATAGGCAGTGCTTATTCACACTCTTTGGGCATTGTTTATTCACACTGTATGGGCATTGTTTATTCACACTGTATGGGCATTGTTTATTCACAATGTATGGGAAGTGCTTATTCACACTGTATGGGCAGTGTTCATTCACACTTTATGGACAATGTTTATTCACAATGTATAGGCAATGTTTATTCACACTGTATGG
Source organism: Hymenochirus boettgeri (assembly GCA_019447015.1). Classification (NCBI taxonomy): domain Eukaryota; kingdom Metazoa; phylum Chordata; class Amphibia; order Anura; family Pipidae; genus Hymenochirus; species Hymenochirus boettgeri. The sequence goes on along the minus strand of CM033475.1, from coordinate 151,647,638 downwards.
GCAGTGCTTAGTTCCACTGTATGGGTATTGTTTAATTATACCATATGGGCAATGTTGATTCACACTGAATGGATAGTGTTGATTCAGAATGTCTGGGCAGTATTATATTCACACTGTATGGGCAGTGCTTAATTACACTGATTGGGCAGTGTTTATTCACACAGTGTGGACCGTGTTGATTCACACTATATGGGAATTGTTTATTTACAGTGCTTATTAACACTGTGTGGGCAAAACTTATCCACACTGTATGGGCTGTATTTTTCACAATGTATGGCCAGTATTTATTGACACTGTATAAGAAGTGTTTATTCACAACATATGTGCAGTGTTCAATTATACTGTATGGGCAGTGTTTCTTCATACTGTATGGGTAATTTGATTCACACTGTATGGGCAGTGTTTATTCACAATGCATGGACAGTGTTTTATTCACACTGTATGGGCAGTGTTTAATTACACTGAATGGGCAGTGTTTATTCACAATGTATGGGCAGTGTTTTATTCACACTGTATGCACAATGCTTTATTCACACTGTATGGGCAGTGTTTAAATTAGAATATGTGGGCAATGCTTATTAACACTGTATGGGCAGTGTTTATTCATACTTTATGGGCAGTGTTTATTCATAATGTATGGGCAGTGCCTTTTCACACTGAATGGACAGTGTTTATTCATAATGTATGGGCAGTGTTTATTAACACTATATGGGCAGTGTTTATTTACAATGTATGGGCAGTATTTATTCACACTGTATAGACAGTGTTTTATTCACACTGTATGGGCAGTGTTTAGTTACACTGTATGGGCAGTGTTTATTCATACTGTATGGGCATTGTTTATTTAAAATGTATGGACAGTGTTTTATCCACACTGTATGGGCTGTATTTATTCACAATGTATGGCCAGTATTTATTGACACTGTATGAGAAGTGTTTATTCACAACATATGTGCAGTGTTTAATTATACTGTATGGGCAGTGTTTCTTCATACTGTGTGGGTAATGTTGATTCACACTGTATAGGCAGTGTTTATTCACAATGCATGGACAGTGTTTTATTCACACTGTATGGGCAGTGTTTAATTACACTGAATGGGCAGTGTTTATTCACAATGTATGGGCAGTGTTTTATTCACACTGTATGCGCAATGCTTTATTCACACTGTATGGGCAGTGTTTAAATTAGAATGTGTGGGCAATGCTTATTAACACTGTATGGGCAGTGTTTATTCACACTTTATGGGCAGTGTTTATTCATAATGTATGGGCAGTGCCTTTTCACACTGTATGGGCAGTGTTTATTCACAATGTATGGGCAGTGTTTATTAACACTATATGGGCAGTGTTTATTCACAATGTATGGGCAGTATTTATTCACACTGTATAGACAGTGTTTTATTCACACTGTATGGGCAGTGTTTAGTTACACTGTATGGGCAGTGTTTATTCATACCGTATGGTCAGTGTTTATTCACAATATATGGACAATGTTTTTATTCACACTCTATGGGCAGTGTTTACTTATACTGTATGGGAATTGTTTACTCATGTGGTATGGGCAGAGCTTATTAACACTGTATGGGCAGTTCTTATTCACACGGTATGGGCTGTATTTATTCAAACTGTATGAGAAGGGTTTATTCACAATATATGGGAAGTGCCTAGTTACACTGTATGGGCAGTGTTTAATTATACTGTATGGGCAATGTTGATTCACACTGTATGGGCAGTGTTTATTCACAATGTATGGGCAGTGTTTTTTCACTCTGTATGAGCAGTGTTTAATAACACTGAATGGGCAGTGTTTATTCACACCGTGTGGGCAGTGTTGATTTATACTGTATGGGCATTGTTTACTCACGTGGTATGGGCAGTGATTATTTACACTGTATGGGCAGTACTTATTCACACTGTATGGGTTGTATTTATTCACACTGTATGGGCAGTGTTAATTCCCAGTGTATGGACTATGTTTTTTTATAATGTATGGGCTGTGTTTGATCACCCTTTATAGGCACTGTTATAGTTCACATTGTATGGGCAGTGCTTATTTAAACTGTATGGGCAGTACTTATTTACACTGTATGGGCAGTGTAATTTGCACTGTATGGACTGTGACTATTTACAACGTGTGGGCATTGTTTATTCACGATGTATGGACAGTGCTTATTAACAATGTATAGGCAGTGTTTATTCATACTGTATTGGGAGTATTTATTCACGCTGTATAGGCAATGTTTATTTACACTGTATGGGCAGTGTTCATTGACACTATATAGGCACTGTTAATTCACACTGCATGGGCAGCGCTTATTTACAGTCTATGGGCATTGTTTATTCACACAGTATATGCAGTGTTAATTTGCACTGTATTGACTGTTTATTTACACTGCATGAGCAGCATTTTTTCAAACTGTATGGACAGTGTTTGTTTAGGCTGAATGGACTGTGTTAATTATTATTATTAATATTATTATTGCAGATTTATATAGCGCCAACATATTCCATACCGCTTTACAATTACATGTATAAGTTCACATCAGGCCCTGCCCGAAGCTCATTTATTTGACACATATAACCTATCAGTATGTTTTTAAGATTGTGGGGGAAACCAGAGTGCCCGGAGGAAACCCATGCAAACATGGGGAGAACATGTAAACTCAGATGTGTCCAAAAGTAAATTCGAACTCAGGACTTTAGAGCTGCAAGGCATCACTGCTAACCACTGAGCTGCCATGTTGTTAATTCACACTCAATAGGCAGTGTTTATTCACAGTGTAAGTGCAGTTTTTATTCACACTGTATATGCGCAGTGTTTATTTACATTTTATTGGCAGTGTTTATTCACACTATATGGGCAGTGTTTATTCACAATGTATGGGCAGTACTTAGTCACAGTGTATAGGCAGTGTTTATTCACACTACATGGGCAGTGTTTATTCCAAATGTATGGGCAGTGTGTATTTACACTGTATGGGCAGTCTTTATTCTCATTGTATGGCAGTGTTTATACACACTACATGGAAAGTGTTTATTCACAATGTATGGGCAACACTTATGCACAATGGCACAATGTATGGGTAGTGTTAATTTACAATGTATGGGCAGTATTTATTCACAATGTATGGGCAGTGTTTAATTACACTGAATGGGCAGTGTTTATTCACACTGTATGGACACTGTTTATTTAAACTGTTTTAGCAGTACTTATTAACACTGTATGATCAGTGTTTTAATCACACTGTATGGGCACTTTTTATTTACACTGTTTTAGCAGTACTTATTAACACTGTATGGGCAGTGTTTATTTGCATTGTTTATTCACACTATATCGGCAGTGCATATTCACACTGTATTGGCAATGTTTACTCACACTGCATATGCAGTGTTAATTCCAACTGTATGTGCTGTGTTTATACTATATGGACTGTGTTTATTCACACTGTATTGGCACTGTAAAAACACACTGTATGGGCAGTGTTTATTCACACTGTATGGGCAGTGTTTTTTCACACTGTATGGACTGTGGTTATTTACACTGTGTGGGCAGTGTTTATTCACACTGCATGGACAGTGGAATGTTCCCTGAAACAAATTGGTTTGATTATAAAGGAAGATACCAACACACTGCAAGAATTAGAGACAGGCGCCCTGGCCTTAAAAGAAAAAATTCAAGGAGGATAGGGAGTTTCAGAGTTTTAATGAATCTCTGAAACGTGATGTAGACACTATACAACTATAAAACAAGAAGGGGGAGAAAAAGGAGGAGAAGGTATGGGGCATCAGGATACACCAAGGAATAGATACAGATTGAGGTCGCAGAAAAAGAAAAAAACAACAATAATAGTTGGGGATAATAACTTACAGGTGATTAATCTGACTTCTGAAGATTTAGGTGATGAGGTAGTATCACTACTATCTAAAGGGTTAACATTTGCAACCACCTGTAAGCTTAATAAGTTTGAATTGATTAAAGACCTTCGCCTTTTTGCCCAGAAATTAACCTTGTCAAAAATTTTCACTAGAAGACGACTTAGAGAAAATCTGGAAAACCCAGATAGAGATGCTATAACACTGCAGAAGTTGGAAGCTTTATTAGCTCAACAGGTGGAGGAAGGTAATGTCACCATGGACCGAGAATATCAAAAGAAAGAGCTCCATAATAGGTCTACATGGTGTCCTTCGGTAAGCTGTTTTCCCAACATAGACTTTTTTGTTAAAAAATCTCAAATGTGGGTTGATTAACAGTAATAATTTAATCAAAAGAGAGCAAAAGGCTCTGAGGTCTTTGGAAAAAAGAGATGATTTGGTCATACGTAACTCCGACAAAGGAGGAAACTTTGTTGTAATGTCCAAAATTCAGTATAAACAAGAGGCCTTGAGACAGTTAAACGACAATACCCAATATGAGTTACTGCCAGATAACTCAATACCTAAAATTAAAAAAAAAATTAAAAATATGCTTAATGAGGCTGAAAAAGAAAGTGAATTCCTGTTTGTCCAGAACCCTATATGCCTGACTTTTTATACAATTCCTAAAGTCCCTAAGGACAAGAAATGTCCCCCTGGCAGACCCATCGTTTCGGGGATGGGTGGTCGACTGGAACACGTCTGCCAGTTCATTGACAATGAGTTGAGACCATTTTTGTATGAGCTCAGTTCGTTTGTCTTGGATACTGGGGATGTTTTGAGGAGAATCGATGGCCTTTGTATGGAAGAAGATACTTTCCTGGTTTCTCTTGACATAGAGGTGTTATACTCCTCAATCCCTCATGAAATTGGGATTGGGGCAGTGAGATCCTTCCTAGAATCTCATAATAAGGGGGACAAAGGCCGAATAGAATTCACGTTGAATGCTTTGGAATTTATACTGAAAAATAATATTTTCTTATTTAATGGCAGGTACTATAGGCAGGTAAGGGGGACGGCGATGGGGGCAGCTTGTGCCCCCACCTAGGCCTGCCTCCACCTTGGTTTCTGGGAAAGAACGACGGTGGACCAGCTATCTAGTGTACAACCGTCAGAGCAGGGCTTTCCTCCTATGGAAAGTTTCGGAAACAAGTCTGATGACCTTTATTGATATTGAATGTGAATGAGTTTAACATCAAACTTACCCACGATTATAGTAAGTCAACGGTCAATTTCTTGGACTTAACTATAAAGATTGTTGAAGGTACTTTGCAAACTACTACATATAGGAAGGACACCTCTGTCAATCCCCTTCTTGCAGCCACTAGCCACCATCCACCCAACTTAATATGAGGAATCCCGATGGGGCAATCCCATCGTATTAAAATGACCTGTTCCACAGAAAGCAGTTTCGAGGAACAGGCACAAGACCTGTGTGCGAGGTTTGAACAAAGGGGTTACCCCAGAAATGCCATTCTTAAGGGGTATAAAAAATATAAATATAGTAAAAGGGCTGACATCCTCTATAAAAACAAGGTGAAGAATTTGGAGGAAGTTGAAAAACTATGCCTAGTCACCCTATACAATGAGAATTGGAAGTCTGTGCAAGGAATATTGCGCCGACATTGGTATCTCTTAGCGGAGGACAGTGATTTAGATAATAAAGCTGGTCGAGTCCCATCTTTAACAGCCAAAAGGGCTCCCAACTTAAAAGACAAATTATCCCCTAGTTACTTTAGGGAACCTAAAAAGAAGGGTTATGAATGGCTACGCTCCAAGAAATGGCAGGGCAATAAGAAATGTGGCTGCTGCCGTATATGTAATCACATGGATGAAACCGGTCGTATTATTGCCCCGGATGGGACGATATGTAAGTTAAATCAGATACTTACCTGCCAAAGCAAACAAGTGGTATATGTGATTAGGTGCCACTGTGGGGCAAATTATGTGGGCCAGACGAAATGCACCATGACTACCAGGGTGCAAGAACACTTGATAATAAACCCCAGAAAGGTCCAGTGTGGCAAAACACGTACTGGAACAACATGGGGGTTGTAGAACCGGTATTAAATTTAAAGCTTTGGAGCAGGTTAGGTTGAATTTGAGAGGAGGTAATGTGGAGCGTGTACTTTTACAGAAAGAGCTCCGTTGGATATATAGGTTGAAATCTGGTGCTCCAGGAGGTTTGAATGAGAAATTTAGCTTCGGTAGTTTCTTATAGACTACTGTGTCATCTATTATACGAGACAGCCTCTGGGTTTATGATGCTGAATGTTTCCGCAGTTCTGTGTTAAGTAAACTACTTCGTATATAATGCATTCCTCAGATACATATACTGTATGAGAAAGTCATATGTTGCATTACGCTGATTAATCTTGCTACTATGTTTAACAATATTTTTCTTTGGTAAAGATACTATGTATTTGATCTTGGTTGATAAGGCTGTGAATTTGGGATACCCAACGTACATGGTTGGAGGTGAGTCCCATCAGCCCAAGTGGGGTTAATAGAACTCTCGCAGGAAGAGGACGCAATCCCTGACTAAGCCCATGCTGATACGGGTAATATGGGTGAAACGCCCGTCGGATGTTTGTTGCAATTCAGCGAGAAGTTTGTCGGATCCTGAGAAGATAGTGATTGCCTGTAATGGTTGAACTGTTAGCCGCACAAATCTACTGTGAATGCAGGTACAGCCCAGCGACGGGGTGAAGAGGACAGCTTACCCAGACCGTTGGTGATCAGATGTGAGTTAAGTTGCACGGATGGACTGGTCCTGGTAAGTCCCCAAATCTTTAGCCTGCTTGAAGTGTATTATCTGAATACTGATTTTAACGGTGTTTATTCAGCGTGCGAGTGGAATACCGGGACTTGCAGATTTGGACAGTAGGTAGGGGTCCAGTTCATTAATTTTTTAGCTGTCTGGCAGGCTATTCTATTTTCTTCTCTGGGGGGTGGTTTATTTTTTATCTCTGGGTATGCTCAGAGTTGGGGGCAATTTTATGTTTTATGTGTAATATTGTGTAACAGGGTGATGTGGAGGGGTTATTGTGTTCAATAAAGCTGATTTTTGTAGGGTCCAAAAGTGGATTGTGCTTTTTTAGGGGGCCTGTTTGAGACAGTCTAGTGCATGTATAGTGTTTATTAACATTATATGGGCAGAGTTTATTTATACTGTATGGGTAATATTTATTCACACTGTATAGGCAATGTTTATTAACACTGCATGGGCAGTATTAATTCACACTGTATGGGTACTGTTAATTCATACTTTATGGGCAGTGTTTATTCACACTGTATAGGCAGTGTTAATTAGTGATGGCCTAGTTCGCGGCGGATTTACCACGTTCGTGAACGGTGGATATCTCGGATTTTACGGTTTTCCACCTTCCAAACTTTTCCGTACCGCATTTTCGAAAATTTTCGAAATTACGAGGATTTCTTCAAAATTTCCGTATTTTCGAAGAATCCTCGTATTTTCGAAGAATCGAATCCTCGTATTTTCGAAGAACAGATTTTGCCAAACTTTCGTTTTAATGGGTCCGCTCGCGGATTTTCAAATTTTTTCAAAAATTCGCAGATCCTCGAGCGAATCGGATTTTGCGAAGTGCGGACATCTCTAGTGTTAATATGCACTGTATGGGTAGTGTTTATTTACACTACACGGGCAAAGCTTAGTCACAGTGTATGGGCAGTTCTTATTCATACTAATTGGGCAGTGTAATAACACTGAATGGGCAGTGTTTTTTCACAAAGTATAGGCAGTGCTTAGTCACAGTGTATGGGCAGTGTTTATTCCCACTTATTGAGCAGTGTTTATTCACAATGTGTGTTTATTTACACAGTATGGGCAATGTTTATTGTCACTGTATGGACAGTGTTTATTTAAACCACATGGTAAGTGTTTTTTCACAAAGTATGTGCAGTACCTTGTGAAGGTTCTCATTCATCCAGGTCATGGTATATCAGTTGTATTCAATTAGATCAACTGGATTTGAAGTTTAGTTCTTGAAGACGTTTTGCTAGTCATCCGACTGGCTTTCTCAGTTCAGAATGACTTGTACAAGAATCTGTGGCAATTATGTACCCTGGAAAATCCCAATTAGCATATCACAGCCAGGTGTTAAGGGCATGATTGGATAGTGGCTAAGAGGTGTTATAGGAATGCCCAAAGTAAGGTGTCAAAACAGCATTAACATGTCTGCCATGTACCTACCCCTCCATTACTGTTACAGCCATACCTAAAGTGTAACTATAGTAAAAAAAAAAAAATTGACCAATCATCAAAAGTTTTAACCCCCAACCCAATACAGATACACACACCTACTGATCTACTTATCCATTACTGTAGCAGCCATACTTAAAGGGTAACTAAAGTAAAAAAAAACAAATTTTGACCAATAATCAAAAAAGGCTGTTTTTATAACTTCTAACCTGATCCAGGTACACGCTCCTATTGACCTACCCTTCCATTTCCATGGCAGCCATATTTAAATGGTAACTATAGTAAAAAAAAAATTTTGACTAATCATTAACAAAGTTCATTTTTTTAACCCCTAACCTGACACAGGTACACACACCTACTGATCTACTTATCCATTACTGTGGCAGCCACACTTAAAGGGTAACCAAAGTCAAAAAAACTAATTTTGATCAATAATCAAAAACATTTTTTTTAACCCCCCATGGGGCACAGGCACACACACCTACTGACCTACTCCTCCATTACTGTTGCAGCCATACTTAAAGGGTAACTAAGTTAAAAAAACTAATTTTGACCAATCATCAAAAAAGTTTGTTTTTTAACTTCTAACCTGATCCAGGTACACATGCCTACTCACCTACACTTCCATTTTCATGGCAGCCATATTTAAAAGGTAACTAGTAAAAAAAAACATTCTTGACTAATCATCAACAAAGTTTTTTTTTTAACCCCCGACCTTGCCCAGGTCCACACTACTGACCTACCCTTCCATTACTGTGGCAGCCATACTTAAAGGGTAACTAAAGTTAAAAAAAACAACTAATTTTGACCATCATCAAAAAGGTTTTTTTTTTTTTTAACCCCCAAACTGAGACAGGTACACATACCTACTGACCTACTCTTCCATTTCTGTGGCAGACATACTTAAAGGGTAACTATAGTCAAATATAAATTTTGATCAATAATCAAAAAGGTTTTTTTTTTTTAACTTCCAACCTGACACAGGTACATACACCAACTGAAATACCCATTAATTCATGTGGCAATCACATTTAAAGGGTAAGTATAGTAAAAAAATACATTTTGACCAATCAGCAAAAAAGTTAGTCTTTTATCCCCCAATCTGCCACGAGTTCACACACCAACTGACCTGCCTTTAATTCATGTGATAGCCATATTTACGGGGTAAGTAAAAAACAACAATGTCCTCATCATTGGCATTATTGAGTTTTAAAATCTGCAGCACAAACACACACATTCCCTTCCAAAATGCGGCCTTTCAAGCCAAATTCAAAGTTTATACTTAAACTTTCTCTTTCTATTTTATACTGAATGGGCAGTACTTATTTAAACTGTATAAGCCATATTTATTCGCACTGTATGGGCAGTGTTAATTCACACTGTATGAACTGTGATTATTTACACTTTATGTGTAGTGTTAATTCACACTGTATGAACTGTGATTATTTACACTTTGTGGGCAGCGTTTACTCATACTGTATTAACAGTGATTATTAACACTGCATAGGCAGTGCTTATTAACACTATATGGGAAGAGTTTATTCATACTGTATGACCAGTATTTATTCACACTGAACAGACAATGTTTAGTCACACCATATAGTGTTAATTTTCACTGTATGGGCTGTGTTTATTTACACTTTATGGGCAGTATTTGTTCAGACTGTATGGGTTCTGTTAATTTACACTGTATGGGCAGGACTTATTCATACTGTATAGGCAGTATTTGCACTGTATAGGCAGTGTTAATTTGCACTGTATGGGCAGTAGTTATTTACACTAAATGAGCCCTTTATTTATACTATATGGGGGCTGTATAGACCGTGTTAATTTACATTCTATGGAGTTCTGAAAATCTGACTCAAACCCAATTTAATCAGAAACTTCTATCTCAATTTTCGTATACTTTATCTGAATTTTTGCCTTTTCGATAAAAATTATCAAACACAATTTTGAGATTTTTCAATCTAAATTCCGGATTTTCTAATATTCAATTATTCAATTAAAGTTTAGAGTTTAAAAATCCTGTTGGATCCATAGATTTTTGAAACAGGTAGTTATTGGACTGTATGGGCTGTGTTTATTTACACTTTTTGGGCAGTGCTTCCAAAACCTTTTTTAAATTTAACCATTGGTACAGTATATGTTCCCCATACCATTTATCAGCAACCAATACAATTTTTATGCTTTTTGGAAATGGTAATGCTGAAATTCCACCTCCCATAGACTTCAATTCATTTAGCCATTAATTTTTCTCCTACATCCGCAGTCACCAGCAATCTAGCATGCACCCCAATTCAATTATTTGCCCTCTTTATTGCTGCCATCACACAACAAAATGTAAAAAGCTAACATTACAATACTAGTTACAGTACATTTTATTATTGCACATAACATTATCAATTTCTCAAACAATCCAATAATCCACATTGTGCCCCCATTGTAAAAAAAAATAAAAAAATCAGTAGTACCTATTACCTAATAAATATGCAAATTAATGTAATTTATAATGACTTCTATTGCTTGAGAAGCAGCAAAGAAAAAAAAGAAATAAAATAAGAGAAATCTCCCTCCGGTGGGCGCTTTGGTTATAGAGGGAAAAAGAGGCAGAGAGATGGCTATCTTGTCAAATTAAAGGAAATTGAAATCTGATTAATTAAGGCTTGCAAAGATTTGCATTTGAAAGGGAAAAGGGGGCCCTTCAGAAAATACAGAGAGCGGCTGTAAATCAAAGGGCGTGTTGGAGACTCGTGGGGAAGGCAGCAGAGGGATGAAAGAGAAATGACTGATATTGTCAATTTGACTGAGCTGATCTGTCAGTTGCTCCAGTTTTTTTTCAGTTTCTGTCCCGCAGTGGCCTTTTCCATTGAGACTTGCTGACCTCAGACACAGTGAAAAAGTCACCACTTAACAAAACTTTTTTCATGCAAATTTGCAAATTCCATTTAACCATTCCACGGGTTATATAATATAAAAAGATCTTATTAAAAACCCTTGATTAAAAGTTTTTTTTATAATACAAAATGTTTAATGTTCTTTAAAAAAAGTGTAATAACAGGAATATATTTTATATAGAAAGGGGGAAAAAAACACAACAAGCCACGATTAAAAAAAAAATCATCAGTAAAATCCCTTGGGTTATCGAACATCTCAAATATTAATGAAGAAAGCTAATAGAAGGTTTTCAAATAATGCTCCCATAGGAATATTACCATAAGCATGTCTCCCAAATCTTATTATAAGCGTTCAATGATTCATTAATTCTGCCTCATGTCTTCTAATAAAGCATTCCGGCTTATTAAGTTGATCATCCATTTTAGTCTAGGCGTAAAAGGGTTTTTCCAATTGTGAGTTATACAAATTTTATTAGAAATCAGACTTGGGATAACTAGGTGTCAGATATATGTAATAAGGTTTTTTAATCTCCTGTGTAATCAAGAATATTCAAGAGAAGGGCGGAAATTTTCTTTTGTGACTTATTAATCATCCTTTTGATGCAGCTGCAGTTATCATGCAGGTACAGAATGGCTCACTGAAGTGGGCCTGTTAAATTATTACTCTATACGCGTATACAGTATAAGAATTTATGACAACTGAAAGCAACTTTATTTTCATGTGCACAATATTTCAATCTACTGTTATTAACAGAAATTGAATTGCAGAATTAAGTAAAGTAATTGTATATTATACTATATATTCAAAATAATGTGAAATTTTTTTTACCCTATATACATTGTTCATTTGGATCCTTCTAGATACAAAAGGGAGAACAATCTCCTTTTCTTGTTTGTTTTGGCCATTTTTCACCCATTGACTTTGAACCTTCCAAAGGAAACATTTTGAGTATATGCACATATGACACTTTTTTTAAAGGGCATGTCTACCCCCAAAACTATAATTTAACCCACTACTGGTCCCACTGTGTAGTGTATAAAAATCATTACCTTACATCCCAGCTCCAAATGGTTCTCCTGTAATGTCCCCCCAAAGTTACAAAAACTGCCCACCAGGAGCCTGGCCACCAGGGAATTTGTTTCTGCCTCTGAGCTGTCCTCTTAGAGGTTTTTGGCTTGCTCAGAGTAGCCCTTCACTCCCCCCCCCCCCCCCCCCTCCCTCCCCCTCCCCTTTTGTTCTCCCTCCCCCTAGTGTAAAATCCCTTCCCAGATAGTAGGGCTAGTTCCCCCAGCCCCAACCGCTAAAAAATATTTATAAGAAAGTCCCCCAATCTTTACTTACCTTCCCTCTCTCCTCCATCATTCTCAACTGCCGGCAGCCTCATCTGTGATTGGCTGCCTCTCAGCCAATCACAGACGTGGCTGCCAGTCTGGCCCCCTGCTTGCAGTTTCTAGCGGTTGGGGCTAGGGAAACTAGCCCTACAACATATTAAAAATGATCAAAAGGGTGGACATACCCTTTAATGAAATGCACCTGGATCTGAGGCAACTCAGGGGTTCTCAAACCTTTTAAGACTGTGGGTCACTTGATAAACTAGAACTAAACACCAACAAATCAAAGCTTAAGTTAGAAAGTACTTGCCTCAACAACCTTCTCAGCATGGAAGATCCCACTCAGGTGACTTTCCTTTTCCTATTTTAGCTCATTTTCTGTTCTGTTTGTTCCTCAAAGCTGAAGCTGACATTTTCCTTTGCCTGCCAGTACTTTTGCTTCATTACATTTTCTGCACCTTTGTGTTTTCCACTCCCACCTCTTAACCCCTATGATGTAGGAATATATTAAATCATTAATATTCAAATTGTGTAAAAAAGCAGTGTTGTAGTGTGATGTATATAGGTCTAGGTATCTAGTGTGTCCGGATCTGAAATAATGCACATTCCAAATGCCTCCCTACTTCCCTCCATCCCCCTTCGATTTTGTCCGAAACTAATGTGGGGATCCCAAGAAATGAACTAATTACTTGCCGGATCGTATAAGAGAGCTGGTCCCACGGAGATTTGCAGAGTCGCACAGTAAGGGAGTTACTTTACTTTAGTAAGTAAAGATCGGGGGAGTTCCTGTAAAATCTTTTATAGCGTTTGGGGTTGGTGTGAAGTGAATCCCTGTTGGAAAAGGATCTTGGAGTTTTGGTATATAACAAACTTAAAGGTAGCAAGCAGTGCCAGGCAGCAGCAGCTACAGCCAGAATGGTATTGTCTTGTATAAAGAGAGGTATGGATTCTTTAAAAAGCATTGGTAAGGCCTCATTTGGAATATGTAGTGCAATTTTGGAATCCTATGTACAAAAAGGACATCTTTGAAATGGAAAGGGTTCAGAGAAGGGCAAGTAAATTAATAAGGAGGTTGGGGGAGCTTGAATATGAAGAGAGACTGGATATGTTACAATTTTGTATGCTAGAGAAAAAGGCGCGTGCGTGGGGATATGATTACTGTGTATAAATACATTAACGGCCATACAATACAATCTGGGGCATTGTTCACCAATAGAGAATGTCAAAGGACACGGGGGGGGGGGGGGTTTGCTTTCCTCTGGATCAACAGTTAGGCATGAAATGAGGGTATTGCTAGATGGGTTGGACTGGATGGACATATGTCTTTATTCAACCTCAACTACTATACTATATTAACCCAGACCTTGCAAAGGGCCCTATGGGGCTTAAGGGGTCCTGCAGCTTGAACTGGGACCTCATACCTCAGCACTTAGAAGTGCCCTTGCAGCACTGTCAAGTGCCTTTTGGGGCTTAAGGAGTCCTGCACCTCAAGCCGGGACACCCTTCCCCGGCACTTATAAGTGCCTTTGTGGCACTCTGAAGTGCCTTTTGGGGTTTTAAATGGTCCCCCATCCCGAACCGGGACCCCCACCTTAAAAGTGCTCTTGTTGGTACTGACAAGCTTGAACTAGGACCCCCATTTGCTCTTAGAAGAGCCCTTGTGGCTCTAATAAGAGTCTTTATGATAAGGGGGTAGTGCAGCTTGAAACCGGGACCACAACTGGTCCTAAAAAGGACCTTCTTAGATTGCCGGCGACACAAACTCTACCGAAATCACAGATGCTGGGCAATGTCACTGTGGCCACCAGTGGCACCACCGACACTGGCGTCATCAACATCACCTCTTGATCCCAAAGTATTCTTTCTTCTTTCATCACTCTGATGACTTCAGAGTTCTGCATGTGTTTGCGCCTCTTTATATAGATTTGCTGAAGGACCAAATCCAAATGTCATTGGTTAATATTTCAATGCTTGCAATCATAGGAGCACACATTACCCAATCATATATTTGGGTCACCAGCTATCTGAGGGAAGAAAGAAGTCACCGGAGACCTGAAAAGGTCCTTTTTAGGACCAGGGGTGGTCCTGGTTTCGAGCCGCAGGAACCCCAACAAAGGCACTTGTCAGTACTGCAAGGGCACTTCTAAGTGCAGGGTAGGAAGGTCCCAGTTGAGAGCTGAAAGGCACTTATAAATGCCAGAGAGGGGGATCCCGGGTCCAGCTGGGGGACCACTTAAGCCCTTAAAGACACTTGTCAGGGCCACAAGGGCACTTATAAGTGGCTTTTGGGGCTAAAGGTGTCCTGCAGCTCGAAATGGAACCTCCCTTCCAAGCATTTAGAAGTTCCCTTGCAGCACTGAAAAGTGCCTTTTTGGGCTTAAGGGGTTCTGCAGCTCAAGCCAGGACCCCTACAATGGTCAGTGCTGCAAGGCCACTTCTAAGTGCCGGGAGGAGGGTCCCAGTTGAGAACTACAGGACCCCTTAAGCCCTAAAAGGCACTTATCAGTGCCACAAGGGCACTTCTAAGTACCACAAAGGCACTTATAAGTGCCGGGGAGGGGATCCTGGTTTGAGCTGTGGGACCCCTTATGTCCCAAAAGGCACTTTTCACTGCCACAAGGGCACTTATAATTGCCAGGGAGGGGGGTCAGGGTTTTGAGCTGTGGAACCCCTTAAGCCTAGAAAGGCCTTTTGCAGGGCCACAATGGTCCTTCTAAGGACCTGGGAGGGGGTCCTGGGTTGAGATGTGGGACCCCCGAACATCTGGCCTTGAGATTTTTGACCATTTTGTAATCCTCCAATGGCCGAATTTGAGAATATTCGAACACTCGAATGTTCGGAATTCTGAACGTTCAAGGTTTTCGAAAATACATCCGTGAGTTCGGAAAA
This sequence comes from Hymenochirus boettgeri, assembly GCA_019447015.1. Classification (NCBI taxonomy): domain Eukaryota; kingdom Metazoa; phylum Chordata; class Amphibia; order Anura; family Pipidae; genus Hymenochirus; species Hymenochirus boettgeri. Next base: position 151,632,389 of record CM033475.1, on the reverse strand, counting down.
CCAAACTAGTTCGTAGTTCAGGAAGTTCTTAAGAGTTCGTCCAAACTGTTAATTTTGGGTTGAACTCATGCTTGAGGTGTGGGTATGGGTCCATCTCTGACTAGAGACACAAAATTTGGTACAGACATGCTGAACACATGGGAGAAGTGTGCTTTCTTCTAGATAAGAAATTCTGGGAAGCATTCTCATGTTATACACGAACTTTAGGAATATTTTTTCAATTGACTTTAATGAGTCCAAACCTCAAACATGATCAATCCGGGGTTTCAGGGTCATGTGATCAAATCCCACCTGTCAATTTCAGTATGAAATGCATTTGTGTCTGATGTTACTCTAACTACACACTGTGTCTCTCTGTCAAAACACACAGGCAACTACACAAACACACACACCGTCACATACAATTACAAAATAAAAGTCCTAAAATGTATAGTATTGAAGGAACAGTGTATGCTTTATGTATTTAGCAATAAGTAGGACATTTAGTTTTACAGTAGGAGGGACCATCCTGTCTTTCAGGTGTTTGCAAATTACAACTCACACCATACCCTGCTGCAATCAGCTGTTGGTGAATGCTGAGACTTGTACTTTTCATACATCTGCAGGGCCACAAGAACCACATACCTAGTGCATTCCCACTATCCAACTTATGCTTCCATTTTCACAGTGAGATTCACCTACTGATACACCCTCACAACCCAACCTACCCTTCCATTTCAATGAAAACCATACCTAAACTATCCAAAAAGCTAGTTACAGGGCATGTCCACCTCTAATAAAAACTTTAAATATGTTATTCAGGGACTCCCAAAAGCTAGGTTACGTTTTGCATAGAGTTTTAAATAATGTGAAACATCTAGCCTGATGAAGGGGGCTTAGGACTCCCGAAAGCTTGCTTAATTTTTTAATTTAGTTAGCCAATAAAAGGTATCACAGCTCTACTTCTCTTCTCTTCCCAAAAGGTAATAGACATAACTTTTCAAAAACTGCATACTTTTTTCATGTTCATTCATCTTTCTGATAATATATAATATTTAATACTGGGTGTTCACGATACTGCAGTTGTGATAAAGCTGTTCCTAGACCTACATTAAATGTGTCTGTTTGTACAATAATTTTTTTATGCAAAATCTGGTGAAAATAACATGATAAAATGGCCTCAGTTGCCCATTTTATCGTAACTGAACCTTTCCCCTTCCTTAACTCTGTTAATGGGATGGAAAGCATTGGACCTCCTCCAGTCCAATGGCACACTTCTTTGGGTTGGCAGCAAATCCTGCTGTGTGGAGCGCATTAAGTACTGCCTGTACCCTAGGCAAATGGGAGTCCCAATCAGGGCTTTGTATAACAACATCATCCAAATATGCTTGCTTTCTGTGGGGCTCCTGCCACCGAAATGTGACAGGAGCATTTTGTAATCCAAAAGACATCATCCTATAATTGAATGCCCCCTCAGGAATTACAAAAGCAGTTTTCTCCTTAGCATCGCCTGAAAAGGGGAATCTGCCAATAACCTTTTGTCAGGTCAAGTGTTGTTACTGTGCAATTACTGGGCAGTTCCCATTCTATCAATAAGCTCATCCACCCAGGGCATTGGAAATACATCAAATTTTGACACTGCATTGAGCTTACAAAAATCATTGCAAAACCCCCAACTCCCATCTCGTTTTGGAATCAATACAATAAGGCTAGACCAATTACTAGATGATTATTCAATAATGCGCAAATGTAAAATTTTATTCTGTAAGGATTAAGTTGGACACCAACCCTGGGGTTAGTAACAACCTCATGCTCAACAACAGAAGTTTGGCCTTCGAAAGTCAGAAAAAAACTCTTTGTTTCTCATGAGAAACTCCCTTACCCTGTTTCTTAACAAGAGATAGGGTTTCTATGATTTTTACTTCAGGAATGAAAAGTTCTTCAAAAATGTATTTCTCAAGTAAAGAGCAGGTTCATTAACTAATGATATCTTTCCATGGTTTTCACATGGTAAATTTGAATGGGCCTTCTTTTTCCTGGCTAATAGATTTTATAGTTAACTTCAAAAGGACCTTGTCACTTTGCAACAAACTTGCCCTCTGCAGTTTGAAGAAACACTAGAAGTCTATCACCAGGTAAAAAGGTACATATACAAGATAGACAATAAGTAAGTGCACAATGGTAGTAAATGTTTACGTGGTTGTGTTGTCCCAATCTTTGGGACGGTGCTTGGGGTATATATTACTTGATGGGGTCTATCCCCATCGCTAATTTATTTATTTTGTTTAGTACATATACAAGAACCTGGTTATACAACCATTGCTGTACTGTTTAGGCATACATCATAAATTCTTTAACAACTGGCATTACAGTTGCAATTTGGTCCTGCATTTGTGAAATTTGTTCAATCACACTTTTCTAGGGTGTAACCTGCCTTCCATAGCTATGTCTAAACTAACTATTAACTAAACTAAGACAAGAGTTGGTCCCAATTCCTTCCATCCTTATATTTCATTTTTCCTTAACATACATTTTAAGGTTTATTAAAAAGCAAAGGAGCCTACATGCCTGACTGGTGCTCCTTGGTATCTGTCTCTAATAGTGCTAGTCAGGTTGTAAAACGATACCTCTGAAACACCTTGAATACTTGTTGCAAGCTGTTTTACTAACTCTTGCTGTGCCTCAAAGGAATCTTTCAGGAAAGACACTGTAGTGCTGTAGTAGACTGCTGTAGTAGACTCTCAGATACAGCTGTGCAGCTAGTATCTCGTTTGCTTGCTTTTGGTCCATACGGGCCTGCAATATAGCTTGCTGTAAACTTTCATTTCTTTCTCTTTTAGCAGGATTAGCTTCCTTTTTGCTGCATTAGCAATAATCTTCTGTTTTAGAACCTTGTCCATGTTGCAGTAGGACAACTTTTTAAACACAGTTTAATAGAATACTGGCCCTTTAATACTCTATATACAGCAGCCAGACTAAAATCTATCTATGATCTATATAATTATATATATATGAGTATAAGCCAACCCGAGTATAAGCCGAGGTACCTATTTTTACCTCAAAATTAAGAAAACATAAATGACTTGAGTATAAGCCAAGGGTTGAAATTATGACCACTACTGCATTTTAATACTGTATTTATTTGCCCTTTAAATGGACAGCAGTAGTCCCATACAGTAATAGCCAAATCCAGTATGGCTATTACTGTATGGGAACTCTGCTGTCCATAAAAAAGCCTCATTCCTTGGCACTCCAGATGTTTGGAAACTACAACTCCCAGCATGCTTTAGTAGCTGGGAATTGTAGTTTCCAAACCACTTTAGTGCCAAGGAATGAAGCTTTTTTATGGACGGACCCCCAGGAAAGGCCCAAAACATTCCCCCTTAGAGAGCCCCCCAGTTCAGTGAGTGAGGTGGTACTTACAATTGGTAAGTCAGGGTAAGGTAAATTTTCCCCCCAATCTGCTGTTGCTACTCGCTCTCTATGTTAGGTACTGGTAAGTTAAATCCATGGATCCGGCTGGCACTCTGCTGTTTGTGGTAAATTTTGCCAAACTGCTGCTTTGTGCACGTTGCACTGACGTCCGTACTTGGCGGCTGTCTTACTTACTGCCCGGCGCCGAGTAGTGACATCCGCCGAGTACGGATGTCAGTGCAGCGTGCAGACAGCAGAGTGCCAGACGGATCCAGGGATTTAACTTACCAGGTGCGTTACATAGAGAGCAAGTCGCAGCAGCAGATTGGGGGAAAATTTACTGTGACCCGAGTATAAGCCAAGGGTTTTCAGGCTATATTTAAAGCCTGAAAAACTCGGTTTATACTCTTGTATATACGGTACATATATATGCCGGTAAAACGAAGAGGTACTCTTGGGTTTTTATAAGTAAAGTTTTATTAAAGTGCTAGTACAATCGTCAATGCGTTTCATGCCGTATGGGTCGTCATCAGGACAATTAAATCACCACCACCTACCCCTAATATACGTAAAAATGTGCCCTCCCCTTATACACATCCACAGGTGTAACATGTGAACTGCCCAATCTTAGTGGAAAATAAAAATATAACACAGTGCCTACTCACTCCATTCAAAATATGTAACAAATGACTTACACATAATAACATCCATTAAGTGCTCCAGTGTAAAGTGCTACAAATATTTAAATCTTCTGAAATAAAAGTACCAACAAGAGGACAGCATATATCAAAATAAAAACTTTCAAAATAAGTTGCATAAAACATACATATGAGAAGTTAAAAACATAACCTGCACTGGTAATAGCAATTTAAATATAAAGTGCTACATTACAGTGTTTCTATAAATAGTGAATGCTATAAATATAAATCATCTAGAGTGGAAAAATGTTCTATTGGTAAAAAAGGTGAATAAATACTATTCACTCAAAACTGTATACTTTTACAAAAATGAAAGGCCGAATTGGATAGCTCATTCTACTAAGATATGTATATCCGAACAACGTTCCTAATAGGCCTGATAAAAGATAAAGGCTATAATGTCCCATAAGGTAATATGTAAGCTAGGTGGAACTTAAAAGACAACTTAAATGTTATTTGTACAGGGTGCTGAGTGTTCTCACACAGGGTTTATAAGAAACATGACAAAGAAAACTGTTCATTCAGGCCCAGGACAGTGTATAACGTTTTTTAATCCAATGTATTTCACGTTGCAATAGGGCCCATGCCCTATTGGTCCCTTCCCTCTGGGGTTCCTGATTAATTGCCATCTATTTCATGGTGGCCATTGAATGTCCTTTTTCCCGAAAGTGCCTGGCGACCGACTGTTCACCATGTTTGTTTTCCTGGGCTAAGGTGTCCAGGTTTATAGCTTCATTTTTGTTGCAATTCTGATTGCCAATCTATGATTGAAGTAGTGGTTTTGCCTACGTAGTAAAACCCACATGGACAAGTTATGAAATATATGGCAAATTTAGACATACAGGATAATCGACACTTGATGTTAATATGCTTTCCCGTATGTGAGTGTGGAAAGTCTTTGCCAGAAAAAATAAATCTGCAGGCTTGGCAATTGGTACATTTATAACATCCCATTTTGGTGAGCCAACCCCCATCCTGATGCAGAGGTGTTCTGATGTCAGTTTTAGCTAACATGCTATGGAGACTTTTTCCCTGTCTGTATGAAAAAGAGGCACAGTTTCCTTAAATGGCAACCCTCTGTCTTTCATAAGAATGTTCCAATGAGATTTAATATTATCCCTAAAAATATGACTACTGGGAGTATAGTCCATAGACACTGGAATTCTGTTCATGTGGTTCGTATTAAGAACCCTTTCTTTGTTATGTGTTGCACTATTAAAGTGCAAGGCTTTATTGAGCTTGACTTGTATGTCTTTTTCAATATTTGATGGATTTTAATTTGATGGATCATGTTGTCTCTATTGGTGTAATTACTTTCAACCCTTAGAGATTGAGAGTACATAATCCCATTTTTATGGGATGTGGGGTGGCTACTTTGTGCATGTACCAAAGAGTTTCGGTCCATGGGTTTAGAAAAAAGCATACTGCCAAACTCTCCCCCCTCCTTATAAATTCATAGATCCAAAAAGTCAATGATATGTGATATAGGTATGTGACCCCCCTTTAAGTTAATAATGACTTGTGATATAAATACCATTGACTTTTTGGATATATATATATATATATATATATCTCTATACAAGTCATAATTAAGAAGATGGAAGCACTCCTGGGTCTCGGTGCAATCAATAAGGTGTTTATTATCACAAACACGCTACTACACACATCCTGATGACGGCCAGGATGGCTCCGAAATGCGTTGATGCTAACATGTTTGTGATTTATAACACTTTATTGATTGCACCAAGACCCAGGAGTGCTTCCATTAGTTACCTATCCATATATATATAATATATATAATATATATATACAAACACAATCGGTAAGAGCTGCACTCTCTTGTCTCACTCATCTACCCGGGTGCCTCCTGATGAATCAGAATACATATATAGAGAAGGAGCACTCCGGGACTTTTTCCAAACAATTATTATTGTGTAAACGTCGACGCGTTTCAGTCCATGTCAGACTTGGACAGAACGGTCAGAACATGTCTGACATGGACTGAAACGCGTCGACGTTTACACAATAATAATTGTTTGGAAAAAGTCCCGGAGTGCTCCTTCCTCAGTATATATATATATATATATATATATATATATATATATAATGAAAAAACAGGTAGTAACCAACGCTCCACAGGTTAAAAAGTTAGCAACGTTTCGGCCTTGGTTTAATGGTCTTTATCAAGCTTGATAAAGGCCATTAAACCAAGGCCGAAACGTTGCTAAACTTTTTTTGCACTATGCACTATTTTTGAAATTAATAAAACTTGTGAATAAGACCTGTGGAGCGTTGGTTACTACCTGTTTTTTCATTGTGTATTGGAATTCACAGACCAACAGCTCCAGGCAAACTAAAGAGAACACTGTGTGCACACTATTACCTTTTTATATATATATATATATATAGAGAGAGAGAGAGATGCACTCCGGGTCTTGCACAGGCCTTGCATAGGCCTATTAAGTGGGCAGAAACATGTAAACCGCTATGGTGAAATAAACACTGCTTTTTATGTGCAAAACCTGTGAGTGCATTGCTCTCCATATATTCTTCTATATACTTACCTCAATGGCACCCGGGCAAGTCGATTTAGGAGGGTAGGAAGGGAGTGCCTGTGCCCGGATATATATATATATATATATATATATATATATATATATATATATATATATATATCATACTGGAAAGTCGGAGCACACGTGGGATTTTTGAAAAACTCAATAGAATTTATTAGCTCGTCGTCAGGACGGCCGCCCACAAGATGGCCGAAACGCGTTGATGGTGTTTGCCACGAGCTAATAAATTCTATTGAGTTTTTCAAAAATCCCACGTGTGCTCCAACTTTCCAGTATGATTTGAATCCCCATTTGGATGCACCGGGGTGATTGAACATTGTTGGTGTGCAGAGGATCCACTTCGTACATATATATATATATATATATACACCCACTCTTACATTGCCATTTCAGCCTTTTTAGCCAAATTTAAGGTTTATACCTGAACTAAGTTCATTTTCTTTTAGATAACAATTAAAATTGACTTGGGATTGGCCACTTTGTTTTCATTTTCTTTTAGTGTAATTTTATGCCATTAGTATATAGCACTGAGAAATGCTCAATCCACCAACTGCACATATATCACTGGTTTACATTTATTTCTATTCATTGTTTTTTCATTCTTTATAATGCAATAGAACAGATTGGCTGCTCACTTGAATACATTATAATAATTAATATAAAAATATGCATAATGACTTGTTTTGCAACTTTTACATTTACATAGCAATTTTGCATAGCGTTTTAAGTAAATACACAATGTGTCTGTTTTTCAAAGGGAAATTTGCATAGAAAACCACGTCCGTTCAGCTCCTGTTATTTGCCGGTCATATTTACATTTCGGCTTTAAACATTAAAAATGCTTAAATAGAATTTTTGAAGAAGATTTTCATTTTCAAATACATGATATATTTTTTTTTTTTTTTTTAAATCTGAATAAAAAATAAATACACAGACTTTCATTTTTGTCCCTTCAGGTTTAGGTGCAGACTTGTTTAAAATCAAATTCACAGAAGCCGCTCTAGAATTCAAAATTTAATATGCAAGTCTTGTTGAGACAGGCAGATTGAATGTGTTCAGTAATTTGATAAGCAGACTGGAAAAAGTAAATGTACAGTAGTTAAAATCAGATATTGTTGAACGCTGACAGAAAAATGTTGACTTCGACATCATTAATCACTTCACTTTCAGATTTACTTGTAACATATTTAATAATGCCAAGTTATTTCATGTAGTAATGTCTACCCTGATTGAAACTCTAAAATACATAATTGGGCATGTCAAATTCTTTTCCATGCTGTATGCTATTTAGCCACATAGTAGTGTATTAAGCTGCAGTGATCCACAGCAGTAGTAGATGATTTTAGTTTTAGCATATGCTTTTACCTGCTGCAAGTGTGTGTGCCTGAAGCCAAATATTTTAAATGATCTACTTGTTAAAGCTGAATTTTCTAAAGAGGAAGTATTAGTGCAAAAATATGCTTTGCAAAGGGGAGAATTAGGAATTAGTCATAGGAACAGTTTTTATTTTGGTGGCATAGAGTCAATTTGGTATATGTGACATGGTTTTCATGGAATAGAATGCAAGTGTATGCTTAATTGTATCATTAATACTCTGTATACAACTATAAACATCATTAGGAGAATGTACAGAGAGACCCAATCATTTTCCGCTGCCGACACAATTGTTTAATATAACAATTGCGTCTCTCAGTAAATCCAATATTGGTTTTAAATTGTGATTTAAATTACCATGCATTTTAAGTGTTGCATGATTAAAATTCTTACACAACTGCCACTATATTTGTTTAAAATGGGAAGTTCAGCGCAAATACACACATTTTTAAGCACAAAAACAGCATTATTTTTTCATTAAAATTACCTTAATGTGCGAATCCAGCATTTTGTCTGTTCATAAATAAATTTTCGGAAATACTCACTGAGCATGTTTGATGCATCCAACAGCCAATCAGAAATTACTGTTAGAAACATTCCAAGAAAGTGTGAACCCTAGGAAGAAGAATGACTGTTAATGGACCTGAAATGGCAACTCACTACTGTCTATAGCAAAGGGTATAAAATCTTAGTAAGTATGTAAAATATAAAGAAACCTTTGATACAGCAAGAACCCTCTAATTCAAACCTTTTTTAGATCTGAGTTTAGAAATCATCATTTGAAATAACAGCATTTACAGTGAACCACCTGTCACTCTAGAAGTAGAAATTATAATATGTGTCCCATCCCTGACCTCTTACTAAGATTTTTGGCTGGCAGCCAGCACACTTTCTGCAGCAATTAAGAGAATCAGCAGAGAAAAGAAAGAAGGGGAGAGGGAGGGAGAAAGGGGAGTTATATAAGCAGAGCAGTGTCTGTATTGAGGCTGTCACAGACACTACAAGAAGGCAGTGAATAATGGAGGTGGAGGGCAATTAGGATCAGTCACTAAACATTAAAAACATAATGACAAAACAACCACAGTAAAATATGTGAGTACCTCCACACAAGCTAAGTAATGCTCCCCCCCCCTCATTAAAATAACACAAATAAATCACTCAGATTACTTTCTTAAATCACTTGGTTAAAGGGCATGTCCACCCCCAAAACTAAAATTTAACCCACCAATGGCCCCACTGTATAGTGTTTAAAAATCCTTACCTTACATCTCTGCTCCAAATGGTCTCTTGCAGTGCCTGTTCAAAGTCCCAGAAAGTGTAGTGTTGTGTAGAGTTGTCTGTGAGTCATCCAGTCCCTGCTGCTTCCTCGTCCTTATTGAGGTGTGTCACATGCGCATGGGAGCCCTCCCCTCTCTCATTTTGTTGTAGTGTAGGGCTCCCTATCCCACAACTACATCCAGGTTTGATTTTCAAAAAAAAGATCCGAACTGAACTTACATGCCTTCTTTCCCCCGGTGTTCAGACAAAAAGAATGTGGATAATAAAATACTGAACCAGATCTAGCAGCTATATCAAGATAACACTGCACATTTACATACATTTATTTAAAAGTTTGTTGCCCTTTTTAATTAAAAAGTTGTATAAAAGTCTCCAGACAACATTGTCCCAATAGACAGAGCACATTCACAAACATTCAACAAGCTGTGTCTCACCTCTCCCTTTGCTGTGGCCATTGGGTGATTTATGAAAATAACCTGTGAGTACTAGGGGTCAGCTCCCACAATCTACCTTAGCTGGGTAAACCCCCAGCTAAGTGTCTGTGTACAATTACATGCTCTGTAGTGCTCAACAGATCAAAAAAAGGAAGTTGCAGCCTTGCTTCTTAAAAGCTGACAGCCAATCACAGTACAGCACACATTCAGTAATTTTTGCAGTGAATTTCAAAAATAGCATGGATGTAAAAAACAGAATACTTCCAGTTCAGCAAAATTAAATTTAGTCTGGGGAATAGAACCTGCAACTTGCTCTAAGCTAAGAGAGACACTTTATGAATCATTGGTACATATAGAATATTGTACTAGGAACATAATGGAAACAAAAAAATAAAGGAAAGTTTAGGGATTCAAACTTTTTCGAATATTTTACTAGGAACATAATGGAAACAAAAAATAAAGGAAAGTTTAGGGATTCAAACCTTTTGGACTGTATGTGTCTAAACCTGGCATCTTACAAGGTGAGCCACCACTGAATAAGCATAAAACCTTGGTAAATTTCAAACTTTATCTTTTGCATGGAATATCATAGAAACAAAAAAAAGTTATATCTGGGGTTTTGAACTTGTGATCTTTTGAACGGCGTATTTTTTAAACCTGGTGCCTTACCCGGTGCGCTAACACAGAATATGGATGTCCCTGATAAAGCTTTGAAAGCTGCTTGTTACCCTTCAGTTTATTTTCCAGCAACTCACACTGAAAGGTAAAAAAACTGCAGGGTAACAAGCAGCTTTCAAAGTCTTATCAGGGATTCCATATTGGTGTAGAGACATCTGTATAGAAAACACATAGAGACAGTGAATACTGGGGTTAAGGGGCGTAGTTCTTTGATGACTTCATGGGCTGTGGGTTGTATTGGCAACAACATGGAAGCCTTCTTATTTACAGAATCTATTTCTCACATATACTAAATGCAACGTACCGGAGCAGAATCTTAGAATGTATAGGTGTTCTGGGGAGAAAAAGATTCACTTTCGTTTTTAAAAAATTTAAGTTTAGATATCCTTTAAATAAAAACTTTCCCACAATTTCAAGAATATTTAAAGCACCACTTGTTGACAGAAACCAAGTGGAATTCTTTCAGATATAGAGCCTATCCTTATATTGGTGGTGTTGAATAAAATATAGTCAAAACACAAATATTATATACCACAGGTCACTCATCCAACTGGATCTATATTCAGAAATATTTTCAAAAAGCAAATATTGTGGAAATCATAACACAATAACAGGGAGATGCACTGCTCCTGTTTTGGAGTTTGAGTCACGCTAACTGATATAATATCGGTTAGTGTGACTTAAACTCCTTTACTGAGGAGGCTGCGTGGTTCAATAGTTAATACCCATTGGGGAAATGTTTTTTTAATGGTCAAAGCAAATTGCTATCAGGCAAATGTAGTTGCGCCAGACAATTCTAGAACCTGCACAATCAAGATTTATTCACATACTAAATGATAACTACTGAACAGAGGAGGGATATAACTTATCATGACATTTTAACTTTCCTTTAAACTAACTCTCTGTATTGCACATACTGTTTATCTTATCATTGAAACAAGAAAACGGTCAATAATATGAAACAAAGACAATAAAGTGGCAATTTTTTTCAATTATTCACCTATATGACAGCTACTACCACTATTTTCAGTATAAGTTACACTTCAAGATACTGAGTAAATCAGTAATTTTCTTGTGCAAGCAAAAAATAAACAATTGCACACCTCAAGGGGCCACTAATGTTTAAATCCATTGAATATAAGTCCCACATGAGTCAATTTGATTTATATTGAAGATTAAGCTAGTGGAGGAGAAATAATATTCAAAGAAATGTAAAATCTTTTATCTTGCAAGTTGTATAGCTGTACATTGCTCCTAACTGGGAAGATGTGGTACCCTGTTAAATTTAAACAAAATAACAAAATAGAGTATTCATACACCGTAATTTATCAAATTTTGAGTTCTGGTTTCAGTCTCCATTTTCTATTTTGAACATATTTGCATTTGTGAACTATTTAAATATCCATGCCTGAAGAGCTTCACTGCAGCTGGTAAATAAAGCTGTGGCTGTGCAAGTGTCTCTTGCCACACTCTGCCACATCTGTGAATTGGCTAGCATGTCCACCCCTTTTTAGGATTTTTGGGGTAGTGTAGGGCTCCCTCCCCCAGCCCCAACCGCTATTCTACTTTTAGCAGAAACTCCCCCGATCATTACTTACCTTTCAGCCAATCACGAACGCGGCTTCCGGCTGCACAGAATGTCGGGGGAAAGAAGTTAAGTAGAGATCCGGGGAGTTTCTGCTAAAAGTAATATAGCAGTTGGGGTTGGGGGAGGGAGCCCTACACTACAGAGAAGGGGTTACACTAGGGGGAGGGAGAGCAAAATGGGAGGGAGGGGAGGGAGGGAGAAGGAGGGGCGGGAGGGCTGCAATGCGCACAGCAAAATTCTCCCAGGGGAGAGACAGGCGGCAGAGTCCTATATGGACTCTGCCAGGCTCCTGGAGGCCAGTTTTTGGGACTTTGGAGGGGCATAGCGGGGCAGCCATTTTTTATGCACCACACAGTGGGGCCAGTAGTGGGTTAAATTATAGTTTTGGGGGTGGACATGCCCTTTAACCCCACTTTGAGCAAACTGTATACGTATAATATATAGCTTGATAATGGCCCTGTGGGTGGAAACCTGTAAAATAAACTACTCTTTGGTAACTGATCTGCAAGTTCTTCTGAGTTCCTCTGTTTATGGCGATTTATGTTTCTTCATGAATGCACAAAGGTAATGTGTGAGTGCAGCCATCTGATAATTTGAGGAATATATATCCAACACAACTAAAGTGCACTCAAGGAATTATCCAAAAACCAAGGAATTATCCTAATTAATTTATTTTCAAATGTGCATCTTGTGACAATGTTTGGGTCCAAGACTATTAATGTGTTTTTGTATATATGCTATTATTTTATCCCCAATACTTTCTAAACCACTACATAATCCCTTATTATGTAATATAAACAATGAGCCTGGGTGTAAAGGTTCGTACACATGTGTAATCGCAGGTGCTGACCCATGACACACGATGTATACGATGGCAATAATTGGCCCATATACAGGCACTTTATCGGCCAAAACGGCCAGTCGTTCGGGGATCCGCCCGGCGGATCGGGCAATGATCTCCAAGCCCATACACTGGCCGATTATCGGCTAAAATGGCCTTTCAAACACATTGTGCATCGCGGCTCGGCACTCACTATCGCACGTGTCTGAGGCATGCGCAGTCCGCAAAATCTGAAACCTGAAATATGAGAAATAACACAAAGATGTATTTTTCTGTACATTCTAGAACATGTGCAGACTGTTACATTCAATAGATTGTGCTTATTTCTAGCTTTATTTTTAGCTTTATCATTATTTTTTTAATTTGGCTTAAAGAGACAAATTACTGTTCTTTTTATTTCTTTCTCTTTGTCTTCTTTTCTTTTATTGTTTCACTTTTTTGGACTGTATCTCCTCCCACAGTTTTTAAGCTAGAGACACAAAATTCGGTACAGACGTGCAGGACACATAGGAAAAGTAAGATAGCCAAGGAAAAGTGTTCCTAGCCAAGGAATGTGCGGAAGCGTTACCACAATATCTGCAAATTTCAGGACATTTTTTCCCATGAACTATATTGGAAACAATCCTCAAATGTGGAAATTTCAAGGTTTAACCCTTTCAGTGCCGCCAGAATTTCATTTTTTTTTGGGGGGGGGGGTTAAGTGCCAGCAGAATTTTCAGGATTTTGCCCTTAATCGCTTTAGACTAATTTTACAGTAGGAAACCTTGCAGTAAATCAGGAATATTATACATTGTTTTTTTCAACACAAAGTGTACTTTAACACGGTAACAACATTTTGTAACTTTTCTGGAAATTTTACTGGAATTATGGGTAAAATATGGGGAAAAAATTTTAAATTTGCAAATTTTCATGGATTTTCCCCATTTTTATTTATAGTTATATTAAGGTTACACACAAAAATATTACTGTTTCTAAAAGCTCTGATACTCCTGAGTACAACGATACCAGATATATGTAGGTACCCCACTTTTCCTGTACAGGAGACCCCCCCCAAACTAAAACTGCACCTTCAAGAATATTACACAAAATTAAAATGTATAACCACTTCTGACGGTTAACATAGAATATCTTCCAAACTAACTAAAATATCCCCTCAAATATGAAAGCCTAACCCCTCCCGAATAAAACAGTATGCCACATTCATAGGTATACCCAGAGACATGGCTACCAACTAACCCAGACCGGGACCAATGCCAAATGTCAGTAGCAGAAAAAATTAGCCAGCTTTGCATTTGAGCAGTCTGTAGTTTTTCCCACAAAACACCCCCGAACTCAGAATTACCCCCCACAAACTATATATTCCTGAAATCTACACGCCTTCAGCTATGTAACGCTGTAGTTTGTTCATTCATACCATCAATGGTGTGGGCGCAGTTTGAATTGTGAACTTTTCTGAAAAAATGAACAAAAAACAACTTCAAAGGGGAGAAATCATGCCAAAACCTCATGAATCCTCCAAATGTCCTGAACCAAACGGTATGCCATATGTGTGGTTACACACGCGGGCATGCAAGCGAAAAGCCACGAAGTGAAACAATGCATGTTGGTTTAGAAACAGCAAAAATATTAGCCAGCTTTGCATTTGAGCAGTCTGTAGTTTTTCCCACAAAACACCATCAATGGTGTGGGCACAGTTCTTCGTAGAAGTTTGCACTTTTCTGAAAGTGAAGAAAAAACAAATTCAATGGGTAGAAATCATGCCAAAACCTCATGGAATGTAAAAAAAAGTTACCAAATATCAATCTCCCAAATGTCTTGAATCAAACGGTATGCCATATGTGTGGTTACACATGCAGACATGCAAGCGGAAAGCCACGAAGTGAGACAATGCACGTTGGTTCAGAAACAGCAAAAATATTCAGCAAACTCTGAATTTGAACAGTCTGCAGTTTTCCCACAAAAGACTCCCGTAACTCAGAAATACCCCCCATAAACTATATATTCCTGAAATCTACACACCTTCAGCTATGTAACGCTGTAGTTTGTTTATTCATACCATCAATGGTGTGGGCATAGTTCTTCGTAGAATTTCGCACTTGTCTGAAAAAATGAAGAAAAAACAACTTCAAAGGGTAGAAATCATGCCAAAATCTCATGGAATGAAAAAAAAAAGTTACCAAATATCAATCTCTTGAATTTCCTAAATCAAACGGTATGCCATATGTGTGGTTACACACGCGGATGTGCAAGCGAAAAGCCACAAAGTGAGAGTGTAAAAACAGCAAAATTATTCAGCCAACTCTGAATTTGAACAGTCTGCAGTTTTTCCCCACTAAATACCCGCCACAAACGATATATTCCTCGAATCTACACACTTTCAGCTGCTGAACGCTGTCATTTGTTCATTCATACCATCAATATTGTGGGTGTAGTTTCTTCGTAGAAGTATGCACTTTTCACAAATTTTCTGAAAAATTTAACATAAATCAACTTTTCGAAGGAAGAAATCATGCCAAAATCCTATGGAATGTAGAAAAAAGTTATCAAATATCAATGCCCTGAATCAAACGGTATGCCATATGCATGGTTACACACACGGACGTTGAATCAACTAGCCACAAAGTGAGCCTATTCACAGTGGCCCAATTACAGCAACTTCTCAGATTTGTCAGACTAAACACCCCTCTATATTAGAATCTCTCCCCAAAAATATATATTTCAGCTACGCAATGGTGTCATTCCTTTATGCATACCAATGGTGTGGGCGCAGTTCTGTGCAGAATTTTGCACTTTTACCAAAAATGGTTACACACACGTGAAAGCCACTACTCACAAAGTGAGCCAATGTGCAGTGTAAAAAAAAAATCAAAGTGCTCTGTAATTTGAACAGCCTACCCTTTTTCAAAGGAAACAGCCAGGAAACTTGGAAATACCCCACACAAACTATACATTTTTGGAATCTACACACCTTCACCTATGTAACGTTATAATGCTTTCATACACACATGAAGAATTCCAGACATAGTACTCCATAGAACTCGGTGCTTTTAGGAGATTTTGTAAAAAATAAAATAAGGTGATTCAAAGGTTTAAATCCTACCTAAACCCACTTGACAAGCAAAAAAACCCACTAAATGTCAATCTCCCACATGTCTTGAATCAAATGGTATGCCATATGCGTGGGTGCACACAGAGGCGTAGCCACTAACTGGCTCAAATGGGACGCATGAACAAGTGCAATTACAAGAAAAAAAATCAAAGTGTTCTGTAATTTGAACAGCCTATTCAACTCGGAAATACCCCCCACAAACTATATATTTTTGGAATCTAGACACCTTAAGCTACGTAACAGTGTCATGCTTTCATATATACATGAAGAATTCCAGACGCTGTTATTCATAGAACTCCATGCTTTCATCATCAAATCATCTTAGGGAATGATAAGGAACTTGGAATACAGGCATAAATGCCCATTTTCCAATTCGAAATCCGATCAGAAAAATCACTTCCTGGAAATCATTTTCCAGGAAGTGATTTTTCATTCATTGGCAGAGATCAATAATTTGGTGATCAGAAGTGATCACCAAATTTTGATCTCAAAATCCTTTTTGTGAATGGAACTTTGAGTTCCATTCACAAAAACTATAGTAAAGCTGTCACACTGACAGCTTTACTATACCAGGTACTGCACTGTGATCCGAATGGAGATCGTAGTGCAGTACTTTCGCTAGACCACCAGGGACAGTATACAACCACTCTTGGTGAAGGAGGAAATTCAGTGACATCACCGGGGTCTCCCTTATCCACAGTCTCTCTTCCTGCTCTGCTCTGCTCCCAGTAAGGACTTCAAACAGTGCTAGCTCCTGATCCCCCCATTGGATTTTCATGAAACCGGTGGGGGATCAAGGGGTCTAGGGGGCACCTGAATACAGCCCCCTGATTGCTAGGGGAAGCTATAGAATGTGTATTCACGTGGCAATTTGAGCCTTTCATGCACAGAACGTGAATACACGTTCTGTGGCACTGAAAGGGTTAAGGTTTATATGATTAAAACAATTAGTCTCATGGTCTCATGATACTTCCAACCCCCACACAGACACAGTTACACACACCTACTAACCTACCCTTCCATTCCTGTGGCAGCCATACTTAAAGGGTAACTTCAGTCAGAAATTCAAAAAATACAATACCCTTAACCTGTCACAGGTACACATGTCTACAGACCTACCCATCTATTTCAGTGGCAGCCATACTTATACCTGCTGTGGATCCCTCACTGCATCTATCTTCACTCACTAGTTGTGGTCATCAATGAGAGCTGTTGCGATGACATCATTGCCAATCATAGGCATCTGTTACCAGTCTTTCCTTCTCTGCTGCTGCTCAAGAATGTCAACAGAACTTATCAGCAACAGCAACAGAGGAGACTGAAAGTGTGGCAAGGGATCAGGAGCTGGTTAGTATGTTTAGGAGCAGCTGGGATAATTTTAATAGAAAAAAAGGTATGTCCACCCCTAATAAAAACTTTTAATATGTTATTCAGAGACCCCCAAAAGCTAGGTCATGTCTTGCTAATCTATCTAGGGCAATATTTATAAACCCGCGGTATCGCTTTTTATCGATACAGAGGGTTAGTTAATTTATGATCGCGATCGTACATTTACGACTGAACGTTCGTTAATTAACAAATGTTCAATCATAGAATACCGTGTGGTAGTAAACTACTGCAATGGTATTCTATGGGGATCGTAAATCTACAATTTTGTTAACGTAGATTTACGATTGGTATCATAAATTTAAAAAGATCGTTAATCTCCGATCGGTTTAACGATCATAAATTTATGATACCAATAGTTAGAGGACAACTAAAGCCACAGAACAACACTGAACCAGAAGGCTGAACACCTTGATATAAAACCAGTAATCTGTGTCTTGCCTCTCATTTTGATACGGGCGCTGGGAAATTTACCTAAATAACATATGGTTTGTGCTTTACTTCACAGCTTTCTAATATCACACAGTTTGGTCAACGACTATTATGGTCTGCACATGCTCAGTCCTTAGCTATGGCAGACCCTTGTTACAGTTGTTCACACCCATTAATAATCTCTAGCCAATCCTTTTACAGGACAGATAAAGCAAGGAAGCATGTGACTGAGGTCAGGAGGTGTGGTCTGACACTGCACATACACACAGATAATTCATCCAGTTCTTAACAGGCTTCCATATATTTAATACAATTTACTGGAGTGGGATTTTATAGCTTATTTGGGTTTTTAGGGGGTTTGTTTTCAGATTCTGGAGTATAAAAAATTGGGTTTAGTTCTCCTTTAAAGTCATGGTATCACTAAAAAGCAATACCGTGGCTTTATAAATATGGCCCCTAATGTCTAATCCATCTAATGTTTGCTTCGTATATGGCTAGCTTTATACACAAAAAAAGATACATAATGTCTGAAACATGAAGCTTGATACCTGATAACTGATACCTGATAATTGACACCTGATAAATGATACCCGATCCATGATGATTGGTCTATAAAGTAATGAGGGTTAACGTTACACTACCTTGATTTTATTTAAATTCTGTTATTATAAGCAATGAATGTATATAAAATACTCTTATCTTAATTTCTCAAGAATTTAGCATTAAGAATACAAGTGTGCCTCAACAGAAATTCACATTCTCAAGTTTGGTTTTAGAACCACTGCCTTAGAAGATTTCTGTTACATCTTTTGTTTAATTTAATAATGAAGAAATCTGCTAATACAAAATCCAACTGAAAGGCAAATCAGTCATCCAATGTATACTAACCAGGTAAAAATGGGATTTCTGCCGCTTAGTAAAATTCAGCGGAAAATGTTTGGCTCCTTCCTTTCATACTTGATTTTCTTTTGTATCTTATAATTGTCTTTTCCACTCTGTTAGACACTTATCAGAAATATTAATTTTGTATCTCATTTTCTCATCACATAGCAAAAAGACTTGAAAATAAAAGCACATTGAAAGATTTTATTAATTAGTTTCTAATGAAATTTTAGGAATCTTATTATATTTTTTTTCAAGTAATCAGTGTACTGTATATATAGGCCATGCTGTTTAGTGTGTTTAGTGTTAAGTTTGTATAAGAGTAGGACATTGGGTTAACAGCTGAGAGAAACAAGAAAAAACTATGCAAATACCTTTATAAGACTAAATGCTCATACACCTGTACGATCACAGGGTCCCGAACAGCGACGCACAACATGTATGCATGTTCCTTTCAGCCAAGTCAGTCGGGGCTTGTTGATAATCTGCCTGGCAAAATGGTCGGCCCTCGCAATCTCATGTGTATGTGAACCTTAAAGAGTATCTCCACCACCAAACTCAAAATTTGATATATTGTTGAGGACCCCCCAACCCTAAATTCTAGGGTTATAACTTTAAAATGAGCCCAGAAATAGATTTTCCCACCTTCAATCCCTCAGCCTCTACTGCTACTCCCAGGAATGGAAGAGCAGTAGGGGCTGGACTGGCAGCCCATCAGCCAGTAACAGACGCGGTTGGAGGTAAGGGAATGACGTTAGGTAAGTCTATTTCTGTGCTCATAAGTTATAACCCTAGCTTGTGGAGGTTCTCATTCATCCAGATCATGGTATATCTGTTGTATTCAGTTAGATCAACTGGACTTAAAGGGCATGTCCACCCCCAAAACTGAAATTTAACCCCATACTGCCTCTCAGCCAATCAGGGATGCGGCTGCCGATCCGGCCCCCACGGCAGAAGAGAGAGGGAAGGGAAGTAAATATCGGGGGACTTTCTGAAAATTCTAATATGGAGGTTGGGGCTGGGGGAGGAAGCCCTACACTATGTTAAAAGTTTACAAAACTTAGCCACCTTGCATTCATATGTCCTTAACACCTGGCTATGATATGCTAATTGGGACTTTCCAGGGTACATAATTGCAAACAGATTCTTGTACAAGTCATTCTGAATTGAGAAAGCCAGTCAGATGGCGAGTGAAATGTCTTCAAGAACTAAACTGATCTAACTGAATACAACATTTATAACCCTTGCATTTAGGGTTGTGGGGATCCCCTACACTATGTGAAAGTTTTTGGTTGTTTTTTTTAAATTTAATGCAGCACCAAGGGATCCAGAGGGGGGGGGGGGGGGGGGGGGGGGGGGGGGGTAGGAGGGTTCCCTGTACATGCCAAAGTCTTCTAAGAGGACAAGAAAGTAGCAGGCACTAATTACACACATACAGCTCCTACTCTTCACTTTTTTGGACTTTCATCAGGCACTGCAGGACAACCATAAGGAGCAGAGGTTAGGATTTTTAACACTAATCATTGGGGTCAGCAGTGGGGGCAAACTTTAATTTTTGGGTGGACATGCCCTTTAAAGACAGCCTGTCCTATTTAATTGTATGAGTAACTGTATCTGTGGTATTCAGTTAGATCAACAGAACTTAAAGTTTAGATCTTGAAAGAGCTAATTTTCAAGTCCAGTTGATCTAACTGAATACCACAGATATACCATGACTTGGATGAGTGAAAACCTTAAAGGACACGTCCGACCTCCAAACAAGATTTCTTTAAAATATAGGTTCATTTAAAAGGAGCAAAACAAACTTACCCTGACATCTGTAGCATAACTACAACTCCAACGGCATCCTATTTTATTTCTGTGATTCTGCAGACTATGAGGGAAATTACGTCACTGCATACACATTCCCCTCCTCCTCAATTGCGAGCTTGTTTTGAGCAAAGGGCTGCGTGCTCTGGAACAAATGAGTATCTCTCCCACCTCCCTTTCAGGAAGCATCTGTCTTTGACCTCACGCTTGCTGTCTTCAGCCAGTCAGAACTCAGAGAATTTCCTCTAGTCGAGGCTGATTTCAGGAAACAATGAGATTGCTCCATTTTCGGAAATCTCCTACACAGTGCATAATTTAATTCATAAAGGAAAGAGCCAAGGATTCCTCCTCCCAGCAAATATTCAACATGGCTGATAGGCAAGGATTCCTTCTCACTCCCCTTTCACTCCCTTCCTTCTTCAAACAAGCATCATAGCTGACAGGCAAAGATTCGTTGAACCTTCATTTACAAGAAGTACTGACCCTGAATTCAGGATGGAATTTCCTGCAATAGTGCAGTAAAGCTGAAACGCTGAATTACTCAGTGTAAGGAAGCTATTAACATCAAAATGAAAACTTTTTTTTAAGTTTGACCATGCAGGTAGGTTCAGTAAGGCATGGGGAACTTTGTGTTTTAAAGTTATTTTTGGGGTGGACATGTCCCTTAACAAGAGTATGAGTATAATATAACATTTAATTGCAGATGAGAGAGTTATATTTTCTGGTACAGTAGGTAAGAATATAAAACATTGCTGATTTCCCCTAGATGATTTCAGAAAAAACAGCACGGAAAAGTACTGTTGTGTTTCTTACTTATCTCACACTTTATTAGGATTAAAAATATTAAGTTTTGTTCTCCTTTAAATTTTGCCAGCTGGGTTTAAAGTCTCTTTTCCTTTAAACTTGGTCTCATTTCTCAGTTTCAATGTTGGTTGGGGGACTTGATTTTAAATCCACAACAGACTTAGATAGCTAATAGGCAGAGTGGGAACTCACAAGTGTATGTTAACTTGCTCATTGCTTTCTCAAAGAGATGTACCGAGAACCAAAATGGTTAACTATAGCTTTAAAGGGTATATATACTTAAAAATGACTTTGCATCATCTTAGTCTATAAATAAATACATGTAAGTAGCACTTCCTCTGAGTTGTGTGTGTGTGCTGCTGCATGCCTTCAATGAAAAAACAGATTGAGGGCAAGGCCACACTGCAACGCAAACACAAACGCAATAGCATGTGATTTCATGTGCGATTTTCGTTGCGTTTATAGGAAAACGCATGTGATTGCGATTAAAAATGCAGAACGCAAAACGCAATCGCACCAAAAAACGTGCGTTTTTTTTTGTGTTGCCACGTTTTCAATGATTTTGTAAAATCGCAAGTGCAATCGCAAACGCAAAAAAAATGCAGCAGTGTGGCCTAGCCCTAACTGGGACAAAAGAATTCCCAATATACAAAGATCCCAGAAATAAGGCACCAAACTACAAATGGCTTCAAAAATACAAAAGGCGTTTATTGGTGATCATATATAAAAATATCTTAGACCTATAAAACTTATCTATCCATTACAGAACCCCTATCTTCTCCTAGTGCAAAAACACACAACAGCATAAAAAACATGAATAACACCCCGCCATATGTAGCTCGGTGCCTTATTTCTGTGATCTTTGTATATTGGGAATTCTTTTGTCCCAGTTAATCTGTTTTTTCATAGAATATCATCCCTGTTGTGCACCACTTTATTTAAGTGATCTATGAGTTGATTAGCTGTGCACCTGCCCACAATATATAATGCATGCCTTCAATACAGGGTCAGACTGGCCTACCGGGGTACTGGGGAAATCCCCGGTGGGCCAGGCATTAGTGGGCCCTTTTACCTGACTACTAAAGTGCCATGACCCCAAAAAACATTTACCGGGACCGGCAGCCTGTGCTGTGCTGCGGCGCTTCCTCCCAGCCTGAGCCTTGCGCGTCCTGTCCAATAAGTGCTTCAGTATGTGACACACACCCTTGAGGAGCAGAGGAGAAGGACTACAGCCAACTGCAGCAAGGCGCAATGCAAGCATGCGAGAGATGCGAGTACGCATTATCTGAAGAACCATAGAGAGGGTGCACTTGCACATGACGGCTAAGTAAGTTACGGTCAGTCAAGACATTATCATATGATATATATACATAAATTCATCCATCAGAGCAGTCCAGGGGGGGAGGGGTATGATATGATATATATACATAAATTCATCCATCAGAGCTGTCCGGGGGGGGGGGTATGATATAATATATACATAAATTCATCCTATAGAGTAGTCCAGGGGGGAGGGGTATGATATAATATATATACATAAATTCATCCTACAGAGCAGTCATGGGGGGGAAGGGGTATGATATGAAATATATACATAAATTCATCCATCAGAGCAGTCCAGGGGGAGAAGGGGTATGATATGATATATATATATACATAAATTCATCCTACAGAGCAGTCCAAGGGGTAAGGGGTATGATATAATATATAACATAAATTCATCCTACAGAGCAGTCATGGGGGGAAGGGGTATGATATGAAATATATACATAAATTCATCCTACAGAGCAGTACTGGGGGAGAAGGGGTATGATATGATATATATACATAAATTCATCCATCAGAGCAGTCCAGGGGGGAGGGGTATGATATATATACATAAATTCATCCATCAGAGCAGTCAAGGGAGGGAGGGGTATGATATAATATATATACAGAAATTCATCCTACAGAGCAGTCATGGGGGAAGGGGTATATGATAGAAATATATACATATTCATCCATCAGAGCAGTCCAGGGGGAAGGGTATGATATGAAATATATACATAAATTCTTACTACAGAGCAGTCCAGGGGGGGAGGGGTATGATATGATATATATATATAAATTCATCCATCAGAGCAGTCCAGGGGGGGAGGGGTATGATATAATATATACATAAATTCATCCATCAGAGCAGTCCAGGGGGGGAAGGGGTATGATATGACATATATACATAAATTCATCCATCAGAGCAGTCCAGGGGGAGACGGGGTATGATATGATATATATACATAAATTCATCCTACAGAGCAGTCCAGGGGGGAAGGGGTATGATATGAAATATATACATAAATTCATCCATCAGAGCAGTACTGGGGGGGAGGGGTATGATATGATATATATACATAAATTCATCCATCAGAGCAGTCCAGGGTGTGAGGGGTATGATATGAAATATATACATAAATTCATCCATCAGAGCTGTCCGGGGGGGGGGGTATGATATATATACATAAATTTATCCATCAGAGCAGTCCAGGGGGGGGGGGGGAGGGGTATGATATAATATATATACATAAATTCATCCATCAGAGCAGTCCAGGGGGGAAGGGATATGATATATTCAGGGTTATTCAATAAACGTTCTTATCGTTTAAAATGGTGCAAATTTTGGCCCAACCAATCAGATCTTATTAACATTTGAAAGGTTACATCTGATTGGTTGGGGCAAATTAACACCATTTTAAACGATAAGAACTTTTATTGAATAACCCTGAATATATATACATAAATTCATCCATCAGAGCAGTCCAGGGGGGGGAGGGGTATGATGTGATATATACACATAAGTTCAGCCATCAGAGCAGTCCAGGGGGGGGGGGGTATGATATAATATATATACAAAATATCCTACAGAGCAGTCATGGGGGGAAGGGGTATGATATGAAATATATGCATAAATTCATCCTACAGAGCAGTACTGGGGGAGAAGGGGTATGATATGATATGATATATATACATAATTCATCCATCAGAGCAGTCCAGGGGGGAGGGGTATGATATATATACATAATTCATCCATCAGAGCAGTCAAGGGAGGGAGGGGATGATATAATATATATACAGAAATCATCACAGAGCAGTCATGGGGGGAAGGGGTATGATATGAAAATATAACATAAATTCATCCATCAGAGCAGTCCAGGGGGGGAAGGGGTATGATATGAAATATATACATAAATCATCCATCAGAGCAGTCCGGGGGGGGGGGTAGGATATGTATATATACATAAATTCATCCATCAGAGCAGTCCAGGGGGGGAGGGGTATGATATATTCAGGGTTATTCAATAAACGTTCTTATCGTTTAAAATTGTGCAAATTTTGCCCCAACCAATCAGATCTTATTTAACATTTGAAAGGTTACATCTGATTGGTTGGGGCAAAATTAGCACCATTCTAATAGATAAGAACTTTTATTGAATAACCCTGGATATATATACATAAATTCATCCTACAGCGCGGTCCGGGGTGGAGGGGTGGGTATGATATGAAATATATACATAAAGTCATCCATTAGAGCAGTCCGGGGGGGGAGATATGATATAATATTTATACATAAATTCATCCATCAAAGCAGTCCAGGGGGGAAGGGGTATGGTATAATATATATACATAAATTACTCCATCAGAGCAGTCCAGGGGGGAAGGGATATGATATATTCAGGGTTATTCAATAAATGTTCTTATCGTTTAAAATGGTGCAAATTTTGCCCCAACCAATCAGATGTTTTTGAGTTTAATATTCTTGATAACTTTCGCTAGTCATCCGACTAGATCTCTCAATTCAGAATTAACATTTACAAAATCTGTCGGCGTTAAGGAAAACTAAAGTGGTATAAACTTTTTCAAAAACATTTAAAATGGAAAGGGAGTTAGGATTAGTACTATCTACATCCCAATATTTTTTCTCAGAGGAGCAGCAGTACGAAGAGAAAACTGCTACACAGGACTCCCCAAGGACTTTAGCTCTATCTTTAATACAGGAAGGCCCAGGGCCATAACCTGGCAGATGAAATACTCTATCAGGACGATGCACTGAGCAGCCGCTATTGGCAACCCGGTGCAAACAGTCTGGTGATGTTGTATTGCTGATTGCGGTTGCTCAGAACATAGCTACCGGTGGGCTGTTCTAATTCCGGCACTTTTAAACGCCAGCTATTAGCTGGACGTTTAAAGTGTCGCAATGAAATGCCGATTTTGGCATATAACATCACTTGCAGCGGCTGCAAGGTTAACTTTCACCTTAGCCACGCGGCCGCCACAAGGTATATAACACATCGGTTAGCATGACTTTAACCCAAAATAGGAGAGTGTGCGCCCGTTGGTTGGCATCGCCCTGTATGTGCTGTAGCTCTCCTCAACAAACAATATTGGGTGGTGTGTAAAAATCATCCTACCACCCCCCCAGGTACTATTCATTTTTAAAAAGATTATTTTTATAGTATATTTGTCCGTTAAATACCCTGTAATGTGTTTCAATCAGAAATAAACAGCAAGCTGTCAAGGACCTTCTGGATACAAGGTATTGATTCATTATAGATAATGCAATAATGTTATTAAAGGATAAGTACACTCTAAAAACAATTATTGTAATTAAAGCTGTAGCTTTACTAACCATCTCACTTTTTTTTTCTTTTTCTATGTTCCTTCTGAGCCTACATGTGCTCATGTAAAGTTCCTGACATCTGGATTTGATTGCCGTCATCTAGGCTCTGCTCCCCGAGACTTGCAGATCTCCTTCTACATGCGTCAGAAATGCACGGTCAACGCGTGTGTGCATGACATTGTCGGGATGCACATTGTCGGGTTGTCGTGTTACAAGGTATTACCTTCAGTTAAGGACGGCCATGGGATCCATGTTGCACCCTCTTATCAACACATTTATGTGTTCCTTTGAGGATAGATTGCCTGGTTTCTCCACCTACCAGAGATGTTGTCTCAATGTTGGAGGTTCATAGACCACATATTCTTATTATGGGGGCAACATTGGATCCTTGAAGAGTTTGTCTACTATTTATGCTTGTGACAGAAATTTACTGTACACTTTTCTGTGGATAGCCATATGATTTAATTTGTAGACTTATGTAATCAAAGATGGGATGGTGAAAGATTAATAATGGATCTTTAAAAGAAAACAGATCGAAACACAATTCTAATGTATAATAGCTTTCACCCTGATCATGTAAAGAGTGTCAATCCACACAAGTCAATTTACAAGGGTTACAGGAATAGGTAAAGAACCATCCCCTCCATAAAAGGATTGTGGAAATGCAATCCTTTTTTGTGGAAAGGGTACCATGTCATCTATTGGAAGAGGGAAGTTTGAGACCGATAGAAAATAAAATGAATGTGGATAGGGATTTCAACTGAATGTGTTTTTGTAACTCAATATACCAGTGGTAGCAGAATATTGCTAAAATTCTTATAAACATTGGTTAGGCTCAAAGAAATGTATACTCAAGTTGTTGTTCCAGGAGCCACTCTTATTTACTATAAAAAAAAATCTAGGCCCTTGGGGATAATTGGTATGCTGTGCATCAGTAATTTTTTTTGGGAGTTGAATAGTATGTTACCTTGCAGACAATGTGTACAGTGTAAATTTGAGAATAAGATCAACAGCTTCAAACATCCTAAACTAGGTTATGAGATTGATTTAAGGTTTTTATACCTATTAATATGCCCGTGCAATCTCCTATTATTAGAGAAACAACATAAAAAATTAAAATTCTCAAATAGTCCTCAATAAAATGTAAACAGATATCATTACCAGTACCAGCAGGGCAAAACTGAAAATGATCTGATATATTTTGGTATTTGAACAGGTACACAGATAAAGGAGTTGGGGACAAGAATGTAGTTAAAACAAAGGGTACAAATTGAATACATGTGGCCAAAGGAATTAAATAAATATTATGATTTAAATGTTTTACCTTTAATAGTTTATCAACCCTTTAATGCTATATCCCTTTAAGGTCTGATTCTGTTACACACGTGTTGCTTGCTAATTAATGATGATATATGTATAAATTGCTTCTAAGTAACCATGTCTCATTATGCTTAGAAAGGGGTTGGATAACCTCTAATTTAATATTGAATATTGCATGCTAAACTATGCTCTGCTATACATTTATAAATTATCTAATATTAATATATATATATATATATATATATATATATATATATATACACAAACACATACAAGGATTGTGGAAGCACTCCAATTAGGCTAATTTACAACTACATTGTAACAAAAGTCTTATTTGTCCCAGATTCCGCGTCGACTCTGTTTGGTCCCGGCTTTCGGTGCGCAGCTCTGGTGACGTCACACGCACGAGCACGTCTGCCCAGCCTTCATCATCCAGTCTGTGCGGACGCGCACAGGCACTGGTTCCTACCTCCACCGCTCCTCCAGATCAGCCATTGGACGGAGGATGATTAATTGATCTAAATGCTCCTATCCCCTGCATCAGACTCTCTCCTCACTCCCATTGGTTCCTCTGTGTGATTTAAAAACCCCTCAGTTTAGTTGAGTAATGTATACTAAAACCCCTTTGTTTTATAATGTATGTCAGTGTGCATATAATATGATATTGTATGGGGACTAGGAATGTCATTGATTATCTTTTCTATGTTTGTATAAATGTTTGACCAAATCAGTAGCATTTCCACAAATGTAGTTGTAAATTGGTCTAATTGGAGTGCTTCCACAATCTTTGTATTGTATTTATTATGAAGCTTCCATACGGTAATGCACCCCCAACATGCCCCTTTAATAGGAGGTCCTATGCCTTTAATATAAAGCACTGGATGGCCTCTTCCCTCATTTTATTATATTATTGTATGGGGCCGGAATGTGCATTGATTATCTTTTCTATGTATGTATATGTATATTATATATATTATATATATATATATTATAAAATGCACAGTGAATCGGCACTCCTTGGTCTTATAAACAAGTGGGTTTATTCACATCACAAAAAATGGCAACGTTTCGGTCCGGTCTGGACCCTTTATCAAGCCTACACACAGTTTACGTGCAATATCCTCTTATAGAGGTAATAGTGATACACACCCCTGTGACTATTACCTGTGGGAGGAGTCAACAATAGCAGTGTTGAACCAACATGCAAAATTTTTTCCCATAGAACATTACCAGTGAATAAATATTATCTCGTGGTTCAAAAGCTCTAAATATATACTAAAACATACAATCAATTAGTAAAGTGCACTATTAATCAGTGCAGCATACAGGCATGGATGCCTGTTAAAGTGACTAGTGACTATAAATAGTGTAAAAGAGTCTAAGTGAGAGGTCATAAATATTAAAAAGCACGTATTGAAAGCTGGGTATGAGAAAACAATAAGGATAGAGGCTAGAAGGTCATATAGCATGATTCAGACATAATACAAGTATGCGTATTCCCAAGGAGAATCTAGTGTTTTCTCTATCCTGTAAGAAACATCTAAAGAAGCAATTCTCATTAAGTCCCCTGGGGGCTACAGTGTCCAAAGTCCGGATCCAGAATGTCTCCCTCTGTAAAAGCATCCGTGGTCTGTTGCCTCCACGTCTCGGTTTTGGTACATGGTCGATTGCCCAAATCTGAAATCAAATAATCGGTGTCCCAATTCTAAAAAGTGTTTCTGCCACAGGTTTAGAGTCTTATTGTCACGAAAGGCCGTATTGATGGCAGACCTATGGCCGTCAATTCTAGTCCTCAGCATTAAATCTGTTTTCCCCAACGTATAACATTCCACAAGGGCAGAGTACCACATATACTACATGTGTAGTAGTACACCTAATGGCGTGTTTGATATTAATTTCTACGCCTGTATGTGGGTGGGATATGTTTCTCTGTCAATCATGTATTTACTGATTGACACTTGGTACACTTATGGCTGCTGGGCGGGTTTCGGCTTAGGTAGCCATGTGGGGGTCTCCATAGTTATTAGATCCGTCTTGACCAACAGGTCTCTCAGATTCCTCCCTCTACGAAATCCTACTGTGGGTCTGGCTGGCAAGATTTTGGACAGAGTGGGGTCTGATAAGAGTTACCTTCCAGTTCCTATATGACCCTTCTGTATTTCTGTCCCTTGTGTATCAATTTTAAAACTACAGATGAATTTGTCATCTTTAGGCTCCCTCAAGTATCCAATTTCTCCACATCTTTGACTAGCTTTAATGAGTTGCTATTTTTAGGACTTTCTCCGGGTAACCTCGTAGTTTAAATCTGTCTGCATCTCTTGCAGCTGTATACCCCTATCACAGGGTCAGAATATTCCTGATCACCCTACAGAACTGTGAAATTGGTAGGATCTTTTCAATGAGGGAGGATGAAACGGTCGTATTGGAGTAGAGTGTGTTTCATCAGTCTCCTTGCGAAACAGTGTATACGCCAATCTGTCATTGTCAATGTATAATAGTAAGTCCAGAAATTCAATCTGGACCTTACTTACTTTTTTGGTGAATCGGATCTTAGTTGTAGATTGTTAGGTTTGCGAACATCTCTTCCAGTACATCAAGTGGCCCTCTCCAGACAAAAACAGGTCGTCGATAAATCTATAATAACGAGCATATACTGACCATATTCAATAGATGATGTTTCATATTCATACATGTAGATGTTGGCATACCAGGCGCCATCGCCGCGCCCATTGCTGTACCTGCTTGCTGCTGGAAAAAAGAATTTTCAAATCTGAAATAGTTGATTTCAGTGTCATATTTAGTACATCCATTACAAAATCTTTGAAGGCTGTGTTCCACACTCAGTATTATCCAAGGCCTTTCTAATGGCAGCACTGCCCTCCACATGATCGATATTAGTGTATAAATATCCATGTTACTAGCCACACCCTACTCATCTGTGGGTATTATTAACTCTTGAATGGCTGAAATTAAATGCCCGAGTCTCTTAGATAGGTACTTGCTTTAATACATAGGTTGGTGGGTATCATTATTACCCTATAAGAGGATATTGCACGTGTAACTGTGTGTAGGCTTGATAAAGGTCCAAGACCAGGGACCAAACGTTGCCATTTTTTGTGATGTGAAATAACCCACTTGTTTTATAAGACCAAGGAGTGCCCTGATTCACTGTGCATTTTGTATTATTGGATCCCTCGGGAGCACCCTGGCATTTGAACTGAGGGATGTGGTGCCAGTCTTTTCTATTGATATATATATATATATATATATATATATATATATATATATATATATATATATATTGTTATTGTTATTGTTTTTGATTTTGCTATCTCCAATTTAAATGTTGTATAATGTGCAGTATATGAATTATCACATCCTCTATTAGCGCACTGCATTCACTTTAAATCTATAGAAGCTCATTAGGACTTGGTCTTTGAATGTAATACTGAATCATTATATTGAAAGCTAAACTCTGCTGTTAATACATATGACAATAATAGATAGCAAACAATTCAAAGGTATTTTTTTTTAACAAACATGTCTCAGTGACAGACTTAATAAATCATCACCATAATCAAGATATCCCTGAGTATTGTCTTGGTGAATAGTATTGTACTGGTGGATAGGCATTATTGACCTTTCTACTCCCACAATTTCCTACATTTATAGATAAACATGTGTGTATCTGCGGTGCTGTG
Organism: Hymenochirus boettgeri; assembly: GCA_019447015.1. Lineage (NCBI taxonomy): Eukaryota > Metazoa > Chordata > Amphibia > Anura > Pipidae > Hymenochirus > Hymenochirus boettgeri. The sequence continues at coordinate 151,601,435 of CM033475.1, read as the reverse complement.
ACTGAATGAAGTTGTAATTAAGGTGGATGAAACCATTTGGTTTGTTTAAGAACATTTGCCGAAAGATTTCTGGTGACATTGGAAAAAGATTTATTTTAAAGGTTAATAGCAATATGGAAGTGTACAAATTGCACAGTAACTGGGGAATTACAAAATGGTATGAGGAAATATTATGGCTAAAATATATAAGCTTGCATGCTACATAAAGGCCTCTTGTTTCATGAGTCCTGTTCAACCTTAGCATTTTAAGTCAAAATACATTTAAAATCAAGTCCCCCACCATGCATGTTACTGAGTTACTGTGTCAATTGGACCTCTTGGTATATTGTGATACCTTAAGGGGACAGTTCAGTGGAATTATCAATATTTGTTAAATTGTTAGTTTGTGTGATGCCTTCTTAGTTTTATCTACATATTCTCTCCCATTTTGAAAAATCAGTTGATTTCTTCCCTTTGTTGTTCCCTGCTGTTGATTAAGTGAGCTGACATTTAAGTTTCTAACGGTCCTTCTTCTTCCAGGATGCACCTTATCCTTGGAATGTTCCTAACTGCAATTTCTATTGATTGGCTGTTGGATGGTCAAACATGCTCATGTCTACTGAGCAACTGAATCAACCCAGGCGCTGGGTCAGGGCAAGACCATAATGTCTCTACTAGGGGTCCTGCAAACAGGAAGTCAGTATTTCGGTTGCATTTATATATACACAGACAAAATTCTGAATTGGCAGATTAAGGTCATTGGGATGAAAAATATTTCTCTTTTTTCTGAAAAGCATATGTATTTGCACCGAACTTCCCCTTTAAAACCAGCTATTGATGCTAAAAAACCACACCCTTGGTGAGATGATTGTGGCAGTTGATCTGTGTTTTCTTCGCTACTTACACAACTACAAGTATAGAATTAAAGTACCATTGTTTGCCTAACTTTAAAGGCTATGTACACAGAAATTTTGTTTTTGAAAGTTTGTTGATCTGCCCCCTTATTTCTTTGATATCTAAATGAAACATGTTACATTTCAGCTGTCAATCAAGTTTTTTAGTGTCATAAATTATTCTTCTCTGCTGTTGTGCTGTAGCTAGAATGATTTGACAGTTGGTTGTGCTGTATGCTATATGCAGTTTAACAGTTGGTATATGGAAGATAGTCAGTACAAGAAGTTCCAAATGTACTGGCACCCGCTGTTGGCTCATTAGCCAGACAAGTTGGCTAGTCATAGTCAGAGCCTGAGCAAAAACAGTATTGTTTTGAAGCAGTGTCGGACTGTGCACCTGGGGCCCACCAGGGAATCTTGTGACAGGGGCCCACTAACCCTTTAGATTTCATACAAATAAAGTATGGAATTATTCCCTGATTTACAACTGTTAGTTAATAATTTTTCTGGATTTCTAACCAGACAACAGGGATAGATAGATAGATAGATAGATAGAACAATATAAAAAGAAAGACAGATGACAGACCAGATTGATAGAGAGAGGAAAAAAAACAGACTAAGCATTAAAAACGTTCTATCATTCTGTGACTACTGAATAGGCTGGCATTTTGCGACCTGTAAATAATAAGGTATTCTGTAACTGAATAGAGGCAATCTAGGAGACTAGTGAATAGGCTGGCAATCTAGAGACTAGTGAATAGGCTGGCAATCTTTGAGACTGGTGAATAGGCTGACAATCTGTGAGACTGGTAATAGGCTGGTAATCTGTGGACTGGTGAATAGGCTGGCACTGTGAGACTAGTGAATAGACTGGCACTGTGTGAGACTGGTGAATAGGCTTGCAATCTGTGAGCTTTACCCCTCCTTGTGACTGCATATATATTGCACATAGAGATGAAGGTAGAATGCATGTGTTTTTAATTGTTATATCCCTGTGAATATAATTAAAAGAGTTTTAACATTTTCTATAAGAAGAGTGTTGCAATTTAGCTTTTTCAATTGCTAGATATTGTATTTTTTGGCCATTTACTTGCACCCCCCCTATTATAGGGTTTCTATAGATTCCATGCCCATATTTTGCTGCTTATGAGACTAGTGAATAGGCTTACACTGCGATACTAGTAGATAGACTGGCACGCGATACTAGTAGATAGACTGGCACTGTGTGAGACTGGTAATAGCTGGCACTGTGTGAGAGAGATGATATATGATGAATACACAGAACGATGTATATAGAGATATGAAGAGAGACAGACAGACATATACCATACAGAAATATAGATAAATACACAACTAGGAATTTCCAATACTGTTACATCAAACGGAATTTCATGGACCCCTCCCCCCTGGACTGCGTTGAAGGATTAATTTATGTATTTATAATACATAATGTGGTATTTTATAATGGGAGCTGCAGTGGTATATTATCCTTATAAATCACTCAGCTATGTCACTAATGACATTTCTTATATTTCTTATATCCCACTACTCCGCCCATTCCAGTGTTCATGCCTGGACAATGACTCAGCATTTTTTGCCATGTTTAACTTCACTACAGAACGGCCGGAGCTGCTTCCTGTCACTTCATAACCAATGTCTCTCTCCTCCATAAGAATTGTTTAACTGCATGGATGCTGGGCTGGGATGTTCCTTTCTACTGGGTTTAAGTTACAGAAGGTAGCTTGGGGGATTTAAGGTGGAAATAGGGACAAGGCTAGAATTTAAAATGTGAATGGGGTGAAGGAATCCAATACTTTGTATTATAAGAAATAATGCTCCCCTTCACATTATAATATAGACATTACACCACCTCGGAGTTCCCTGCCCTATATGGTCAGGGAACTCCTCTGTGGCGTAATATCCTTATATTACACTGTAAGGGGCACATTATCCCTTATATATCATATCAACACCTATCCCCCCCGGACTGCTCTGCTGGTATTATTTTATGTATATATTTATATCATACCCCTTCCCCCTGGACTGCTCTGATGATGAATTTATGTATATTTATTATTCATACCCCTTCCCCCCTGGACTGCTTTGATGGATGATTTATGTATATTATTATATCATATCTCCCCCCCCGGACTGCTCTAATGGATTATTTCATATCATACCCACCCCTCCACCCCGGACCGCGCTGTAGGATGAATTTATGTATATATTCCAGTCGTTATTCAATAAAGTTCTTATCAATTAGAATGGTGCTATTTTTGCCCCAACCAATCAATTAACCTTTCAAATGTTAAATAAATCTGATTGGTTGGGGCAAAATTTGCACAATTTTAAACGATAAGAACGTTTATTGAATAACCCTGATATATCATACCCTCCCCCCCTGGACTGCTCTGATGATGAATTTATGTATATAATCATATCATACCCCCCGGACTGCTCTGTTGGATGAATTTATGTATTATTTCATATCATACCCCTTCCCCCCCTGGACTGCTCTGATGGATGAATTTATGTATATATTTCATATCATACCCCTTCCCCCCATGACTGCTCTGATGGATGAATTTATGTATATATATCTTACCCCTCCCCCCCCTGGACTGCTCTGATGGATGAATTTATGTATATATATCATATCATACCCCTTCTCCCCCAGTACTGCTCTCTGTAGGATGAATTTATGTTATATTTTCATATCATACCCCTTCCCCCCATGACTGCCTGTAGGATGAATTTTATGTATATATATTATATCATACCCCTCCCCCATCCCCTCCCCTCCCCCCCTGACTGCTCTGATGGCTGAACTATGTGTATATATCACATCATACCCCTCCCCCCCTGGACTGCTCTGATGGATGAATTTATGTATATATATTCAGGGTTATTCAATAAAATTTCTTATCGTTTAAATGGTGTTAATTTTGCCCCAACCAATCAGAGGTAACCTTTCAAATGTTAAATAAGATCTGATTGGTTGGGGCAAATTTGCACCATTTTAAACGATAAGAACATTTATTGAATAACCCTGAATATATCATATCCCTTCCCCCCTGGACTGCTCTGATGGATGAATTTATGTATATATATTATACCATACCCCTTCCCCCCTGACTGCTTTGATGGATAATTTATGTAATATATATATCTATCTCCCCCCCCGGACTGCTCTAATGGATGACTTTATGTATATATTTCATATCATACCCACCCCTCCACCCCGGACCGCGCTGTAGGATGAATTTATGTATATATATCCAGGGTTATTCAATAAAAGTTCTTATCTATTAGAATGGTGCAAATTTTGCCCCAACCAATCAGATGTAACCTTTCAATGTTAATAAGATCTGATTGGTTGGGGCAAAATTTGCACAATTTTAAACGATAAGAACGTTTATTGAATAACCCTGAATATATCATACCCCTCCCCCCCTGGACTGCTCTGATGGATGAATTTATGTATATATACATATCTACCCCCCCCCCCGGACTGCTCTGATGGATGATTTATGTATATATTTCATATCATACCCCTTCCCCCCCTGGACTGCTCTGATGGATGAATTTATGTATATATTTCATATCATACCCCTTCCCCCCATGACTGCTCTGTAGGATGAATTTCTGTATATATATTATATCATACCCCTCCCTCCCTTGACTGCTCTGATGGATGAATTTATGTATATATATCATACCCCTCCCCCCTGGACTGCTCTGATGGATGAATTTATGTATATATATCATATCATACCCCTTCTCCCCCAGTACTGCTCTGTAGGATGAATTTATGCATATATTTCATATCATACCCCTTCCCCCCATGACTGCTCTGTAGGATGAATTTATGTATATATATTATATCATACCCCTCCCCCCCTGGACTGCTCTGATGGCTGAACTTATGTGTATATTCACATCATACCCTCCCCCCCTGGACTGCTCTGATGGATGAATTTATGTATATATATTCAGGGTTATCAATAAAAGTTCTTATCGTTAAAATGGTGTTAATTGCCCCAACCAATCAGATGTAACCTTTCAAATGTTAATAAGATCTGATTGGTTGGGCCAAAATTCACCATTTTAAACGATAGAACGTTTATTGAATAACCCTGAATATATCATACCCCTTCCCCCCTGGACTGCCTGTGGATGAATTTATGTATATATATTATATCATACCCTCCCCCCTCCCCCCTGGACTGCTCGATGGATAAATTTATGTATATATATCATACCCCCCCCCCCCCGGACAGCTCTGATGGATGAATTTATGATATATTTTCATATCATACCCCTCACACCCTGGACTGCTCTGATGATGAATTTATGTATATATATCATATCATACCCCTCCCCCCCAGTACTGCTCTGATGGATGAATTTATGTATATATTTCATATCATACCCCTTCCCCCCTGGACTGCTCTGTAGGTGAATTTATGTATATATATCATATCATACCCCGTCTCCCCCTGGACTGCTCTGATGGATGAATTTATGTATATATGTCATATCATACCCCTTCCCCCCCTGGACTGCTCTGATGGATGAATTTATGTAATATTATATCATACCCCTCCCCCCCTGGACTGCTCTGATGGATGAATTTATATTATATATCAATCATACCCCTCCCCCCCTGGACTGCTCTGTAGTAAGAATTTATGTATATATTTCATATCATACCCTTCCCCCCTGGACTGCTCTGATGGATGAATATGTATATATTTCTATCATATACCCCTTCCCCCATGACTGCTCTGTAGATGAATTTCTGTATATATATATATCATACCCCTCCCTCCCTTGACTGCTCTGATGGAGAATTTATGTATATATATCATACCCCCTCCCCCTGGACTCTCTGATGGATGAATTTATGTATATATATCATATCATACCCCTTCTCCCCCAGTACGGCTCTGTAGGATGAATTTATGTATATATTTCATATCATACCCCTTCCCCCCATGACTGCTCTGTAGGATGAATTTATGTATATATTATATCATACCCCTTACCCCTTGGACTGCTCTGTAGGATGAATTTATGTATTATAATATCATATCATCCCCTTCTCCCCCTTGGACTGCTCTGATGGATAATTTATGTATATATTTATATCATACCCCTTCCCCCCATGACTGCTCTGTAGGATATTTATGTATATATATTATATCATACCCCTCCCCCCTGGACTACTCTATAGGATGAATTTATGTATATATTATATCAACCCCCCCCCCCGGACAGCTCTGATGGATGAATTTATGTATATATATCATATCATACCCCTCCCCCCCTGGACGCTCTGATGGATGAATTTATGTAATAATCATATGATAATGTCTTGACTGACCGTACTTACTAGCCGTCATGTGCAAGTGCACCCTCTCTATGGTTCTTCAGATAATGCGTACTCGCTCTCTCGCATGCTTGCATTGCGCCTTGCTGCAGTTGGCTGTAGTCCTTCTCCTCTGCTCCTCAAGTGTGGTGTCACATACTGAAGCACTTATTGGACAGGACGCGCAAGCTCAGGCTGGGAGGAAGCGCCGCAGCACAACAGGCTGCCGTCCCGGTAAATGTTTTTTGGGTCATGGCACTTTAGTAGTCAGGTAAGGGCCCACTATACCTGGCCCACCGGGATTTCCCCAGTACCCCGGTAGGCCAGTCTGACCCTGTATTGAAGGCATGCTTTATATATTGTGGGCAGGTGCAACAGCTAATCAACTCATAGATCACTTAAATAAAGTGGTGCACAACAGGGATGATATTCTATGAAAAAACAGATTAACTGGGACAAAAGAATTCCCAATATACAAAGATCACAGAATAAGGCACCGAGCTACATTGGCGGGGTGTTATATGTTTTTTATGCTGTTGTGTGTTTTTGCACTAGGAGAAGATAGGGTTTCTGTAATGGTAGATAAGTTTTATAGGTCTAAGTATTTTTATATATGATCACCAATAAACCCTTTTGTATTTTTGAAGCCATTTGTAGTTTGGTGCCTTATTTCTGGGATCTTTGTTATTGGGAATCTTTTGTCCCAGTTAGGGCTAGGCCACACTGCTCGCTGCATTTTTTTTGCGTTTGCGATTGCACTTGCGATTTTACAAAATCATTGAAAACGTGGCAACACAAAAAAAAACGCACGTTTTTTGGTGCGATTGCGTTTTGCGTTCTGCATTTTTAATCGCAATCACATGCGTTTTCCTATAAACGCAACGAAAATCGCACATGAAATCACATGCTATTGCGTTTGTGTTTGCGTTGCAGTGTGGCCTTGCCCTCAATCTGTTTTTTCATTGAAGGCATGCAGCAGCACCCACACACAAACTCAGAGGAATTGCTACTTACATGTATTTATTTATAGACTAAGATGATGCAAAGTCATTTTTAATATATTATACCCTTTAAAGCTATAGTTACCATTTTGGTTCTCGGTACATCTCTTTGAGAAAGCAATGAGCAGTTAACATACACTTGTGAGTTCCCACTCTGCCTATTAGCTATCTAAGTCTGTTGTGGATTTAAAATCAAGTCCCCCACCAACATTGAAACTGAGAAATGAGACCAAGTTTAAAGGAAAAGAGACTTTAAACCCAGCTGGCAAAATTTAAAGGAGAACAAAACTTAATATTTTTAATCCTAATAAAGTGTGAGATAGTAAGAAACACAACAGTACTTTTCCGTGCTGTTTTTTTCTGAAATCATCTAGGGAAATCAGCAATGTTTTATATTCTTACCTACTGTACCAGAAAATATAACTCTCTCATCTGCAATTAAATGTTAATATACTCATACTCTTGTTAAGGACTGTCCACCAAAAATAACTTTAAAACACAAGTTCCCCATGCCTTACTGACCTACCTGCATGGTCAACTTAAAAAAAAGTTTTCATTTTGATGTTATAGCTTCCTTACACTGATAATTCAGCGTTTCAGCTTTACTGCACTATTGCAGGAAATTCCATCCTGAATTCAGGGTCAGTACTTCTTGTAAATGAAGGTTCAACGAATCTTTGCCTGTCAGCTATGATGCTTGTTTGAAGAAGGAAGGGAGTGAAAGGGAGTGAGAAGAATCCTTGCCTATCAGCCATGTTGAATATTTGCTGGGAGGAGGATCCTTGGCTCTTTCCTTTATGAATTAAATTATGCACTGTGTAGGAGATTTCCGAAAATGGAGCAATCTCATTGTTTCCTGAAATCAGCCTCGACAGAGGAAATTCTCTGAGTTCTGACTGGCTGAAGACAGCAAGCGTGAGGTCAAGACAGATGCTTCCTGAAAGGGAGGTGGGAGAGATACTCATTTGTTCCAGAGCACGCAGCCCTTTGCTCAAAACAAGCTCGCAATTGAGGGGAGGGGATGTGTATGCAGTGACGTAATTTCCCTCATAGTCTGCAGAATCACAGAATAAAATAGGATGCCGTGGGAGTTGTATTTATGCTACAGATGTCAGGGTAAGTTTGTTTTGCTCCTTTAAAATGAACCTATATTTTAAAGAAATCTTGTTTGGAGGTCGGACTGTCCTTTAAGGTTTTCACCATCCAAGTCATGGTATATCTGTGGTATCAGTTAGATCAACTGGACTTGAAAATTAGCTCTTTCAAGATCTAAACTTTAAGTTCTGTTGATCTAACTGAATACCACAATACAGTTACTCATACATTAAATAGGACAGGCTGTCTTTAAAGGGCATGTCCACCCAAAAATTAAAGTTTGCCCCCACTGCTGACCCCAATGATTAGTGTTAAAAATCCTAACCTCTGCTCCTTATGGTTGTCCTGCAGTGCCTGATGAAAGTCCAAAAAAGTGAAAGTAGAGCTGTATGTGTGTAATTAGTGCCTGCTACTTTCTTGTCCTCTTAGAAGACTTTGGCATGTACAGGGAACCCTCCTACCCCCCCCCCCCCCCCCCCCTCTGGATCCCTTGGTGCTGCATTAAATTTAAAAAAAACAACCAAAAACTTTCACATATTGTAGATCCCCACAACCCTAAATGCAAGGGTTATAAATGTTGTATTCAGTTAGATCAGTTTAGTTCTTGAAGACATTTCACTCGCCATCTGACTGGCTTTCTCAATTCAGAATGACTTGTACAAGAATCTGTTTGCAATTATGTACCCTGGAAAGTCCCAATTAGCATATCATAGCCAGGTGTTAAGGACATATGAAGGCAAGGTGCTAAGTTTTGTAAACTTTAACATAGTGTAGGGCTCCTCCCCAGCCCCAACCTCCATATTAGAATTTTCAGAAAGTCCCCCGATATTTACTTCCCTTCCCTCTCTCTTCTGCCGTGGGGGCCGGTCGGCAGCCGCATCCCTGATTGGCTGAGAGGCAGTATGGGTTAAATTTCAGTTTTGGGGTGGACATGCCCTTTAAGTCCAGTTGATCTAACTGAATACAACAGATATACCATGATCTGGATGAATGAGAACCTCCACAAGCTAGGGTTATAACTATGAGCACAGAAATAGACTTACCTAACGTCATTCCCTTACCTCCAACCGCGTCTGTTACGGGCTGATGGGCTGCCAGTCCACCCCCTACTGCTCTTCCATTCCTGGGAGTAGCAGTAGAGGCTGAGGGATTGAAGGTGGGAAAATCTATTTCTGGGCTCATTTTAAAGTTATAACCCTAGAATTTGGTTGGGGGGTCCTCACAATATATCAAATTTTGGGTTTGGGTGGTGGAGATACTCTTTAAGGTTCACATACACATGAGATTGCGAGGGGCCGACCATTTTGCCGGCAGATTATCACAAGCCCCGACGGACTTGGCTGAAAGGAACATGCATCATGTTGTCGTCGCTGTTCGGGACCCTGTGATCGTACAGGTGTATGAGCATTTAGTCTTATAAAGTATTTGCATAGTTTTTTCTTGTTTCTCTCAGCTGTTAACCCAATGTCCTACTCTTATACAAACTTAACACTAAACACACTAAACACACATGGCCTATTATACAGTAACTGATTACTTGAAAAAAATATAATAAGATTCCTAAATTTCATTAGAAACTAATTAATAAATCTTTCAATGTGCTTTTATTTTCAAGTCTTTTTGCTATGTGATGAGAAAATGAGATAACAAATTAATATTTCTGATAAGTGTCTAACAGAGTGGAAAAGACAATTAAAGATCAAAAGAAAATCAAGTATGAAAGGAAGGAGCCAAACATTTTCCGCTGAATTTTACTAAGCGGCAGAAATCCCATTTTTACCTGGTTAGTATACATTGGATGACTGATTTGCCTTTCATTTTGATTTTGTATTAGCAGATTTCTTCATTATTAAATTAAACAAAAGATGTAACAGAAATCTTCTAAGGCAGTGGTTCTAAAACCAAACTTGAGAATGTGAATTTCTGTTGAGGCACACTTGTATTCTTAATGCTAAATTCTTGAAATTAAAGAAGAGTATTTTATATACATTCATTGCTTATAATACAGAATTTAAATAAAATCAAGGTAGTGTAACGTTAACCCTCATTACTTTATAGACCATCATCATGGATCGGTATCATTTATCAGGTGTCAATTATCAGGTATCAGTTATCAGGTATCAAGCTTCATGTTTCAGACATTATGTATCTTTTTTTGTGTATAAAGCTAGCCATATACGAAGCAAACATTAGATGGATTAGACATTAGGGGCCATATTTATAAAGCCACGTTATTGCTTTTTAGTGATACCATGACTTTAAAGGAGAACTAAACCCAATTTTTTACTACTCCAATCTGAAAACAAACCCCTAAAACCCAAATAAGCTATAAAATCCCACTCCAGTAAATTGTATTAAATATATGGAAGCCTGTTAAGAACTGGATGAATTATCTGTGTGTATGTGCAGTGTCGACCACACCCTCCTGACCTCAGTCACATGCTTCCTTGCTTAATCTGTCCTGTAAAAGGATTGGCTAGAGATTATTAATGGGTGTGACAACTGTAACAAGGGTCTGCCATAGCTAAGGACTGAGCATGTGCAGACCATAATAGTCGTTGACCAAACTGTGTGAATTAGAAAGCTGTGAAGTAAAGCACAAACCATATGTTATTTAGGTAAATTTCCCAGCGCCCGTATCAAAATGAGAGGCAAGACCAGATTACTGGTTTTTATCAAGGTGTTCAGCCTTCTGGTTCATGTTGTTCTGTGGCTTTAGTTGTCCTCTAACTATTGGTATCATAAATTTATGATCGTTAAACCGATCGGAGATTAACGATCTTTTTAAATTTATGATACCAATCGTAAATCTACGTTACAAAATTGTAGATTTACGATCCCCATAGAATACCATTGCAGTAGTTTACTACCACACGGTATTCTATGATTGAACATTTGTTAATTAACGAACGTTCAGTCGTAAATGTACGATCGCGATCATAAATTAACTAACCCTCTGTATCGATAAAAAGCGATACCGCGGGTTTATAAATATTGCCCTGGATAATTAGCAAGACATGACCTAGCTTTTGGGGGTCTCTGAATAACATATTAAAAGTTTTTATTAGGGTGGACATACCTTTTTTTCTATTAAAATTATCCCAGCTGCTCCTAAACATACTAACCAGCTCCTGATCCCTGCCACACTTTCAGTCTCCTCTGTTGCTGTTGCTGATAAGTTCTGTTGACATTCTTGAGCAGCAGCAGAGAAGGAAAGACTGTTAACAGATCCTATGATTGCAATGATGTCATCGCAACAGCTCTCATTGATGACCACAACTAGTGAGTGAAGATAATGCAGTGAGGGATCCACAGCAGGTAAGTATGGCTGCCACTGAATAGATGGGTAGGTCTGTAGACATGTGTACCGTGTGCAGGTTAAGGGTATTGTATTTTTTGAATTTCTGACTGAAGTTACCCTTTAAGTATGGCTGCCACAGGAATGGAAGGTAGGTTAGTATGTGTGTGTAACTGTGTCTGTGTGGGGGTTGGAAGTTCATGAGACCATGAGACTAATTGTTTTAATCATATACCTTAACCCTTCAGTGCCACAGAACGTGTATTCACGTTCTGTGCATGAAGCTCAAATGCCACGTGAATACACATTCTATAGCTCTTCCCTAGCATCAGGGGGCTGTATTCAGGTGCCCCCTAGACCCCTTGATCCCCACCGGTTTCATGAAAATCCAATGGGGGATCAGGAGCTAGCACTGTTTGAAGTCCTTACTGGGAGCAGAGCAGAGCAGAAGAGACTGTGGATAAGGGAGACCCCGGTGATGTCACTGAATTTCCTCCTTCACCAAGAGTGGTTGTATCTGTCCCTGGTGGTCTAGCGAAAGTACTGCACTACGATCTCCTTCGGATCACTGCAGTACCTGGTATGTAAAGCTGTCAGTGTGACACTTTACTATAGTTTTTTGGAATGGAACTCAAAGTTCCATTCACAAAAAGGATTTTGAGATCAAATTTGGTGATCACTTCTGATCACCAAATTATTGATCTCTGCCAATGAATGAAAAATCACTTCCTGGAAAATGATTTCCAGGAAGTGATTTTTCTGATCGGATTTCGAATTGGAAAATGGGCATTTATGCCTGTATTCCAAGTTCCTTATCATTCCCTAAGATAATTTGATGATGAAAGCATGGAGTTCTATGAATAACAGCGTCTGGAATTCTTCATGTATATATGAAAGCATGACACTGTTACGTAGCTTAAGGTGTCTAGATTCCAAAAATATATAGTTTGTGGGGGTGTATTTCCGAGTTGAATAGGCTGTTCAATTACAGAACACTTTGATTTTTTTTCTTGTAATTGCACTTGTTCAGCGGTCCCATTTGAGCCAGTTAGTGGCTACGCCTCTGTGTGCACCCACGCATATGCATACCATTTGATTCAAGACATGTGGGAGATTGACATTTAGTGGGTTTTTTTTTGCTTGTCATTGGGTTTAGGTAGGATTTAAACCTTTGAATCACCTTATTTTATTTTTTACAAAATCTCCTAAAAGCACCGAGTTCTATGGAGTACTATGTCTGGAATTCTTCATGTGTGTATGAAAGCATTATAACGTACTAGGTGAAGGTGTGTAGATCCAAAAATGTATAGTTTGTGTGGGGTATTTCCAAGTTTCCTGGCTGTTCCTTTGAAAAGGGTAGGCTGTTCAAATTCCAGAGCACTTGATTTTTTTTTTACACTGCACATTGGCTCACTTTGTGAGTAGTGGCTTTCACTGTGGTGTAACCATTTTTGGTAAAATTGCAAAATTCTGCACAGACTGCGCCCACACCTTGGTATGCATAAGGAATGACACCATGCGTAGTGAAATAATATTTTTGGGGAGAGTTCTAATAAGAGGGGTGTTTAGTTCTGACAATCTGAGAAGTTGCTGTAATTGGCACTGTGAATAGGCTCACTTTGTGCTAGTTGATTCACGTCCGTGTGTGTAACCATGCATATGGCATACGTTTGATTCAGGGCATTGATATTTGATAACTTTTTTCTACATTCCATAGGATTTTGGCATGATTTCTTCTTCTTCCGAAAAGTTATTTATGTTAAATTTTTCAGAAAATTTGTGAAAAGTGCATACTTCTACGAAAAAACTACACCCACATATTGAGGTATGAATGAACAAATGACAGCGTTCAGCAGCTGAAAGTGTGTAGATTCGAGGAATATATCGTTTGTGCGGGTATTTAGTGGGGAAAAACTGCAGACTGTTCAAATTCAGAGTTGGCTGAATAATTTTGCTGTTTTTACACTCTCACTTTGTGGTTTTCGCTTGCACATCCGCGTGTGTAACCCACACATATGGCATACCTTTTGATTTAGGAAATTCAAGAGATTGATATTTGGTAACTTTTTTTTTTCATCCATGAGATTTTGGCATGATTTCTACCCTTGAAGTTGTTTTTCTTCATTTTTTCAGACAAGTGCGAAATTCTACGAAGAACTATGCCCACACACCATGGATGGTATGAATAAACAAACTACAGCGTTACATAGCTGAAGTTGTGTAGATTTCAGGATATATAGTTTATGGGGGTATTTCTGAGTTACGGATTCTTTTGTGGGAAAACTGCAGACTTTCAAATTCAGAGTTTGCTGAATATTTGCTGTTTCTGAACCAACTGCATTGTCTCACTTCGTGGCTTTCCGCTTGCATGTCTGCATGTGTAACCACACATATGGCATACCGTTGATTCAAGACATTTGGGAGATTGATATTTGGTACTTTTTTTAACATTCCATGGGTTTTGGCATGATTTCACCCATTGAATTTGTTTTTTCTTCACTTCAGAAAAGTGCAAACTTCTACGAAGAACTGTGCCCACACCATTGATGGGTTTTTGTGGGAAAAACTACAGACTGCTCAAATGCAAAGCTGGCTAATATTTTTGCTGTTTCTAAACCAACATGCATGTTTCACTTCGTGGCTTTTCGCTTGCATGCCCGCGTGTGTAACCACACATTGGCATACCGTTTGGTTCAGACATTTGGAGGATTCATGAGTTTTGGCATGATTCTCCCCTTTGAAGTTGTTTTTTGTTCATTTTTCAGAAAAGTTCCCAATTCAAACTGCGCCCCACCATTGATGGTATGAATGAACAAACTACAGCGTTACATAGCTGAAGGCGTGTAGATTTCAGGAATATATAGTTTGTGGGGGTAATTCTGAGTTCGGGGGTTTTGTGTGGGAAAAACTACAGACTGCTCAAATGCAAAGCTGGCTAATTTTTTCTGCTACTGACATTTGGCATTGGTCCCGGTCTGGGTTAGTTGGTAGCCATGTCTCTGGGTATACCTATGAATGTGGCATACTGTTTTATTCGGAGGGGTTAGGCTATATTTGAGGGGATATTTTAGTTAGTTTGGAAGATATTCTATGTTAACCGTCAGAAGTGGTTATACATTTTAATTTGTTAATATTCTTGAAGGTGCGTTTTAGTTTGGGGGGGGTCTCCTGTACAGGAAAAGTGGGGTACTACATATATCTGGTATCGTTGTACTCAGGAGTCAGAGCTTTTAGAAACAGTAATATTTTTGTGTGTAACCTTATATAACTATAAATAAAAATGGGGAAAATCCATGAAAATTTGCAATTTAAAATTTTTTCCCCATATTTTTACCCATAATTCCAGTAAATTTCCAGAAAAGTTACAAAATGTTGTTACCCGTGTTAAAGTACACTTTGTGTTGAAAAAACCATGTATAATATTCCTGATTTACTGCAGGTTTCCTACTGTAAAATTAGTCTAAAGCGATTAAAAGGGCAAAATCCTGAAATATTTATTACTCCCCAAAATGTTCTTCCACTTGCTGGCACTTAACCCCAACCCCAAGACCCCACAACACACCCCAACAACCACCCACCCAATACCCCCACCACCCCCCCCCTCACCCCCCAAAAATGAAATTCTTCTTTCTGGCCTGTCCTCTTGATTCTCATTCTGGGTTGTCCTCTGCGGACAAGGTTAAAAAACATAAATCCACATGAAGATTGTCAATATAACACAAACCGTTCCACCCCCCCCCCCTCTTTTATACTTGAAGGATTTTCAAAGTCATGAAAATGGGTTCCTGGAAATTTGCAGATATTGTGGTAACCTTCTTCCTCCGCACCATTCCTTGGCTGGACTAACACTTTTTCCTTGGCTATCTTACTTTTCCTATGTGTCCTGCACCGTCTGTACCGAATTTTGTGTCTCTAAGCTTAAACTGTTGGGAGGATACAGTCGCAAAAAAGTGGAAACACTAAAAGAAAAGATAAACAAGAAAGAATAAAAAAACAGTAAATTATGGTCCTCTTTAAAAGGGCCAAATTAAAAAATAATGATAAGCTAACAATAACGCTAAATAGCACAATCTATTGATGTACAAGTCTGCAAACATTTCTAAATGTTACAGACAAATACTCATCTGTTGTTATTTCTCTCAATATTTCATCCCGGTTTCCAGATTTTGCGCGGGTATGCGCATTGCCCCCCTCGAACAACTGCGATAGTGAGTGCCGAGCCGCGGGGCATGCACAATGTGTTTGAAAAAAAAAGAAGCCATTTTAGCCGATAATCGGCCATGTATGGGCTTGGAGATCATTGCCCCTATCCGCCCCGCCGCCCCCGGGGGATCCCGAACTACTGGCCGTTGTTTGGGCCGAAAGAAGTGGCCTTATAATGGCGCAATTAATTGCCATCGTAACATCGTGTGTCATGGGTCGAGCACACTGCGATTACACATAAAACAAACCCCACATGTGTACAACCTTTACCCCAGGCTCATTGTTTTTATATATTACATAATAGGGAAAATTATGGTCGTGGTTTCCCCGTTCTTTGGGGGCTCCACTCCTCAGCCCTCCTCTCCCCCCCCCCCCCTCCCCCTTCCCTCCCCACACCCTCCCCCCCCCCCCCCCCCCTCCCGCCCCCCCCCCGCCCCCCCCCCACCCCCCCCCCCCCCTCGCCCCCTCCACCCCTCCCCCCCTCTCCATCCCTTCTTTTCCCCCCCCAAAACATTGTCCCAATATGCACATTTTTTGCAAAATCCTTAATAGGATAATTCCTTGGTTTTTGGATGATAATAAATTCATTAATGGATAATCCTCCTTGAGTGCGCCACTTTTAGTTGTGTTGTATATAATTCCTCAAATTATCAGAATATTGGCTGCACTCCACAACATTAACCTTTGTGTGCCTTCATGAAGAAACATAAATTCGCCATAAACAGAGGACCTCAGAAGGAACTTGCAGATCCGTTAACCCAGGGGTATGATATAATATATATACATAAATTCATCCTACAGAGCAGTCATGGGGGGAAGGGGTATGATATGAAATATATACATAAATTCATCCTACAGAGCAGTACTGGGGGAGAAGGGGTATGATATGATATATATACATAAATTCATCCATCAGAGCAGTCCAGGGGGGGAGGGGTATGATGTGATATATACACATAAGTTCAGCCATCAGAGCAGTCCAGGGGGGGAGGGGTATGATATAATATATATACATAAATTCATCCTACAGAGCAGTCATGGGGGGAAGGGGTATGATATGAAATATATACATAAATTCATCCATCAGAGCAGTCCAGGGGGGGAAGGGGTATGATATGAAATATATACATAAATTCATCCAACAGAGCAGTCCGGGGGGGTATGATATGATATATATACATAAATTCATCCATCAGAGCAGTCCAGGGGGGGAGGGGTATGATATATTCAGGGTTATTCAATAAACGTTCTTATCGTTTAAAATTGTGCAAATTTTGCCCCAACCAATCAGATCTTATTTAACATTTGAAAGGTTACATCTGATTGGTTGGGGCAAAATTAGCACCATTCTAATTGATAAGAACTTTTATTGAATAACGCTGGATATATATACATAAATTCATCCTACAGCGCGGTCCGGGGTGGAGGGGTGGGTATGATATGAAATATATCCATTAGAGCAGTCCGGGGGGGGGAGATATGATATAATATATATACATAAATTCATCCATCAAAGCAGTCCAGGGGGGAAGGGGTATGATATAATAAATATACATAAATTCATCCATCAGAGCAGTCCAGGGGGGAAGGGGTATGATATAATATATATACATAAAATAATACAGCAGAGCAGTCCGGGGGGGATAGGTGTATGATATGATATATAAGGGATAATGTGCCCCTTACAGTGTAATATAAGGATATTACGCCACAGAGGAGTTCCCTGACCATATAGGGCAGGGAACTCCGAGGTGGTGTAATGTCCTTATATTATAATGTGAAGGGGAGCATTATTTCTTATAATACATAAGTATTGGATTCCTTCACCCCATTCACATTTTAAATTCTAGCCTTGTCCCTATTTCCACCTTAAATCCCCCAAGCTACCTTCTGTAACTTAAACCCAGTAGAAAGGAACATCCCAGCCCAGCATCCATGCAGTTAAACAAATCTTTATGGAGGAGAGAGACATTGGTTATGAAGTGACAGGAAGCAGCTCCGGCAGGTTCTGTTAGTGAAGTTAAACATGGCAAAAAATGCTGAGTCATTGTCCAGGCATGAACACTGGAATGGGCGGAGTAGTGGGATATAAGAAATATAAGAAATGTCACTTAGTGACATAGCTGAGTGATTTTATAAGGATATATACCACTGCAGCTCCCATTATAAAATACCACATTTATGTATTATAAATACATAAATTAATCCTTCAACGCAGTCCAGGGGGGAGGGGTCCATGAAATTCCGTTTGATGTAACAGTATTGTGAAATTCCTAGTTTGCTATTTATCTATATTTCTGTATGTGTATATGTCTGTCTGTCTCTCTTCATATCTCATATACATATCGTTCTGTGTATTCATCTATATATCCATCTCTCTCACACAGTGCCAGCCTATTTACCAGTCTCACACAGTGCCAGTCTATCTACTAGTATCGCAGTGCCAGTCTATCTACTAGTATCGCAGTGTAAGCCTATTCACTAGTCTCATAAGCAGCAAAATATAGGGCAATGGTAATCTATAGAAACCCTATAATAGGGGAGGTGCAAGTAAATGGCCAAAAAATACAATATCTAGCAATTGAAAAAAGCTAAATTGCAACACTCTTCTTATAGAAAATGTTAAAACTCTTTTAATTATATTCACAGGGATATAACAATTAAAAACACATGCATTCTACCTTCATCATCTATGTGCAATATATATGCAGTCACAAGGAGGTAAAGCTCACAGATTGCAAGCCTATTCACCAGTCTCACACAGTGCCAGTCTATTCACTAGTCTCACAGTGCCAGCCTATTCACCAGTCTCACAGATTACCAGCCTATTTACCAGTCTCACAGATTGTCAGCCTATTCACCAGTCTCACAGATTGCCAGCCTATTCACTAGTCTCATAGATTGCCAGCCTATTCACTAGTCTCATAGATTGCCTATCTATTCAGTTACAGAATACCTTATTATTTACAGGTCGCAAAATGCCAGCCTATTCAGTAGTCACAGAATGATAGAACGTTTTTAATGCTTAGTCTGTTGCTTTTTTTCCTCTCTCTATCAATCTGGTCTGTCATCTGTCTTTCTTTTTATATTGTCTATCTATCTATCTATCTATCTATCCCTGTTGTCTGGTTAGAAATCCAGAAAAATTATTAACTAACAGTTGTAAATCAGGGAATAATTCCATACTTTATTTGTATGAATACATAAAGGGTTAGTGGGCCCCTGTCACAAGATTCCCTGGTGGGCCCCAGGTGCACAGTCCGACACTGCTTCAATACAATACTTGTTTTGCTCAGGCTCTGACTACTGACTAGCCAACTTGTCTGGCTAATGAGCCAACAGCGGTGTGCCATTGTACATTTGGAACTTCTTGTACTGACTATCTTCCCATATACCAACTGTTAAAACTGCATATAGCATACAGCACACCAACTGTCAAATCATTCTAGCTACAGCACAACAGCAGAGAAGAATAATTTATGACACTAAAAAACTTGATTGACAGCTGAAATGTAACATGTTTCATTTAGATATCTAAAGAAATAAGGGGGCAGATCAACAAACTTTCAAAAACAAAATTTCTGTGTACATAGCCTTTAAAGTTATGGCAAACAATGTTACTTTAATTCTATACTTGTAGTTGTGTAAGTTAGCGAAGTAAACACAGATCAACTGCCACAATCATCTCACCAAGGTGTGGTTTTCTTAGCATCAAATAGCTGGTTTTAAAGGGGAAGTTCGGTGCAAATACATATGCTTTTCAGAAAAAAGAGAAATATTTTTTCATCCCAATGACCTTAATCTGCCAATTCAGAATTTTGTCTGTGTATATATAAATGCAACCGAAATACTGACTTCCTGTTTGCAGGACCCCTAGTAGAGACCATTATGGTCTTGCCCTTGACCCAGCGCCTGGGTTGATTCAGTTGCTCAGTAGACATCTGAGCATGTTTGACCAATCCAACAGCCAATCAATAGAAATTGCAGTTAGGAACATTCCAAGGATAAGGTGCATCCTGGGAAGAAGAAGGACCGTTAGAACCTTAAATGTCAGCTCACTTATATCAACAGCAGGGAACAACAAAGGGTAAGAAATCAACTGATTTTTCAAAATGGGAGAGAATATGTAGAATAACTAAGAAGGCATCACACAAACTAACAATTTAACAAATATTGATAATTTCCACTGAACTGTCCCTTTAAGGTCACACAATATACCAAGAGGTCCAATTGACACAGTAACTCAGTAACATTGCATGGTGGGGGACTTGATTTTAAATGTATTTTGACTTAAAATGCTAAGGTTGAACAGGACTCATGAAACAAGAGGCCTTTATGTAGCATGCAAGCTTATATATTTTAGCCATAATATTTTCCTCATACCATTTTGTAATTCCCCAGTTTACTGTGCAATTTGTACACTTTCCATATTGCTATTAACCTTTAAAATAAATCTTTTTCCAAATGTCACCAGAAATCTTTCGGCAAATGTTCTTAAACAAAACCAAATGGTTTCATCCACCTATTAATTACAACTTCATTCAGTCACAGCACCGCAGATACACATGTTATCTATATAATGTAGGAAATTGTGGGAGTAGAAAGGTCAATAATGCCTATCCACCAGTACAATACTATTCACCAAGACAATACTCAGGGATATCTTGATTATGGTGATGATTTATTAAGTCTGTCACTGAGACATGTTCTGTTAAAAAAAAAATACCTTTGAATTGTTTGCTATCTATTATTGTCAATATGTATTAACAGCAGAGTTTAGCTTTCAATATAATGATTCAAGTATTACATTCAAAGACCAAGTCCTAATGGAGCTTCTATAGATTTAAAGTGAATGCAGTGCGCTAATAGAGGATGATGTATAATTCATATACTGCACATTATACAACACTTTAAAATTGGAGATAGCAAAATCAAAAACAATAACAATAACAATATATATATATATATATATATATATATATATATATATATATATATATATATATCAATAGAAAAGACTGGCACACACTCCCTCAGTTCAAATGCCAGGGTGCTCCCGAGGGATCCAATAATACAAAATGCACAGTGAATCAGGGCACTCCTTGGTCTTATAAACAAGTGGGTTTATTCACATCACAAAAAATGGCAACGTTTCGGTCCCTGGTCTTGGACCTTTATCAAGCCTACACACAGTTACACGTGCAATATCCTCTTATAGAGGTAATAATGATACCCACCCAACCTATTGTATTAAAGCAAAGTACCTATCTAAGAGACTCTGGGCATTTAATTTCAGCCATTCAAGAGTTAATAATACCCACAGATGAGTAGGTGTGGCTAGTAACCATGGATATTTATACACTAATATCGATCATGTGGAGGGCAGTGCTGCCATTAGAAAGGCCTTGGATAATACTGATTGTGGAACACCAGCCTTCAAAGATTTTGTAATGGATGTACTAAATATGACACTGAAATTCAACTATTTCAGATTTGAAAATTCTTTTTTCCAGCAGCAAGCAGGTACAGCAATGGGCGCGGCGATGGCGCCTGCGTATGCCAACATCTACATGTATGAATATGAACAACATCATCTATTGTCTAAATATGGTCAGTATATGCTCGTCTATTATAGATTTATCGACGACCTGTTTTTTGTCTGGAGAGGGCCACTTGATGTACTGGAAGAGATGTTCGCAAACCTTAACAATCTACCAACTAAGATCCGATTCACCAAAAAAGTAAGTAAGGTCCAGATTGAATTTCTGGACTTACTATTATACATTGACAATGACAGATTGGCGTATACACTGTTTCGCAAGGAGACTGATAGAAACACTCTACTCCAATACGACAGTTTCCATCCTCCCTCATTGAAAAGATCCCTACCAATTTCACAGTTCTGTAGGGTGATCAGGAATAATTCTGACCCTGTGACTAGGGGTATACAGCTGCAAGAGATGCATGACAGATTTAAACTACGAGGTTACCCGGAGAAAGTCCTAAAAATAGCACTCATTAAAGCTAGTCAAAGATGTGGAGAAATTGGATACTTGAGGGAGCCTAAAGATGACAAATTCATCTGTAGTTTTAAATTTGATACACAAGGGACAGAAATACAGAAGGGTCTATATAGGAACTGGAAGGTACTCTTATCAGACCCCACTCTGTCCAAAATCTTGCCAGCCAGACCCACAGTAGGATTTCGTAGAGGGAGGAATCTGAGAGACCTGTTGGTCAAGACGGATCTAAATACTATGGAGACCCCCACATGGCTACCTAAGCCGAAACCCGGCAGCCATAAGTGTACCAAGTGTCAATCATGTAAATACATGATTGACAGAGAAACATATCCTCACCCACATACAGGCGTAGAAATTAATATCAAACACGCCATTAGGTGTACTACTACACATGTAGTATATGTGGTACTCTGCCCTTGTGGAATGTTATACGTGGGGAAAACAGATTTAATGCTGAGGACTAGAATTGACGGCCATAGGTCTGCCATCAATACGGCCTTTCGTGACAATAAGACTTCTAAACCTGTGGCGAAACACTTTTTAGAATCTGGACACCGATTATGTGATTTCAGATTTTGGGCAATCGACCATGTACCAAAACCGAGACGTGGAGGCAACAGACCACGGATGCTTTTACAGAGGGAGACATTCTGGATCCGGACTTTGGACACTGTAGCCCCCAGGGGACTTAATGAGAATTGCTTCTTTAGATGTTTCTTACAGGATAGATAAACACTAGATTCTCCCTTGGGAATACGCATACTTGTATTATGTCTGAATCATGCTATATGACCTTCTAGCCTCTATCCTTATTGTTTTCTCATACCCAGCTTCTAATACGTGCTTTTTAATATTTATGACCTCTCACTTTTAGTACTCTTTTACACTATTTATAGTCACTAGTCACTTTAACAGGCATCCATGCCTGTATGCTGCACTTTATTAATAGTGCACTTTACTAATTGATTGATATGTTTTAGATATATATTTTAGAGCTTTTGAACCACGAGATAATATTTATTACACTGGTAATGTTCTATGGGAAAAAATTTTTGCATGTTGGTTCAACACTGCTATTGTTGACTCCTCCCACAGGTAATAGTCACAGGGGTGTGTATCACTATTACCTCTATAAGAGGATATTGCACGTGTAACTGTGTGTAGGCTTGATAAAGGTCCAAGACCAGGGACCGAAACGTTGCCATTTTTTGTGATGTGAATAAACCCACTTGTTTATAAGACCAAGGAGTGCCCTGATTCACTGTGCATTTTATATATATATATATATATATATATATATATACATATACATATACATACATAGAAAAGATAATCAATGCACATTCCTAGGCCCCATACAATAATATAATAAAATGAGGGAAGAGGCCATCCAGTGCTTTATATTAAAGGCATAGGACCTCCTATTAAAGGGGCATGTTGGGGGTGCAATTACCGTATGGAAGCTTCATAATAAATACAATACAAAGATTGTGGAAGCACTCCAATTAGACCAATTTACAACTACATTTTGTGGAAATGCTACTGATTTGGTCAAACATTTATACAAACATAGAAAAGATAATCAATGCACATTCCTAGTCCCCATACAATATCATATTATATGCACACTGACATACATTATAAACAAAGGGGTTTTAGTATACATTACTCAACTAAACTGAGGGGTTTAAATCACACAGAGGAACCAATGGGGAGTGAGGAGAGAGTCTGATGCAGGGGATAGGAGCATTTAGATCAATTAATCCTCCTCCGTCCAATGGCTGATCTGGAGGAGCGGTGGAGGTAGGAACCAGTGCCTGTGCGCGTCCGCACAGCACTGGATGAAGGCTGGGCAGACGTGCTCGTGCGTGTGACGTCACCAGAGCTGCGCACCGAAAGCCGGGACCAAACAGAGTCGACGCGGAATCTCCGGACAAATAAGACTTTTGTTACAATGTAGTTGTAAATTAGCCTAATTGGAGTGCTTCCACAATCCTTGTATTGTGTTTGTGTATATATATATATATATATATATATATATATATATATATATATATTAGATAATTTATAAATGTATAGCAGAGCATAGTTTAGCATAGCAATATTTCAATATTTAATATTTAGAGGTTATCCAACCCCTTTCTCAAGCATAATGAGACATGGTTACTTAGAAGCAATTTATACATATATCATCATTAATTAGCAAGCAACACGTGTAACAGAATCAGACCTTAAAGGGATATAGCATTAAAAGGGTTGATTAAACTATTAAAGGTAAACATATAAATCATAATATTTATTTAATTCCTTTGGCCACAATGTATTCAATTTATGTACCCTTTGTTTTAACCTACATTCTTTGTCCCCACCTCTCCTTTATCTGTGTACCTGTTCAAATACAAAATATATCAGATCATTTTCAGTTTGCCCTGCTGGTACTGGTAATGATATCTGTTTACATTTTATTGAGGACCTATTTTGAGAATTTTAATTTTTTATGTTGTTTCTCTAATATATAGGAGATTGCACGGGCATATTAATAGGTAAAATACCCCTTTAAATCAATCTCATAACCTAGTTTAGGATGTTTGAAGCTGTTGATCTTATTCTCAAATTTACACTGTACACATTGTCTGCAAGGTAACATACTATTCTTAACCTCCCAAAAAAAATTACTGATGCAGCATTTACCAATTTATCCCCAAGGGGCCTAGATTTTTTTTTATAGTAAATAAGATGTGGCTCCTGGAACTCAACAACTTGAGTATACATTTCTTTGAGCATATACCAATGTTTATTAAGAATTTTAGCAATATTCCTGCTACCACTGGTATATTGAGTTACAAAAGCAATCATTCAGCTTGAACATCCCCTATCCAACATTTCATTTTTATTTTCTATCGGTCTCAACTTTCCCTCTTCCAATAGATGACATGGATACCCTTTCCACAAAAAAGGATTGCATTTCCACAAATTCCTTTTATGGAGGGGATGGTTCTTTACCTATTCCCTGTACCCTTGTAAATTGACTTTGTGGTATTGACCTCTTTACATGATCAGGGTGAAAGCTATTATACATTAGAATTGTGTTTCGATCTGTTTTCTTTTTATAAAGATCCATTATTAATCTTTCACCATCTCCATCTTTGATTACCATAACGTCTACAAATTAAATCATATGGCTATCCACAGTAAAAGTGTACAGTAAATTTCTGTCACAAGCATTTAAATAGTAGACAAACTCTTCCAAGGATCCAATGTTGCCCCCCATAATAAGAATATGTTGTCTATGAACCTCCAACATCTGAGACAACATCTCTGGTAGGTGGAGAAACAATAGGCAAATCTATCCTCAAAGGAACACATAAATGTGTTTGCATAAGAGGGTGCAACATTGGATCCCATGGCCGTCCCTTTAAACTGAAGGTAATACCTTGTAACAGCAACCCGACAATGTGCATCCCGACAATGTCATGCACACACGCGTTGACCGTGCATTTTCTGACGCACTGTAGAAGGAGATCCTGCAAGTCTCGGGGAGCAGAGCCTAGATGACGGCAATCAATATCCAAGATGTCAGGAACTTTACATGAGCACATGTAGGCTCAGAAGGAACATAGAAAAAGAAAAAAAAAGTGAGATGGTTAGTTAAAGCTACAGCTTCTAATTACAATTAATTTGTTTTTAGAGTGTACTTATCCTTTAATAACATTATTGCATTATCTATAATGAAATCAATACCTTGTATCCAGAAGGTCCTTGACAGCTTGCTGTTATATTCTGATTGAAACACATTACAGGGTATTTAACGGACAAATATACTATAAAAATAATCTTTTTAAAAATGAATAGTACCTGGGGCAGGGTGGTAGGATTGATTTTTACCACCACCCAATATTGTTTTGTTGAGGAGCTACAGCACATACAGGGCGATGCACCAACGGGCGCACCTCTCCTATTTTGGAGTTAAAGTCATGCTAACCGATGTTATATACCTTGTGGCGGCCGCGTGGCTAAGGTGAAAGTTAACCTTGCAGCCGCTGCAAGTGATGTTATATGCCAAAATCGGCATTTCATTGCGACACTTTAAACGTCAGCTAATAGCTGGCGTTAAAAGTGCCGGAATAGAACAGCACCAGGTAGCTATGTTCTGAGCACCGCTATCAGCATACAACATCACCAGACTGTTTGCACCGGGTTGCCAATAGCGGTGCTCAGTGCATCGTCCTGATAGAGTTTTCATCTGCCAGGTTATGGCCCTGGGCCTTCCTGTATTAAAGATAGAGCTAAAGTCCTTGGGGAGTCGGTAGTAGCCGTTTTCTTCGTACTGCTGCTCCTCTGAGAAAAAATTGGGATGTGATAGTACTAATCCTAACTCCCTTTCCATTTTAATTAGTTTTAATATTTTAGTAGTTTACGCACTTTAGTTTTCCTTTAACGCCGACAGATTCTTGTAAATGTAATCTGAATTGAGAGATCTAGTCGGATGACTAGCGAAATGTTTCAAGAATTAAACTTCAAATCCAGTAGATCTAAATGAATACACAGATATCAAATACAAACACATCTGGTGTTAGTATTTAGTAGGTAGTAGGTTTCAGCAAAAGACTTGTTAAATATTTTGTGTTAGTTCATAGGGTAAATATCACACTGTTAGTTAATGGTAATCTATCCCACTGTTATTTATAGGGTAATTATCACACTGTTATGTTTATAGGGGAACTAACATACCATGGCCAATTTCCAATTGTATATAGTTATCTTAATTCAGCATGGCTATTTTCATCCCATTTATATTACTAGCTATATTACTAGGACACCATGGCTTTTTTTTACCAATAGTCATGTATTTCCTGTGCAAAAAAATATCTATTATCAGGCCAGAATTATCCCAAAAATACATTTCACAATTGTAGACCTTTTTTTTTTTGTGTGTATGGGAAAAAAATGATATTATTTCCTTTTTTTTCCTAAAAAGCACAGTGATATGCAGGAAAGAAGCAGTTTAGTGAAGTGCAGAGAAACAAATTTTCACCAAAAATATTTGTCTTTTTAAAGGCTGTTTATCCCTTTATCAATGAATAAAAAATAAACCTCTGGGCATAATATCAACCTCAATCGATTTAGGAAGAGAAGGAAATGAATCCTATATTTATATGGATACATCAGATATATAAATATTCACCAATATATTATCATTCGTTAGTCTCCATAAAAATTTTAAACATATAATTCATCTATATAATTCATTCCACTGCAGCTGCACTAAAATACTCAAAGATCATGGATTAAAAAAAATTATAGTCCAGTAGAAAAATTCAATAGTCTCGTATAAAAACAAGTAATGGTGGTAAGGGAAACACTCTGCAGTCTTTACTTGCCCTGGTGCTACTCAAAAGATTAATAAAACTGTAGTAAAGATGCCTTTATCGAGCCATCTTGATAAAGTTCTCAGAAAATTTGCAGATTGCACTTGATGTTGCACTTGCACTGAAGAAATGTTGAAAAAGACCCTTGAGTGTATCTTTACTATATATACTTGTAACTGAGTAAGTAACACATTTAAAGGGTAACTGTGGCCTCCATACAAGTGCCCTCTATTAAAAGAGTTCTCTCCATGCCATCAAGCAAGCCTAGGATGATGTCTTTTGCTTTACTGGATCTTAACTTAAAGCCTGTAAAGTTACTCTTCCCAGACTGCCAGTCTCTGTGACAGGCATGTGTTATAAGTGTCTCATAAGTCCCACCCCCATAAATAGTTTTTTTTCCCTGAAGCTAGTTACAGACCTGCAAAACTTCCTCTATGGACACCTTAGGGAGATAAAAATATTTAGGCTTGTGGCTATCTTTAAAAATGATTAAGATGTTCAAGGGCAGGGCTTTTGATGCTGCCGATAATGTCTGCTTCAGCATGTTCTAAATTTGGGAGCAGACAAGTGGTGCTGGTGATGTCACAGTCCACCCTTTTTCTACAGTAACTTTAGATATATTGAGCTAGAAGCTGATCCTGGAGAGAGTGGCCGAACTTCAGTAAAAGTTTGATAGTTCGAAAACAAACCAGTTTATAGTCTATGGGAGATAATAGTTCAGAAAGTTTGGGTGAATTACAGTTACAATAAAAATGGTAATTTACAATGGCTGTTGTAGATTTGGGAAATGGTCTGGGGAACATGCACCCATCACTAAAACTTGTTTAAACACTCCTTCCCAACGATCCGGCAATTGTCAAATGCTACATTTGAGTGTTACAGACAATTCAAAGGTTACCAACACGCTATATTTGAGGGTTGAGAATCGATCACTACATTCGAGGGTTACTGAATGCTACATTTGAAGGTTAACGAAAACAAAGGCTACAATCAAGGGTTACTGAAAACGAAAGCTACATTCAAGGATTACAGAAAA
This sequence comes from Hymenochirus boettgeri, assembly GCA_019447015.1. Lineage (NCBI taxonomy): Eukaryota > Metazoa > Chordata > Amphibia > Anura > Pipidae > Hymenochirus > Hymenochirus boettgeri. The sequence continues at coordinate 151,573,167 of CM033475.1, read as the reverse complement.
CGAAAGCTACATTCGGGGGTTACCGTGAATTATCAAATTTTTGATAATCATCGAAAATACAGCGCAAGTTCGAAAATGAACTAGTTCAAACAGTTTGAGTTCGGCTGAACTTATAAGTTCGTCCCGAACTTGGGATTGGATTCGTGTTTGAGCCATCAGTATTGAGCCTAATACTGGAGCAGCACCAGGTAGCTATGTTCTGAGCACCGCTATCAGCATACAACATCACCAGACTGTTTGCACCGGGTTGCCAATAGCGGTGCTCAGTGCATCGTCCTGATAGAGTTTTCATCTGCCAGGTTATGGCCCTGGGCCTTCCTGTATTAAAGATAGAGCTAAAGTCCTTGGGGAGTCTGGTAGTAGCAGTTTTCTTCGTACTGCTGCTCCTCTGAGAAAAAATATTGGGATGTAGATAGTACTAATCCTAACTCCCTTTCCATTTTAAATGTTTTTGAAAAAGTTTATACGCACTTTAGTTTTCCTTTAACGCCGACAGATTCTTGTAAATGTAATTCTGAATTGAGAGATCTAGTCGGATGACTAGCGAAATGTTTTCAAGAATTAAACTTCAAATCCAGTAGATCTAACTGAATACACAGATATCAAATACAAACACATCTGGTGTTAGTATTTAGTAGGTTAGTAGGTTTCAGCAAAAGACTTGTTAAATATTTTTGTGTTATGTTCATAGGGTAACTATCACACTGTTATGTTAATGGTTAATCTATCACACTGTTATATTTATAGGGTAATTATCACACTGTTATGTTTATAGGGTAACTAACATACCATGGCCAATTTCCAATTGTATATAGTATATCTTAATTTCAGCATGGCTATTTTCATCCCATTTATATTACTAGCTATATTACTAGGACACCATGGCTTTTTTTTACCAATAGTCATGATATTTCCTGTGCAAAAAAATATCTATTATCAGGCCAGAATTATCCCAAAAATACATTTTCACAATTGTAGACCTTTTTTTGTGTGTGTATGGGAAAAAACATGATATTATTTTCCTTTTTTTTCCTAAAAAGCACAGTGATATGCAGGAAAGAAGCAGTTTTAGTGAAGTGCAGAGAAACAAATTTTCACCAAAAATATTTGTCTTTTTATAAGGCTGTTTATCCCTTTATCAATAGAATAAAAAATAAACCTCTGGGCATAATAATCAACCTCAATCGATTTTAGGAAGAGAAGGAAATGAATCCTATATTTATTATGGATACATCAGATATATAAATATTCACCAATATATTATCATTCATGTTAGTCTCCTATAAAAATTTTAAACATACTAATTCATCTATATAATTCATTCCACTGCAGCTGCACTAAAATACTCAAATAGATCATGGATTAAAAAAAATTATAGTCCAGTAGAAAAATTCAATAGTCTCGTATAAAAACAAGTAATGGTGGTAAGGGAACACACTCTGCAGTCTTTACTTGCCCTGGTGCTACTCAAAAGATTAATACCCAACTGTAGTAAAGATGCCTTTATCGAGCCATCTTGATAAAGTTCTCAGAAACTTTGCAGATTGCACTTGATGTTGCACTTGCACTGAAGAAATGTTGAAAAAGACCCTTGAGTGTATCTTTACTATATATACTTGTAACTGAGTAAGTAACACATTTTAAAGGGTAACTGTGGCCTCCATACAAGTGCCCTCTATTAAAAGAGTTCTCCCATGCCATCCAAGCAAGCCTAGGATGATGTCTTTTGCTTTACTGGATCTTAACTTATAAGCCTGTAAAGTTACTCTTCCCAGACTGCCCAGTCTCTGTGACAGGCATGTGTTATAAGCTGTCTCATAAGTCCCACCCCCATAAATAGTTTTTTTTCCCCTGAAGCTAGTTACAGACCTGCAACTATTCCTCTATGGACACCTTAGGGAGATAAAAAATATTTTAGGCTTGTGGCTATCTTTAAAAATGATTAAGATGTTCAAGGGCAGGGCTTTTGATGCTGCCGATAATGCTCTGCTTCAGCATGTTCTAAATTTGGGAGCAGACAAGTGGTGCTGGTGATGTCACAGTCCACCCTTTATTCTACAGTAACTTTAGATATATTGCAGCTAGAAGCATGATCCTGGATAGAGATGGCCGAACTTCAGTAAAAGTTTGATAGTTCGAAAACAAACCAGTTTATAGTCTATGGGAGATAATAGTTCAGAAAGTTTGGGTGAATTACAGTTACAATAAAAATGGTAATTTACTGTAAATGGCTGTAGCATTTGGGAAATGGTCTGGGGAACATGCACCCATCACTAAAACTTGTTTAAACACTTCCTTCCCAACGATCAGGCAATTGTCAAATGCTACATTTGAGTGTTACAGACAATTCAAAGGTTACCAAACGCTATATTTGAGGGTTAGCGAAATCGATCACTACATTCGAGGGTTACTGAATGCTACATTTGAAGGTTACCGAAAACAAAGGCTACAATCAAGGGTTACTGAAAACGAAAGCTACATTCAAGGATTACAGAAAACGAAAGCTACATTCGGGGGTTACCGTGAATTATCAAATTTTTTGATAATCATCGAAAATACAGCCGCAAGTTCGAAAATGAACTAGTTCAAACAGTTTGAGTTCGGCTGAACTTATAAAGTTCGTCCCGAACTTGGGATTGGATTCGTGTTTGAGCCATCAGTATTGAGCCTAATACTGGAGCAGCACCAGGTAGCTATGTTCTGAGCACCGCTATCAGCATACAACATCACCAGACTGTTTGCACCGGGTTGCCAATAGCGGTGCTCAGTGCATATCGCCTGATAGAGGTTCATCTGCCAGGTTATGGCCCTGGGCCTCCTGTATTAAAGATAGAGTAAAGTCCTGGAGTCTGGTAGTAGCAGTTTTTCTTCGTACTGCTGCTCCTCTGAGAAAAAATATTGGGATGATGATAGTACTAATCCTAACTCCCTTCCATTTTAAATGTTTTTGAAAAAGTTTATACGCACTTTAGTTTTCCTTTAACGCCGACAGATTCTTGTAAATGTAATTCTGAATTGAGAGATCTAGTCGGATGACTAGCGAAATGTTTCAAGAATAAACTTCAAATCCAGTAGATCTAACGATACACAGATATCAAATACAAACACATCTGGTGTTAGTATTTAGTAGGTTAGTAGGTTTCAGCAAAAGACTTGTTAATATTTTTGTGTTATGTTCATAGGGTAACTATACACTGTTATGTAATGGTTAATCTATCACACTGTTATATTTTAGGGTAATTATCACACTGTTATGTTTATAGGGTAACTAACATACCATGGCCAATTTCCAATTGTTATAGTATCTCTAATTTCAGCATGGCTATTCATCCCATTTATATACTAGTATATTACTAGGACACCATGGCTTTTTTTTACCAATAGTCATGATATTTCCTGTGCAAAAAAATATCTATTATCAGGCAGAATATCCCAAAAATACATTTTCACAATTGTAGACCTTTTTTGGTGTGTGTGTATGGGAAAAAACATGATATTATTTTCCTTTTTTTCCTAAAAAGCACAGTGATATGCAGGAAAGAAGCAGTTTAGTGAAGTGCAGAGAAACAAATTTTCACCAAAAATATTTGTCTTTTTATAAGGCTGTTTATCCCTTATCAATAGAATAAAAATAAACCTCTGGGCATAATAATCAACCTCAATCGATTTTAGGAAGAGAAGGAAATGAATCCTATATTTATTATGGATACATCAGATATATAATATTCACCAATATATTATCATTCATGTTAGTCTCCTATAAAAATTTTAAACATATATTCATCTATATAATTCATTCCACTGCAGCTGCCACTAAAATACTCAAATAGATCAGGATTAAAAAAAATTATAGTCCAGTAGAAAAATTCAATAGTCTCGTATAAAAACAAGTAATGGTGGTAAGGGAACACACTCTGCAGTCTTTACTTGCCCTGGTGCTACTCAAAAGATTAATACCCAACTGTAGTAAAGATGCCTTTATCGAGCCATCTTGATAAAGTTCTCAGAAACTTTGCAGATTGCACTTGATGTTGCACTTGCACTGAAGAAATGTTGAAAAAGACCCTTGAGTGTATCTTTACTATATATACTTGTAACTGAGTAAGTAACACATTTTAAAGGGTAACTGTGGCCTCCATACAAGTGCCCTCTATTAAAAGAGTTCTCCCATGCCATCCAAGCAAGCCTAGGATGATGTCTTTTGCTTTTCTGGATCTTAACTTATAAGCCTGTAAAGTTACTCTTCAGACTGCCAGTCTCTGTGACAGCATTTGTTATAAGCTGTCTCATAAGTCCCACCCCATAAATAGTTTTTTTCCCCTGAAGCTAGTTACAGACCTGCAAACTATTCCTTATGGACACCTTAGGGAGATAAAAAATATTTTAGGCTTGTGGCTATCTTTAAAAATGATTAAGATGTTCAAGGGCAGGGCTTTTGATGCTGCGATAATGCTCGCTTCAGCATGTTCTAAATTTGGGAGCAGACAAGTGGTGCTGGTGTGTCACAGTCCACCCTTTATTCTACAGTAACTTTAGATATATTGCAGCTAAGCATGATCCTGGATAGAGATGGCCGAACTTCAGTAAAAGTTTGATAGTTCGAAAACAAACCGTTTATAGTCTAGGGAGATAATAGTTCAGAAAGTTTGGGTGAATTACAGTTACAATAAAAATGGTAATTACTGTAAATGGCTGTAGCATTTGGGAAATGGTCTGGGGAACATGCACCCATCACTAAAACTTGTTTAAACACTTCTTCCCAACGATCAGGCAATTGTCAAATGCTACATTGAGTGTTACAGACAATTCAAAGGTTACCAAACGCCTATATTGAGGGTTAGCGAAATCGATCACTACATTCGAGGGTTACTGAATGCTACATTTGAAGGTTACCGAAAACAAAGGCTACAATCAAGGGTTACTGAAAACGAAAGCTACATTCAAGGATTACAGAAAACGAAAGCTACATTGGGGGTTACCGTGAATTATCAAATTTTTTGATAATCATCGAAAATACAGCCGCAAGTTCGAAAATGAACTAGTCAAACCGTTTGATTCGGCTGAACTTATAAAGTTCGTCCCGAACTTGGGATTGGATCGTGTTTGAGCCATCAGTATTGAGCTAATACTGGAGTCATTTTAAAGGTAGAATTGTGCCTTTTAAATTAAAGGGTAAATGTGGTCTCAAATTTTCCAAACTAGTAATAATTATATAAAAAGCCTTCTACACCCTTCAAAATAAAACCTAAATCAATCTTAGATAATATTTTGTGAGATGTATTGCTGGAAAGGTTCAGCAATGAAACTTCCTGGTTGAACTCTGTTTTTAGCATGTGACGAGATTGTAGTCATGTGACCAGCCTGCCTTTATAATAGGCTCCCCTTCTAACTGTCAATTTTTTCTCAGGTACTTCCTGATTTCCCCAGCAATAAGTCTTAAATGAGCATGCTTCTCCCCGGGGGAAAAGGGCCAGCAGAGGTCAGGTGATGTCACTCAACCTACTGGAAGCAAGAAGTTTGAACATTCACCAATGTAATTTCTTACAGGCTCCAGCCAGAGATGTGATGTTGGCTCAGTGTAAAGGAAATACTGCAGGCTTTCATTTAACCTAACTTGTTTGAGACCACAGTTGCCCTTTAATGTCACTTGTATAGACACAGGTACCCTTAAATAAGAATCACATTTGTGTTGCTCAATTGTTATATCTATTAATTTACATAATGTTGGCATAAAATCAAAGATGATTTACTATCTCCATGCCTAATCTTCCTATCATTAATTATTTTGTTTAGCCCCTGTCCTCTGAGGGGCAGCATGTTAAAGATTAATGTGAAGACTTATATTTTATCAAGGCCATTGTTAAGATCTTAAGGGAAAAATATACCATATTTACAAAGCTCATAGGTACTTTCCATTTATATTCCATTAAAGAACAATGTGACAGCATAGATTCTCTTATAGAAACATTATTTTTGTATAATTAGTGAGTATACCTTGGTGCTACATTACGCTTACCTCAGCAGTATTTTACAAAGAATTCGGGAAAGAGATACAATACTTATAAAGAAAACAGCAGTAGCTTTGCAATGATCTCTGTACTGCATTTTACCACCTCTGGTATATGTATATTCTTCACACAATATACTACAATTTACTCTGGTACAGTGTGAACTACCGGACCACAATGGCAGGGGGCAAAGAGGGACTAAGAGGGCCTGCTAGAGCTCTTCTATTCTTGTGATATATTTTTAGGATGAATTGAATACTTCATGTTGGAAGAAATTCTAAATCGGTGTGCTGTCTTATGAAACGTCAGGAAAGGATACATTTTTTTAACATGATGCACTTTGAGCAAACTCGCCTTTGCAAAACTACACCTTTAATGACGTACCCACGATTGTGATTCTACAACAGTGATGGCGAATCTTTTAGAGGCAGAGTGCCAAACTGCACCCAAAAACCCCATTTTTATTGATAGTGACATGATATTACTAAATACAGAGTTTTCTTACTGACCATTAACCCTACATATTAACAAGATGAGACATAACAGGGACATAGCTAGGAAAACAACAAAACAAAAAATGAATAAAGTCTCTACGTCTCGTTGTCCCTACCTCTCTTCTGCTACAGACAGCCGCACACTCTGGGCCCTATTTATAAAAGATTGGTATCGTTATCATAAAATGCAGATCGTTATTGTAAAATAAAGACCATTTTTTTACGATAACGACGTTATTTACGATAACGACCATTTTTTACTAGAAAAGACGGTATTTAACGATAACGACCGGTATTTAACCATATCGCTGAGGATTACAATAAAAATGCAGGGGCTTAAGCATATTAACCCAATATAGACAGTAATATACAGCATTGGATTTGTGATTGTTAACAAAATATGCGAGGAAACACTGAATGCATAAACTACACATATCAACAACAATAGGCCAATACCACACAACAATAGTCTAAATGTGTAAAAGCGCACACTAACTTATACTAGCCCGGGCCAGGTTCGTACCATGAACTGCTAACACTCTCGTAGATATGCCAGTAAAGCAGGAGCACCAATAGTGTATTCATAACGACAGGCTAGTATTAAAGGATATTAAAAATAAGATTATTAGATCTAAATGTATTATTTATTTTGTCCAAATGAGTATATACATTTGGTATAATCTGAAGTGGTCCACTATTTCCTTGATGCCATTGTGTAATAAAAGTAGAGATGATCGAAACTGCTAAATCCGTTCCGCCTGTGGTTTTGCCAGATCGAAAATTACGATATCCTGAGGACGGCTCGTCCTGAGCTGAAACGCGTCGATACATTTTTAATGCTCTATTAAATGTTATGTTTATTTACAAGACCCATGAGTGCCTCTTCTGCACTACTGTACACCTTGGTTAGAGTGTCACCGGGCACTAAGAAATTCTGGAATGGTGTGTGACTGAACCCATTTTGAAATATTTTAATGTAATCCAATCAGAATTGCTTACAAAATAAAGGTGAAGTCTTAACCCCCCCAGCTTGAAGCCGTTGTTTGCAGTGTATATTGTTTTCATGGACGTGGCACCATGCTGAAAGGCGCTGATGTGGAGCTCCGCTAGTGGAGGGGGTAGGTGAACGTTCCCTCAGTCTATTTCTGTATAGGTTATGGAGCGCTAAAGTCGAGAAAATCAATTAAATGTTCGATAATTATCAAAATGTAATATTCATTAAAAGTTACAGAAGTTCAAATCCGAAATAGTTCAGGCCCATTTGAACTGTTAAAGCTCGGGTTTAAGCATCGGGTATGTCCATCTTAGTCATGGATTTCCTACTGTGCGTGTTCGAAATCCCACCCCCCCTTAAAAATCCTGTGCTTGCCCGGATTGAAGCATTCCAAGCATCCATACCACTGTCTTGGTCCCCCAGAATTGTTTGTTAATTAACGAAGGTTCAGTGTAATGTACGGGCGCAGTCGTACATTATCGGTAACGCGCTGTATCGCTAAATTGTGATCCACATGTTTTTAATAGGGCCCCTAGACCTCTAAAAGGCCTAACACTAAATTGTCCAAAAAACTTATAAGGGGGGGGGTGTTAGTCATTAAAGTACTTTTGGTACCAAATTGTGTGAACACAGGAGTGGTTAACAACAAGTGCTAACCACACCACACTAAATATACACATAGAACTCTCTCAACTCTACACTGTCAGTCTCAACTAAACTACTTACACACTGACAAAATGCCGCCTGTCTATGCCTTTTATACCAGGGGTTGGCACAGATAAAAATAAGCTGCCATTGGTGAATTTGATACATGAAAATCTTCAAAAAATTTTTGAACGTGGGTTAGGAAACCGCGAAAGCGCAATTCCAGAAAATGTGATTCTGCGGATTCGCAGATCTCGAGATCCGCCCTGGAACTAGGTTCGGATCCGCAATCCTGTTTATCTCTAGTATGCCAATCATATTATTTCTGAAAGAATCTGATTGTATCCAATCAGAATGTACACATCAGATTCTTTCCAGCAAGAATCTGATTGGCATGCTTTCCTGAAAGAATCTGATTGTAACCAATCAGAATGGTGTACAATCATGAGAATTTGTTGTACCATTGATGGGGTGATTTGTAGTATAACTCGTTTTTATGAAATCATGCTTGTCTGGCTGGCCAACTCACTGTTCGTTTTGTTCCCGCTCCGGGTCCTGCGGTCCGATCTCCACCGGCCCACTTTCGTCTTTATCCGTCCTATTTCGTCAATTTTTCGCCTCCCCTTCGTTCTCGCCATCGCCGCCTGGTTTTTGCATTGTTTTTGCGTTCGCCTTCGCCGAGCTAACGCGTCGAACTTTAGCTCTTCTCGGTTTGTCCCGTCTTCAAGACCACGATGGCGCCTTCTGCCTTTACGCTTACACCTTCCGTGTCCCTAGTGCACCCCCTACCTGCGATATCTTTTGCGATGACCTGAGCTCCCATCTTTGAATATTTAGTTCAACAGTTCTTCAAAAGGACAATCTTACCCCCCCCTAAACCCTTGTTGCCCCGAGTGAGCGTTTTGTTCATGCTTGCCACCTGCTCGACGGCCGGCCGCCTTGGCATCCGCCAGTGCAGGTCCCCATCCGACGCTCTCCCTCCTTCGACCCTACCTCTAGCCCGGCGCTAACTTCAGCACCTTCCCCCTCTCCAACATCCTTCGTAATTATCCGAGCTTCCCTAAGTCAGAGTTCAAACGACAGCAGGCCCATTACGTTAATCGCTCGGTTTGAAAGGTCCTCTACATATCACTGGCGTGTTCAAAAATCCCGAGCCCCCCCCGTTAATCCTGCCTGCCCTGGATTTGAAGCATCCAGGCATCAACCACTGTCTCCATGGCTCACCCCCGTGCCATTTTTCCATGTACGATTTAGTGTCCAATAGGCGCATCGTACATTATCTAGGGGTACGCTTTGGCAACCACATGTTACGCACAATCGAGGCCCCTAGACTTCTAAGGCCTCAATAATTTGTCCACTATGGGGGGGGTTCAACTTCCGTCACCAATGACACCGCTGTTACCAGCTACCCACACTAATTCAAAATTCTCCATTGTCAACTTCCAGGCGTCACTAGCTCACCGCAAAGCCGCACTGTTAGTGCTTAACGGCGTGCACGCTAATAAATAGCTTCCTAATGGTGAGATTTATATAATTTCAAATTCTTTGCGCTGGAAAATTTCCCGAAAAAAAAAAAAAAAAAAACGCAATTCAGATGTTAGAAATGTCATGAGCCTTGCATTCGAAGTCCTACCACCATGAACTAGCTTCGATCTTGCATCGCTAGTTTGATGCTTCTGTATGATCCACCGCCCATATTATTTCCCTTGAGACTATCTGTTATCCTTTTCCAGCGCCAATAGCCACCCTTAGACGAACTCCCAGCACTTCTCTTTCAACTCAGAACCTTTGGAGTGCTCCTTCTGCCCTCTGCTTGTACCAACACGAATGGTACCAATCGCAAGATGCCTTGTCCATCCCTAGGGAAAGATGCTAATCTTCGAGTACCTCCATCCCCCAGCATTCTTCAAATCATGTACTAAGCAAAACCCTGTGTGTATTGATTGCCGGACTCTCGCCTCGACACGCATCGCGCATAATCCCAAAACGGCAATTCGGAAATTTCCGGAAGTTCTGATTTCGATTTCAAAATTAGCTCACATTCGAATTATGAAAAACGACAAGAACTCAAAAGTTTTCCTCGTTTTTGATCGATTTTCGAACGACCGAATACATCATCTGGTACCCAGCCCCAAGAGCTCTATTAATTAAAAAAAGCTAGCCCTTTGCATCATACCGTCACTATGCGAATTGTATTGTTATCAGGTTCACTGTATACAGAGAAGATTTCAACCACTGTACAACGCAAGCTGCAGACAAACTGCTATTCGTATCCCTTTGGATAGCCTCATTAACGCACTACCTCTACTGCACTGTCGCATTGATGCCAAAGTTGAACCTGACGGTAACTCACATTGAATAGTTGTATTGCCAGAAACAAGGAATCATCCTCACAAACAAACAGTAAGATTACTGGGTAAGAGCAATAAATTGCTCTAGTGCAAGCATGTTTAGTAAGGGAAAAAAACGCAATATTTTTTAAATTCCTTACCTCGTGCCGAGCTCACAGTAAGAACGTTCCGATCAGATCCCTAGGATTGTTTTTCCTTTATTTGGATTTGTATAAAATTAAATGTACATAGCCCCTATAAAAAAAAAACAATTGATTAGCACTTAGATTTAGACTATTTTCACAGGTATGTGCTAACCCGTTTCAGGTCATGGCATGTGATCTTTCAGTTCTTGGCACAACTCCTTTTGCCAATCGCAGATAAAGATTTTATAACCTACCATTCTATCAAAACTTGACGCTTCGGTATGTAATTTGGGAGTGGTAGATTTACCGAGGATCGTCTAGAAGAAGTCATTTCTAATCGTGTGATATACAATAAGGTCGTTGACCCGATTGGAATAATTAATAATACCAGTTGTAATGTCCGAACAAACCACACAAAACCACTCCCCTACAACATAATTCCTATCTGAGCCCCCATGTCCCAGCCACCAAAAACTCCCCCCACCCCACAACCCCCATTTATTTACCCCCCCCCCTCCACCGCACATCCCCAAAAGGTCCCCAGTAATTTTTCCTTTTTTCCCAATCACCCACATACCAGGAGTCTACAAACCAACGAAACCCAAGCCCAATTACATTATCTACATATCAGAGACCCAGTCAGGACTTCGCTGCCAGTTCCACACCCCCACCCCCCACACCCACACCTCTATGACACACCTCAACCTATTCCTACCCTCCTGAGCCTCTGAGCTTCACTTTCGGTTGTGAATTGATACGCAAGGCTAGAGAGGTCCCTCCCTCCACTCCCCCATAAAGATGCTTATTTATGTTCCTCGTGTGGATTGAAGAAATATATTTTACGGACGACACATCCTTTAATCGACGCTGCAAACACGGTAGTCACGTTAGGGACAATTTGACACACAACGAGGATCCCACTCCATCAACAACTGCTTTTTAACTCCGCTCTCTCCCCCATCCACGGCCCAGGTTTCAGACATCCCCCCCACTTTGTAAGGCGCTTTTAACAGGTCTCCACAGGCTTATATTTAAAGGCATCCTTAACACCCCTTCTGCTTGTAGGGAATCCCTTTCACCCAACCTCTAAGTTAAAAATTTAAAAATCAATCTCATACACTACTTATAGCTCCTGGTTCCAGCGTCGCTCTGGTCTGGCTCCACTGCCTGCCGGATCTTCTAGCAGTGGGCCAGACCATCAGCCAGCGGCTGTGATTGGCTGAGAGGCAGCATGTTGCAGGCAATGTAGAAGACACTGGCAGTTGGGAAGCTGTAACTAGAGTTCAGGAAAATATTTAAAACTTTTATTAGCAGTTGGGGGAGGAGGGTTTGCCCACAAAGGATGCAGCGAGACGGGCAGGGGGAAGGAGGAGGGGGGTGAAAGGGCTCTGTGACCATGAGGAGAGACAGAAGGCAACAGCAACGTTAGGACAGGAAGACAGACACTACTCTGCACTTTCTGGACCTGGACATGGATTGCAGAAGAACCATAAGAGGCAGGATTTTTAGGTAAGATTATTTTTTTTAACTGTATAGTGGGGCTAGTATGGGGTTAAATTTTAGTTTGGGGTGGACATGCCCTTTAATTTATCTTTTTTTTGTTTGTAATGAGAAACGTTACCTAATTGGTTGAAATTGGATTGGCTAAAAGTCATGTGGTGCCCCCTGAACAACTAATTAGCTTTCTCACAGAACTTCGGGGACAGCATCAATTTCAAGGCAACTTCAAAGATCACAAGTGTTTATTTGATGCAAATTTACATAGGTTTATGCAATTTTAAGGCAGGCTATTTGCAGAAAAAACGAAATAAATTTCAGTGCTTGGTCTAACTACCAATGCTTTGGTGTTGACAAGTTGGTAGAAGCACCCTAATGCTAGTGCTCCATCTATTCCACATTCTGGAGTTGACCAGCTTCTAGAAATTTGCCTTTAAAATATATTTTTAAAACCAAAGGTGTATATTCCCTCCAATTACATTTATACAGGTTAAAAGTTACACTTATAGAAAACACATAGTGCACGAGATGGAGAGTATAGTGTTAGAAACCAACTTTAGACAAAACATGTAGGCTTCCTTATACCAGCTCATGCAGTATTCAGCTAGCATAATTTTTTGCATCTTGTAAAAAAGGTGTCACATGTGGTTCTACAAACCAGATCTGACTTTAAATGAACCACCCCCTCTACAGTGGCCCACAAAACACTGACAGAAAGATACAGTGATCAGAAAATTAGGGGGTGGGAGGTCTTGCGAGACAGTACACAAATTCTAGTTCCTCCTTCTAATCTGCAGTTGGCACATGTCAAGTGCAGAGGAAAATACAGTTCGAAACACTTAGACACACCGCTGTTGGCTTGACCGACAATAGACAGAAAAGGATGCTATCCCAGCTCTTACTCCACGAGCTTTAAGTAATACCAGACAAAGATCCAAACGAGGGAGCACACATAAGTGTAGAATCAATACTTTATGTGAACAAAACCATTAGAATCAATACTTTATGTGAACAACACACTAGAATCAATACTTTATTGTTCACAATAAAGTATTGATTCTACACTTATAGTGTTCCCTCGTTTGGATCTTTGTTCAAGTGCAGAGGAAAGAAGAAGAAACCAGGAAGAGATTGAGTTACAGTGACTGAAGGAGGACTGAAGGGTAGAAAGGGGGAGTGACACACACAACACATAAAAAGGCCTGCAAATATTTTAAAAATAAACTCCAATAATCTGTGTGTGATCTTTATCTTATGACTAGAAGGCTAATTACATTCCAGGCAGATTGACAAATACTGTACATGCTATCACCTTCGAGCTGGGCAGAATGATTCTTGGACAATTACTTTGTATCTAAAAGGGATTAAGGAAAAAAATCCACCTATTTCAGTAATTAGGCAACTCAGCAGACAGATTCTCACATCTAAAGATTACTTGTCTCACTCTTACTAAATTACAGGTATACTGCTTTGGAACTGTAATTTAAAGACCTGCTTACTTTTTCTAATATATATATACTGTATATACTAGCCCGTTGGCTGAAACGGTCTGTAGTTGGCACTATGGTTTTACATTATCTTGTGGAATGCTGTAAAAGCTTTTTTAAAGGTATAACTTCCTGAGAGCTGGCATGGAAAAAGGACTGTGAAGCTTATTCTCTCCCTATATTTGTTTTTATTTAATTTATTAGTGAAATCTGTCGATAGTTCATGTCACATTGCATAACCAGAGGCCTGCACTACAAGATGATGGCTCAATAAAGCTGAAACTGGGTCTGTAGTTGGTGTTCTGGTTTTTGCATTTAGCTTGTGGAATGTTGTAAAAGCCTTTGTATTGGTATAGCTTTCCTGAGATGGATGAGGACATGCAAAGTATCTCATGTATAGTTGTGGCAAATGCATGTGTCAGATGCAATACTGCCAAATGGTATAGAGCAGGGGTGTTAAACTACAAATCCCAGCATTCACTGTTTGTAGTAAGTTTCTTCTTTATGTCCTGTAGCTAATGCATGTGTCCAGATGTAATACTGGTTCCAAAACTCCCGCTCCCCACAGCAGGCAAAAAAACAACAAACAGTTACATTTTATGATACTTATCCGTCTTGTGTCCCGCGATCATTGTAGCATCTATTCACATAGTCCTCTGTTAGCGTCAACTCTATCTCCATGGGTAGTTCCCGGGTGTGCTACAGCCAGATGCTTGCCTCCACCTCCACAAAAGGTATTGGTTTGTATTCCAAATGTAATACAGCCTAATGGTATAGAGCAGGGGTAAATGGGGTCAGATGAAGCATTCCATTTTTTGTAAAAAAACACTTTAATTTTAGTGAAAAATCACACCTTTCTACTCATTACCTCTGCACAATGGCCGTCATCAAGAAGTGATGTCATAGGCAAGTGTCACTATTAAAATAGGTGAAAGAAACCAACCTGACTCTGCCCCTTCAAGGACCCAGAGATTGTGCATGTGATACTTTAAAAAACGACTGAGAGCAAGTGCTGAATCAGTACCAGGAGCTGTTCAAGTGACTGAAAGTGCTGGATACTAAGGGAGCTGTTCTAGTGCTGAAAGTGCTAAAAGTGCAAGTGTTGAACCCTGAAAACCTATCCAGGGCCTAATCTCTATATGTGAAAGAGAATGCTCATAGCAGGTTATTCTAGGTAGCTCCACAAAGTGGTCCCTTGCAGGGATCCTCTTGACAAAATGTACATTAGAAAAGTGTAAAATAAATAAAAAATAAAGATAAAAACATTTAAATGTAAATCAAAGTTTAAACAGTATAAATACAATACATTAGCATTGTGTTCCTTTACTTACTTAATAAGTAGATTCCTTCATCGGAATAGTGATTTAACCCCCAAAATATCAGATTCTTGTTGAAAGATGGTGGCATATCCAGTGACCATCTTCCTTACCATGTATGATCGAAAATATAACGATTTGTTTAATGATCGTTAAAACCGATCGTATAAAGTGTGGTATCGCTAAGAAGCGATACTGCACCTTTACAAATAGGGTCCATATACTGGAAAGTAATGAAGACTGGAGATGGATACTGGTAATAAATACCGGAACAGGATATGATACTGGAATATAATGGATACTGGTGCTGGGTACTGGAAACAGGAAATGGAATGTGATGGAAACTGAGCTAGATACTGGTGCTAGAAACTGGATACTGGGATTGAGCTGGATACCGAAGCAAGGCAAGGCAATGCAGGACCAGGAGGAAAAAATAGGCACAGGATCGGAACAGGAATAAAAAAAGACTTGGCAATGAAACAGGAGCCTAAGATAGTGAGGATACAAGCAGACACTGGGAGTCAGAAAGGAATGATTTTAACCCTTGTGCTGGCCTGCACAATGACTTTGTGACGATGGTTGCAGGTATATTCCTTAAAGCCTTGTTTTTTTAATCCACATAAACAGTAACCAAGTGCTTATAAAGGGACACTATACTGAAAAAATACTTTGCCTCTTAATCTATAATTGAATACATGTAAGTAGCCCTTACTCTGATTTGTGTGTGTTGCTGCATGCCTTCAATCCAGCACACTTTGGTTAGTAGCAGTATCCCCCCACCTCTTTAACCACTCACTTCCATCCGACCTGACTTTTTTCCCACAAACCAACTGTCAAGCCTGCACACAGCATACAGCATTCCAACTGTCAAAATCTGTCACCATTCAGCTACAGTAAAACCACTCAAAGAGAATAGTTTTTGAGACAAGGAACTTGATTGACAGCTGAAAATAAGAAGTTTTAGATTGGATATCAAAAGAAATAGGGGGTAGATCAACAAAAAAAATGATACAGTCATGGTTGGGAAGAATTATAGTTCCAGTTATGGTCAATTAAATAACCTATTTATTGGTATAGATGCCCTTTAAGGAAAGAATTTAAAGCCAGAGAGACAGACACTAACACAATAGGGATGAAGAAAAGACTGCCATCTAACAAGGCCAAAGACAAATATTATAGGATACAAAACATGAAGCAGAGACTTTCCGCTTATATACTACTGTCAGTGCTGAGACTCAGCAAAGAAAACAATCTGTAGTGCGGACGTTTATCTTTATGAAATTGCCTTCATTTATCTATAGAGAACAGCAGGCAATGATACAGCAAAATAAATAGTGAAATATGCACTAATATCTATGCCTGTTTGCAGGACTCTAAAGTATATAAATAAAAGCATTAAGCAAAAATGAGCACAAGGGTTAAGATGGTAGTGAATAATAATAAAGGGGAAACTTTACAACATTAATTAGACATGTATTGGAATTTATCCAACAAATACTGTTTACAGGCTTTTCACATCCAGATCTAGTACATTAAAATTTTTAATTAAAGTGGAATAAAAGGCTGACAATATTTAATATTAGCATTTCAAATTCAAATACAAATGGTTCCCTCTAATCTATGCACACAACTCTGTAGGTTAAATTGGTGCGCACACAAAAATCTGATGGATTATAAATACTGTGGTATGTAGAGCACACAATTAAAAAAAATTTATGCTCACAAAAAATATATATCTGCAAACACAGACAATTTCAAATTAAAGGGAACATTGTGGCACACCTGGTGTTAACCTGCAGTGGGAGAGATTTCCAGCTACACATAATATTCAGAAAGGGTTGTAAGGACTGTGCCTGTGTGTGGCAAGTCGTTTTATGTACAGTGTTTTTAGACAGAGTTGCCACTTCAGAAGAGATAGACTGGACTCACTGGCACTATTTGCAGTACAGAGTTAGGACTGTAAGTAAGTGCACTTGTGTTCCCATACCTGTATATAAACCTGCTTCTGAGCTGCTTGCAGCTGCCACTAATGGGAGTAAATCCTTTCAGGATTTACCCACATCACAACATTAATGGCAGCTATTAGATGGTTGTTAAAAAGTTGCACTAAATAAGCAAAAATCCAATATAGAATTTGTGTGGTACCCTCACAGTGGCCAGTGCAAGGAAGCAAGTTAGCAGGACATTAACCATTATAAAATAGCGTAGCGGCTCTGGGGGAGACCCAATGACTCAAATCAAGTTTATAAGGAAATATAAAAGTGTTGTGTTACGTAATACATTGTTTGAATTCCTCTATGCAGTAGAATCCTCATTATATACTTATTGGTTATTAGATATTAGATATTTATTAATTAAGCCAATATTTAATATTTAAGACAAGACAATACTCTCATGCCTCTGTCTTTCCGGGTACCCGCAATGCAGTATTCAGCTAGCATAATTTTTTGCATCTTAAAGGGGTAATGTGGTCTACAAACAAGTTGATTTTAAATGAAAAGGCCAGGTTCCTACATTTAAAATGAGACATCAACCACTCTCCTAAGTGCTGCACAGCAAGACATGAAGAAATCAGTGATCAGAAAATAGGGGGTGGGAGGTTCTGAATCTGCAGTCACAAATTCTAGTTCCTCCTTCTAATCTGCAGTTGGCACATGTCAAGTGCAGAGGAAAGCAGAAGAAACCAGAAGAGATTGAGTTACAGTGACTGAAGGAGGACTGAAGGGTAGAAAGGGGGGAGTGACACACCAACACAGCCCACAGCAGGAGTGTGTTAAGTGTGTAAATTTTGTCTACTCACTGGCCCTACCTGGCCCTTCTCACTCATAGGCTCAATGGCCCTTCCCTCATGGGGCACCGTGGCACCTCCCACTCACAGGCCCCCCTTGGCTCCTACCCTTGCAGACCCTATTGGCCCCTCCCACTCACAGACCTGACGTGGCCCCTCTCCTTGTGGTGTCCCCCTAGTCCCTCGGAACAAACAAAGGTAAGTGCATTCTGAACACAACATATGGGTGCAGACACCTCAATACTCCTCCCTCAGGAACAACACATCAGACAAAGAAAAATAAATCGAGGGTCACACTCCAAATGAAAAATTCAATGGTTATTTGTAAAAACACATCTCACAATGTTTCGAGGGTTACATGCCCCCTTCTTCACTGGCCTACCTGGCCCTTATCACTCATAGGCCCCATGGCCCTTCCTCTCATGGGGTCCAGTGGCCCCTCCCGCTCACAACCTCCCCTTGGCCCCTGCCCTTGCAGCCCCTCTTGGCTCTTAACACTTGCAGACCCTGTGGTCCCTCGACCTGTGGCCCCTCCTTCTTGTGGGATCCCTGTGGTCTTTGCATGCTTCCCCTGGCCCCTTCTCTTGCAGCTCCTTGGTCCCTTCCTATGCAGCCCCTCCCTGGCCCTACCACTCATGGGCCCTGGACCCTCTCACTCTTGGGCCCTGTGACCTTTCCGTTTGTGGGGCCCCCATGGCCCCTCCCTTGCAGACTACCATAGCCCCTCCCACTCATTAGCCTGTGGACCCTTCCCTCATGGGGCCCATGTGGCACATCCCCCTTGCCGACTCCGTGGTCTTCAGTTACCTCTTAACTTAAAGATGTTCGTTTTTATACTACAAACAAACCTTCTAAGAAATACTTGGGACTATAGGGGCAATGCACGAGAGTCGATGTTATATGCCATAGTGGCTTTTGGTGAATCGCAAGAGGTGGTAACTATCTGCCACTTTTAATCCAAACCATTAGAGATGCCAAAACTCTAATCTATGCCAGTTGCAGATTCTTGGCTTTTTTAAAAAAAAATCAAAAATTCAAAAATGTATTTGAAAGACTGTCCAGTACCGGAAACTTTATGCACTTCCTAATTTACCATTGTGTGCAGTATTTTGAGATTTTTGGAAATTTGAAATTATCGATTTTGTAATCTTCAAATTTCTAGAAAGATCACAAAAATTTTCAAATTAGAAATTTCTAGAAAAATGTAAAAATTCAATTTGTACATTTAAAATTCTTGATTGTCGATAATTATCAAGAACAGTTCCGTGGTTTAGAAAATTTGCCAGATCCCTAAAATTGCTTTGTAACTGGGTTCAGGCTCAGGTTTGGGCCCATCTCTACCAGCCATTAGCTGTCATTGAAACGCTTAGAAATAGAGTGTTCTATCAGCATACAACATCGATTGCGTGTGTGCAGGGTAAAAATTGCATCAGCACACACTGACTTGTATTTATAAAATGTCCATGCCACGAACACACAGGGCCATATCTATAAATGCGAGGTATTGCACATTAGCAATACCCCGCATATCGGTAAATTACAGCGGCGGGTGTAAGTATGGCCACGAACATAAATGTTCTTGAACTTTTGTAATTTACAAATGTTCAGTCGTGGAATACCATGCGGGTAGTAAAATACGCAGTGGTATTCTATGGGGATTGGTAATGACGATCAAAATCGTAGATTTACTATTGTTTTAACAATCACTAAAATGATTGGTTAAAAAGTGGGTACCAGGCTTTTATAACTATGGCCCATGTCTGTAATATAAAATGGCCCAGCACAATACGATGGTAAAATATACTAGCCATAGACAATTAATAGAGCCACTTACTGAGTCACCAAAGAGGCCTTACTGAACTATTCGGCACCGCAGGAGCTTTCTCGTAATACCTCATGCTAACATGCATGCATGGAAACAGGAGAAAACTGCTGCTCTATAAGCAAAAGTAAGTTTCACATTAGTTCGCCAAAGGAGATTTAAGTCGCACTAACTAATCTCAAAGTGACAGTAACTATTTCACCTCTTTTAACGCTATTCAAGTGGCGCATTAGTGTCATTAGACTTGAAGGGACCATAAAAAGGTAATGAAGGTACACACAGAACACAAAAAAAGAGGATGATTGTGCACTCTCAGTGTCTATGTGCAGGATTTGTAACAGGGAAGTACTGCTGAGCCCGTTCTCACAAACATATACTGTACACAGTAAAATATATAAATCGGTCATTTAAAACGGACTCTTCAACTTAAGCTGATTATAATGTGAAATTACTGTAGGTAGAAGTGGAATTTCTAAGCCTATATTTTTTCAAAAGTGCCTTGATACAAGTTTAATTTTAATTAGCTAAATGTTCCCAGGGCAATAAACCCTACCATATGCTAAAAAGATTGTGCACTTACATATATTATGATGCTTACAAGTTACTAAATAATGTTCTTAGAAGCATGAATAATAATTATGTAATTGTGCAATCAGGCTTGCAGTTTTTTTAAATTTCATTCTAAAGGGTGCTTCTCTGTTGCAGACTATACTAATAGACAAAGCCCAAATCTGATATTGTGATGTAAAACAAAAGATGACCAAACAAAATAAATTGTTAAAATATATAATATATAAACACTCAGCTAATTTACCACATATAAATGAATACATGTGAAAAAATCAGACCGTTGTACTCCTTAATGCAATATTAGTAAAAATAATATAATAAAATTTTGACCCTTGAAGAGTTAACACCAATAGGGAGAATCACCAGAGCCACAAGTGCTCTGGGCAAATCTCCATAGAGGATTTACCCAGAGGTGCGGAAACATTATCAGCTAGCCTTAAATACTTACAGAATGGTGCAAAGAGCCGTGCCTCTGATAAAAAGGTGTTCTTCCGGTACTCGCAGAGCTGCCGCAAAATGAGGTAAAGTCGTGCGAACCCATTTGTAAATAGTTAGCATGATGACATATTTATAATATGGGTTTATAGAAAGAAATATGGGCACTGGAAAGACCAATAGAACAGTGGAATTCTGGGAGTTGGGCTTGTTTGTAGTAAATAGGTTTGTAGAAAATTAGTCCTGAAAAAGTATTTTAATGAATATAATAAAGTAGAGTTGACTAACAAGACAGATTACAGCTAGGGAGTAAGAACAAATAGAAAGAGACCTAAGAGCTATAGAGAATTAGTACAACGAGCAGAAGGAGTCAACCTAGAAAAGATGAAGAGGAAAAGGTGGCCATTAGAGTAAAGGACTATAGAGGTATCATGAGGCTAGATCAAGTTTTTATCCTGTAAATATGAGATCTCCTACAAATTCAAGAGAAATTTCAAGAATTAATAGAGAGGGTCTTAATAATCTTCAAAAGCAATCCAAGAATAAATTTGGAAAAGACAATCTCAGTAGGAAAGAGAGGGGTGCCTTCGATTTATTGAGGAAAAGGACAGTTCAATTCATTATACGTAATGCAAGCGGAAGTTTGGTGGTGCCACTCAACACTGATGATTATTATAAAGAAGCATCATCCAACTGTCTGATGAGGTAATGTATGAAAAGGTTGGAAATTAACCCCACAGATAAATATAGAAGGGAACTAGAGGAGCAATTCTAGAGGAAGCGTCTGTTGGTATTATAGAACCCAAATGATGGGAAATATTACCAGGAAAATCCCATTATTCCAGCCTTCCATCATGTCCCCAAAATTCATAAAGGGGGACATGCTGCCAAAGGGAAGACCTATAATAGCGGGGATTCATTCTTTAAATGAAGGATCATCTTTGGTGTATGCCCCATACAGCCTTAGGAAGTGAGATTACCCTCCTATATTAAAGATACAACCAATGTACTACAGATATTACAGGGCATGGAATGGAATAAAGGGAACAAATTAGTACCATAGATGGTTTATCATTGTACTCGTTATTCCCCATCATCTAGGTATTTACAGCGGTAGCTTTCCACTGAGGAAGTACAGTAATTACTAGAGGAATGGGTCAATTTATTCTTGACAACATAAGATACCTTCTTTATCATAATTTCTGTATGTTTAATGGGAACTTCTTCCGCCAAGTACAGGGAGCTGCTATGGGGGCCAAGTTTGCCCCTACATATCCAACCTATACATGGGTTGGTGGGAGGAAGTTACCCTGGACCTATATTAAAGGACATGCCTGCTACGTGTAAGGATGTCCAACATTTGAGATTATTGATGATATTTTGTGGATATGGAAAGGTACAGACCTAGAGTTAGGTAAAATCAGTAGGATATCAATTCATAATCCATTTAACCTGAAATTTACATGGCAGAGTAGAGTAGAGAAATTAGTTTTCTAATTTGGGATTCAAGCTAATGAGGAAGGAATATATACCAAAACATTTGTTAAACCCACCGGTGTAAGAAAACCATACTCAGGGCTGATTCTAGCCATCCTTACCATTGTATAAAAGGCATTCCATATGGCCAAGGGTGAGGAATTAAAGAAATTGCAGTAGGGATGAGGATTATGTTAAAGTGTGGTTAAAGGAACTTTTGGTACATTAAGATCTAGAGGTTATAAGGAGGACATTCTAAGGGAAGCACAAGGAAAAGCATTTAATTTAATAGGTCCGAAATGGTAGTCAAATCCACCCCTGTTTCATATAAACACAAGGCAAAAAAAGAAATTAAATAATGGGAAGGGTCAAAAGGTATATTTACAGCCCACAGTATTCACAAGATCGTCAATATCATTAAAAAGCATATGAAGTATACTGGAAGGAGACAAAGGTTTGGGAGGGGAAATCCTCTCAGAATGTAGATTTGTTCATAAGAGAGCACAGTCGTTGAGAGAAATCCGAGCCCGAGTGTTTTATAAGGAGGAGTGTCAATAAGACCACCTGTTCCCTGAAATATAAGGGTACATACGATGTGGTGCTAGGAAGTGCCTTACATATAAATATATAAGTCAGGATTAGGAGTGAGGAGTACGGTTACCCAAAAAGAGTGTTTACCAGTAAACAGTACTTTAACTGTAGGTCACTAATGTAGTATACTTACGTACGGTTCAGTCATGCAAAAAGCAATATGTGGGATGCACTACAGAACCCTAAAAGAAAGGGTTTAGAGAGCATGTGAGGGAATAAATAAAAAAAGCTAGATAAAAAATCCAGTAGGGAGACATTTTATGGAATGTAACTACGGGGATGTGTCCCAAACTTAAGGTTCATATGTGTAGAAACAGGTCACCAAGGATATTAGAGGTGGGAGGACATAAGAGACAGGTTATGAAAGCAGAGGGAGGTGGATTCTGGTGTTAGACACAGGGATCCCCAAAGTTAGTTAAATGCCTAAGTGGACAAGTTGCCATATATAGGCTCTATGTTTTTATATATACATTCATCTCCATTTTTGGTATATTATCCTGCTGTTTGGGGTCTCTAATGTTTAGTATTTAATATTTAATGTTTAAAATTAATATTAGCATTTGCAATGATGTAAATATTTAATAATTAACATTCAACAATTAAAGGTTTGGTGCAAAATATGCATGTTGTCTTTCCCTAGGTTGTTAAGCAATTGGTTAATTAAAGTTTCTCATTATATAAGTATATGTGAACTCACCGGTAGACTTATATGAAATTCAGAGGCTGTAGATGTGTTTTAATATTGTACCAAGAGGTTATGATAACTGCATGGAGTTGGTCTCATACAGTTCCTATTACCGGCAGCGCGATGACAGTTTAGTTTTATTGTATATAGATGTGTAGGAATGGTGGTAACTTTGGTTTATTACTATTAATAATTGTATATTCTGTATAACTACTTTTCATTCCTGCGGTCCTCGCCATGAGGGGTGACGTGGCTTGGCTTACTGTAGTCCCTCCCATTGTGGGTGTCCAGTTATATGTGGGGGCCGGAGATATCCCGGTGTGCACTACATACCAGATCGGCATCTTCATTGTTGTAGTTAAAACCACAGTGAACAAGTGTATGTATGTGGGCCCACTGCAATTGACAGCTTAAAATGTTGGTCCCAGCCCTCACTCTGTTGCAGAGATGGAATATATTTGTGTTTATGAGACTATGCACTGGGCTGTGCACTATTAACCTAGTAGTCAGTCTGCTCAGTTGTATGCTGAAAATCAAATGGGCTCATTGAAAAAAAACTGCGATTGAGAGGTATAAACTAATAGAAGCAAAATATAAAATGCGATGGAAACACAAACATACCTAATTAAATACTGAGTCCACTCCTTCCCCAGGCTCTCTTTTTTTTTGCAAATCTATTTTTTGTGAAGAAGTTTAATGAGTTGCCAAAAGACATACATATCTGGTGTTTTGTCCTCCCATCCATGACTATGAAGCCAATCCCAATTTAGATGCAAATTGCCTTAACATGTATTCACTCAGGTTGAATGATCAGGAATGCATTGTATCCCACTAACAATTCCCCACAGTGTCTGTGTCATCCAAGAAAATGTAATGCAGGATTTTAAATCTTGATTATACATTATGTCAAATATTTAGAAAAAAAAATATTATAGTGCTGGTTTAGTGACTATACCTGTATTATTCTTGGAGATTTGTCAGACAGAAAAACAATGCCAGGGTCAGCGACGGTGTCGAATTAAATACAATGCCCACATATTTTGAAGTAATATATACTTATTTTATAAAGAATTGACCCAATTGTTTTCTTAAGATAGGCAAATCATTAGGAGTCTTTTGGAATTACACATGTGATGAGTTTATACTTTAAAATAAGACAAAATAAGATGAAATAGCTACTCTAAATCTGGATGGATGAATAACCTTTTAAGAATTTATTTTAAGGAGAAGTGAAGATCTCATTTTAATAATAATTTTTATGTATAAGGTAAAGAACTTTTCTGTCTCTTCTGCTCTGCCCCGCTACCAAAGTCCCAGTCCGGAGTGATGTGTCAACGTGCACTGCGTTGACATCAAAAACCTCACCCGAAGTCAAGCCTCCATCTTCGTTGTCCTTTCTGAACTTTATCTTTCAAATCCTGACCTGGACTCATACCTCCCCTAAAGCATTCCTGTAAGTACCCTAGCCTCCCTGGGGCCTAATTATACATAAGGATTTGCAATCTCTATAGCACATGTTACAATTTCACAACATTCTTGTAAAACCTGCTCCAGTTTAGCAAGGCACTCTCTTCCTATATTTCCATTGATACTGAGAATAGCGTGAATGTGTAATTTTTTTATTGGTTGGTTTGGTTGGGTGGTGAAGACAGTGTTTGCTGTGTTTCAGAAGTAGTAGCAAGTTCCGTTAAGCCTACAGTATAGCAGGCATTTTTATCTAAACAAACAAGGGCAATGTAAGGGGGTGTGGTTGGGGCATCATCAGGATAGAGCAGCCAGCAGTAACATGATGACCCTCAAGGCTGTTGTTGCTGTCTATGCTAACAACCTACTATAAGAGGCTTTGTCTCAAATATACACCTGCTGGTTTATGTGTTACCCATGCAGTTCATGGAGCTTCTGTACTAATTAAGGTTAAAGGAGAATTAAAGTACAACAAAATTGATCCAATAGACAGAGCACATTCACAAAATACCAACAAGCTGTCTTACATCTCCCTTGCTATGGATGTTAGTGAGTTGTATGAAATTAACCTGTGGGGTAACTTAGGGGTTAAACCCCAGCTAAGTGTCGCCATTACATGCAAACCTACCTGTAGTGCTTAACAGAGCAAAACAAGAGTTCCACCTTGGCTCCCAGAGTCTGACAGCCAATCCATAACAGCACAGAGACTCCTTGCTCTTTCTCTGACACATGAACAGGAATTTCATTTGTTTTGTAAAGCAAAATTTCTCAGTAAACAGGAATATTGCAAGTACAGTAAAAAATAAAGAGAAAATAAATGTTGGGTTTATGTTTTGGCTAATCTTACAGATAACATGTGGCACAAAGAAGTTCATAATTCACATGTATAATGATTAGAGTTCTGGGCGAAAAGGCTTCTTAGTTAGAATATTGCTGCTCTAACGGTTTTAACGTATAAGCAGGCTGTGAAGGAGCAGGTATAAACTATGACCCAACTCTGGAGTATAGCTTGGCGGTACGCAAGTCCTTGGAGAAGGATGTGCCCTCATCTATGAACAACAGAAGACGATCTTGAATGTACTACCCCAATTGACTAACTACAAGTCTCCTCAGAAAGCTGTTCACGTTAAGCATGCTAAAATTCTTTTAGTTCTGCTTGTTAACGAGAATCCTGTCAAGCTTTATTAAGCATGCTTAAGGAGCTTATTAAATGTATGAACTCCATTTCCACTTAATCACCAATGGAGAACTGTGCTCTAGGAGTCTCATCGCTCCTCATAAACTCTGTGAGGACGACACAGACAGTGCTGCTACAACACGGACACAATCTATCTCCACCCTGATTCTTAAATTAGTTTCAGAAAGACTTGCTCCACCGAAGGACAAAGGCATGTCATCGTGGCAATCCATCGCTGCCTCTGACGGTCATAAATATAGCAAACGCTCGTCAAGCTACTCAAGCTTGAGTTAGGAAAATCTTTGCTTACAGTGATCAGTTGGAGACAGGCAATAACATCAGTGATTAGCTGTGTGTCATCTGTTACATCATAAACTAACAGCTACTAACTGGAAGAACCAGAAAGCAAAAAAAGAGAGGTAAACAGAAAATTGGGGAGCAGTCGTATAGCTAGGGAAATCACTAACCCCCAGCAAAACGAATATAACAAGGCCCGTTTAACCCTGACTTCATCTACAGTGGTTTTCTGGAAAGAAGGCAATATTCCATTCCTATAACTATTGCAGTTTTTTTTTTGAAATTTCAACTGTCATCAAGTGCCTATCAGCAACTGTTCTCTGTATGTATGAGTTTGCTGTAAATGACATTTTGTACGTAAATGCATGGTGGGAATATTCCTTCTCCCAATGCTGCCTCATAGGGATAATGAGCATGCTTGCCCTCACAGAGAGTCAGATAGACTGGCAGGCGGCTGGGGGATGAGGAAATAGGCTTGAGAAAGACTAGTTACTTGTTGAGTAATAGCAAATAACACAAAAACATCAAAGTTTTGTACTGACTTAATGTATTTATGTATAGATTGGAATGAGGCAAAGTAAGTTTTCATTTTTCAAAGTTTGTTTTTTTCAGTTGTACAGTACAATTCCTTAATTTGAGGGAATGGACTTAAAAGGACATTCCAACCCCCCAAACTAAAAATTCCCAAATACTGGCCCCATGTACAATTATTTAAAAGAATCCTTACCTACATCCCTGGCTCTTGTGGTTTCTTGGGCTGTAGTGCTCTAAAAAGTCCAGGAAAGTAGAGGTAGGAGCTGTCTTGTCAGTCCAAAAGGTATCATGCCTTGTGATGCGTTCAGGAGGGATAGAGACATGCACATGTGGAGCCCTTTTTCCCCCACTCCCCCTTGTGCCCTCCCGATCCCTCCTGGCTTTCTAATTATCCAGCGTAAACCCTTTTAATGTTACTGACGAGCACTTTTCCCATCATTTGTTAGAAATGGTGCTTAATTTTGCAAACCAATGAGATGTTATTTACCATTTGAAAGCTAAATTGATGGTTGGGGCAAAAATAGCACAATTTATACGATAAGCACTTTTTACATTACTGGTATATTTTTCTTTTTTAGATTATTATATTGGACCAATCTTACATTACACATTATTTCATTGCTGCTTGAGCCTTGTTCAGTCGACCCCGTGGCACGAAGTTTAGGTTCATTTTTGTGCTTCCCCCTCATGCATAGAGGATCTCAGTACAATTCTAGACCCACCGGACGTAGCGTAATGGACCAGAGGATAATAGATGTTGTTGCACATGTTATTACTAATTGAGTCGAAATGTTCACTCCGCTGTGTTTTACCCTGGCGTGCCTATATCTTGCCTGTTAATTACGATGATTGTCTCCCACAATATCGGCGTTCTGTGGAAACGGGGAAAAGGTTAAAATATTGTTAGAAGTTTTTCACTGTTTTTTTCGTGTTTTGGAATTGTCTTATCTCACCCAACCTCCCAGTCAGTGTTGTCCACTGTTGGACTCTGGTAGCCGCCCCCTGTTATATTAGTTTCATGTCCGAATCTTCGAGTTACTGATTTTGTTCCTACACCAGTCGTGTTGTAGCCTCCAGTTCTTCTTCTCAGTTCCCCTCGGTCCTAGTAAGACCTTTCTGCTTGTCCTCCCCTCCGCATACATTCACCCCTTACCCAGTGTTTTATTTCTCACCCAGGATTGGATTCGTGTTTGAGCCATCAGTATTGAGCCTAATACTGGAGCAGCACCAGGTAGCTATGTTCTGAGCACCGCTATCAGCATAACAACATCACCAGACTGTTTGCACCGGGTTGCCAATAGCGGTGCTCAGTGCATCGTCCTGATAGAGTTTCATCTGCCAGGTTATGGCCCTGGGCCTTCCTGTATTAAAGATAGAGTAAAGTCCTTGGGGAGTCGGTGGTAGTAGCAGTTTCTTCGTACTGCTGCTCCTCTGAGAAAAATATTGGGATGTAGATAGTACTAATCCTAAATCCCTTTCCATTTTAAATGTTTTGAAAAAGTTTATACGCACTTTAGTTTTCCTTTAACGCCGACAGATTCTTGTAAATGTAATTCGAATTGAGAGATTTAGTCGGATGACTAGCGAAATGTTTCAAGAATTAAACTTCCAATCCAGTAGATCTAACTGAATACACAGATATCAAATACAAACACATCTGGTGTAGTATTTAGTAGGTTAGTAGGTTTCAGCAAAAGACTTGTTAAATATTTTGTGTTTGTTCATAGGGTAACTATCACTGTTATGTTAATGGTTAATCTATCACATGTTATATTATAGGGTAATTATCACACTGTTATGTTTATAGGGTAACTAACATACCATGGCCAATTTTCAATTGATATAGATATCTTAATTTCAGCATGGCTATTTTCATCCCATTTATATTACTAGCTATATTACTAGGACACCATGGCTTTTTTTTACCAATAGTCATGATATTTCCTGTGCAAAAAAAATCTATTATCAGGCCAGAATATCCCAAAAATACATTTTCACAATTGTAGACCTTTTTTTTGTGTGTGTATGGGAAAAAACATGATATTATTTTCCTTTTTTTCCTAAAAGCACAGTGATATGCAGGAAAGAAGCAGTTTTAGTGGAAGTGGCAGAGAAACAATTTTCACCAAAAATATTTGTCTTTTTATAAGGCTGTTATCCCTTTATCAATAGAATAAAAATAAACCTCTGGGCATAATAATCAACCTCAATCGATTTTAGGAAGAGAAGGAAATGAATCCTATATTTATTATGGATACATCAGATATAAAATATTCACCAATATATTATCATTCATGTTAGTCTCCTATAAAAATTTTAAACATACTAATTCATCTATATAATTCATTCCACTGCAGCTGCCACTAAAATACTCAAATAGATCATGGATTAAAAAAAAATTAAGTCCAGTAGAAAAATTCAATAGTCTCGTATAAAAACAAGTAATGGTGGTAAGGGAACACACTCTGCAGTCTTTACTTGCCCTGGTGCTACTCAAAAGATTAATACCCAACTGTAGTAAAGATGCTTTATCGAGCCATCTTGATAAAGTTCTCAGAAACTTTGCAGATTGCACTTGATGTTGCACTTGCACTGAAGAAATGTTGAAAAAGACCCTTGAGTGTATCTTTACTATATATACTTGTAACTGAGTAAGTAACACATTTTAAAGGGTAACTGTGGCCTCCATACAAGTGCCCTCTATTAAAAGAGTTCTCCCATGCCATCCAAGCAAGCCTAGGATGATGTCTTTTGCTTTACTGGATCTTAACTTATAAGCCGCTAAAGTTACTCTTCCCAGACTGCCCAGTCTCTGTGACAGGCATGTGTTATAAGCTGTCTCATAAGTCCCACCCCCATAAATATGTTTTTTCCCCTGAAGCTAGTTACAGACCTGCAACTATTCCTCTATGGGCACCTTAGGAGATAAAAAATATTTTAGGCTTGTGGCTATCTTTAAAAATGATTAAGATGTTCAAGGGCAGGGCTTTTGATGCTGCCGATAATGCTCTGCTTCAGCATGTTCTAATTTGGGAGCAGACAAGTGTGCTGTGATGTCACAGTCCACCCTTTATTCTACAGTAACTTTAGATATATTGCAGCTAGAAGCAGATCCTGGATAGAGATGGGCCGAACTTCAGTAAAAGTTTGATAGTTCGAAAACAAACCAGTTTATAGTCTATGGGAGATAATAGTTCAGAAAGTTTGGGTGAATTACAGTTACAATAAAAATGGTAATTACATGTAAATGGCTGTAGCATTTGGGAAATGGTCTGGGGAACATGCACCCATCACCTAAAACTTGTTTAAAACACTTCCTTCCCAACGATCAGGCAATTGTCCAATGCTACATTGAGTGTTACAGACAATTCAAAGGTTACCAAACGCTATATTTGAGGGTTAGCGAAATCGATCACTACATTCGAGGGTTACTGAATGCTACATTTGAAGGTTACCGAAAACAAAGGCTACAATCAAGGGTTACTGAAAACGAAAGCTACATTCAAGGATTACAGAAAACGAAAGCTACATCGGGGGTTACCGTGAATTATCAAATTTTTTGATAATCATCGAAAATACAGCCGCAAGTTCGAAAATGAACTAGTTCAAACAGTGAGTCGGCTGAACTTATAAAGTTCGTCCCGAACTTGGGATTGGATTCGTGTTTGAGCCATCAGTATTGAGCCTAATACTGGAGTCATTTTAAAGGTAGAATTGTGCCCTTTTAAATTAAAGGGTAAATGTGGTCTCAAATTCTTCCAAACTAGTAATAATTATATAAAAAGCCTTCTATCACACCTTCAAAATAAAACCTAAATCACATCTCTAGATAATATTTGTGAGATGTTATTGCTGGAAAGGTTCAGCAATGAAACTTCCTGGTTGAACTCTTCCTGTTTTTAGCCATGTGACGAGATTGTAGTCATGTGACCAGCCTGCCTTTATTAATAGGCTCCCCTTCTCAACTGTCAATTTTTTCCTCAGGTACTTCCTGATTTCCCCAGCAATAAGTCTTAACTGAGCATGCTTCTCCCCCGGGGGAAAAGGGCCAGCAGAGGTCAGGTGATGTCACTCAACCTACTGGAAGCAAGAAGTTTGAACATTCACCCCAATGTAATTTCTTACAGGCTCCAGCCAGAGATGTGATTGTTGGCTCAGTGTAAAGGAAATACTGCAGGCTTTCATTTAACCCTAACTTGATTTGAGACCACAGTTGCCCTTTAATGTCACTTGTATAGACCACAGGTACCCTTTAAATAAGAATCACATTTGTGTTGCTCAATTGTATTATCTTATTAATTTACATAATGTTGGCATAAAATCAAAGATGATTTACTATTCTCCATGCCTCTAATCTTCCCTATCATTAATTATTTTGTTTAGCCCCTGCTCCTCTGAGGGTCAGCCATGTTAAAGATCTTAATGTGAAGACTTATATTTTATCCAAGGCCATTGTTAAGATCCTTAAGGGAAAAATATACCATATTTACAAAGCTCATAGGGTACTTTCCATTTATATTCCATTAAATAGAACAATGTGACAGCATAGATTCTTCTTATAGAAACATTTATTTTTGTATAATTAGCTGAGTATACCTTGGTGCTACATTACGCTTACCTCAGCAGTTATTTTACAAAGAATTCGGAGAAAGAGATACAATACTTATAAAGAAAACAGCAGTAGCTTTGCAATGATCTACTGTACTGCATTTTACCACCTCTGGTATATTGTATATTCTTCACACAATATACTACAATTTACTCTGGTACAGTGATGTAACTACCGGACCCACAATGGCAGGGGGCAAAGGGACTAAGAGGGCCTGCTAGAGCTCTTCTATTACTTGTGATATGATTTTTAGGATGAATTGAATACTTCATGTTGGAAGAAATTCTAAATGCCGGTGTGCTGTCTTAATGAAACTGTCAGGAAAGGGATACATTTTTATTAACATGATGCACTTTGAGCAAACTCGCTCTTTTGCAAAACTACACCTTTAATGATCGTACCCACGATTGTAGATTCTACAACAGTGATGGCGAATCTTTTAGAGGCAGAGTGCCAAAACTGCAACCCAAAACCCCACTTTTTATTGCATAGTGCCAACATGATCATTTAACCTAAATACAGAGTTTTTACTTACTGACCATTAACCCCTACATTATTAGACAAGAGTCTGAGATCCATAACAGGGACACAAGTAGAGCTGAATATTATAGCACGTTACCTCTCTCTGCTACAGACAGCCGCTACACTCTGGGCCCTATTTATAAAAGATTGGTATCGTTATCATAAAATGCAGATCGTTATTGTAAAATAAAGACCATTTTTTTACCGATAACGACCGTTATTTACCGATAACGACCATTTTTTACTGATAAAGACCGGTATTTAACGATAACGACCGGTATTTAACAATATCGCTGAGGATTACAATGTAAAAATGCAGGGGCTTAAGCATATTAACCCAATATAGACCAGTAATATACAGCATTGGATTTGTGATTGTTAACAAAAATATGCGGAAACAACTGAATGCATAAACTACCACATATCAACAACATATCGGCCAATACCACACAACAATATAGTCTAAATGTGTAAAAGCGCACACTAACTTATACTAGCCCGGGCCAGGTTAGTACCATGCACTGCTAAACACTCTCCGTAGATATGCCAGTAAAGCAGGAGCACCAATATGTGTATATCATAACAGACAGGCTAGTATTAAAGGATATTAAAAATAAGATTATTAGATCTAAATGTATTATTTATTTTGTCCAAATGATGTATATACATTTGCTATAATCTGAAGTGGTCCACTATTTCCTTGATGCCATTGTGTAATATAAAGTAGAGATGATCGAAACTGCTAAAATCCGTTCCGCCTGTGGTTTTGCAGATCGAAAATTACGATATCCTGAGGACGGCTCGTCCTGAGCTGAAACGCGTCGATACATTTTTAATGCTCTATTAAATGTTATGTTTTATTTACAAGACCCATGAGTGCCTCTTCTGCACTTTACTGTATACACCTTGTGTTAGAGTGTCACCCGGGCACTAAGAAATTCTGGAATGGTGTGCTGACTGAACCCATTTTGAAATAATTTTAATGTATCCAATCAGAATTGCTTACAAATAAAGGTGAAGTCTTAAACCCCCCCAGCTTGAAGCCCGTTGTTTGCAGTGTATATGTTTTCATGGACTGTGGCACCATGCTGAAAGGCCGCTGATGTGGAGCTCCGCTAGTGGAGGGGGTAGGTGAACGCTTCCCTCAGTCTATTTTCTGTATAGGTTATGGAGCGCTAAAGTCGAGAAACATCAATTCAAATGTTCGATAATTATCGAAAATGTAATATTCATTAAAAGTTCAGAAGTTCAAAATCCGAAATAGTTCAGGCCCATTTGAACTGTTAAAGCTCGGGTTTAAGATCGGGTCTAGTCCATCTTTAGTCATGGACTTCCTACTGTGCGTGTTCAGAAATCCCCCCCCCCCTTAAAAATCCTGTGCTTGCCCCTGGATTTGAAGCATTCCCAATGGCATCCATACCACTGTCTTGGTCCCCCAGAATTGGTTTGTTAATTAACGAAGGTTCAGTGTAAATGTACGGGCGCAGTCGTACATTATCGGTAACGCGCTGTATCGCTAAATTGTGATACCACATGTTTTTAAATAGGGCCCCTAGACCTCTAAAAGGCCTAACACTAAATTTGTCCAAAAAACTTATAAGGGGGGGGGGTGTTAGTCATTAAAGTACTTTTGGGTACCAAATTGTGTGAACACAGGAGTGGTTAACAACAAGTGCTAATCCACCACACTAAAATTTACACATAGAACCTCTCTCCAACTCTTACACTGTCAGGTCTCAACTAAACTTACTTACACACTGACAAAATGCCGCCTGTCTAGCTGCCTTTTATACCCAAGGGGTTGGCACAGATAAAAATAGCTGCCATTGGTGAATTTGATACATGAAAATCTTCAAAAAATTTTTGAACGTGGGTTAGGAAAACCCGGAAAGCGCAATTCCAGAAAATCCGTGAATTCTGCGGATTCGCAGATCTCGGAGATCCGCCATGGAACTAGGTTCGGATCCGCAATCCTGTTTATCTCTAGTATGCCAATCATATTATTTCTGAAAGAATCTGATTGTATCCAATCAGAATTGTTAACAATCAGATTCTTTCAGAAAGAATCTGATTGGCATGCTTTCTGAAAGAATCTGATTGTAACCAATCAGAATTGGTTACAATCAGATGAGAATTTGATTGTAACCAATTCTGATGGGAAAAGAATGTGATTTGTTAGTATAACAATCAGATTCTTTCTGAAAATTCTGATTGTAACTAGAGATGGCCAAAACTCACTAGTTTCGTTTTTGTTCCCGGATCTCGGGAAAATCCTGAAGATCCGATAATCCAAAACCGGAACAATTTTCGATAATTTCCGGAAGTACTATTTTCGATAATTTTCAAAAATAGCCTCAAACATTCGAAAATTATCGAAAATACGACCAGAAACTCAAAAATGGTTTTTGATTGTTTTTTGATTTTCGATAATTTTCGAACGGACCGAAATATCTCATCGTGTGTACCCAGCTTAAAAGTAGCTCTAATTATAAAATTAAATTAAAGTCTGCCTTTGCCAAATCATGACCGTCACTATTTATTTGCTGTAAATGGAATAGAAGTATTTGATATATCTACAGGTGTTCAAAATACTAGTTTATAACAAAGAGGAGAAGTATTTGTATATCCTGATCTGTACCAAGCATAGCAAGGCATGGCCCAGACAAAACTGATCTATCTCAGTAGAATCACCTAAATATGAAAGGATAGCTCTATCCATTACAAAATCTGCAATAACAGTTTCAGGAATTACATGTGACTGTTGCAGATGATGCTCAATAGTTTATAAATTCTCCTGAGGTTTTCTAACTGCAGTATTAAATAGATGTATTGGCCAGAATGACAAATGAATGCGCTCAGTATCATCCTTCAACATGTAAGATTTGTTTACTTGGGTAAGAGCAAATGAGAAATGGATGTGCATGCAAGCATTCTGTTAAAGCTAAGAGAATTTAAATTCCATGTGACCTGCGTGCCGAGCCACAGTAGAAGTA
Source organism: Hymenochirus boettgeri (assembly GCA_019447015.1). NCBI lineage: Eukaryota > Metazoa > Chordata > Amphibia > Anura > Pipidae > Hymenochirus > Hymenochirus boettgeri. The sequence goes on along the minus strand of CM033475.1, from coordinate 151,538,287 downwards.
ACTATACAGATCAGTATCCCCTAAGGGATTTTTTTCTCCTTTTTAATTGGAAATTTTACTAAAATATTTAGAAAATGTACAATCAAGCCTTCATTCACTTATGTTACATACCACTAAACAACTAGATTATTAGATTAGATTAGATTATTGAGGATTTATTTTCCACACAGGTATTGTTGTTGCCTTTATATTTATCCAGTACTTTTTCAGGCTCAAATTAGGGAGGCAGTGTGCACTATTTCTTTTCAATATCAGTTAGTGCAACTTTAACTCCTTTGTTGTGCAACCAACGCAAGGAATTTAATATCGAGTTTGATATAATCCCTTTCGGCATTTATCAATACATGCAAACCTGGTATTAAATTTGGGAGAGGAGATTTACCAGGAGGGATTGCGGCTCTGGGTAAGTCTCTCTCTTTAGCTCCTGTGTTGATCAGTTCACAATAAAGGGGTTGGAATATGAATATTATTATATTATATTAAGTTTTTGTGTAATGTTTGTAAAAACACAAAATAATATATTAAGGATATATCATCCTATTGTAGCATTTGTAGAAAAAAACGCAATACATGTTTTTATTTCCCCCCCTCAAATAAAAGGTTATTGTTTGAATTGTTTTTCCTTTTTTTGTTATCAAATAAATTAAAACCAAAGAAAAAAAGCAATTGAAGCATTATTTCTATTAGAGACAGGTTCAGTGCTGACTTCGGTTCTTGGCACATTTTGCATCCAAAGATTTTACACATACCTTGTCCTACCTTGAGCTTCGGTATGCTATCATGGTTTGGTAATTGTACCAAGCTAGAAAAGAAGTCATTTCAACGTGTTATAAAGTATGCTCAGTATGCTATTGGATCTGAACTAAATACTATAGATACCATCTTTTATAATCGTAGTGTAAAATGTGTAGAGGGAATTATGGGGGATCCCTCCCATCCAAACAACTGCTTTTTTAAACTGCTTCCATCTAGTCGGAGGTTTAGGAATTTTTATTGTAAGCCTGGTCGTTTTTAAAACATCTTTTCTCCATCAGCTATAACTTTTTTTAAAGGGCATCTCCACCCCCCATAGAAACATTCCTGCATATTGTAGGGAATACCCTTTTCACCCAACCTCTAAGTTAAAAATTTAAAAATCAATCTCATACACTACTTATAGCTCCTGGTTCCAGCGTCGCTCTGGTCTGGCTCCACTGCCTGCCGGATCTTCTAGCAGTGGGCCAGACCATCAGCCGCGGCTGTGATTGGCTGAGAGGCAGCATGTTGCAGGCAATGTAGAAGACACTGGCAGTTGGAAGCTGTAACTAGAGTTCAGGAAAATATTTTAAAACTTTTAACTTAGCAGTTGGGGGTGGGAGGGTTTGCCCTACAAAAGGTATGCAGCGAGGGATCGGGAGGGAAGGAGGGAGGGGGGTGAAAGGGCTTCTGTGCACATGAGGAGAGACAGAAGGCAGCAACGTTAGGACAGGAAGACAGACACTACTCTGCACTTTCCTGGACTCTGGACATGGATTGCAGAAGAACCATAATGAGCAGGATTTTAAGGTAAGATTATTTTTTTTAACTGTATAGTGGGGCTAGTATGGGGTTAAATTTTAGTTTGGGGCTGGACATGCCCTTTAATTTATCTTTTTTTTGTTTGTAATGAGAACTGTTACCTAATTGGTTGAAATTGGATTGGCTAAAAGTCATGTGGTGCCCCCTGAACAACTAATTAGCTTTCTCACAGAACTTCGGGGACAGCATCAATTTCAAGGCAACTTCAAAGATCACAAGTGTTTATTTGATGCAAATTTACATAGGTTTATGCAATTTTAAGGCAGGCTATTTTGCAGAAAAACAGAAATAAAATTTCAGTGCTTGGTCTAACTACCAATGCTTTGGTGTTGACAAGTTGGTAGAAGCACCCTAATGCTAGTGCTCCATCTATTCCACATTCTGGAGTTGACCAGCTTCTAGAAATTTGCCTTTAAAATATATTTTTTAAACCCAATAAGGTGTTATATTCCCTCCAATATTACATTTATACGGTAAAAGTTACACTTATAGAAACAACATAGTGCAGAGATGGAGAGTATAGTGTTAGAAACCAACTTTAGACAAAACATGTAGGCTCTTATACCAGCTCATGCAGTATTCAGCTAGCATAATTTTTTGCATCTTAAAGGGGTAATGTGGTCTACAAACAAGTTGATTTTAAATGAAAGGCCAGGTTCCTACATTTAAAATGAGACATCAACCACCTCTCTAAGTGCTGCACAGCAAGACATGAAGAAATCAGTGATCAGAAAATTAGGGGGTGGGAGGTTCTGAATCTGCAGTCACAAATTCTAGTTCCTCCTTCTAATCTGCAGTTGGCACATGTCAAGTGCAGAGGAAATACAGTTCAGAAACACTCTAGCACACCGCTGTTGGCTTGCTGCCAGACAATAGATAGGTGCTATCCCTCAGCTCTCTACTCCACGAGCTTTAAGTAATACCAGAACAAAGATCCAAACGAGGGAGCACACTATAAGTGTAGAATCAATACTTTATTGTGAACAACACACTTAGAATCAATACTTTATTGTGAACAACACACTAGAATCAATACTTTATTGTTCACAATAAAGTATTGATTCTACACTTATAGTGTGCTCCCTCGTTTGGATCTTTGTTCAAGTGCAGAGGAAAGAAGAAGAAACCAGGAAGAGATTGAGTTACAGTGACTGAAGGAGGACTGAAGGGTAGAAAGGGGGGAGTGACACACACAACACATAAAAAGGCCTGCAAATATTTTAAAAATAAACTCCAATAATCTGTGTGTGATCTTTTATCTTATGACTAGAAGGCTAATTACATTCTCAGGCAGATTGACAAATACTGTACACTGCTATCACCTTCGAGCTGGGCAGAATGATTCTTGGACAATTACTTTGTATCTAAAGGGATTAAGGAAAAAAATCCACCTATTTCAGTAATTAGGCAACTCAGCAGACAGATTTCTCACTCTAAAGATTACTTGTCTCACTCTTACTAAATTACAGGTATACTGCTTTTGGAACTGTAATTTAAAGACCTGCTTACTTTCTATATATATATATACTGTATATACTAGCCCGTTGGCTGAAACCGGTCTGTAGTTGGCACTATGGTTTTACATTTATCTTGTGGAATGCTGTAAAAGCTTTTTTAAAGGTATAACTTTCCTGAGAGCTGGCATGGAAACAGGGACTGTGAAGCCTTATTCTCTCCCTATCTTATTTTGTTTTTATTTAATTTATTAGTGAAATCTGTCGATAGTCATGTCACATTGCATAACCAGAGGCCTGCACTACAATGATGATGGCTCAATAAAGCTGAAACTGGTCTGTAGTTGGTGTTCTGGTTTTTGCATTTAGCTTGTGGAATGCTGTAAAAGCCTTTGTATTGGTATAGCTTTCCTGAGATGGATGAGGACATGCAAAGTATCTCATGTATAGTCTGTGGCAAATGCATGTGTCCAGATGCAATACTGCCAAATGGTATAGAGCAGGGGTGTTAAACTACAAATCCCAGCATTCACTGTTTGTAGTAAGTTTCTTCTTTATGTCCTGTAGCTAATGCATGTGTCCAGATGTAATACTGGTTCCAAAACTCCCCGCTCCCCACAGCAGGCAAAAAATACAACAAACAGTTACATTTTCATGATACTTTATCCCGTCTTGTGTCCCGCGATCATTGTAGCATCTATTCACATAGTCCTCTGTAGCGTCAACTCTATCTCTCATGGGTAGTTCCCCGGGTGTGCTACAGCCAGATGCTTGCCTCCACCTCCACAAAAGGTATTGGTTTGTATTCCAAATGTAATACAGCCTAATGGTATAGAGCAGGGGTAAATGGGGTCAGATGAAGCATTCCATTTTTTGTAAAAAAAACACTTTAATTTTAGTGAAAAATCACACCTTTCTACTCATTACCTCTGCACAATTGGCCGTCATCAAGAAGTGATGTCATAGGCAAGTGTCACTATTAAAATAGGTGAAGAAACCAACCTGACTCTGCCCCTTCAAGGACCCAGAGATTGTGCATGTGATTACTTTAAAAAACGACTGAGAGCAAGTGCTGAATCAGCTACCAGGAGCTGTTCAAGTGCTGAAAGTGCTGGGATTACTAAGGGAGCTGTTCTAGTGCTGAAAGTGCTAAAAGTGCAAGTGTTGAACCCTGAAACCTATCCAGGGCCTAATCTCTATATGTGAAAGAGACTGCTCATAGCAGGTTATTCTAGGTAGCTCCACAAAGTGGTCCCTTGCAGGGATCCTCTTGACAAAATGTACATTAGAAAAGTGTAAATAAATAAAAAATAAAGATAAAAACATTTAAATGTAAATCAAATGTTAAACAGTATAAATACAATACATTAGCATTGTGTTCCTTTACTTACTTAATAAGTAGATTCCTTCATCTGGAATAGTGATTAAACCCCCTAAAATATCAGATTCTTAGTTGAAAGATGGTGGCATATCCAGTGACCATCTTCCTTACCATGTATGATCGAAAATTAACGATTTGGTTTAATGATCGTTAAACCGATCGTTAAAAGTGTGGTATCGCTAAGAAGCGATACTGCACCTTTACAAATAGGGTCCATAATACTGGAAAGTAATGAAGACTGGAGATGGATACTGGTAATAAATACCGGAACAGGATATGATACTGGAATATAATGGATACTGGTGCTGGGTACTGGAACAGGAAACTGGAATGTGATGGAAACTGGAGCTAGATACTGGTGCTAGAAACTGGATACTGGAGATTGAGCTGGATACCGAAGCAAGGCAAGGCAATGCAGGACCAGGAGGAAAAAATAGGCACAGGATCGGAACAGGAATAAAAAAGACTTGGCAATGAAACAGGAGCCTAAGATAGTGAGGATACAAGCAGACACTGGGAGTCAGAAAGGAATGATTTTTAAACCCTTGTGCTGGCCTGCACAATGACTTTGTGACTGAGGTTGCAGGTATATTCCTTAAAGCCTTGTTTTTTTTAATCCACATAAACAGTAACCAAGTGCTTATTAAAGGGACACTATACTGAAAAAATTACTTTGCCTCTTAATCTATAATTGAATACATGTAAGTAGCCCTTACTCTGATTTGTGTGTGTTGCTGCATGCCTTCAATCCAGCACACTTTTTGGTTAGTAGCAGTATCCCCCCCCCTCTTTTAACCACTCCCACTTCCATCCGACCTGACTTTTTTCCCACAAACCAACTGTCAAGCCTGCACACAGCATACAGCATTCCAACTGTCAAAACTCTGTCACCATTCCAGCTACAGTAAAACCACTCACAGAAGAATAGTTTTTGAGAGCAAGGAACTTGATTGACAGCTGAAATATAAGAAGTTTTAGATTGGATATCTAAAGAAATAGGGGGTAGATCAACAAAAAAATGATACAGTCATGGTTGGGAAGAATTATAGTTTCCAGTTATGGTCAATTTAAAATAACCTATTTATTGGTATAGATGCCCTTTAAGGAAAGAATTTAAAGCCAGAGAGACAGACACTAACACAATAGGGATGAAGAAAAGACTGCCATCTAACAAGGCCAAAGACAAATATTCTAGGATACAAAACATGAAGCAGAGACTTTCCGCTTATATAGCTACTGTCAGTGCTGAGACTCAGCAAAGAAAACAATCTGTAGTGCGGACGTTGATCTTATTATGAAATTGCCTTTCATTTATCTATAGAGAACAGCAGGCAATGATACAGCAATAAAATAGTGAAATATGCACTAATATCTATGCCTGTTTGCAGGACTCTAAAGTATATAAATAAAAAGCATTATAAGCAAAAATGATAGCACAAGGGTTAAGATGGTAGTGAATAATAATAAAGGGGAAACTTTACAACATTAATTAGACATGTATTGGAATTTTATCCAACAAATACTGTTTACAGGCTTTTTCACATCCAGATCTAGTACATTTAAAATTTTTAATTTAAAGTGGAATAAAAGGCTGACAATATTTAATATTAGCATTTCAAATTCAAATACAAATGGTTCCCTCTAATCTATGCACACAACTCTGTAGGTTAAATTGGTGCGCACACAAAAATCTGATGGATTATAAATACTGTGGTATGTAGAGCACACAATTAAAAAAAATTTATGCTCACAAAAAATATATATCTGCAAACACAGACAATTTCAAATTAAAGGGAACATTGTCGGCACACCTGGTGTTAACCTGCAGTGGGAGAGATTTCCAGCTACACAATAATATCAGAAAGGGTTGTAAGGACTGTGCTGTGTGTGGCATGTCTGTTTTATGTACAGTGTTTTAGACAGAGTTGCCACTTCAGAAGAGATAGACTGGACTCACTGGCACTATTTGCAGTACAGAGTTCAGACTGTAAGTAAGTGCACTTGTGTTCCCATACCTGTATATAAACCTGCTTCTGAGCTGCTTGCAGCTGCCACTACTGGGAGTAAATCCTTTTCAGGATTTACCCACATCACAACATTAATGGCAGCTATTAGATGGTGTTAAAAAGTTGCACTAAATCAAGCAAAAATCCAATATAGAATTTGTTGTGGTACCCTCACAGTGGCCAGTGCAAGGAAGCAGTTAGCAGGACATTAACCATTATAAAATAGCGTAGCGGCTCTGGGGGAGACCCAATGACTCAAATCAAGTTTATAAGGAAATATAAAAGTGTTGTTGTTACGTAATACATTTGTTTGAACTTCCTCTATGCAGTAGAATCCTCATTTATATACTTATTTGGTTATTAGATATTAGATATTTATTATATTAAGCCAATATTTAATATTTAAGACAAGACAATACTCTCCATGCTCCTGTTCTTTCCGGGTACCCGCAATGCAGTATTCAGCTAGCATAATTTTTTGCATCTTAAAGGGGTAATGTGGTCTACAAACAAGTTGATTTTAAATGAAAGGCCAGGTTCCTACATTTAAAATGAGACATCAACCACCTCTCTAAGTGCTGCACAGCAAGACATGAAGAAATCAGTGATCAGAAAATTAGGGGGTGGGAGGTTCTGAATCTGCAGTCACAAATTCTAGTTCCTCCTTCTAATCTGCAGTTGGCACATGTCAAGTGCAGAGGAAAGCAGAAGAAACCAGGAAGAGATTGAGTTACAGTGACTGAAGGAGGACTGAAGGGTAGAAAGGGGGGAGTGACACACACAACACAGCCCACAGCAGGGAGTGTGTTAAGTGTGTAAATTTTTGTCTACTCACTGGCCCTACCTGGCCCTTCTCACTCATAGGCTCAATGGCCCTTCCCCTCATGGGGCCCAGTGGCACCTCCCACTCACAGGCCCCCCTTGGCTCCTACCCTTGCAGACCCTATTGGCCCCTCCCACTCACAGACCTGACGTGGCCCCTCTCCTTGTGGTGTCCCCCTAGTCCCTCGGAACAAACAAAGGTAAGTGCATTCTGAACCAACATATGGGTGCAGACACCTCAATACTCCTCCCTCAGGAACAACAACATCAGACAAAGAAAAATAAAATCGAGGGTCACACTCCAAATGAAAAATTCAATGGTTTATTTGTAAAAACACATCTCACAATGTTTCGAGGGTTACATGCCCCCTTCTTCACTGGCCCTACCTGGCCCTTATCACTCATAGGCCCCATGGCCCTTCCTCTCATGGGGTCCAGTGGCCCCTCCCGCTCACAACCTCCCCTTGGCCCCTGCCCTTGCAGCCCCTCTTGGCTCTTAACACTTGCAGACCCTGTGGTCCCTCGACCCTGTGGCCCCTCTTCTTGTGGGATCCCTGTGGTCTTTGCATGCTTCCCCTGGCCCCTTCTCTTGCAGCTCCCTTGGTCCCTTCCTATGCAGCCTCCCTTGGCCCCTACCACTCATGGGCCCTGTGACCCCTCTCACTCTTGGGCCCTGTGACCTTTCCCGTTTGTGGGGCCCCCATGGCCCCTCCCCTTGCAGACTACCATAGCCCCTCCCACTCATTAGCCTGTGGACCCTTCCCCTCATGGGGCCCATGTGGCACCTCCCCTTGCAGACTCCGCTTGGTCTTCCAGTTACCCTTTAACTTAAAAGATGTTCGTTTTTATACTACAAACAAACCTTCATCTAGAAATACTTGGAGACTATAGGGGCAATGCACGAGAGTCGATGTTATATGCCAATAGTGGCTTTTGGTGAATCGCAAGAGGTGGTAACTATCTGCCACTTTTAATCCAAACCATTAGAGATGCCAAAACTCTAATCTATTCCAGTTGCAGATTCTTGGCTTTTTTTAAAAAAATCAAAAAATTCAAAAATGTATTTGAAAAGACTGTCCAGTACCGGAAACTTTATGCACTTCCTAATTTACCATTGTGTGCAGTATTTTTGAGATTTTTGGAAATTTTGAAAATTATCGATTTTGTAATCTTCAAATTTCTAGAAATATCACAAAAATTTTCAAATTAGAAATTTCTAGAAAAATGTAAAATTTTCAATTTGTACATTTTAAAATTCTTGATTGTTCGATAATTATCAAGAACAGTTCCGTGGTTTAGAAAATTTGCCAGATCCCTAAAATCTGCTTTGTAACTGGGTTCAGGCTCAGGTTTGGGCCCATCTCTACCAGCCATTAGCTGTCATTGAAACGCTTAGAAATAGAGTGTTCTATCAGCATACAACATCGATTGCTGTGGCTGCAGGGTAAACATTTGCATCAGCACACACTGACTTGTATTTATAAAATGTCCCATGCACAGAACACACAGGGCCATATCTATAAATGCGAGGTATTGCACATTAGCAATACCCCGCATTATCGGTAAATTACAGCGGCGGGTGTAAATGTATGGCCACGAACATAAATGTTCTCTGAACTTTTGTTAATTTACAAATGTTCAGTCGTGGAATACCATGCGGTAGTAAAATACAGCAGTGGTATTCTATGGGGATTGGTAATGTACGATCACAATCGTAGATTTACTATTGTTTTAACAATCACTAAAATGATTGTTAAAAAGTGGTACCAGGCTTTTATAAATATGGCCCACTGTCTTGTAAATATAAAATGCCCAGCACATACTGACTGGTAAATATACTAGCCATAGACAATTAATAGAGCCACTTACTGAGTCACAAAGAGGCCTTACTGAACTATTCGGCACCGCCAGGAGCTTTCTCGTAATTACCTCATGCTCACATGCATGCATGGAACAGGAGAAACTGCTGCTCTATAAGCAAAAGTAAGTTTCTCACATTAGTTCCGCAAAGGAGTTAAAGTCGCACTAACTAATCTCAAAGTGACAGTAACTATTTCACCTCTTTTAACGCTATTCAAGTGGCGCATTAGTGTCATTAGACTTGAAGGACCATAAAAAGGTAATGAAGGTACACAGAACATCAAAAAAAGAGGATGATTGCTGCACTCTCAGTGTCTATTGTGCAGATTTGTAACAGGAATACTGCTTGAGCCCGTTCTACAAACATATACTGTACACAGTAAAATATATTAAATCGGTCATTTAAAACTGACTCTTCAACTTAAGCTATTATAATGTGAAATTACTGTAGGTAGAAGTGGAATTTCTAAAGCTCTATATGTTTTTTCAAAAGTGCCTTGATACAAAGTTTAATTTTAATTAGCTAAATGTTCTCCAGGGCAATAAACCCTACCATATGCTAAAAAGATTGTGCACTCTACATATATTATGATGCTTACAATGTTACTAAATAATGTTCTTATAAGCATGAATATATAATTATGTAATTGTGCAATCAGGCTTGCAGTTTTTTTAAATTTTCATTCTAAAGGGTGCTTCCTCTGTTGCAGACTATACTAATAGACAAAGCCCAAATCTGATAATTGTGATGTAAAACAAAAGATGACCAAACAAAATAAAATTGTTAAAATATATAATATATAAACACTCAGCTAATTTACACACATATAAATGAATACATGTGAAAAATATAGACAGTTGTACTCCTTAATGCAATATTAGTAAAAATAATATAATAAAAATTTTGACCCTTGAAGAGTTAACACCAATAGGGAGAATCACCCAGAGCCACAAGTGCTCTGGGCAAATCTCCCATAGAGGATTTACCAGAGGTTGCGGAAACATTTATCAGCTAGCCTTAAATACTTACAGAATGTGCAAACAGCCGTGCCTCTGATAAAAAGGGTTCTTCCGGTACTCGCAGAGCTGCCGCAAACTGAGGCTTAAAGTCGTGCGAACCATTTGTAAATCAGTTAGCATGATGCTATCATTTTATAATATGGGTTATAGAAAGAAATATGGGCACTGGAAGACCAATAGAACAGTGGAATTCTGGGAGTTGGGCTTGTTTGTAGTAAATAGGTTTGTTAGAAAATTAGTCCTGAAAAAGTATTTTAATGAATATAATAAAGTAGAGTTGACTAACAGACAGATTACAGCTAGGGAGTAAGAACAAATAGAAAGAGACCTAAGAGCTATAGAGAATTTAGTACAACGAGCAGAAGGAGTCAACCTAGAAAAGGATGAAGAGGAAAAGGTGGCCATTAGAGTAAAGGACTATAGAGGTATCATGAGGGCTAGATCAAGTTTTTATCCTGTAAATATGAGATCTCCCTACAAATTCAAGAGAAATTTCAAGAATTAATAGAGAGGGGTCTTAATAATCTTCAAAAGCATCCCAAGAATAAATTTGGAAAAGACAATCTCAGTAGGAAAGAGAGGGGTGCCTTCGATTTATTGAGAAAAGACAGTTCAATCATTATACGTAATGCAAGGGAAGCTTTGGTGGTGCTCAACACTGATGATTATTATAAAGAAGCCATCATCCAACTGTCTGATGAGGTAATGTATGAAAAGGTTGGAAATTAACCCCACAGATAAATATAGAAGGGAACTAGGAGCAATTCTAGAGGAAGGTCTGTATGTTGGTATTATAGAACCCAAAATGATGGGAAAGTTATTACCAGAAAATCCCATTATTCCAGCCTTCCATCATGTCCCCAAAATTCATAAGGGGGACATTCTGCCAAAGGGAAGACCTATAATAGCGGGGATTCATTCTTTAAATGAAGGCTTATCATCTTTGGTGTATGCCCTTCTACAGCCCTTAGAAGTGAGATTACCCTCCTATATTAAAGATACAACCAATGTACTACAGATATTACAGGGCATGGAATGGAATAAAGGGAACAAATTAGTAACCATAGATGGTATATCATTGTACTCGTTTATTCCCCATCATCTAGGTATTACAGCGGTAGCTTTCCACTTGAGGAAGTACAGTAATTACTCTGAGGAATGGGTCAATTTCATTCTGACAACCATAAGATACCTTCTTTATCATAATTTCTGTATGTTTAATGGGAACTTCTTCCGCCAAGTACAGGGAGCTGCTATGGGGGCCAAGTTTGCCCCTACATATCCCAACCTATACATGGGTTGGTGGGAGGAAGTTACCCTGGACCCTATATTAAAGGACATGCCTGCTACGTGTAAGGATGTCCAACATTTGAGATTTATTGATGATATTTTGTGGATATGGAAAGGTACAGACCTAGAGTTAGGTAAAATCATGTAGGATATCAATCATAATCCATTTAACCTGAAATTTACATGGCAGAGTAGCAGTAGAGAAATTAGTTTTCTAGATTTGTGGATTCAAGCTAATGAGGAAGGAATATATACCAAAACATTTGTTAAACCCACCGGTAAGAAAACCATACTCAGGGCTGATTCTAGCCATCCTTACCATTGTATAAAAGGCATTCCATATGGCCAATGGGTGAGAATTAAAAGAAATTGCAGTAGGGATGAGGATTATGTTAAAGTGTGTTAAAGGAACTTTTTGGTACATTAAGATCTAGAGGTTATAAGGAGGACATTCTAAGGGAAGCACAAGGAAAAGCATTTAATTTAAATAGGTCCGAAATGTTAGTCAAATCCACCCCTGTTTCATATAAACACAAGGCAAAAAAAGAATTAAATAATGGGAAGGGTCAAAAGGTATATTTTACAGCCCACAGTATCACAAGATCGTCAATATCATTAAAAAGCATATGAATATACTGGAAGGAGACAAAGGTTTGGGAGGGGAAATCCTCTCAGAATGTAGATTTGTTCATAAGAGAGCACAGTCGTTGAGAGAAATCCTGAGCCCGAGTGTTATAAGGAGGAGTGTCAATAAGACACCTGTTCCCCTGAAATATAAGGGTACATACAGATGTGGTGCTAGGAAGTGCCTTACATATAAATATATAAGTCAGGATTAGGAGGTGAGGAGTACGGTTACCCAAAAAGAGTTTACCAGTAAACAGTACTTTAACTGTAGGTCCACTAATGTAGTATACTTACTTACGTGTCAGTCATGCAAAAAGCAATATGTGGGATGCACTACTAGAACCCTAAAAGAAAGGGTTAGAGAGCATGTGAGGGACATAAATAAAAAGCTAGATAAAAATCCAGTAGGGAGACATTTTATGGAATGTAACTACGGGGATGTGTCCCAACTTAAGGTTCAATGTGTAGAACAGGTCACCAAGGATATTAGAGGTGGAGACATAAGAGACAGGTTATTGAAAGCAGAGGCTAGGTGGATCTGGGTGTTAGACACCAGGATCCCCAAAGGGTTAAATGCTAAGTGGGACATAGCTTGCCATATATAGGCTCTATGTCTATTTATATATACATTCATTCTCCAATTTTTGGTATATATCACTGCTGTTTGGTCTCTAATGTTTAGTATTTAATATTTAATGTTTAAAATTTAATATTTAGCATTCAATATGTAATATTTAATAATTAACATTCAACAATTAATAGTCTTTGGTGCAAATATGTATTTGTCTTTCCCTAGGTTTGTTAAGCAATGGTTAATTAAAGTCTCTCATTATATAAGTACTATGTTAACTCCCGGTAGGACTTTATATGAAAATTCAGAGGCTTTAGATGTGTTTTAATATTGTACCCAATGTAGTTAATGATACTGCATGGAGTTGGTCTCCATACAGTATCCACTATTACCTCGGCAGCCGATACAGTTTAGTTTTTATTGTATATAGATGTGTAGAATTGTGGTAATTTGGTTTATTACTATTTATTAATTTGTATTATTTGTATAACTACTTTCATCCCTGGGTCCTCGCATGAGGCGGTGACGTGGCTTGGCTTACTGTAGTCCCTCCCATTGTGGGTGGTCCAGTGTTATATGTGGGGCCGGAGATATCCCGGTGTGCACTACCTACCAGATCGGCATCTTCCTTGTTTGTAGTAAACCCAAGTGAAAAATGTATGTATGTGGGCCCCACTGCAATCTGCAGCTTAAAATGTTGGTCCAGCCTCACTCTGTTGCAGATGAATGTATTATTTGTTTTATGAGATATGGCACTGGGCTGTGCACTATTAACCTAGTAGTCAGTTCTGCTCCGTGTATGCTGAAAATCAAATGGGCTCATTGAAATTGCGATTTGAGTAGGTAACCTAATAGAAGCAAAACTTAAACATGCAATGGAAACACAAAACTACCTAATTAAATAATGAGTCCACTCTTCCCCATGCCTTCTCTTTTTTTTTGCAAATCTATTTTTTGTGAAGAAGTTTTAAATGAGTTTGACCAAAAGACATACATATCTGTTGCTTTTGTCCTCCCATCCATCACTATGAATGCATACCAATTTAGATGCAAATTGCCTTAACATGTATCACTCAGGTTGACTGATTCAGAATGCATTGTATCCCACTACAATTCCCCACAGTGTCTGTGTCATCCAAGAAAATGTAATGCAGGATTTTTAAACTTTGATTATCATTATGTCAAATATTTAGAAAAAAAATATTAAGTGCTGGTTTATTGAATATACCTGTATTATTCTTAGGGATGTCAGACAGAAAAACAATTGCCAGGGTCAGCGAGGTGTCGATTAAATACAATGCCACTATTTTGAAGTAATATATACATTTATAAAGAATTGCAATTTGTGTTCTTAGAATAGGCAATCATATAGGAGTCTTTTGAATTACACTTTGATGATGTTTTATACTTTAAAATAAGACAAAATAAGAATGAAATAGCTACTCTAAATCTGGATGGATGAATAACCTTTTAAGAATTATTTTAAAGGAGAAGTGAAGATCTCATTTCTAATAACTAATTTTTTATGTAATAAGGTGTAAAGAACTTTTCTGTTTCTCTGCTCCTGCCCCGCTCCAAAGTCCCAGTCCGGAGTGATGATGTCACGTGCACTGCGTTATGACATCAAAACCTCACCCAGAATCAAACCTCCATCTTTCTGTGTCCTTTTCTGAACTTTTCCTTTCAATCCTGACCTGGACTCATACCTCCTCCTAAAGCATTCCTGTAAGTACCCTAGCCTCCCTGGGGCCATAATTATTACATAAGGATTTGAATCTCTATAGATACATTTTACATTTCCAACTTCTTGTATAAACCTTGCTCAGTTAGCAAGGCACTCTTCTTCCTATATTTCCATGGAATCCTGAGACTAGCGCTGAATGTGTAATTTTTTTATTGGTTGGTTGGTTGGTGGCTGAAGACAGTGTTTGCTGGTTTCAGAAAGTAGTAGCAAGTTCCTTAAGCCACTACAGTATAGCAGCATATTTTATCTAAACAAACAAGGGCAATGGTAAGGGGTGTGGTTGGGGCATCATCAGGATTAGAGCAGCAGAGTAACATGATGACCCTCAAGGCTGTTGTGCTCTATGCTAAAACCTACTATAAGAGGCTTTGTCTAAAATATACCCCTGCTGTTTATGTTGTTACCATGTCAGTCTATGGAGCTTTGTCTAAATTAAGGTTAAAGGAGAATTAAAGTTTACAGACAACATTGTCCCAATAGACAGAGCACATTCACAAAATACAACAAGCTGTTCCTTACATCTCCCTTTGCTATGGCTGTTAAGTGATTTATGAAATTAACCTGTGGGTACTAGGGGTAAACCCCAGCTAAGTGTCGCCATACATGCACATACTCTGTAGTGCTTAACAGAGCAAAACAAGGACGTTCCAGCCTTGCTTCCCAGAAGCTGACAGCCAATCCCATAACAGCACAGAGATCCTGCCTTTCTCTGACACAGAACAGGAATTTCATTTTTTTTGTAAAGCAAAATTCTCAGTAACAGAATATTGACAATTCAGTAAAAATAAAGAAAATAAATGTCTGGGGATTTTAACTTGTCACTTTTGGACTCTAAAACAGGTGTCTTACCAGCCATACAACCACTGCTGGCAACAACAAAGAAGCCTTCTTACAGAATACATTTCTTACATGTACTAAATGCAACATTATAGGTGTTCTGGGCAGAAAAGCTTTCACGTTAAGATTTCTAAAAATTATTTTCAGTTCTGCTTTTAAGCGAGATATTTTTTACTAAAAGCTTTGTAATTAAAGCATGGCTGTGTAAGGAGCAGGTTATTAAAAATTATAGTAACTCCCTTCCCACTTAGAATCACTCAAGGAAAGTTTGTTTTGTTCACCCCTCAAATTATATATAGACAGACAAACAGACAGACAGACAAACAGACAGACAGACACCCCCAATACCCTAACTTAAATAGTTTCAAAAGAAAGATGTAGGACTAACCTGTTATGTAGCAAAATGTTCTTCTCTCCCTTCCCTCTGCTTCTCAAAAGTTTTCTGCCTCCTCTTCAAGCTCTCCAAGCTTTTTTGTTAGTACAATCTTGCACATGCTCAGAGGAGACAGGCAATAACATTCAGTGATTAGCTGTGATGTCATCTGTTACATCCATAACTCACAGCTACTAACTGGAAGAACCAGAAAGCAAAAAGAGAGGTAACAGAACATTGGGGAGCAGTGGTATAGCTAGAAATCACTAGACCCCCAGCAAAACTATAACAAGGCCCTTAACCCTGCTTCATCTACAGTGGTTTTCTGGAAAGAGGCAATATCCCCCTTCCTCTAACTATTGCAGTTTTTTTTTTTAAATTTCAACTGTCCATCAAGTGCCTATCATAAACTTTTCTGTATGTATAGTTTTGCTGTAAATGACATTTTGTACGTAAATTGCATGGTGGGAAATTCCCTCTCCCAATGCTGCCTCATAGGGATTAATGAGCATGCTTGCCCTCACAGAGAGTCAGATAGACTGGCAGGCGGCTGGGGGACTGAGGAAATAGGCTTGAGAAAGACTAGTACTTGATTGAAGTAATGCAATAACACAAAAACATCAAAGTTTGTACTACTTACATGTATTTATTTATAGATTGGAATGAGGCAAAGTAATTTTTCATTTTTCAAAGTTTGTTTTTTTCAGTGTACAGTACAATTCCTTTAATTTGAGGGATGGACTTTAAAGGGCATGTCCACCCCCCAAACTAAAAATTCCCCAACTACTGGCCCCACTGTACAATTATAAAAGAATCCTTACCTTACATCCCTGCTCCTTGTGGTTCTTCTGTAGTGGCTCTACAAAGTCCAGGAAACTGTAGGGTAGGAGCTGTCTTTCAGTCCAAAAGGTCTCTGCCTCTGTGATGCTTTCAGGAGGGATAGAGACATGCACAGTGGAGCCCTTTTTCCCCCTCCCTCCCTTGTTCCCTCCCGATCCCTCCCTGGCTTCTTATCATCCAGCGTAAAACCCTTTTAATGTACTGCAGAGCATTTCCCTCATTGTTAGAAATGGTGCTAATTTTGCCACAACCAATGAGATGTTATTTACCATTTGAAAGCTAACATTTGATTGGTTGGGGCAAAAATAGCACCACTTTTAACGATAAGAACTTTTATTACATCTACCTGTATATTTTTCTTTTTTTAGATTATTATATTGGACAATCTTACATACACTTATTATTTCATTGCTGTCATTGATGCATTTTACCCATCTCTACCCAGTGGAAAGAAGATTTAGTTCATTTTCTGTGATATCTCAGAATTCTAAGTTACTAATTATTATGTCAGTGATTAATGACAGCTTCATAATTGCAAAAAAAAGAGAAAATCTACTTCAGATTGCATGAGTGACAATTCTGCCAAATTACTTAAGATTCCATTGTCCTCCCAAAATATCGGTTTCCTTGGAAACGGGAAAAGTTTAAAATATTTTAGAATATTTGAACCTTTCTGTGTTTTGGAAGTTGTCACTTATCTCCATTAAACCTTTTAGTCAGGTTGTCAGTCATGGACGGAGCTGCCATTTCATATTTAGCTTTTCATGTCTAGAATCCAGTATAATGACCTTGTATAATAGTAGGTGCCTTCAAGGCTCTTTATGGGCCTCAAGGGTCATCAGCAGTAAAGAAATAGAGGCTTCCTCAGCAGAATATAGCACAAGTTTTATTTCCTATTTATCACCCAGTTTTACATCTCTGCAGCTCTGTGATTCCTTCTAAACTGGAACTCACCCAATCATAGTAATAAAATGTCCATAAAGTAATAAAACTCATCGTCAGATCTGCTCTCGCTGGATTCCAGTGTCATCTGTCTGCAGTTAGTGATAATATAATTTCTCAGGAAAATGAGGTGAAAAAAGAAACCTGTGCCCACTGTGTAATTGCAAAGCAGTGAAAAATCAGCCAGTCGTATATGGAAAAATATTACTGCTTAAGCATCAAAAAAGCTGTCAAGGTTTTGTATGGGCTGAAACAGGTTGTGTCTCTTAATAGTGAAGCAAATGCATTTGATTTCATGCTTTTGTCTAAAAAAAACTTTACAATATTAATTATATTTTTCAGTAAGGATATTTTAGAAGCTACTTTCCATCAGCAACTAAATGCTTATAAAAATGCAAAGACAGGTATTACTTTGCATATATGTTTTGATGTTTTATTTTTTAAACATATCTTGCACCAATTAATATATATAATAATATAATCAGTCCTATAAGCTAAATATAAAAGTATTTAATTTATTATAAAGTTTAAAAACTCAAAGCACCAAAACAATAGTAATTCATCAAATATCAGATAGTTAACAGTAGATAACAGACTTTATCTATCTTAATGGGTAGGGTACAAAGGTTGGACATATGTCTTTTTTCAACCTGTTGTTACGAATATCTGATAAATACATGGCCAGCATTAGTACTGTAAGGGGGAATATAGAAGTGCAGTACTTTCAGGCTAAATTTGTTCACAGCTATTTTACAAAGTATCTTCAGCTGCTTTATAAATAGCAACTGTAACAACCGATCTGCTGTGGGTCCCTCAGGTCATTATGGCTGAAGTTAAGGTCACACAAACGGAGCCAGCCAGTGCTCATCAGCAGCCAACAGTGAACTTAAAAGCTTCAGAAGCCTTTTCCAAGGCTTGACCTGGCCCCAGTCAGTCCTGAACCTTTCAGATTTAGTGTTCTAATGATTTCTCAGAATAACTTCAATATCTGGAAAAATAAAATTATATTAAAAGTTCCATGTTGAGCTGATCTAAATCTGAAAATAATAAGCTTTTTTTTTTGCAAGATAAATGCAATTATGAAAATTCTTATCCCTTTATCAGATATTTCAATGTGCATTGGAACTAAACTGAAACCTACCTCTCAATTTGTTTCTATAGCTGATTATCATCCGAGAAAAAATGAAACAGAGGAGAGGCCCATAACAGAAAATTTTACATTTAAGCACAACTTAGAGGAAGTTCGGCATTGATATATATTTCTTTTTTCTAGAGTGGTATTTTATCATTTCATAAACCTTAATCTGCACATCCAGTGGTTTAAATAGATAAACAATGGTGGAGGTGCACTCTATCCAACTATGGGTGCAGACGCCTCGTGGGTTCTTCCCCTTGGAACCAACAGCTTCGCAGGAAAAAAGACAATAGAGGGTCGCACTCCAAAAGATTAGAAAACTTTTATTGTGATCCACACATCACACGTCACAACGTTTCGGGGGAATGCCCCCTTCTTCAGGTGATCACCTGAAGAAGGGGGCATTCCCCCGAAACGTTGTGACATCCAGTGGTTTGTCTGTATGCAGGAAACACCAAATAGTGTCCAATATTGTCTTGTCTTTGTGGGTGATTCTGTTGTTAAGTAAAGATATGAGCAAGTTTTTACCCATGAAACAGCCAAGTGAATGTTAAATACATAGGTACAGTATGTGCAATTTAAATAGATTTACCATAGGCACAATAGGCAGAAGCCTACAGGTATCTTTTTAATCTCCCATTGTTGGCAATTTATTTTGCAATACATTTAAAAAAAGTCTGTCACCCATATGTTAGACTGAGGCCACACTACAATACACACGAAAGTGCACGCATGAATGTTGCGCGTGCATTAATGTCTACTTGTGCTGCTATGCTTGTGAAGGTTCTCATTCATCCAGGTCATGGTATATCTGTTGTATTCAATTAGATCAACTGGACTTAAAGTTTAGTTCTTGAAGACGTTTCGCTAGTCATCCGACTGGCTTTCTCAATTCAGTGCTGCTGTTATCGGAGCACATGCGAATCACAAAATAAAATGGTGATCACATGCACCCTGAAAAGCAAACGTCAGTGCAACAGACATCAACGCACCTGCAAGAAGATTCACCCAGAGTCGCACTTGCTCTGGGCAAATCTCCGGTAGCAAATTTACCAGAGGCTTTTCTCCCCAGAACACCTATACATTGTAAGATTCTTCTCTAATAAGTTGCTTTTAGTATATGTAAGAAATAGATTCTATAACTAAGAAGGTTTCCATGTTGTTGCCAGTACAACCCATAGCCCATGTTCTCATCAAAGCATCACGTCCCATTTCTCCAGTTTCTATACAACTGCTTGTTACATTGCAGTTTATTTACCAGTCCGTGTAAGTTGCTGGAAAATAAACTGCAGGGTAACAAGCACCAGTTATAGAAACACTGGTCACAGAAGGTCACAAGTTCAAATCCCTATACTTTGCTTTTTTATTTATTTATTTTTTGATACCATGATATTCCTAGCAAAAGATAAATGGGGTTATTCAATAAAAGTTCTTATTGTTAAAAATGTTCAGGGATATTCCATAAAAGTTCTTATTGTTAAAAATGGTGCTAATTTTGCCCCAACCAATCAGATTTTAGCTTTCAAATGTTAAATAATATCTGATTGGTTGGGCAAAATTAGCACCATTTTCAATGATAAGAACTTATTATTATTGAATATCCCTGATAGTTCCTAAATGTACTAGTGTTTTACATTGAATCTCTGTTAGGCTCTGTTAGGCTAGGCTTTTAGCAAGACAGAATACAAGAAGTTGCAGGTTCAATTTCCCGGAATAAGGGCACGGCCACACTGCGCCGTACACGCAATCGCATACGATTTCTCCTTTTAAGATACAAAATCGCATGCGATTGCACATAAAAATGGTGATCGCATGCGTATCCTAAACAGAAACGTAATTGCGTGCCTTTCCGCAATTGCAATGTTAGCAAAAATCGCTAGTGTGGCCTGGCCCTAACTTTTCATTTTTACTGACATGTTAACATTCTGTTTCTTACATCCATGCTATCCATGAAATACACCGTAAAGATTGCTTTTCTTTTTTGTATGAAAAACAAAGGACTATATAATTGTTAGGACAGGAGCATTGAATGTGTTGAAAACAAAAAACTGAAATCCCTGTTCAGTGTCAGGGAGAGGGAGGATGTCTGTGCTGTTATGCGATTGGTTGTCAGCTTCTAGGAAGCAAGGCTGCAACTCCCCTGTTTTGATCTGTTGAACACTACAGAATATGTGCATGTATGGCGACTTAAGCTGGGGGTTTACCCAGCTACAGTGGATTATGGGAGCTGACCCCTAGTACCCACTGGTTAAATTATAATTTTACAATAATAATCACCCAGCAGCCACCATATAGAAAGAGGGGAGACACCAATCACTGTATGTTTGTGAATGTACTCTGTCTATTGGGACAATTTTGCCTGTAGACTTTAGTTCTCCTTTAATGCTAATCACCGGGTGAGCTGCACTGTTTTCAGAAATAGTGTCGCTACCACATACGGAGTGAAAAACACACAAAAACAATATTACATTGGCTAACAAGGCTTTTTCATTCATTTTGGTGGTATTACCCAATACACACTAACCTAATATTTTATTTTATATTGTGGGTTTTTAAGTCATTTATGTGTCATCATTGCCCTTTATTGCATTGCACTTTATATGCATAAACAATAAAGGCTTTATCATAAAGGATCACTGAAATTCTCTTGGTAGAGAGTGTGTGTGTGTGTGTGTGTGTGTGTGTGTGTGTGTGTGTGTGTGTGCGCGCCAGAGTGGATTACAAGCTCTGTATAAACTGTTCTTGTGACTGCAAAATACCTTTTATTTACAGAAGAGTAACAAAAATGTATCTGGCATGATAAAAATGTATGTGTTTTAAGTCTATTAAGGAAATATTGAGGGCACAATAAACACATGTAATCAGTGATTGTCTTGGGCAGGCTCATCTACTGATAAGAGTAAGTGTGTCTGTTTTGTTGGCCTATGAATTATTAATGCTCCTCTAGGACACTCTGCAAATAATCTCCTCTTTATGAACAAAGGCTTGAAAAACACACAGGGCAAAAAGAAGGAGGGATTGTAAATCCCCCAGCGATCCTACAGGCAAGCAGATGCCCCTATTTTCATTTTTGAGCACCCTGAATACTCTGCAACCAGACAAAATGAAGGGAATTATTGACAGTTTCAAGTCTGTCAATTCACATAAAGTCCTGGAGAACAACTTACAGAAACTTCACTCACTTTGAATCCTGTTGCATCATTAGCCAAGGGATTCTACTACTTTGACCATTGAGACTACTGACTCTGTTCCTCTTTTCCCACGTGAATGACTTCATCCATCTCTGCCCATTGTTTCGTCGCTGCATTAAAAAGCATTTACATTAAACTGATTTTTGCTATTAAAGGAGAACTAGTCTCCAGACAAAATTGTCCCAATAGAGAGAGCACATTCACAAACATACAACAAGCTGTGTCTCACCTCTCCCTTTGCTGTGGTCTTTGGGTGATTTATGAAAACAACATGTGAGTACTAGGGGTCAGCTCCCACATTTCACCTTAGCTGGGTAAAACCCCCAGTAAGTGTCTGCGCACAGGCACATGCTCTGTAGTGCTCAACAGATCAAAACAAGGAAGCTGACAGCCAATCACATTACAGCACAGAGATCCTCCCTCTCCTTAAAACAGAACAGAGATTTCAGTTTTTTGTTTTCAAACACATTCAGTGCTCCTGTCTTAACAATGATATAATCTTTTACTATGAACATAATGGAAACAAAAAATAAAGGTATCTCTGTGGATTTTAAATTGCAACCTTCTGAACTGTGTGTTTCTATAACTGGCATCTTACAAGTTGACCCAGCATTGAGTAAGCTGAATGCATAGGTACATTTAGGAGCTTCATCTTTTGCTTGGGACATAATATAAACAAAAAAAAGAGTAGTCTGGGGTTTTGAACTTGTGACCTTCTCAATTGTGTAATTGTAAACCTGTTGATTTACCCAGTGTCATACCACTGAACAAGTAGAGTACTCGGATACATTTGGAAGCTTTATTTTTTGCTAAACGAATCCTAAAAAAAATGGAATATGGAAATCCCTGATAAGATTTTAAAAGCTGCTTGTTACCCTGCAGTTTATTTTCCAGCAACTCACACTGACTGGTAAATACTAGGGATGGTAAATACTCGCGAACGGCGGATTTTTCCGGATTTTCCGCCTTCCGAACTTCCGATTCGCGGATTTTTCGTATTTTCGAAAATTTTCGAAATTACGAGTTTTCACGTATTTTCGAAAATTTTCGAAAATACGAAAAATCTCGTTATTTCAAGGGTATTTTTAATTTTAACGGGTCCGCTCGCGGATTTTCTAATTTTCGAATTTTTTCGAAAATTCCCGGATCCTCGAGCGGACCGGATTTTGCGAAGTTCGGACATCTCTAGTAAATACATTATAGTAACGATCAGCTTTCAAAGTCTTTTCAGGAACTTCCATATTGGTGTGGTTCTTTCATGACTTTATGGGCTGTGGGTTGTACTAGAAACAACATGGAAACCTTATTTACAGAATTTATTGCTCAAATGTACTAAATACAACTTACTAGAGAAGAATCTTACAATGTATAGGGGTTCTGGGGAGAAAAACTTTCACATTAGGTTTTAAAAAATTTAAGTTTAGTTCTCCTTTAATTTATTTTAGCAGATTTTGTTATGGCTTACCAAAGCTTTTGGGCATGTGGTCTGGCTGCATGTAGTAATATTTAAAATAATACAAACACATACCTAAACACATAGCATATACAGTTTATCTACACCAGTGAAAGAGACCGACAATGGACTGTATTTACAGGTAAAACTAATTTTCCCCTGTGATATATATACACTCAGTTGATTATAACCGATGACACCGGTTCAACCCCTCCTATTCACTAGGGAAAAAAACAAAAACAAAACAGGAACTACTGTAAAGTTTCCAGCATTATAGCGTTAAAAAGACCTTTAACTGAACCTCATTAAAATCAGTGGCAATTAAAATGCAAGGCAGAAATTATTTCTCACTTTTTCAGACTCGTTTTCTCTCTTTTTTTTTCTTGGAGTTTCTCAGTTGATTTTGGTTGATGAGTTCAATTAGCTGGCTACATTAGCAAGGCAAAGATGAAGACATTTGTTTCAGAAGATGAGTGGGAGTGAATAAGTAGAATGAAGAAGAAGAGTTGCAAAAGGAGGATAAAACCGAACTAAAAGGTGCAGCTAGAAATTGTGTATGGTATTGTGTGGCTCTGCATCTATATACTAATTTCATACAGTAGAAGTAAAAAAAAGACCAATAAAGCTTATGTTACTCTCAACTAAACAATACTAGTAAACTGTAAATCTGTCTATTTGTTTAAAGCGTTTCTTACCTTTCATAATTGGCCTGCTCACTTTATTCTGAATGCTTGCCACATTTCTTAGAGCAACTACATCTCTGGGAGACGTGACCCTTTTAAAGGGTATCTCCACCCCAAAATGTAAAATGTTCTATAGTGTAGGCTACCCCCCCTCCAACCCTAAAAGCTCTTCAGTTTCCTGGATTTTCAGCAAGCACTACAGGACAACAATAAGGAGCAGAGGAGAAAGGTAAGGATTTCTTTACGCTACACAGTGGGGCCAGCAGTGGGGCAAATTTTAGTTTTGGGGGTAGACATGCCCTTTAAAGGGCATCTGTAGGACCAACGCTGCCATTTAAAAATGTTATAACCTATAACTAAAATAAAATAGTGAGGAGAAAACTACTTTATATCTTCCTTACTAAGGTTAGGAACAGGCGGAAGTAAAAGTAACTGCAAAAACTGCTGTAGTGAAATATTTTAATTTTTTCACACTGGTATATCCTTGGTTAGAAATTACCTGGAAAGGTAAGTAAGCAGCTGCTGGACAGTAAAGCAAGAAAATAATTTTTTTAAAGGGTATCTCCACCCCCAAATTAAAAAAATTTATATAATGTAGGGGACCTCCACAACCCCAGCTTAAAAAAACGAAGGGAACGAGGTCAGGTAAGTCTATTTCTGTGCAGATTTTTAGTTTTAAGCTGGTGTTTAGGATTTGGTGGGGAAGGTCCCCTACAGTGTATGCAGTTCCTTTTTTTACAGAAAGATGCAGCACCTAGGCATCTGGATGGGGAGAGGGAGGGGTGAGAGCTTCACTGTGTATGCCAGAGTCTGTAGGGACAATAATATTTATATGCCAATCACTTATATTTATTTAGTTCACAGTTTAGACAACACCACATATAAAAAGATTCAATTTATTCCTTCATATTAAAAACAGTTAGGTATACAAAAACCTCAGCAGTCTCTCATCCAAGGACCCCTGCCTTACACGTTTCGTGGGCGTACCTATTTTGTCAGAGGCTAGGTGTGTTCCACCTCTATGCATATTTAAATGCTTAGAGGCAGTGGCTAATGTTGAATTCATTTTTGATTTACCAGTCCGTGGGGCCAATTCTATTTATTTACCAGTCTGTGGGGGAAATTATATTTATTTACCAGTCTGTGGGGACACTTATATTTATCAATCAGTCTGTGGAGGCAATTGAATTTACCTACCAGTCTCTGGGGTAAATTATATTTATTTACCTTTCTGTGGGGGCACTTGTATTTATCTATCGCTCTGTGGAGGCAATTGCATTATTCTACCAGTCTGTGGGGGAAATTGTATTTATTTACCAGTCTGTGTGGACAATTATTTTTAATTTACCTGTCTGTGTGGGCAACTTTTATTTATTTACCAAACTGCGTGGGCACTTATATTTACCATTCTATGTGGGCAACTTATATTAACTAGTCTATGTAGGCAACTTTTATTTAATAGTCTGTGTTTGGGGCACTTATATTTACCAGTCTATCGGGCTATTAGCTGGCGTTTAAAGTGGGGCAATAGAATGCCGCTATATAACATCGCTTGCGGCTGTTGCACGGTTAACATTCGCATTAGCCACGCAGCCACCACAATGAAGGAGTTTAAGTCACACTAACCATAATATTGGTTAGCGTGACTTAAACTCAGGAGTGGTGCGCCTCTTGGTGTATCACCCTGTATATCTATTTGCATCTATATCTGTCTACCTATCTATCTGCCTGTCTCTGTTTATATTTCTGTATGTCTGTCTGTCTTTCTTTATATTTCCTATCTGTCTGCGTATCTGTCAATCTCTATCCTCTTCTCAATGTCTCTACCTGTTTACTTCTCTCTGTGCCTATCCACCTTGAAGTTCCCTAATGGGTGTAGCTTAATTGGGGAGGAGAAAGGGGTGTGGCCTAAAAAAAATCACAGAGCACTACCTGTGGCATATTTGGTGCCCAGGAGTGCCCCAGATGTTAAATCCTAGCTACGCAAGTGCCACTGACATAGTCCAGACTTTGACAGACCCTCCTATCTTTACCGTATGTATGCATGTGCACATGGTACAGAGAAAGGGGGCAGTCAGGGACAGCTGCAGGAGAGATGCCAGAGACTGTGCCAGCATTCTTAGGTACCTATTTTCTGGACCATTATGCTGTTTTCGTTTTCTCATATTCACCGTATCATAGATGTAAGAGTAAACCCTAAGAGATTCTTACCTCATTGGAAATAATTTTAAAAATGAATTTATTGATTAAAATTATTTTCTCTACAAAATGTTGAGGGATTCTTTTGCATTTATACTTATTTTTATGTAAATAAAATACTTCTTAAGAAGTATAGTATTGTTTCTTGTTTTCCTAGAGGTTTTATTTGTCAACATTTGATAAATTTCTTTATTCCTCCATCATTTAATATAAGAAGGATTTAAAGTTGTGTCAATATTTATAGCTCTCCCAAAATAAAATTTTATAAATGTGTTTGTCCGGGAAAGAGCTGAAGAGCTGCAGGGCCCTTCTGTACCACATACATTTTGTACAATATTTAGTTAAGCTGTTAAAATAAGAAGGAGCAGTTGTTCAGGTTGATGTGTGCACAACTTGCATATCTGCTCATGGGAGCATCGTGAATTAGAAGTTGTGGCTGAAAATTTTGGCTCAGGGACGCTCTCCATGGAATAAGAAACAAGCTGGAGGATTATGAATCTGAATGTTTTCAACTTGTCACAACCTGCAGAGGAAGCTGAACAGTTGAAGTTGAATAATTTATTTTCTGCCTGTCTCTCACTTGCTCCAGGCCTGGCTAAGCTAAAGCACAGTGTAGAGAAAGAGCATTAAACAAAAAGCCAGTATGCATTTTTCATCCCTGATCCAGCTATACAGGGCCTGGTACACCATGCACAGTTGGGAGATCTATTATACATTGCAGGTGCAGGATGAACATGTTCAATCTCATTACTTTTATCTATCCAGGCCTCTGGCTGGTCAGATAAACAATTAGGATTAACCAATTATATACCATGGCACATCTCATAAAAACACATTCTGCTAAAACTGGACATTTTAAAAAGACTCTTAGAAACATTTCTTTGAATGCAACGAAACAAAATATTTCAGTTATTTAAATTGACTGATATTACAGTAAATCTTTAAAGGATCATTAAAGGATAACTATGCTCTAAAATTTTACCTTTTTGAAAAAAATTAAGTACCTGGAGCAAGGCAGTAGGATTGATTATTCCTACCTCACAATATGATTTTGTTAAGGAGCTACAGCACGTACAGTTTTCATTTTCCAGGTTTGTCCTGGACTAATCCTTTATTAAAGATAGTGCTGAAGCCAGGAGGAAGACTGGCAGAATCTGTTTTCTTTGGGCTGATGCTCCTCACAGAAACAATATTGGGAAGTAGGAATTTCCAGTCCTATATCCCTGTCCCAAGAACTTTTCATTTTAATTGTATTTTAAGAAAACTTTATACACATGATATCTTTCCTTTAAATACCATTAAAGGGGAATCAAAACACAAAGCACTTTTGCATGAAAACCCTTTGTCTTTCCTTTTTTACAAATTCAGTTAAGACGTGGACATCACTTTTTACTTTAACAAATAAATCCAATGCACTGGTCACTAGCACTCACAAACTTGTGGACTCTTAATAAAATTCCATTTATTGTCACAATATAATACTAAAACCCATGAAAACAGTACCCTACTAAAATTACATATTCATAAAGTTTATACCATATTACCATACATAATAAGCAAGAATGACTAAAAACCCTGCCTTACAAAGGAAGTTCCAGTAGAAACATCTACCTCGTGATGTTAAAGAGGAACTGTGGTCTCCAAAAAAGTTTAAATGTGAGGTTTCCTACCTTTAAAACGAGCCATCAACCACCTCTCTACGTGCTCGACAGCCCAAGATATAAAGAAATGAGTGACCAGAAAGTTAAAGGGTGGGAGGCTGACATGTGACATTCCTAAGGCTTATCCTGCACAGTGCCGCCCGCGAGCACAGCCTCAGACTCCCCCAATGAAAATAAATTGCAAAAATTCTCAGGAGAGCAATTCCTATCAATTTACCTAAAGTCATTTTTGGACCACAGTTTCCCTTTAATTTCATAAATCACCCAGCAGCTACAGCATATGGAGAGGTCAGACACAATTTGTTTTATGTTTGTAAATGTGCTCTGTCTGTTGGTACAATGTTTCCTGGAGACTTTACAGATATAACAGACTTATCCTATTAACAGCATTCCTTAGTTTTACTAAATTTACTGGCTATGCCTCATTTACTTGGAAACAACCAACCTCAAGCTTTGTGCATCTTATTATTATGAGCAGGGCAGTTTCTAGCCATTTTAGTGCCCTAGGCGCCCTTCCACCTACGTGCTAGTCACAGGGGTCACTGTTATAAAGTCTGCAGCAGATTTTACCTGGCATTTTAGAACTGTTCTCCTCAGTAATTTTAGTTGAGCTCATCCTCCCCCTCCTTCCTTCACCTTCAGTTCATTTGTAAATTGCAACATTTGTTGCTATGTAGAGGGTGTGGAGTTCAGCTAGATACTAGATACAATGTTGCGGGTTACAGCTGAACATGGAGAGCAGGTCTAACACAGCAAGTAAAAGCTGACAGGGAGATGCTAGGGAGAAGAATAGGCACTCTGGATCAACATAGGCGCCCTGGTTCTTTGCCTAGGTGGCCTATGCCTAAAAACGGCCCTGATTATGAACATTGTAAACATACAAGTAGACTCCAAAAAAAAATCATCCATGGGGTTAACCACATATAAACTACTATACTATCCACAGAAAACAATTCACATCTTGCACAGCCGCAAACATAAAATTTAATTTAGGCAGTGAGATTTAACTGGGCAGATAGGGGCTCTGGGTAAATCTCCCTGTTTGCTTTCTCTTTTCTGTAAGCAAGTTTGGTGTAGAATTCCCCTTAAAGATTTCCCACTTGTCACAAAAGTGATAGTAACTTCTACTGCGGTCAACTGATTGTTTTTCCTCCTGCAGTAAATGTACCGAACATGAGGATATAGCTTAGTTCCTTTTTAAATATTCATTTCAAAAAATGTTATTGATGGTAAAAGTGATATGTGCTTTATATAAACTGCAAACGAGGTTTATTTAATGATGCAATGGAATGCCAATAGTATCTTTATTTTTGCCAGCTTATTGTAGCTGCCAGGAGGTGCCAGGAAAGCAACTGTTTTCTTGTTTACAAGAATATACTTAATTATTAAGAACTACATTGAGTTTGGTCCTTAAAAAAAACAAAAATATAAACATTTAGTAAAAGGGTCATAAGTAGTACCATAGAGCAAAACAAAAAAGCATACCGTAACAAGAAACTACATTAAGACTGACAATCACTGTCAGGAGGATCAGTAAAAAAGAAATCATCATCTTTGTAGTAAGTTAGATCCAAACGTCTTTTCACATACAAAACTTTACTTCTGGCATATTTATAAATATCTAAATCTTTTTTATTTCTCTACTCCAGGCACTGCAGTGAATTTCTGCTTTCTAATTAAAGACCGTGGGAAAGGTAGCATAAGATCCAATAAAAGTAACAGTGGTAGAGAAATGATACAGGGTATACATATTGTAGGTACTAGTGTCTACTGTATTCCATATTAACACAACATGTTTTGGGCCTCAAGTGTACACATAGTACAACAGACGCAATTTTAAAGGCAAATTACAGGAATTGACATCACACACACAGACTCTCCACGTGCATTGATAAATAATGATAACAAATTTACATACACAGCCCAGCATACAAAGTACCTACTATATTCACAAGTAAAATTGGAATAAACCGTAAAATAATACAGAAGAACCAAATGCAAAATACAACTCTGTATAGGGTTTGTACCCAATATTATTATTATTATTATTGTGGACTATAGCTACAACATCTTCTGTAGTGCTTAATAATTACATGTATACATTCACATCAGGCCCTGCCCCAAAGAGCTACAATCAAAGCACATTTGACACAAACAACCTATCAGGATGTCTTTATGGTTGTGGGGGAAACCGGAACCAACCCCTGGTTATATTGTGGTTATATTGCGTCCGATATAACCAAATGGATGGTAAACTCAGATTGGCCACATATAGGCCAAAGTAGATACATAAATGTTTGTGATAGGTTCAACTGTTTTTGAAAGTAAGGTACACATTCATTTTTCTACCTCATGTCATTACCTGCAATTAACAATTAGTGGCATAATTACTTAAATGACAGTAGTCCGACACTTAAAGTGTGATACCTAGAGTCATCTCTTATTAGTATCCATTAGTCATAAACACAACAACAAAATAAACTGGTAAGTAACTATACACCAAACTGTAATTTTACCCACAGGACAGAATGAGGCAGTGGATTCTAATATCTAAAAGTAAAAAACTAAAAATTTAGTGTACATATTGAGGATATACAGTAGTTATAAAGATAATTGTGATGCTCTTTGATTTTGGCCTTCACATGCCTATTTTACTAGCCAATATAGGCCAATCCATAAAAGCATTTTAGGATTTAAATCACATTTTTAGTTTTGAATGCCATCTGGTGCTTATGTTTGTTTAAAGGAATACTTTTTTCAAAGATTCCACTTTTCATAAACAAAAAGTATACTTTTCATGCTATACAACAGTAGTTCTTACTTTCTGAAAACTGTCACCAATGTAGAGTAATCCCTTCTCCTCCACTGACTTATTTCACATATCCCCCCCTCTGTACATGTGTGCCACTTTCATGTGCCAGGGCACGTTATTGATGTAAGCGTGTTCTCATTGCCTGGGGGCACATTTTTCTCTGCTGCCTACAAGCTGATTCTCTCACTAAAAAACAGGAAGTGTGTTGGCAGGCATCCAAAGAAAAAAGTAACATTTCTTCCAGAAGATTAGGAGGAGAGGCTCTCATATTATAAGTTCTGGTATGAGTGACAGGTCTATCACAGTAAAAGCTGTAATTTCAAACAAAGTTCCATTTTTGGAAAAAAAAGTGTTGAAGTTGTGGTATCTTGAGATATCTAACACTTTAAAGCAAGGCACCCTTAAAGCATGTAGAGTGCCAGAGATTGTGAAATGTACAATCTGGATCTTTACTGCTTATTATTGTATTTGAATCAAAGATATCCATTCGCAATTAAGGGTAAGTAATGCTGGGTACACACCACGGTCAGGCCGAATTGGACAAACGATTAATCGGACAGGTCGGAAAATCACGACCGATTGTGTGGTCCTCTATGGATTTATATATATGCTTTTGTCGCAACCAACATTCCTTCCTCCTGGCCGACCAGTCGGAAGCCTCGAACGGTTGGTCAAGAGGAAGGATTGTATAGTGTGTTGAATACTTATTACTGGCTTTACATGATTAAACAATTTGGTATACTGATTTGAACGGTCAATAAATTAATATTTGTATATTGATGTTGTATATTTAATAAGTGGTGAATTTATATGTTTTGTTATTACCAGATTTCTCCTGACAAAAAAATTCTGTGGGGAAAAAATGGCTCCTGACATTTTTGTAAATCATCACTTTAATGTTTGAATTGTTTCTGTTTTGGAAGAATTATAAATCTACCCATTTTTTTCCCCTTGGAGTATTTATTGAAAAAAAAACTACATGACACTCTGATATAACATTGATAACAGGGGTTTTTATAAGCAATAAATCAGGTACTGAGTTTTTAGTGAATCAGAAATGTCTTTCGTATCAAAGGGTCACTTGAAGCCACATATGTAGGTAAAACTATACAATTGTGGAAGCACTATCACAAATAATACAAGACAATCCTTTTCATTACTTTTTTTTCATCACTGGCAAGATTATTTGCATATACAACACCGTAATTTGACTGTTTTTAGACCCTGTGCTGTAAATAAGACTTTTCTTTTATCAGTAAGTTTGATTTTGCTTGAAATGATTGATTGTCCTGCCTACGGCATTCTGCACTTAGGAATCTAAGGATTGTACTGGTAAATAGCTGAAAGTTTCTCTGTTCCTAGAGTAGAGAATGGATTATTAAGGCCATTTCAGGTAAAGTGTTTTTTAGACTAAAGTTTTCACTTAAAAGCACTGCAAAGTTGTGCATTGGCTTATTTGGAAACTACTTTCTGGCTGTGTCTTTTGTATGCACATAGGGTACTGTTTATTTAGGGAGATCAATATTTAGTGGTTATTTTTTATTGGTACTGGAGTTTTGGTCAAGATTTCTAAGTTTGAACCTTCTGTGCTGCTTTTTATAGAAAATCTGCTGGAATTAAAAAAAATTGCAAAATTTTGCATATATGTATAAAAGATTTGCACTATTATGTTCCCAAAAGTGTACAGGTTATTAAATATGTATATTTATAATAATAACACACATAATATTATTGTAATAACACATGCATTAATTACTTGTAAGTTACCTTATGGTTAAAAGGGATACCCAGAATATTCAATATTTCTAAAATCTGTCTCTGAATCTCTTAAAGGGGAACTGTGATCCAAAAATGACTTCAGGTAAATTGACAGGAATTGCTTACCTAAATATTTTTTAAAAAATTATTTTCATAATTTGTTTTTTTTACAGAGTTATATGTGACATGGTAGCAGCAGCATCAGATACCCTGCACTTCCTGCTTCCTACCCTGAAACCATGTGACAGTCCCTGTGTCATTTAAGCTAAATTTAAAAACCTTACACACTCCCTACTGTGGACTATGCTGTGTTGTTCTCTCAGTCTCCTCTTAAGTCCTCTTAAGAAATAAACTAATATCAGGGCTACAGACATTTCAGCACAGGTAATTGTTGAATGGTATGTTTTAATCTGGAAGACAAAAGTACCTTAGACCAGAAAAGGTTTTTTTGTTCAGCTAACCTAGTAGAAAAAAACAATCAACCATAACTATATTTTATAAATATCCAATTTAAACAGGATTTAGTAAGCTTGTTCGTTTAAAATCCATATGCAGTTTTTAGTGAACATAAAAAGTGCATCACTATTTCTAATCTAATGTAGGTGCAGTATTAATTAGTTCTGATAAGTTAGCATCCATGCAAAATATAGATGAAGTTGCTATTTATCCTTAGTCCTATGGCTATTGGACATGTGAAATACCCAGTGGGTACAGGAGGAGCCCCCACAGGACAACTTTAAAACCATGTATCTTTACTGTCATTGGGCTGATGTCACTCTGTATGGGGGCATCATGTACAATGCACTGTGTACTTTGTTGTACTTAAGTTGTGTTTTCTCTTTAATTGCCCTTTAACGTTAAACATAAAGCATTATTCGGGAGATACATCATTTTTAGCCTCTGTCAGCTTAATTTATACAAATCATTTGTTTCCAGGAGGCAAATACAACGGTAAAGCTCACACCTGATTGTAGTAGTGTGGATTTTTCAGTGATATGCAGTACTAACATGGGAGTAGAAAGGAACACTGAGCTATATCTGTAGGAGAAGCATTAAGACTAAAAAAGCACATCCATTTGCTTTATTTAAAAAGGGTCATATTCATTATTTAGGCAATTTGTTTTTAATTAGGTAAAGAGCTGTCACTATAATGCATTTTCTTAATGGAAGTGGCTGTATATTAAAGTACACTTATACCACCAACAGAAAGCTTATTCAGTTTTCTGACTTGGAACAGTAGTCAAAACATAAGTAGAGTAGATACAGATGTTTATCTAAAAGCCACTTGAGATAATTTGCTTTTGGATTAGCCTTGATTTAAAGGTACACCAACATGCATGGACTAGTTACTCATACTCCACGGTGATTGTTCCAGTATTCAGTTTCAGTATCTACAGTAATAAAGGTATTTTAATCTAGCCTTAGAACCTTACCCTCCACCATCTTTTAAACACTATCCAACCATTATTCCCCCTGCCCAATCCCCTTGAATAACAACTTTGTTGGATATAACTGATCACAGCTTTATTATAGGCAGATTAACAAGCTTATCTACAAGACATATAAAATTGTAAATATATATATATATATATATATAATTATCAAGACATAATGTAACTGCATGTATTACTTTTGTTGTATTTAACCCTTATCTCTTTGTGGGCTACCTTGTGGCACTTAAAATAATGCTGTCACCAGTGTAAGTGTAAGTGTCATTATTTAAGTCCCTCCTGAGCACTGTCTGGCTCAGCAGAAGGCAGGATGCTGGATGCCAGATCCTACATGTGTAAGACCAGTGACATGTATTGGATTCCTTTTCTATAGTGATGCGAGGGTGTGCCATAGAAGTGGATGGTGCAGCAGTCCCGGGGAGAGATATCATAGAGTCAGCAGTCAATACATCACCCTTTTTGATCACTCACTATTGGCACTTTTATTTGCAACACATCAGGTTTCTAAAAAAAGTATAAGACAACCTCTACATTACAGTTACTGTTAATATGCTACACAGTTTGTGTGTCCTATGTATAATTTATGTGTTTTGTCCTAAACTTTGCACATGTTTTCATATAATGTGGACTTCATCTGCTATAGCTTTTATTTTTAAAGTTATAATTTCTACAAAAAACATTCAAATCAAAGATGCTTTCCCCCCCTTGTTTCTCATGATCCTAGAGCCAAGTAGAGATTGGCACATGGGGAGGCGCTATCAGAATCAGAACTGTTGTCTCCTTACAATTGGCCTTTATTAAAAAGGACACACCTTCCTTCGCAAAGACTCTAGGATCATGCTTCTAGCTGCAGTCTATCCAAAATTAAAGCAGTATAAAGGGTGCTTGTCCCTGCTAGCACTGTGCGCTGTGACATCAGCAGCACCACTGGTCTTCCTGTAAGATTAAGATTGGAGAATGTCCGCTGCTGTGACCAGGGACATAACAGCAGGTGCCTGGGGACCCCCACTAGATTGGAGGCCGGGCCCCTGGCAAACCCCCTTCCTCCCGAGAAGGTCCACATGCAGGTGTTCTAAAATTAAAGATAAAGATACGCACGATCAGCTGTTTAAAAGACCAGAATCAAACTTTTGATATTTCCTTCATACGCATGATCAATGGTTTAAAAACAGTTGCGCACGGAACTTCTGGAGAGGAAATTGCGGCCCTGCTTACCTCTCGAGCCCGCCCACAGCCGCGGGCCCTAATATTATGCTAGTGGATGTGACAGAGCATCATCAGCTGCATCATAAGCCTTCCCCCCAACAAACTAACCACAAACCTGAGAAAAAAAGGTTTTCTTACGTCTAAAGGCAGACGAAAGGACAAAGACTTGATGTGTGATCATATGATTGCAAGCATTGAAATATTAACCAATTACAATTAGATTTGGTCCTTTAGCAAACTGCAGAGCTCAGAAGTCATCACAGTGATGGCAGAAGAAAGAAGAAGGAAGGAAAGAAGATATCGGCAACACTAGCAACGTTTATGTCGCCAGTGACGGAGGTACACTGGCGGTCACAGCGACATTGCCCGGTGTTTGCAACCATAGTAGAGTTGGTTTTGCCAGCTGAGAAGAAAGAAGACACGCCACAAGGGCTCTTCTAAGAGCCAATAGGGGTCCTGGTTTTGAGCTGCAGGACCCAAACAAAGACAATTGTCAGTGCCACTATGGCACTTCCAACGGCCACAAGGGTACTTCTAAGTGCCAGGGAGGGGGTCCAGGTTTGAGCTGCAGGGTCCCTTAAGCCCCAAAAGGCACTTTGCATTGCCACAAGGGCACTTATGGGTGCAGAGGAGGGGGGTCCCAGTTTCGAGGGGGGACCCCTTAAGCCCCAAAAGGCCCATCTAAGGGCCACAATGGTCCCTCCAAGGACCTGGCAAAGGGTCCCAGGTTGAGCCACAAGACCCTCAAATGTCCGCTGGATTTCAGCCGTTCGAGGATTATTAAAAGTTGCAGGATTTTCGCATTCGGCCATTCGAGGATTACCGAACAGCCAGAAATCCTTGAACATTGAAGGATTTTTGAAAACTTTCCCAAACCTGGTTCGGATCCATGATTCCAGACATCTCTACTTATAACACATAATAAAAAGAGGTGAGATAAAGATACGTTTAAGATACCCCATAAGCAGCACTCACAACATACCTAAAAAGTTAATTACCCTCAAAACACTGCAAACTCTCAGCTCTCTGTTATATATAATACATGCTTTTTATTGCAATGCACTTGAAGAAACCACATTTAATATATAGTGCAATGCTTTGTAAAAATCCCCTCACCTACAATACCTATAAATACAGGTTTAAAACAAAAGGAGCATTCCAGGTACTTGTATTCAAACAGAGTCAAAGTAACAGAAATGTATCAAATATGGCAAATTGTAGCTTGCAAAGTGCCAAAATTAAAGTTCCAGAAGCCTGAGGGCCGATGCCTTGTCCAGAAGTTTTTCTACCCCTGAGATCTTGCCTATACAAGAAGAACCAATTATTCCACCCTCCAAAATCATTGCAGCCATAAACTCATCTCTTACCTCCCAGCTACTGGCCAGTCAATCCTCTGCACCCCCTTAAACTCCCATTGGGATGATTTACATTCCTGAAGAACATCGGCCAACTATTCTCCATCAAACTCATTATTCCAAACAGGCTGGCCACCCTGGGACTCTTAAAACTTTACAACTTCTTAACCGACTGGTTGTTTTTTTGCGCAACTGCTAAGTCTGACCACTCTCATCCACAAAGTCAGCTGAACCCTTTGCCTGTTCCTTCTCACCCATGGACCCATCTCGCTATGGACTTTGTTGGAGAATTTCCCCCTTCCAGGGGTAACACTTTCATTTGGGTGGTTAAGGACCAGTTAAGCAAGATGACACATTTTGCCCCTCTCCCCAAATTGCCTTCTGCTATGAAACTTTCAACACTCTTTATTTCCCACATTTTTTGCCTCCATGGCCTTCCTGCTGAGATTGTTTCCAATAGAGGGAACCAATTTGTTGCACGGATCATTTTAAATTACACAGTGGGGCCAGTAGTGGGTTAAATTATACTTTTGGGGGTGAACATGCCCTTTAAGGATACAAAGCTTTGCTTTTAGCAAGACATAGTAAAATGCTGCATCTTTTTTTCATATGCTGAGCACTACAGAGCATACAAAATATACTGCAACAAATACCCCAGCTATGGTAGACTATAGGAGCTCAACCCAAGTACTCACAGGTTAATTTCATAAATCTCACAGCACCCAATCCAAAAGGAGAGGTGAGACACATCTTGCATGTTCATGAATGTGCTCTGTCTATTGAAACTATTTTATGTGTATACTTTAAAATCCACTTACTTAAATCCACCCAAATCAGTACTAAATCATTACTGCAAATGGGTTAGTGTATTGGGTCTCTTAGTACAGTCTGAATGGCTCTAGCAATAAGTGAAACAACACAGAATTAAGCATAAGGGGCTTGCTCAGCAGTAGTCAATTTCCTTGTCTATATATTTATTTCCATTGTCCTAAGTTATTCAGATATTCCATACGTTTGGGGTAAAGCTCTCATGGGTTTGAGTTTGGTCTGGGGGAGGGTGTCTGTAATTGAAAGCCAGTGGATACTGGTATTCTGCATCAACCGGACATTTTGTTCCTGCTGATATCTTTTCGATCTAATAAACTTTGCTTTTGCCCTTCCTGGATGTCCACAGGTGTATGTATGACACTCTCATCTGCCTATGGGGAAGATTTAGAAGCCTCTATATCCTAGTGGTACTAAATTAGTACCAATTAGACTGAGGACCAAAGTGGAAGGGATAATCATTGAATATCTTTAATGAAAGTGTTGCTCTACATTACAAATTTTACACATATTGGCCTCACTTTGTAAATATACAAGTGCAAATCTTATGCTAAAGGCACCAGTAAGCAAGGTAAGTTTTGGAACAATGGGGTGTGACAAAGTTAATTACCCAGCAGCAGCTATTTTGGATATCAAAAGAGAATGTCTTTGTTTAACTTTCTCCTTTAAGCAAATATGTTGCAAAATAAAGTCTATGCTTTATTTGTTATTTTCCCTTTCAGAAGATTTTAACACCTTGTATTTACAGAATCCGCGATTATAATGGTTCAGAAAAAGTAGACTCACATGCAACAATAAAGAGGGAAGATACACTTAAGATACAGAGAATTGGGGAAAAAGACCAAGCAAGAAGGGAGTTTAAAACATTGGGGGACTAAACAAAGAATGAAAAATAGATTTAATAAGTCAATAGAAATGTCAAAGATGATACTAAGAACTACTTTCCCCCATGATTCAATTCTTTTACTCTGACCTGCTGAATGATTTAAGAGTTACTTGATATTTATTCAACAAAACTAGATGAAGCTTTTGGTGGAAGCTTTGAAGTAAGTAGCTGCTTTTTATCAAGTTAACAGATAATGCAGTTTTTTGCCTCCTTTCTTTTAACATTTTTATTATCTAGAATAGTCTGTTCAATCAGTGCTATAGATCAAAAGGCCACATAGCACTGAAAGTTATTTCTTTCTTCTTGCAAAAACAGCCTCACTTTTAAATCACTGTGATCTTTAAAAAAGAAATATATTGGAAAATCTTTACAGTGCACATGATTTAGGATTTCTAATAAGATCCAATTCCTAGTTTCTATGCATAACTTCCTGTGCTTCTAGAATTCTCCCCTTGTATTAAGGTATGAAACATTTTATAGCAATAGAACTTTAGAATATTACATTTATTACAGATGAAACTGTTCAGCAATAGCAGACCAAAAAAGACATATGGCAATCAGTACATGGACAAGAGGTAAAGATGAAAAACTATCATAGTACAGTTGAATTGTGGGCAGAATTGGGCAGTTTCTTTGTTTCAGAAACATAAGTCACAGCATTGACCAAACAAAGATGCTAATACATTATACATTAACATTAAAGTGTATGTCCACCAACAAAATTTTTTTTAATATGTGTCAGGAAATGGGCACAAAACTCAACCCCATGAGGTTTATATATATGAAAGCTCCCCAAATGTACATTCAAGCCCTTTTTCCCTTAGTGCCTTCTGCCTGTCTTCTGTGCACAAAAGACAAGCAGGAGGGGCTCGACCGGCATCCACTCCTGTGATTGGAAAAGTCGCAATGTCTTAGCCAATCACAGGAGCGAATGCCAGTTAAACCCCTTGCTTGCTTTTGTGCACGGAAGCAAGCACAGAAGACAAGCAGAAGGCAGCAAGAGAACAAAGGCTGGTAAGTACATTTAGGGAGAACTTTCAGATAGATAAACCTTGCAAGGTCAAGGTTTGTGCCTATTTCCTGCCACATATTAAAAAAAATTGGGGGGGTGGACATAACCTTTATGAAACCTCATGGAATATAGTTTTCCAGACTTTTTTTAGTAAATTTAAAAACAGGCTAAATTTATCACCATTATTTATTGTGAAAAACTGTTATGAGGACAATAACATTTTTGCAAAGGAAGTTCATGTTACACATTAAACATTTACCAAGGCCTATTTATTACTTTTTTTGTACAGTTTATATAAAAACAATACATTTTATATAAAAACAATACACTACAATGTGTGCCCTTTCCAAAGGAAGATTAAGAGATAGCTATGCACACCCAACTCTTCCACTGGCTTTGTATGTATTACTTATGCAGGGGTGAGGCTTGTGTGTGGGCATGGTTTAGGGAAGTGGGCATGGAGGGATGAAATTCTGTGATATATTGAAACTCAGTGATATATATTTTTAATATCTTCATAGAATAAATACATATATAGATCTCATATGTTTTGGCTGACTTATATAAACAACACAGTGAATGGTGATATACAGTATGTGCCAGAGGCAGGCACTGTATGTGACTGGAAAAGTACCCAAACACAGACTTGTAATAAATGTACCACACAGTGGGACTGCCACAATAAGAGGCGCAAAAGTTTGCCCAAGCTATTAATTTGCAACAACCAATCAGATGTTCGGTTTTTGCTAGGTTACTGCAGCTAGACAACATCTGATTGGTTAATGCAGGGATAGGCAACCAGTAGATCTCCAGATGTTTGAAAACTACAGCTCCCAGCATTCCCCTATAAGGATTCTAGAGTTATGGAATGCTGGGAGTTGTAGTTTTCAAACATCTGGAGATCTACTGGTTTTCTATCCATGGGTTAATGCAAATAGATAGCACAATAAAACTTTTGCACCATTTATTGAGAATAGTAAAAAATAGTGATATAAGTGCCCAAATACAGACTGTGAATGTGTTACACATAGAGAATAGTAATATAAATGCCCAAACATAGACTTGTAATAGCTTCTGCAGTATCAGAAGTATCCACAAAATGAATCAGGCCATGATTCCCCTTGTGTTCCATGATCCTGATTAATATACGTTACATTTTAATCACGATGAATGCTTGAGCCTCACCCATTCATTATATTATTTTAATGTTTAGTATGCTAACCTTAAACAACATGTCCACCACCTGCATAAAAAAACATACTTAAATCCCCCACCCTCAAAAACACCAAATCCACAATAATGACTTACCTGACTCCATAATGACAAAGGAATGTGACTGGTTCAAGAGAGGTGTTAAGGAGGCCATTTATGTGAAAATAAAGAAACCAAGCCTAAATAGAGGTGGGGGGGTTCGACACCAACTGTCTGCCATGTACAATGCTGTTTTGACACCTCACTCTGGGCGTTCCTATAAAACCCCTTAGCCACTATCCAATCATGCCCTTAACACTTGGCTGTGATATGCTAATTGGGATTTTCCAGGGTACGAAATTGCCACAGATTCTTGTACAAGTCATTCTGAATTGAGAAAGCCAGTCAGATGACTAACGAAAGGCCTTCAAGAACTAAACTTCAAGTCCAGTTGATCTAATTGAATACAACAGATAGACTTACCTGGAGTTTGTTGTCTTCTTCTCTGAATGTTGCCACCTCCTCTATAAGTTGTATGAGCTAGCTGACCCTGTAAGAGGAGGCTGGACCAGTTCAGGAACACTTGTAAGCTACTATTGTGGGCTTGATGTTTTCTGGGGTGGGGGGGGTAAGTACTGTATGTTTTTGTATGTGGGGGTGAACATGCCCTTTAAGGCTGAAACAACCACTGTATAAACTCCTAGGTAGATGTACAATGATGTCACATTGCTCTGAACAGTAAAGGGTAGAGGGATATTCTCTTAATTCAAGTCTATTGTTAACTGTGTGTGATATATACAAAACTGTAATCAACATTCAGGTTAAATATAAGTCTTATCTAGATAACTGTAGCACCATGACACAATTCTTGAAACTTGCATCAGCTTGCTGACCTCTGATGTGTTTTATATAATTAGGTAATAAGTATACTTTGTGAAATATTTCACACATTTCCATCAGTCCTATCTTGAAATAAAGTGTGCTTACTCTGCATGTGTGATCTACAATCATGGGCAAAGGTTTTGGCAGTGACACTAATGTTGTGTTTTGCAAACTCTGCTTCTTCAGATTTTTTTTACACATCTATGGTATACCGAAGAACAATTTCAAACATTTTATACATTTCAAAGGTAGTGTCCCTTCTTTTCACAACTTCTGCAATTTGTTCTGGCATGCTGAATATTAGTCTGGCATGCTAAATATTAGCTTCTGGGCAAAATCCTGACTGATGGTGATCCATTGTTTACCTTGTTAGTGTTTGGAGTAGATTGCAATTTGTGGGCTTCTGCTTGTCCATCTGCTTTTGGAGAACTGACCACGGGATAGTAATGATGTTTTTGGCTCTAAACGTCAATATTACAATCTCTGAACCACTTGATGCAAATTGATGATACAGTAAATGTGATGTGTGGAAATACAGTGAAAATTAGCACATTTTGCAAAAAAACAACATTTGTATCTCTGCCATGACTGTTTGTTAGGTTTAGGATGTTAGGATGTGGAGGAATGGACAAAGTAATCTATAACTATGTTTCTGAAACTATATGCAAGGGCACTCTTGCCTTGAGAGAGCCAGATGGATGCCTCTAAGTTTTGAAAATTGTTTTCACAGGCCTAATGTAAATTTTTGGCACATCTAGCTAGTTAATATAGTTTTAAAATAATTTAAATATAATAACACACAATATATAAAAAATTGGGCTGTTGTACATCCATATTAAAGTGCAACTAGAGATCAAAAATATAATACATACAAAAAACAGAATTCTAGTGCACACACGATTCTAATTGTATATTGGCTACCCCCATAAGGTTGCTACTACAAACAGACTGCTAAACCCTGGATAAATAAAAGCAATTAGTTCAATAAATTGGCCAAATTATTTTAAGCCCAGTCACCCAGTACTTTAAACTAGAGAATCAGCTTCAAGCATTAAGGCCACACAGGAGAAGCTGTCAGCTCATGTAGCCAAAAAGGCAAGTACCAGTAGGTTAGGACCCAGTTAAAGAAAGCAACCTTGACGTGGTGCCTTCCAACTACTGAGTTCAATGAATAATGGAGGAATAATCACATGGTCATCACAGCAGCTTGCTGACTTCACTAATTAATGGAGAAGTAATCAAGTACTATCTTTTTCTCTCTCCCACCCCCTCCCATACCTGATTGCCTTATATTCCCAGCATCCCCTTTGAAATCAATCTTAGATCACTTTTTCGACCACCCCTCTCAGAGTTAGACACAAAAAAATGGTAGGGGGAGGGTTTTGGGATGGTGTACTTTAAAATAACCCCCCCTTTTTCCTCAGTGAAGATACCCTTTAAAATGGTGCTAATTTTGCCCCAACCAATCAGATGTTATTTAACATTTGAAAGCTAACATCTGATTGGTTGGGGCAAAATTAGCACCATTTTAAGCAATAAGAACTTTTATTGAATCTCCCTGTATGTCTTTGAAAAGACCTTTACAGCATTCTACATTGCATTTAGCATTCCACATTGCAATTAGCTTGTGAACTGCTGTAAAGGTCATTTTAAAGACATATAGGGTTATTCAATAAAAGTTCTTATCGTTTAAAACGGTGCTAATTTTGCCCCAACCAATCAGATGTTAGCTTTCAAATGCTAAATAAGATCTGATTGGTTGGGGCAAATTTAGCACCATTTTAAACGGTATGAACTTTTATTGAATCTCCCTGACAGTGTTCCTAAGAGCTTCCATGTAT
Organism: Hymenochirus boettgeri; assembly: GCA_019447015.1. Classification (NCBI taxonomy): domain Eukaryota; kingdom Metazoa; phylum Chordata; class Amphibia; order Anura; family Pipidae; genus Hymenochirus; species Hymenochirus boettgeri. Next base: position 151,495,422 of record CM033475.1, on the reverse strand, counting down.
AAACATGGTAAATTCCCAGAAGTCTTTGTTCCTTATTTGCATATTGCTAAAAAGGGTGTTTCAATGCCTGAATTCTTTCCCTATCTTATTTAATGTATTAATGACGTCTGTCAATAGGCGCCTCACACTGCAAAACTAGAGGCCTACACTACACTGATGATGGCTCAATAAAGCCGAAACTGATCTGTATTTGGCACTCTGGTTTTGCATTTTCATGGAGATTCAATAAAAGTTCTTATAGTTTAAAATGGTGCTAATGTCCCAACCAATCAGAACTTATGTAACATTTAAAAGCTAACATCTGATTGGTTGGGGCAAAATTAGCACCATTTTAAACGATAAGAACGTTTTATTGAATAACCCCCTTTGTTTGTGGAAAGCTGTAAAGTTCTTTTTATAGACATACAGGGAGATTCAATAAAAGTTCTTATCGCTTAAAATGGTGCTAATTTTGCCCCAACCAACCAATCAGATGTTAGCTTTCAAATATTAAATAAGATCTGATTGGTTGGGGCACAATTAGCACCATTTTAAGCGATAAGAACTTTTATTGAATAACCCTGATAATGTTCCTGTATAAACATGGTAAATTCCCAGAAGTCTTTTAGAGTTATTCAATAAAAGTTCTTATCGTTTAAAATGGTGCTAAATTTGCCCCAGTCAATCAGAACTTATTTAACATTTGAAAGCTTACATCTGATTGGTTGGGGCCAAAATTAGCACCATTTTAAACGATAAGAACTTTTATTGAATAACCCTGTCTGTTCCTTACTTGAATATTGCTGAAAAGGGGTCTTTAAAGCCTGAATTCTCTCCCAATCCTATTTAATGTATTAGTAACCACTGACCTATACAGCTAACTGGAAATACAATACTGGGAGACAGGAAAGCTGCCTTATTAGCACAAGGATAATAAGGTTAGTATTGGTGTTCATATCTAGTAGCTGTCTAATAAGCACATTATTCTGTTGTACTTTGTTGTTGCTTACTGTGTTCTGCTCTCTATGAAGGATAGCAATGTAAACTAAGTCTGCTCTTGTGTTAGAAATCCACCTGTATCTAATCAATATTTATTGACATTTTGTACAAGGTTTGTCTACTTGTGAGATTCACCACTTCTAAATGAATGAATTCTATCAAAACTACATAGTTATGAAGAGTGAAAGCTACACACATTAAGTAAATAATAATAAACCAGTTTGATTCCTTATTTATAAAAATCTATATGTCTATCTGTCTATCCGTCTGTCTATTATCTATCTGTCTGTCTGTATGTCTGTCTTAATTAATTAATTCATTAATTAATTAATGAATTAATTACTGTGGAGTTCCTTGCTACGGATCTAACATCCTTAGGCTAATAGTAAACTGTTAACTCCATAACCTTACCAGCTCCTGCTGTAATGAATAGGAATTAACTTGCTATGACCCACCTTGCCACCCGTCTTTTTGAATAGCCTGGAAATTTAAATATGGTGACAGTCCCCTCCCGTAGATGCCAGCTGTCTTCTCAGTTCCAGGAAACAGCTAGTTAACTCATTACAGAAGAAGCTTGCATGTTTAAAGGTCACACCGTGTATCCTTAGCCTTATATTTTACTATGCATTTTCCTTTATATTTTACTTTGCACTATACACTATACATTTGTCTCTTTCCTGTGTCACATTTTTGGGACACAGTGGCAACTGCTTTTCATAACTGTAACTTTATAAAAACAGTCAATGTATTAAAAAAAATATTTACAATTGACAAAAAGATAAACCTTGTGTATTAAAAGACAATGAATTTCTATTAATTATAACAATATTGGGTTCTGTGACCGAGATGTAATTAACCCATTGCTTTGTCCTTGCTTATGGTCTTGGAACTTCCTAGGTACTTATATAATATATACATCAAAATAATTCTATTTCTAATTTTATTTACCTTTATATGTGCTACATTGAACACAATTGATTATGTGATGTGTTTTATATTCCTGTGTAAGACTATATCTGCAATACAGATATCTTTTTACAGCGTTGATATATTGTGTGCATAAAACCCCTGACTTGACTCCAACAATTACAGTTCACTACCATTCCTTCTCTAAATGTAATTATATTTCTGTATTATTTTTAACCTTGGCAAGTCTTACATTTAATTAACATTTGTCAGATATATTTAAGAGGCTGAAAAAGCTTGGCATTAGGCAGGCTGCTCCAGACATCTGCAACGTATAATGCTATATTCTTGATGGGAAAAGTTTGGAACTGCCATTCGAAAATGTATGCACTGGGACCAGCATTGTTTAGGGGCCCATTAAGGGCTAGGCCACACTATACGCGTTGAGATTTTGGTTTAATGGAAAGTGTGGGAACGCAAAAAGTTCCTGCGATTTCCAATGCGTTGCGTTTGCAATGCTGATTCCTAACCAGAATTTGGGAATCGCAAGCACAAATGCATTGCAACACACGGAAATCGATTGTGTGATTGTGCTTGCACACCCATTTGCATTGCAGTGTGGCCTTGCCTTAAAGGAATTTATTTTTAAGCTGTGTACAAGCTGGCAGACACAGTTTAAGGCTGAGGCCACACTGCAACGCACAGGAATCGCGCACAAAATTGCGAGCGTTATCGCACCCGATTGTGTGCACGATTCTTGTGCGTTTTTTCTGTATTGCATTATGGAAACGCATGCGTTAACGCACCAAAAATGGTGAACACATGCGTTACCAAAACGCGAACGGATGCGCAATCGCATGCGCATTAGAAATCGCGGGAATTTTCGCACGAAAAATGCGCTAGTGTGGCCTCACCCTTAGGCTGTGTACAAACTAGTAGACTTCACATCCAATATTCCTGGCAACTGGCCTACTGATCTTTAAACCGTTCAGTAAAGTGTTTAAGTTTAAGTGATTTAAGTTCCCAAATTGCCGGCATTTAGTCCAGATCAGTCTTGTTCTTCATTGAAGAATGTATGTATTTTGTTTCTTATATAACACTATATATTCCCCAGTGCTTTACAATTGGACCAACTGATATTGACCAAAAATGTGGAGGTGGTGGCATTGTTAAGTAGAGATGAGTCCTGGATTTGAAACAAACCTGATATTGATTCAGAACTGCTGGACTGAAAAGTTGGAGCTAATTAAAAAATCATGGTCAAAGAATCACAAATTTCAGTAAAAAATATAAAAAATTACGTTTTAATACTTATTTAGAATTTCAATATATTACGCGGAACTGCTGGCGGAAGGAAGGTGTATTTACCAGTGGAGATACCCTTTAAGTTGTCTTCAACTATGTAGTGTTAAACTTACAGTAACTAAAACTGTATTGCATCGGGTATACTGTGCTGCTTCCAAAAACCACAGCAAGCCATATAAAATAAGTGTAAAACCCACACTAACCCGCTACCCCTGACATTGAATCAGTACGACTAAGTAAACTAAGACCTGAGCCATAAGAACTGTAAGGCTTTACTACTTTTGTATATTGTCTGTAGGACACGGGTGCACAAGCTTGGCACATTGGCACCACCAATGTTTTAGTCATGTCACAAGGACAAGTTTCCTTGTTCCAAAACTTTTCTCTGCATGACTAATTCTCCCCTTTATTTTAAAATATAAGAATATTAAACATCATCAAGGAGTTTTATGTCTGAGGAATATGTACCGATATGTATTGTTCAGGATTCCAAGGATCCGTCCTAGATGGAAGATTTATTTTCCCTTTATTAAGTCTGTGTTCCCTTTAATGGTCAGTAGAGGGTTAAAAGTTTTCAGCAGTGGGAGTGTTTTTTTGTAAAGGTAGTACTGTAGGTGTGAGTAAAGGTGAGGCCACACTAGCTCGTTTTTCGCGTTTGCGCACACGTTTCACGCTCGCTGTTGTGCCCACAATTTTCGCTAAAATGGAAATTGCGGGAACATGAAAATTCCTGCGATTTCCGGTGCCCATGCAATTGCGTGTCCGTTCACATTTTGGTAACGCCTGCGTTCACCATTTTTGGCACGTGCAAACACAAAACGTACAAGAATCGCACACACACTCACGTGCGATAGTGCCCGAGATTTTGTGCACGATTCCTGTGCAGTGTGGCCTCCCTTAGCCTCCAAATATGTGCTTGTGATGTCATGGGCACGTGACGCCATCGCAGAGCACCATGCAAGCGTGCCGTGATGACGTCACACACGCCTGTAAACACAATTGACACCACGTTGCGTGCACCGTGATGTCACGTGTGCGCACGGATGCACACGAGCATGCACGCGGACATCACAAGCACGTATTTGGAGGCTAAGGGAAGAGGGGAAGCAAGCAACTCTCAGAGGGAGGAGCTCACCAGCCTTACCTTCACATCCAAGATGTCACGAACATTACAGCCACACAGGTAGGCTCAGGAGGGAAATAAAAAAGGGGAAAAGATGTTTTAAAGCGGCATCTTACTATTACACTAAACTTGATTTTACAGTGCACTTATCCTTAAAAGAGGTAGTTAAGTAAACTTAACCAGCTGGGCACTTATTTTACCATTTTATGTGTAGGGGACATTGTTTTATCATTCTCTGTGTGGGGGCCATTTCTATTACAATTCTATTCTTCTTTAATTTCCCCAATAACCACCAGTGTCTCTTTCCCAGTTATTTAATTGTTCCTTTGCCTGTTACCCACAAGCTTCCCAGTTATCTGCTTTCTTTCAGTGTATCTATCAATGGGATTATGCCTGCCTGTCTGCCTGCCTGTCTGCCTGCCTGCCTGTCTGTCTGTCTATCTATCTATCTCTTTATCTATTTGCCTACCTGTGCCTCAACCCCCTTGTAAAGTTTGAATTTACCAAGTTTCTAGCCACAGCCAGAAGCCACACTCACAACCAGAAGCCACGCCCATATAACCAGCAGATGTTGGTTTGTGGTCCAATAAATGGTTTGACCATGTTAGATTGTTGTTAGGGACCCACAGTTGATGGTAATTTGAGATCTAAGAAATGGTATTTAATGGTTGAAGCCTCAGCAATGGCCCAGGTTCTCATCAGTTACTGGTCCAGGGCCCAGCAAATTGTCATTTAGGGCCCAACATTTTTTGGTCCTGGTCCATACCCTGGAATTTTGTTGGTCCAGGGACATAAAGTATAAAAGGTAAAATTTACAGGTAGCAGCATAAAGTATAAAGTTCCATCTGGATCATTCCATAGAATAGAATAGAATTTCAGCATTGGTATGTTCATTTTTTTTTGATACGGGGACTAAAAAGTTGCAATAAAAGATATTAGACATTTAAAAACACACTTTGATAAGATGTTATAAGACATTAATAATTTTTGTAGCATTACACTTGGATTTGGATTATACTCCTGAAATAAACTCTGGTGTGGAGGAAACATGAAATGGCAGCTCAGCATATTCTTTGTTCATATAATAGTGTTAGTGCTCCATTTTTCTTATCCATTTAAATCCCAATGGATTATTTATAATTGAGAATGTACAGTATTTTATAGTAGTGTTCTATTTTCATTGACTTTTCACACATGACTTTTTCCTTAAAATTTACTTTTTCTGACTTTCATGGTAATTTTTTTTTTTATGTAGACGTGAAAATAAAAAGAGAACATTACATGACTTCCCATAAATAAATTAACAATAATAATTGTTATGTTTACTGACCAATACCTTTGTAAAAGATCCTTCTGTTTCCAAAACGCAGAACTTCTCTTCGAATTCTCCAAGATTGTATTGAGGGCTGTGAGTCTGTGAGGGAAGAATAAAATTAAATGAAATTTTTCTATTATTTACCATTGTAAACCAATGCAGGTGTGAGTATTATAATAAAAACCCTCCATATTTAAATCTAGGGATTATTATAATCTCTTTGAATATAATAACAAAAATATGATTGGTAACAGCCTAAACATTACAGCATACTGTATACAGGGATGTATTCAAAGATACCAACATCCTGTTTAAAATCACACCAAGTTATATCCCACTGGGTTAAAAGTTATCATTTAATTTACACTAATTTGCGAGGTTTCTGCTTTGAGTGGCTTTTCTTTTTTAATTTTCAGCCTTCGGTTTAGGATTGTCAGGCTAAACATGGAAATAAAACCTCACATTGAAATGTTCTATAGACAAACACTGATTTGTATTTTGGCTCTGACATAATAAGTTAAAATTAACCTATGGCATTTGTAATGTTACAGATTTTCTGTGTCTACTACAAATGGGCCGTGCGATTTATTGGCTCTGTTTGGTGTGATCTTTCACAATATTTAGATTTAGCCATTGAGAACGAGCTGGTAATGTTTGTGCAACTGTGTTAGAAGTAACTTGGCTATATTAACCTCTCTCTATATAAACTCTGGTACTTTTCAACTCCAATAATCTCAATTCTTTGGAGTTAGTATTAATCTCCCCTGTTATTATACCGCATGAGTGCCTCCCTTTAAGGGGGGGGTATAGTGGGTGTATTTAGCCTTGCTTTTGGCCTTCCCCCTCATTATCCCTAGTTTTAATGTATTATACACCCACCGCACCCACACTTATTGGTGTGTTCTTTCCAAATGTGGGGGGTAATTTATGCCTATTTGTTTACACAGAGTATATGATATTAACCTTTGAAGGCAGTCTAAGTGGAGATAATGAGTACTTGACCCAAAGTTTAAGCTATGGTGTTGCACTATGTTGGACATTGAGCTTTTTTTGTGATTTTTATTTTATAGAGATATTTATATGGTATGTTTTGGGGGAAGGTAATTAATGTGTAATTATCATGCTTAGCTACATTGTACCAAAGTTTGGTATTCGATTTTATTGAAGAACGTGAGGTAAAAGAGCTGTTTCTTAGCGCCCGTTCTTCAATGAAACTTTCAGGATCCGATGCGTACTCTGACATCACACTTGCGCATGCACATATTGGGACCTGTCAGAGTATGGAGGAGTGAGAGATCGGGTAAGTACCTTACCTTCGTTGCCAGCTCCTGAACGTTTTATTAAAGAATGGGAGGTAAGACACAGTTACTTTATCCCCAATAAAACTGAATACCAAAACGTTTTTTTTACCAGTGGAGATACCCTTTTAGGCTGAGATCCATTCCAGAATGAGCCTCCTCTGCTGCTGTGCACGCTTGTAACTAACCAGCTTGCAACAAAAGCGGCCGCGCCAGCGAGGGATCAGGGTTTTGTAGGTAGAATATCTAACCCTGGGAGCATCTTTGAAAGGTTTAAGTAAAATGAAAACAGGGGTTTATGGGGCTGAACTATGTGAGGTAACATTTTTCATGCCCTTTAAAAAACCTGGCTGCAGTTTGGCCGGGTTAGGATGAACTGCACCTAACTGATTTTTATGTGGGCTGCATCTAAATGGGGCCCTGGCGGTAGGAAAACCTACAAGAAGCAGGGAACATAATCATCATCATATATAATAAAACCCTAAGTGTGCGTCCCTGTGTCCGTGTGTGTGTCACTGCAGTTCCTATGGACTCACCACTAGAGGGAGAGTCTCTGCATTTCCTATTGACTCACGACTAGAGGGAGAGTCTCTGCAGTTCCTATTGACTCACCACTAGAGGGAGAGTCTCTGCATTTCCTATTGACTTACCACTAGAGGGAGAAACACAGGAAACACACGGAGGGAGAACAGCAATTAAACAGACTGCAGGTAAGGTTGCTTGAGACAGTGGCCCCTGGATTTGGGACAAAGGGTGGGCCCTGGATTCGGGTCAGACGGAGGGCCCTTGGATTTGGGACAGAGGGGGGGGGGGCTGGATTTGGGACAAAGGGGGGTGCTGGATTTGGTACAGAGGGGGGGCCTTAGATTTGGTACAGAGGGGGGGCCCTGGATTTGGGACAGAAGGGGGGCTGGATTTGGGACAGAGGGGGGCCTCTGGATTTGGGACAGAGGGGGCCCCTGGCCTTAGACAGAGGGGGTCTCTGGCCTTGGGACACTAAGGGGGCACTCTGTGCTTCTAGCGCCCGTTATTGTAGTGGGCTTAATGTCTAGTATTTATATATTTTGGCACAAAGTGTACTTTAACAAGATAACAGAATTGTGTACCTAGTCTGAAGATTTGACTGATATTTTGCAACAAAAAAGAAAAATCTAACATTTGCAAAATGTCCCATTTTTGTGAATTTTAGTTTGTAGAAAGGGTAAATTTACACACAAAAAACATATTGTTTTTAAAAGCTTTGGATCTCCAGGGTACATCAATACCAGACCTGCATATTAGAAGCCACCATCTGGCAATAAAACAGCTCCACCTGCAACTATCATAACTAATGATAGAGGGTACAGATCTGCATAGCTCTGAGTTTGTGTGCAGCCTGGGCTTAAAATTGATGGTGCTATAAACTTCAGAACTCACATCTCTGCTGTTGTGAAATTGTAACATTTGTAGAATTAAACATTTCATCCCCAGAAGATCTGCCAACACTAGTTCATGCCTTCATCACATTATGGGAAAATGGAACATCTCGCTATTGCAGCACTGCCAGGCTGCTTACAAACCAACCGCGCCACTGCCACATAACACCGATTGTGCACTCCCTTCATTGGCTACGCATAAATTCAAGGATCATGTTTAAAATTGGCTTGCTTACATAAAATCTCTGCACAATTTAGGCGATGGATTCATGAAAGAGTTATTACAACCATTGATACTCCCACAACCTCAGATCAGCAGGTTGAAATAACCTAGTCATCCCCAGAGTCCACCTAAATCCTTTGGTCCCAGAGCCTTCTGTCATGCCGCACTAACTCTAGGGAACTCCTTAACCCAATCAGTGAGAGCTGCTCCATCCCTGGAGGTGTTTAAATACAGAGTGAAAATCCACCTTTAGTGTAGCATTTGCAGACCTGTAGATTGCAACCTCTGTGACAAAACTTCAGCCTACCGCCAATTACTGAATTCTGAGACATGTTAAACTCTTTAAATCCCATGGGAGAAACGTACTTTACAAATGTTATTGTTATTTATACACAGCGATCATATCCCCACACAAGCACCCTTTCTATAGTGTGTGTAATTGTAACTTTTCCATTCTCTCTGCATATTCAAGCTCCCCCAGATATTTTATTAATTTAGTTGCCTTTCTCTGAACCCTTTACATTTCCAAAATGTCAATTTTGTACACAACATTCCAAAACTGCACCACATTTTCCAAATGATGCCTTACCAGTGCTTTGTAAAGAGGGAAAATAATATTTTTTTCCTTTGAATCCACAACCCTCTTAATACAAGGCTTTAAGTTATCCACTAAAACTCAGAGATCCCTTTCCAACAGGGATTCACTTAACACAGAGTCATTGATAGTATAAGCAGCACAAGGCATTATAATTCCAAAAAACATCACCTTACATTTATCAACATCGAAGCTCATCTGCCACTTAGCAGCCCAATTTATCTAGATCCGCCTGCAATAATTGTGCATAACCTGTAGCTTTTAATGGTCGACAAAGTTTTATGTTTTGTGCTGACAATACCCACTTCCAAATCATTAATACACAGATAAAATAGAAGTATCCCCAACACAGATCCCTGTGACACACCCCTTAGAACTTTTGTCAAATATCCATCAACTAATTTTCTATCCCTATACAAATCTGCTACCCTAGCACAACAGGCCTTAGTTTATACATAAGTCACCTATGAGGGACTGTATCAAAAACCTGCAAAGAAGCATCTTTGCAGTTCATTTCTAGCATGGATGTAAAAAAAAGTAAGTAAACAATTTCAGTCTGGGGATTTGTACCTGTAACTTCATGGACTGTGTGTTTCTAAATTTGAGAGCTTTAGACTGCTGAGCCACCACAGCTGACACAAAGATAAGACGTACATTTAGAAACTTTATCTTTAGCTCTGAACAGAATACTGGCAACAACATGGAATCCATCTCAGAGGACGCGTCGGAGGAGCGAGAAACCAGATAAGTTGCTTAACTTCATTCCCAACTCCTGAATGTTTTATTGAAGAACGAAAGGGAAGACACTTTACTTCCCATTCCTCAATAAAAGTGAATATCAAAAAGTGGTTTTAACCACTGGAGATACCCTTTAAGGAGCATCATTTACCAGCTAGTTATTGTTTGTGTTTGTGGGGAGCGGGGTGGGGGTACAAATCTGGAACATTAATTGCAGATGTAGTGCCTGTTTTACAACTAACCTGCATGCAGGATTCCTTATTGTGACATGTCTGCAGTGGTTGTTAAATCAAGTAATAGTACCAGCAGTAATTATTTTTGGTAGACAGCGTGAGTTGGAATATTTTCACACTTTAAGATTACAGACCAAGTACATTAAAGGGCAACTAAAGCCACAGAACAACAATGAACCAGAAGGCAGAACACCTTGATATAAAACCAGTAATCTGTGTCCTACCTCTCATTTTGATACAGGCGCTGGGAAATTTACCTAAATATCATATGGTTTGTGCTTTATTTCTCAGCATTCTAGTATCAGACAGTTTGGTCAACGACCATTATGTTCTGCACATGCTCAGTTCTTAGCTATGGCACAAACTTGTTACAGTTGGTCACACCCATTAATAATATCTAGCCAATCCTTTTACAGGACAGATAAAGAAGGAAGCATGTGACTGAGGTCAGGAGGTGTGGTCTGACACTGCACATACACACAGTTACTTCATCCAGTTCTTAACAGGCTTTGATTTACTTTAACAGTTTACTAAAGTGCCATTTTATAGTTTATTGGTATTTTTAGGGGGATTGTTTTCAGATTCTGGAGTATAAAAATTAGGTTTAGTTCTCCTTTAAGGGTCATATTTATAATGATTTAATGCTATATTGTGATTGATGTCCACATATTTTTTGACCATGTTGCAAAATGCAGATACTGCACAATTTTTCACAAACGCAAGGTATCACCCATTGACCTATATTTTACTTGACTATATCCTAGCATTATTATTATAGAGGTCCCAAAAAAAAAATAATCACAAAAAATATTTTTAATCAGAATACTTTGCCTGTTCAGACTTTTACTGTGGTATTGTTGATATTTCTGTTTTGAATTATGGTCATAATAAGGATTGCCACCTGTTCGGGCTTTTTCTGAACAGTCCGGGAATTGACCCTCCTGTCCGGGTTTAGGGTCCTCTTTGTAGCTTGTTTAAGTTTGCTCTGGCCAGGAGATATTACAAATTTACAATGAAAAAAACAAAACAAACTTCCTTTGACTTTAGCCTCAGTCAGCTATCTGGCCATGTCTGCAGAGTTTCCCTGGGGGGGGGGGGTTGGAAGGGGGGGGGGGGGGTGTGCAGTGGCAACCGCGGCTGAGGTCAACAGCTTGAAAAAGTACAGGAGCACGCTGTTACTGTGGAGTGACTGGTGTCAGTGGAGAGAATTATCAGATCAATGAGAAGCGATGACTTAGAAAAAAATTTAATTAAGACTCTAGGGCTGTATCTATAAAGGCTCAGTATAGCTGGCTTTCAACCAGGTTGTAAAATTTACGCCTGAATCGGTTTTTAATGGCGATGATGAACAACAACAGCCATGCCATAAAATACCAATACTGCACATACATTCCTTACAATACCAATGCTATGGGCCACAATGGTATTGTACAGTATGTCCGCAGTCGTATACCAAAGGGTTTATAAATATAGCCCCTAATGTCCTATTGTCATTCCTTGAACAGAACTTTTGCATAATTAACTTATTTTATGTGGAAAGACTCCAATATCTTTTTTGATAAGTAAACATACATACATTTGCATACTGTATATATTTGCAAACATTCAAATTTATGTTACGGTGGCTCAGTGGTTAGCGCTGATGCCTTGCAGCGCTGAAGTCCTGAGTTCGATTTCACCCTTGGACACATCTGCAAGGATTTGTATGTTCTCCTCCGGGCACTCTGTTTTCCCCCACTATCATAAAGACATACTGATAGGTTGTATGTGTCAAATAAATGTGCTTAGATTGTAAGCTCTTCGGGGAAGGACCTGATGTGTGAATTGAGTAAATAATTGTAATGCGCTGCGGAATATGTAAGGCTATACAAGAAATAAAAATACAAAATACAATACATACTACTGCATTCATGCAATGTACACCCATTCAAACATGTAAATACATTTAAACACATATAAACGCCCATTAACACACATGCAAACATATTTACATGCTTTTAAACCATTAATCACACAAATGCAAACTAGCAATTCACACATTGTGACACATTCAAGCAAACACATGCAAATCCAAAACATACAAACACATTAACTGTGGTCTTTATACAAGTGCCTTCTATTGAAAAGAGCTTATACCTTTCAAACAAGCCTAGGAGGATGTCTCTAGATTTTCTGGACCATAAGTTATAAGCTTGTAAAGTTACAATTTCCAGACTGCCCTGTCTCTGAGTCTCTGTGACAGGCATGTGTTATAAGCTGTCATAAGCCCCACCCCCACAAATAGATCTTTTCTGAAACTTTTTTACAGACTTGTAACCATTCCTCTGCCTTTGGACACCTTACTGAGAAAAACTATGTTTTGGCTTGTGGCTAGCTTTAAAAAGGATTAGTAAGTTTTGAGGTGGGGCTTATGATGCAGCTGATGATGCTCTATCCCAGCAGTGTGCATGTTCTGACTTTGGAGGAGGAATAGTGGTGCTGGTTATACTGCTGTAACCTTTGGATAGCTAGAAGCATGATCCTGGAGTCATTTTAAAGGTAGGAGTGTGCCCTTAATAATAAAGGCCACTTTTATGGAAACAGTTCTCCTTTAACATACACACTAATGCATATGTATTTACACACACATGCTCATTCACACATACAAACGTAGGTACACTCTGCAAAACATATTTACACACACAAACCTAAGTTACACATATACACACCCATTTACATACACGCAATCACATTAACATACTTACATAACACATAGACACAAATTCACAACAATCCAAATGCATGGACAATTATACACAAATGCAGTTACACATCTGAAAATTAATTTACACATTCAATTACTTGCAAGCAAACCCTTTCAAACACACACCAACACATTAACATACTTACACAATCGTTCACATGCATACAAACTCACATATACATACCCAATAACACATACATACACAACTATTCAAATGCATGCAAAATCATCCACATACATATACACCATTCACTCATCTACAAACATATTAACATACACTCACCCATTCATACAATTACATTCATTCAGGCACACTGACACCAATTCACAAACATACAAGCCCATGTGCTCTCTTACAAACATAGTCTGTATAAAATATAAAAAAAAAAGCCAAAAACATAAAGTGTGATGTCATTTCCTTGCGTTATCGTCAATTTACAACCGTTATCGATAATTTACGATTGTTATCGTTAATTAACGATTGAAAATGAACAATTGCTAAACCGATACCACACCATTATAACTATGGCCTTTTTTCCCCCCATAGTTTTTTCTCCAATGTAAACAGCCCTAACTTGTCTAATCTGCCTGCATATTCGAGCCCCTCCATTCCCCTTATTAATTTAGTTGCCCTTCTCTGAACTGCCTCAATTTCCAAGATGTCCCTTTTGTATATGGGATTCCAAAACTGCACCGCATATTCCAAATGTGGCCTTACCAGTGCCTTGTAAAGAGGGAGAATAATATTTTTCTCTCTTGATTCCATTCCCCTCTTTATACAAGACAATATCTTGCTAGCTCTAGCTGTTGCTACCTGGCATTGTTTGCTACAGCTAAGTCTGTTATCTACCAGAACCCCCAAATCTTTTTCCATTACAGATGCACTTAACACAGAGTTATTTATGGTGTAGGTGGCACAGGGATTATTAAATCCCAAATGCATCACCTTACATTTATCAACATTAAATCTCATCTGCCATTCTGCTGCCCATTTTAATAATCTATCTAGGTCTGCTTGCAGCACTTGCACATCATTGGAAGTTTCCAAAGCTCTGCATAGTTTAGTGTCATCGGCAAATACTGAGACCTTGCTCTCAATACCCCCTTCTAAGTCATTTATAAACAGATTAAACAGAAGCGGCCCCAGTACAGAACCCTGAGGCACTCCGCTTAGAACTTTAGCCCACATAGATGTAGCTCCATTAACCACCACTCTCTGTTTGCGGTCCAATAACCAGTTCTCTATCCATGAACAAATGTTTTCTTCAAGGCCAACAGTCCTCAGTTTATACATTAGTCGCCTATGTGGCACAGTATCAAAAGCTTTTGCAAAATCCAAATATACCACATCCACTGCTGTGCCTGAATCTAGCTTCTTACTCACTTCTTCATAAAAAACAATTAAATTTGTCTGGCATGATCTATTTCTCATAAATCCATGCTGACTACTACTAATAAGACGATCTCTGGAAACAAAGTCAAGGATATGATCCCTTAACAAGGTTTCCATCACCTTCCCTACCACTGATGTTAGGCTTACAGGTCTATAGTTTCCAGGCTGTAAACGACTACCTTTTTTGAATAATGGTATTACATTGGCTTTTTTTCAATCCAGCGGCACATCCCCAGTCAAAAGCGAATCTGAAAAGATGAGAAACAGTGGTCTAGATAGAACTGAACTAAGCTCCTTTAAAATCCGAGGGTGCAATCCATCTGGTCCTGGCGCTTTATTGATATTAACCTTGTCTAATTGTTTCCGTACCATATCCTCTGTTATCCAATGTGAAAACTCTTCATTTCTTCCTTGCATATTATTACAATCCCTACTGTAAGGACAAGGATTCTAAAAACCGATGTAAAAAAACGGTTTAGCAGATTAGCCTTTTCGGCATCCTTTACTACCACCTCAGCTCCATTATTTAATGGTTCCACATTCTCAGTCCTCATCTTTTTACCATTTATATACTTAAAAAACATTTTGGGGTGGACTTGCTTTGTTCGGCAATCCGTATTTCATTTTCTATTTTAGCTAGTTTAATTGCACTCTTTATTACAGCTTTTGTACTCCCTGTAAGCCTGTTCAGGATACTACACACCTCCTAAATAAACTAGCTGCCATTGGTCATATACAAGATGGAACCATTCTAGCCTCAATGGATGTAGAAGTTTATATACCCTTTATATTCTATACCAACATTCCACATGATGATGGTCTTTCAGCTTGTCTGGTAGCAAAATATACAAATTTGTTTATGGCAAAATTAGAAGAAAACATCCTCTCAACATGCCCCATCAGACCCAGGGTCTACTTTCGCTATATAGATGACATCCTGATCATTTATACAGACAGAAATATGCACTTGGAACAGCTTAAAAAGGACTTTACAAACAAAAAATAGTCAGTCAACTACAAAAACCCAAATCAAGAAAGTAATCAGCATCACCAGAACCAACATGCTACAATACAAACATACCCAAAAGGAAAGCACTATCCCATTGGTTGTTACATACCACCCCCAGATAGAAATACTCAAAAAGATAGCCAAGAGACTCCAACCCATTTTACAAAAAGGATGAAAGTTTACAAGAAATATTCCCAGATCCTCCTCTCTTAGCTTATCAACAACCATTTTAAAATTTTAAGAAGCTCCCTAACAGGCACCACACAAAATGGAACATCTCCTAGTTTACAGAAAAAGTGTGAAACCTGCAAATACATCTATAATGGAGACAGGATAGCAATGCCAAGCTCCCAACATTGGTTTGAAATAAAGGGAACTTTCTGCTGCAAAACATCGAATGTTGTATATGTGATTTTATGGGCTAAGTTCCCCTCAGGACTATAAGTAGGAGAAGCTGGACAGACCCTGTGGCAAAGGATAAACTCACAACAACAGAAGAGATGTGCCTGTGAGTGACATTCCTGCAGCCAAGGACACAGCCTTAAAGACCAAAAAGTCACGGTGCTTATGGAAAATTTTAAATCCCAAAATGAGATCTAATAAAAAGGAGAATTTGGGACTCTGGGCTCTGTACTCAACAATGACGTAAATGTCCTGTGCCACTATGTTTCTAATCTAAATCTACCATGAAAAGAATCAGATTAAATTCCTCAAAACCACCCAAATGCATAAATATCTCATTTATACCAGAACCTTCATCGACACTTAAGGTAAAGTGTGTCTGACCCTTTGTTTAACCTGCGATGCTGTGACACCTGGGAGTGCAGAAAGTATTCCTTGTTTCTTTGATTTTTTGGGCAATACTATTCATATAGAATGAAACTGCAAGATACCTTCTGTTATAAGAATACTTTGTTCCATTTTTATGTTCCGTGGAGGGATTTTTGCTCCTTTTGGCCCACCTAACCTTAAACTATATAGCTGCCTGTTCAAAAAATATAGTATGAGGCAGGGCACTGCTCTATATGTATATATAAGGTGCTCTTCAAACTAGAAAAAACTTTTTATGTAAATCGGATATAACAAAAAGAAAATGTTTGAATTTTATATATAACTATACATGCTTGAGTGCCTCAAACATTTTCTTTTTGTTATATCCCATATAGCTGCCTGTTAAATTGTGCTCCCAAGTCCTATCCCATAGAGCCATGAATCTGTATCTTGCACTGACGTGTTCTAACAAGATCGAAACATGCCATGTCTGCTGGAAAGATGAATGGCTCTGTACCATAGGCTGTATTGCATGTTAATAAGCCAGTGGTTTTGGGCACATGCTTTAGCCATAGGACATAAAGGAGAAATTTTGCATATCTCCGCCCCTTACTCTGGGATACCTGAGAGTGAAAAATAATTTCTTGTTTCTTTGATTTTGTGGGCAATGCTATTCATATAGCATGAGACTGCAAGTTAACGTCTGTTATAAGAAGGCTTTGTTCCATTTTTATATTCTGTGGAGGGCTTTTTGCTCCTTTTGGCCCACCTTATCTTAAGCTATATAGCTGTATATTCTGCTGTGATCATTAAAGGTATATTTAATGTTTTATTTACAGCAGCTAATGCCAGGCATGAGGACAAAATATAACCTCTGTATAATGTCATTAGGTCTTTGCGTTCTTGTATAAAATTATGTGCTATACAAAATTGTATCATGTATTGTTGTTATGACCTTACTGGCGTGAAGGTTCTTCGGGTGCGCACATAAGTCCACATGCAGCACGATCTGGTCACTGCTAAGTGTGCCGTGGGTCCCAACCTGCAAAGGAGGACGTCCTCCTTTGCATACGCAGCCACGCGTGTCGCGGCTGCATGACGCAAATGGGTCTTTTTAAAGCCCCCTTTTTCCTTTCTGCTTTTGCTGCCGGATCAGTCTAACTAGCCTGTGCTCAAGCTCTTGTTGTCTTGCTGTTTTCTTCTGGATTTTGACCCTTGCCTTGTTCCTGACCAGTCTGTTTGCTTGCCGTCTGATTTTGACTCCTGTTCCCTGACCACTCTTCTGCCTCCTGACTGACTACCTTTTGCCGACCCAGATTGCCCAACCTTCACCAGCCTGCTGCCTCCCTTAGACTTCTGCCTGTCCCCTGACCACTCTGCTGCCTCCAGACTTACTACCTGTTGCCGAACCAGATTGCCTGACCTTCACCTGCTTGCTGCCTGCCCTGATCTCCATGTGTTCCTGGACTTGTTTGTTTGCCACTAGTCCTGACCCTGGCTGTGTTTCTTGGACCTGTCAGGTTGCCCTACTGGTTGCTGTCTCCACATTAGGTGATTGGGTCTAGTGGTTGTCTTTCCTGGGGCCGTGACCTGGTACCTGATCGCCGTGTAACATCCTCATCACCAGAGGCTCTGGAGAAAACTGGCAAGTGCTTAGACTCTGTGCCCAGGGAGTTCTCCCATAAGATTCTCTTCCAGAAAACCTTAACAATTGTATTATGCCTAAAGAAGATTAAGTGCTCAGAGAGCTTGCATTTTCTCATTTTAGTTAGCGAACAAAAGGTTTTTCTTTATATCCAATATGTCTTGCTAATTATCTCTATAACATTGTTTAGCAACCAAAGTGCATTTCCTTCATTTATACTAACACATTCTAGGTATATACTAGGCAAGGGCCATGGGCAAAAGGGATTGAGCCATCTTGTGTATGGGACATACTGAACTCAGAGCTAAAACTGCCCCAAGATTGAAGAGAAGCTTTGCTTTAAAGTTTTCCTATGATGGTCATTTGTCACCTGTTATACACAGTGGGTATTGCACATGCCCATAAACTTCAGATTCTTATTGATTTTACTGGCTAACCTTGCAGAATGTCATACTTCTTCAAGTGATAAGCCTGTTTTTTCTACACATTCCGCAGAATGGCTGCAACATCTACTGCATATCTATTTATGAAGCACAACTGATGAACGCTGCTCATATATGAGATTTCTTACACAAATATCAAAAATATTTCTACTGTATAATAAAAAAGTCTAAACTTACATTTATATTCTTAGCAAAGCCCTGCATTTTTTGTGTTTTTTGTCATCATCCTATCAAACACACATGGGATATTGAAATCTAGTAATGTATACAGACAGATGAAAGAGAATACAGTGGCTTCTCTACAAGAAAGTGATTGTTTTGTCGCCTCATCCCTTTAAAAGTCAGCAGACATAAAATCCATAGGCATGCTGCCTGGTTAGTTGGCAGATAATTGACATGCATGCGGAAGGTTGTTCTGTTTTGTATGTACCTATGCGGTAAGCATCTAAATTAATTTCTAAAATAACCATGAGTATTATATGTAATCAGGAAAGTAGTGAGGTTCGTATTTTGGGTAAACAGATTAGAATTGATATCACTAATTATGGTATGTTAGTAAAATCCAAAGCTACTGATTATATGTTTAGCTGCTTGTGCAGGCCCATAGGACATAAGGTATTGTATTTAGAGCACTGCGCTATTTTCAAAAATTTATGGAAAGGCGGCTAGAAAGCTTAGGGAGAGGGGGGCGAAAAGGAGCATAACAACCTGATGCACAACCTGATGTGATGTAGAGTTAATGTGGGTTTTACATTTATTTTAGGGGTCTGTGCCATTTCCATATGTTTTTGGAGAAACACCTTCTTATAACAGAAGGCATCTTGCAGTATCATGCTATATGAATAGCATTGCCCACAAAATCTACGAAACAAGAAGTAATTTCTTACTCCCAGGTTCCCCAGAGTAAAGGATGGGGATAGGGACATAAAGTATTATTTTATAATATAATAATATCTCCACCCTTTACTCTGGGGAACCTGGGAGTAAGAAATGACTTCTTGTTTCGTAGATTTTGTGGGCAATGCTATTCATATAGCATGATACTGCAAGATGCCTTCTGTTATAAGAAGGTGTTTCTCCAAAAACATATGGAAATGGCACAGACCCCTAAAATAAATGTAAAACCCATATTAACCCTACATCACATCAGGTTGTGCAGTTTTTACAATTATTTTAGCGATGTTGAATCTCCCCATAAATGACCATCATGTTATGGTTATAGTTCTCACAGCTAGGGGCCTCCCAAATCTTCCTTTCCCCATAAAACAGAAATGCCTGAATAGCAAATATAGCCCAAAATATCCACTAAATATCACGTCAGGCAACAATTATCTAGCATCTTTACGTAGATTTAGAATAGCCTAGTTAAAGCATAAACCTGAAAGCAATGAAAAGTATAATTTGTCCTGCCCTTCCACTTAAACTACTGCATATTCTAAACCATAGGGTAAACCTTTATATATAATTGCCATATACACTGCCCCATATGTACATACATACACACATTTTAAAGCCAATTGTAAAATTACACAATGCAGTGCTTGGCACTTTATAAACAATATATAGCAAGGGAGAGGCAGACAGAGACAGAAACAAGAGAACTGTAATACAAGCTGAACTCCGAATGAAGCTGCTCTTGCTATATTTGAGTTTAGATGATCTGTTCCATTCAGTGTGGTGCATTTTTATTGTTCTGATAGCACAGATGCAGTATTCAGTGGTTTAGCTGGTAGTGAGACGCCGTCATTTATCCAGAAACAGACAGCCAGGGGACCACCGATCAATTTGTAATTTTTCTCTCTGCTGCCAGTTGAGCGAACGCCGACATTAAATCCTTAGGAAGCCAAAGCAGCTCAGCTCAGAGTCTTAAATTATTCAATTAATGTGAGGAGGTCTCTTTTTTTTTTTGTAATAAACGAGCTTTTGATGTGACGGGTTTGATTTCTGAAGAGAAGGACAGAGGGTCAGATGAGATGTATAAATCATATCAAACATGACATTGAATGCAGAAAGCTGGCAGGACAGTAGCAATCAGCATCTCAGAGAGAGCCATCAGCCATAGAACACTCCTTTACCGCTTGTAACAGTGTCCGAGAAATCAATACCAAGGTAATTGTCAAATAGAAAAGTAACTAAAGCAGCATACGGAACAGGAACAATACAGGACACTGAGTGTGAAAAACGACTACAAAAGAACGTTTACCTGTTGAATTAAAGAGATGGCTATGAGCAAATGACACCGCAGTTCCTAATAACTATACTTAAATTGCAGGTAATTATAAACTCTGGAAATGCATTTAGGAAAATTCCACAAATATATAAATGGCCCCATTTTTTACTTATTAGAAAAATAACTGGAAAATTGTATTAGTAAAACACTAAAAATGTTCACATTTAGTTGTAACAGCAGGCCAAATAGAAATGTGGTTACTTTTACTGATGAAGTGATGGAGTGTTCACTCATTGGACATTTATATACATCATTGAATTGGGAAGGTTATATATTCATTGTAAGAGTAGTGTTTCTACAGCTGCTGCCCCACCCCCCACATGACCTCCTCCATTAGCATGCTCTCTTACAATTGCACACCCATTAAATAATGAGGCAAATGCAGCCATTGGAGGTAACTGACTCATGGCAGAGAAGCTTGTGCATAGTATTTGCAGTATTTTCAAGTATTTTAAATAATAACAGGGTTATTCAATAAAAGGTTTAAAATGGTGCTAATTTTGCCCCAACCAATCAGATGTTAGTTTTCAAATGTTAAATAGGATCTGATTGGTTGGGGCAAAATTAGCACCATTTTAAACGATAAGAACTTTTATTGAATAACCCTGTAATTCTTTACACATATTATTTTAAATTAAAAAAATGCAAATACTTAATTAAAATGTATTATAAAATGCAAAATCATTTTTAGTCTAATATGTTAACTTAATTATGTAATGATGAACCTCAGGGCATGAAAAATTACTTGTTCTTACCTAGTATTGAAGCTTTACCAATTTAAATATGTCTGTGAGCTGCTTTATCTGACAACTCTCCTGATCCGCTTCAGCCCTGCTCCTTCTCTGCGATAGGGCACATTAGCACCCGTGTCAGAGATGGGGATGAGTCAATGTGTTAAGGGTAAATAAGAGCTTTACTCTACTCTAACAGGCTCATTTACCCAGAGCAGCTATTGCTCTGGGTAAATGCTCTATTCACTATTTAATATTGCATTTGCAATACGGCTGAGGGGTTTTAACGGATGCTATTTGCCTGCGTTAAAATTCAGCGACAAAACTAGCGCAAAATTGAATCACGAGCGTCCGATGTATGGGTGATTTTTGCATAGCCCACGCATCTGGTGCTAATATGGACTTTAAGTCACGCTAACCATTAGCGAACAGGTTAGCGAGACTTTAACTCCATATATTTGCCTGTAAGAGTTTTAAGTTGCAGTAGCACACAGATGTTTTTTTAAAGATGTGAAACTTTGGTTCTTCATGTCTTTTTTAGCTTAGTGTTCCTTAAACTGTAAAAGTGCTGTTACCTGAGGTGGTTGCTCTTCTCTTCCCAAGTGTCTTTGCTGCTACCACCTTTAAATAAACCCAACTCTTTAAAGTTCTTTTTGTATTAAAGCTTTGTCTACAGGGGTTTATGTGGTGTTCCAAAGTGTTCTTCGCTCTTTTACACAGTAAACTACGCAGTTTATATTGTGTCCAGCATTTTCTGTGCACAAGTTCCTCTTTTTATATCAAATGCTTAGAGCTATCAGAAACAATCGTAAGTATAGTGTCGGTTGCTGGAGGCCTAGGATAATAGTGATATTGCCTTATATGGTAATAGAACATATTCAGGGGTCATTTACAGTAACTTGAGAAACATTAAGTGACGTATAATCAATAATTAATATGTAATGAAATGTAATGAGAAGTATGTTATATTATATTATATTATTATATGTTATATTATATTGTATAATCCAGTCATGTGATACGTATGTAATGTCAACCCAGATGTACCTGTTGCAATAATGATGTGAGGGTATAACTAGCATGCCCTGGATATGGGAAGTTAGACATATGCTCTCATCTTGCATGAATACACTGTCTATTCTGTAAGATATCTGCCAATAAATCTTATTGGAGCACAATTTTTGAAGTTTTGCCTGTGGATTATTTTTGATATATCTCCTGGGGGTAGCAGTTTGGTCCCTACACTTGTATTGACTATCGAGCTCTCAATAAAATTACTATTAAAAAAAGGTACCCCTTGCCTCTCATATATGATCTGTTCACGTAAGTGGAGGGGGCTAATGTTTTCTCTAAATTAGACCTTAGGGGTGCTTATAATTTAGTTCCGATAAGAATAGGTGACGAGTGGAAGACGGCCTTCGATACCAAGAATGGGCATTATGAATATCTTGTTATACCCTTTGGCCTCAGAAACACCCCTGCAGTCTTCCAGGATCTTATTAATGATGTTTTTAGAGAATATCTTGACAAATTTTTGGTGGTTTACCTTGATGATATTCTAATATATCACCTATATACTAAATTGGAGAATATCTGATATAGGCCTTACCATGGACCCTTAAAAGGTTTCTGCAATACTAGGGTGGAAACTCCCCACCACTCTTAAAATCTTACAGAGGTTTCTGGGATTACCCAATTTCTATAGGCGATTAAAGGCTATGTCCACCCCGAAAATACATTTTTAATATTCTGCTCCCCCATGTCCCCCCGCCCCAACCGCATATTTTTTTTTTCAGAAAGCCCCCCAAACTCTTACTTACCTCCCCTCGATCCTCCGCCGCACTGCCGGCCCTCTGCTTGCGAGAATGCAAGCAGAGGGGCGGGACCGGCAGTCGCGTCTGTGATTGGCTGAGCGGCAGCCAATCACGGACGCGGCTGCCGGTCATTCAGTGCAGCGGGGGAAAGCGGAGAGGTAAGTAAGAGTTTGGGGAGCTTTTTAAAAAAAAAAAACATGCGGTTGGGGCTGGGGGACATGGGGGAGCAGAATATTAAGGGGTTTTTTTGCTAGGGGGAGGGATAGTAGAACGGGAGGGAGAGGGAGGGAGAGGAGGGGGGAGGGGGGGGGGAGGGGGGAGAAGGGCTGCAGCACGCATGGCAGGAATCTCCGGGAGGCCAGGTAGCAGGCAGTGTCCATATGGACCTGCTAGCCTCCTGGTGGGCAGTTTTTGGAACTTTGGGGGGGGGACTACAGGAGAACCAGATGGAGTTGGGATGTGAGGTAAGGATTAAACTACACTACATGGTGGGGCCAGTAGTTGGGGGGATTATAGTTTTGGGGGTGGTCATGCCCTTTAATTAAGAATTTCTCCTCTATGGTTTCTCCTCTCACCAACATGACTAAGAAGGGGACAGACCCTTCTTGCTGGTCAAAGGAGGCTTTTGAGGCATCTGAAAAATTAAGAAAGCTTTCTGTGCAGCTCCCATACAAGTGCGTTTGTGTTGAAGGTGTATGCTTCAGAGGTTGAAGTGGGTGCCTTCTCATCACTGTACTCTGGATCACCTGAGCGTCTCTCTCCTTTTTCTCGAGGAAATACTCGCCTGCTGAACGCAATTATGATAGTGAGTTACTGGCCATTAAATTGGCATTTGAGAACTGGAGGCACTGGTTGGAGGGCAGCACACCATATTAATGTCTTTACTGACTACAAAATCTGGAATAAATTGGTAATGCCAAAAGGTTAAATTCCAGACAAGCACGCTGATCACTATTCTTTTCAAGATTTAATTCTACAATTACCTACTGACCTACAAAAGATCCAGTCCCCATAGTCTCTCCTCATTGCATTATAGAGGCACTTACTACCGACCAGTTATTTGATAACTTTTTTGAGTTATTGATTCCCTTTCAGGATGAGGTACCTCCAGGGAAGCCTTATAAGTGTCTTTTTGTTCCTCTTCCTTACCGCCTGCAAGTTTTATGCCAATTTCATGATTCCAAGTTAGCTGGCCACCCAGGGGAAAGGAAAACCCTCGCTCTGTTAACCAGACACGTTTGAATGGTACAGTATCTCTGAGCACAGGATAATTAGCTTAACTGGTCTTGGTTATTAGCCTTAGCCATCAAGGTGGTGACTGTAGAACACATTTTAGATAGATGAAGTTAAAGGCAAAGGATCTACAAATGGCACTCTTAACCAGAAAAAAATGACAGACCAGATCTTTTGTCGAACATGACCTTTAATAAAGTTACAAAATCAGGCTTTCCATATAAACCACATTTCCTAGAAACCCCTAGAGATGTATAACTAAAACAGATAGACCGCAATACAATATAACATTTCAGGGGTATACTAGTCTGATGAAGATCATATATTAGTCAATGAACAAGACGTCTGAGATTATTTTAGGCCTTTTAAGGGCACCAAACAACCCTTCTAGACCATAGTCCAGCTTGTTGATGATAAACATCAGTGTCCCCTTTAACCAGTCTCCAGACGATCAGGGTCTTATCCATAGGCAAAGACAGGTGATGTAAATTGGGGCATTGGCACTGAAGTTATACTCAGGAACTCCAGGCATTGTCTTTCTTTTTCTGATGACATAAAACCATGTTGGAAATTTGCAATTATTTCAGGCAGATGTATTCAAAATGGGAAGTAAAATGGCAGATTACATGTAAGATAATGCATTCGGGCAACACCGCTTAATTTAATAAAATATTGTCTTCCATTACGAGGTACATAAGAATTATATAAACTGCAAAGAATTGAGAGAAAGGGAAGTAAATCAATAAGGGGAAGGAAAGAGCTTGTCTTTGTTGAAAGATTAGATATATATATATAATCTATAATGTATAAATACATAATACATATATGGCCTCCTTAACGAAGGAACGTGACTGGTTCAAGAGAGGTGTTAAGGAGGCCATTTATGTGAAAATAAAGAAACCAAGCCTAAATAGAGGTGGGGGGGTTCGACACCATCTGTCTGCCATGTACAATACTGTTTTGACACCTTACTCTGGGCGTTCCTATAACACCTTTTAGCCACTATCCAATCACACCCTTAACACCTGGCTGTGATATGCTAATTTGGATTTTCCAGGGTACATAATTGCCACAGATTCTTGTACAAGTCATTCTGAATTGAGAAAGCCAGTCGGATGACTAGCGAAACGTCTTCAAGAACTACATTTCAAGTCCAGTTGATCTAATTGAATACAACAGATAATGAATGATATGATACCTGTAATAAATGGCCGGACGGCCGGGTACTCACAGTACGCTTTTAGGAGGAGGCTGACAGTCCGGAAGGTGCAGGATACAGAGGCTGCTGGGAAATGTAGGCTGGATACTGGAACAAGGTTCGGCTGGGTACTGTAGGCTGTTTACTGGAACAATGGTGCTGTTGGGAACTGTAGGCTGACTGCTGGAACAATGGTGCTGCTGGGTACTGTAGGCTGGACCAAAGGTGCTGCTGGGACCTGTAGGCTGGACCAAAGGTGCTGCTGGGAACTGAAGGCTGAATGCTGGCAAGGTAAGTAACTGGATGCAGGCAAGGTGAGACACTGAAACAGGCAAGATAGGTACTGGATACAGGCAAGGTAAGTATTGGATGCAGGCAAGGAGCAGGATCCAAGGCAGGTAAGTACAGGAGCCAGGGAGGTAGCAGAATGCTACAATCGGGCACCGGGTCCAGGAGGACACCGGCTTTTCAACTTTCGCGCCGCCCGGCGTGTCGGCGGCGTGACGTCATGACGTCGACGCCGCCCACCCGGAAGTGCAGTGCGGCGCGGGACCGGAGCGGCAGGTAAGTTCGTGACAATACCGTAACAAAGTTTCCAGCACCTTCCCTACCACTCATGTTAGGCTTACAGTTCTATAGTTACCAGGTTGGGAATGACAACCTTTTTACTATTGATATATTTAAAAAAACATTTTGTGGTTAAACTTGTTTTGTTCTGCTATCCATATTTCATTTTCTATTTTAGCTAGTTATATTGCTTTCTTGCACTCCTTATTACAACTTTTATATTCCCTGTAAGCCTGGTCTGTTCCCTCCGATTTTAAAATTTTAAGTTAATAATATACAAAGTGATTTACAAAGAGCTACAGTAGATAATATCCTTTAACTTTGCTATTCTGTAGCTTTCGGCATTACTGTACATTGCCAACACCTTATCCTTGTGTGTGTCTAAGACCTGGTAATTAGCTGCTGTTAAAAAAGTCTCAAAAACCCTACTATTCCTGTTCTAAAGCAAATTACATTGGTTGCGCTGTAAAGACTTGCAAATGTCTGCCCCTGCCACAAGCACAGTAACAAGTAAATGCTTTCTATATCAGTGTCTAAATAATTCTTCGACTTCAGTTTTCCTTTAATTTCTATGTATTAAAACTGCGGATTAACACACAGAGCAACCATGTACTGTATATTAGATTAACACTCACAGCTTTCAAAGCAGATATATCAATCCTGGGTGCTAAAGTGTAGTGGCAAACAAATCTTATTAGAAAAAGAGGACTGTGCACACCAGACTTTATTGCAACTAGTGTTTATTAATACAAGTAACAGTGTAAAAAAATATTAAAAATAATTAAAACTACAGATTAACACACAGAACAACCATGTACTATATTTTACACTAAAATACATTCAGAGAAGCTGTAAAGGAAATCCTTAGCCTGATAACAATATTAATTGGGTCACAAAGAGTTAATTAAAATGAGGCAAACATTTTTCTACAAAGATCTCAGTAATTAGAGCACATAGAATGATGGGAGATGGCTTTATATAATTAACCCTATGTGACCTAGCATCATAATTAATGGTGTTATTAGAATGAAGGTTTCCTTTAATCAGTAGCTGCTCTTTGGGAAAGGACGGCTCCAGCGCCCAAGTCTGATGCATCAACTTCGATGTAGAAGGGAAGACTAGGATCTGGAAGTACTAGAACTGGTGCAACAGCAAAGGCTTCCTTGAGTCGTTTGAAGGCCTCGAGGGCTGCAGGGGTCCATGAATGAGGCCTACCACCTTTACTGATGAGGGCTAATATTGGAGAAATTATTGACGAGCCAATTGTGCTGCATAGGTAGAGTCAATGAAATTTCCAGCGGCACCAGAATCGACAAAGGCCTGGGAGGAAGAAGTTTTACCATTACAAGTGATAGTAGCTGGCAGAAAGAGTTTTAATGGTTCAAATTTGGCAGGAGACTTAACGTTACCTAGAAGGAGCTCCTCCTTAACTTCTAGGTCCTGAAGTTTCCCGACTTCTGGGGACAATTTTTTACAAAGTGTCCTTGCCCAGCACAATAGAGACAAAGTCCATTGGTACGTCTGCGTGACTTTTCCTCGGGGGATAGATGAGTGCCGCCAATTTGCATCGGCTCTTCACCTGTAGATATGGCTTGCGGAAAGGTCGGAGCAGGCCTAGGAAAGGTCTTAGGAAGGCTGGAACGGGCTGCAGACCTTTCTGCCTGCCGTTCACGGAAGCGGGTATCGATCTGGATGCATAATGTAACCAAGTCTTCCAATGGGACAGGTAATTCCCTGGATACTAATTCGTCCTTGAGGCGGTCAGAGAGTCCCTGCCAAAAGGCTGCAGTAAGTGCCTCATTGTTCCAAGAAGTCTCTGCAGCAAGGGTACGAAATTCAATAGCATATTGACCCACAGAACGAGACCCTTGGCGGAGCTGCATCAAACGTTCTTCCTGGAGCATCGAAGACCTTGCGGAACATACTAAGGAAGTCAGTAACATTATAGACAAGAGGATCGTCTTTTTCCCATAGGGGAGAAGCCCAGGCCAGCGCATTGCCCTCCAACAAGGCGATGATGTACCCAACCTTAGCGCGATCCGATGCAAAATGTGATGGTTGAAGTTCGAATTGGATTCGGCACTGATTAATGAATCCACGGCAGGCTTGGGCATCACCATCAAACCGTGAGGGTGGAGGTATGCGGGGCTCTCTCCGAAGAGATGGATCACCGGATCCGGACGTTGAAGGGGGTAGCGTAGAACCCGGAGCAGAGGCAGCAGCTGGGGGTAGCCGGACAGCAAGGGTATCCATAAACTGGGCCAACTGGCCCTGATGGTGTTCAAACAGGTCCATGCGTTTGGACAAAGCCTGGAGAGTTTTACTCAATTCTGCCATAGCCCCCTCAGGCGTTTCCATGGCCCGATTGTACTGTAATAAATGGCCGGACGGCCGGGTACTCACAGTACGCTTTTAGGAGGAGGCTGACAGTCCGAAAGGTGCAGGATACAGAGGGCTGTGGGAAATGTAGGCTGGGATACTGGAACAAGGTTCGGCTGGGACTGTAGGCTGTTTACTGGAACAATGGTGCTGTTGGGAACTGTAGGCTGACTGCTGGAACAATGGTGCTGCTGGGTACTGTAGGCTGGACCAAAGGTGCTGCTGGGAACTGAGGTTGTATGCTGGAACAATGGTGCTGTAGGGAACTGTAGGCTGACTGCTGGAACAATGGTGCTGCTGGGTACTGTAGGCTGGACCAAAGGTGCTGCTGGGACCTGTAGGCTGGACCAAAGGTGCTGCTGGGAACTGAAGGCTGAATGCTGGCAAGGTAAGTAACTGGATGCAGGCAAGGTGAGTATTGGATGCAGGCAAGGAGCAGGATCCAAGGCAGGTAAGTACAGGAGCCAGGGAGGTAGCAGAATGCTACAATCGGGCACCGGGTCAGGAGGACACCGGCTTTTCAACTTTCGCGCGCCCGGCGTGTCGGCGGCGTGACGTCATGACGTCGAGCCGCCCACCCGGAAGTGCAGTGCGGCGCGGGACCGGAGCGGCAGGTAAGTTCGTGACAATACCGTAACAAAGTTTCCAGCACCTTCCCTACCACTCATGTTAGGCTTACAGTTCTATAGTTACCAGGTTGGGAATGACAACCTTTTACTATTGATATATTTAAAAAAACATTTTGTGGTTAAACTTGTTTTGTTCTGCTATCCATATTTCATTTTCTATTTTAGCTAGTTATATTGCTTTCTTGCATCCTTATTACAACTTTTATATCCCTGTAAGCTGGTCTGTTCCCTCGATTTTAAAATTTTAAGTTAATAATATACAAAGTGATTTACAAAGAGCTACAAGTAGATATCCTTTAACTTTGCTATTCTGTAGCTTTCGGCATTACTGTACATTGCCAACACCTTATCCTTGTGTGTGTCTAAGACCTGGTAATTAGCTGCTGTTAAAAAAGTCTCAAAAACCCTACTATTCTGTTCTAAAGCAAATTACATTGGTTGCGCTGTAAAGACTTGCAAATGTCTGGCCCTGCCACAAGCACAGTAACAAGTAAATGCTTTCTATATCAGTGTCTAAATAATTCTTCGACTTCAGTTTTCCTTTAATTTCTATGTATTAAAACTGCGGATTAACACACAGAGCAACCATGTAATGTATATAGATTAACACTCACAGCTTTCAAAGCAGATATATCATCCTGGGTGCTAAAGTGTAGTGGCAAACAAATCTTATTAGAAAAAGAGGACTGTGCACACCAGACTTTATTGCAACTAGTGTTTATTAATACAAGTAACAGTATAAAAAATATTAAAAATAATTAAAACTACAGATTAACACACAGAACAACCATGTACTATATTTTACACTAAAATACATTCAGAGAAGCTGTAAAGGAAATCCTTAGCCTGATAACAATATTAATTGGGTCACAAAGAGTTAATTAAAATGAGGCAAACATTTTTCTACAAAGATCTCAGTAATTAGAGCACATAGAATGATGGGGATGGCTTATATAATTAACCCTATGTGACCTAGCATCAGGATTAATGTGTTATTAGAATGAAGGTTTCCTTTAATCAGTAGCTGCTGCTCCTAAATTAGAATCTTTCTTTCTTATTTTTTTTTTTTTTTTTTTTAAATCAAACTGAGAAGAATATCACATTTGTACAAGGATGGGGGTGATTGTTGCATCTCATACAAAACTGGCTTAATTATTGGATAATTATTTGCCTGTTAGTGGAAACAGTCTTGTTACAGAGGGAATACCGTCCTGCTAGAAAACACTACACAGTTTTGTATTTTGAAAACAATTTCAGCACAAGAAAAACATGAAAACGCTAGATAATCTAGCTGCTTTGTCTATTGTGCTCCCAAGTCCTACCCCATAGAGCCATGAATCTGTATCTTGCACTGACGAGATCTAACAAGATCAAAACATGTCATGTCTGCAGGTCAGATGATTGGCTCTATACAATAGGCTATGTTGCATGTTATTAAGCCAGCGGTTCTGGACACATGCATAAGACAAGGGACATAAAGGAGAATTTTGCATATCTCCGCCCCTTACTCTCGGGAACCTGGGAGTAAGAAATTACTTCTTGTTTCTTAGATTTTGTGGGCAATGCTATTCATATAGCATGAGACTGCAAGATGCCGTCTGTCATAAGAAGGTGCTTCTCCATTTTTATGTGCAGTGGAGGGCTTTTTGCTCCTTTTGGCCCACCTCTCCCTAAGCTATCTAGCTGCTTTGTCTATAGCAATACTGTATAAAGAGGTGCAAACAAGAGCAGAACTCGGAAGATGTCGGTATTAAAACATAACCAGCCACCTGTATTTGTGGATTGTTTATAACACTGTATTGAGTCCCCCGTTTTTGACTCCAATATGAACATAAGTTTTGACTTTAGAGCTAGTTCTTGGCCATGTCTCTGTGTACACCCAAGTATATTGCATACCGTTTGATTCAGGAGAGGCTTTAACATTTGTGTTGATTTCAAGCTGGTTTACTACAGTGTGATGAATATCTGTGGCTGGGTATCTGAGGTGTGATAAAAACTTACCCCGCTCATTAAAACCTGGGGGTATGCAGTTTCTGAAAATGTCTCACATGTGAGGTAGTGTAGAGCAGAATGGATATACATTTCAATTTTGCATAAAATTCTCTGTTTAGTTCCATATGTACAGAGCTTCTAGAAACAATATGAATTTTGAGCGTAAACTTATATTTTTTTACAAATAAAAATTAAATGAAATGAAAAGAATAAAAAAAGAATAATGCTTGCACTGAAAGGGTTATTTTTCTTAAACAGGTTTAAGTGAACCAGAAATTTATTTGCAAACACAAACCCAGCTAAACAAATAATTAACGATAGGTGTACCCCAAGTGATTTGCACTTTTTGGGACGCTGCAAA
This sequence comes from Hymenochirus boettgeri, assembly GCA_019447015.1. Classification (NCBI taxonomy): domain Eukaryota; kingdom Metazoa; phylum Chordata; class Amphibia; order Anura; family Pipidae; genus Hymenochirus; species Hymenochirus boettgeri. The sequence continues at coordinate 151,464,155 of CM033475.1, read as the reverse complement.
TAAATGAAAATATTTACAATATGCTATATTATCAACCAGTCCAGCTAACTGTCTACAGGAATCAAGAATGTTCTTCTGTGCCCTGTGTCCCTAAATTAATTAATTATCTTTCTCCATGGGTCTACTTTATCTAAGTCACAAGCAAAACAAACAGACACACACACATGCAAATATTCTGTCCTTAGCTATGGTAGAAACATGTTACAGTTGGTCTCACCCACTAATAATCTCTAGCCAATCCTTTTACAGGACAGATAAAGCAAGGAAGCATGTGACTGAGGTCAGAAGGTGTGGTCTGACACTGCACATACACACAGATACTTCATCCAGTTCTTAACAGGCTTACATTTATTTTAATACAATTTACTGAAGTGGGATTTTAAAGCTTATTGGTGTTTTTAGGGGGATGTTTCCAGATTATGAAGTATAAAAAATTGGGTTTAGTTCTCCTTTAAATGAAGGGGAATATTAATCGCAAAGAACTAGTGAGAGAGGATTGTAATACCTGCATCACCTTAGCTCATGTTTATGTAGGCAAAAATGCCTTGTAATGGATATAAATGCAAATATACTAATACACAAAACAAATATACATAGAAATGTATTTCTACAACGAATAAATGTCACATATCATTTGACATAAATTAATTTATTAAATTTATTTAATCACACATGAAATGATGAGTTAAGATAAAGTTTAAAGTAGACTACTAATATCAAAAATATTGGAATCCAATCCTTATCACAAAAAGAGCCCCAAAAAACCTATTCACCAAAGGCTTCGCAGCTGATATTGAAAAGGATTTTGTTTTTACATGTTGGTGTGAGCATCACTCATTTAAGCAATAAGACCAGGTCCCCAGCAGGTGGTAAATGTTTGCGGTAAAAATTGAAAATGAATATGAAGGACTTGTTTAGTCCAAGTCACTATACTTGCCGATGCAAGAAGAAAGCAACATAAGTGGTTGAGGACCACAGGTTCAAGGAGCAAACTCATGGGTAAATTTTTAAATGGCAGAAGTACAATGTGTAAAAATGTGTTAGGCTAAAGTCTAAGGCTGTCACAATTAATCAAAAGAAACAGCGGGTTTTTAGAGAGTCAAACCAAGGGGATAATTTATGTTCATGTAGTATGTGCAACATAAGGCAAACTAAATGGAGACTTACTAAGGGTTGGACCACACTACAACGCACCGGAAACACGTGCTATTGTGCACCTAGTGTGGCCAGGCCAATTGCCCAACACTAGTGTGCACTTTTAATACACAATCAGATCCCCGCACAAGTGTGGCCTAGCCCTAAGAGAATCCAGGAACATTTCAGAGCCTGTAGAAATCTAGAGGTGTTAAGGAGTGCTACTGAAGCTATGGCCCAACATGTGTTGGAGACTATAGTTCCCTTCCCTTTATGGGGCTTAAGTCATCAAATGTTGGGGAAAGAAAAGCATTATTGAGAAATTTCAAGAAAGAGCTTTTTTGGATCTATAGATTGCAGACCATGTAACCCCAGGGGTTACACAGTTCTCTTGAATCCTGTAAAAGTATTAAAGGCATAAAATGACATCAAAAGAGAACAAACTACATTTGTTTATAAGAGAGATTAATTAAAGGTTCTGAGTTATATAGTGATGTAAAAAATGACCATGGAAATTGTTCCCTTAAAATGAGTAACAAGCCATGCTCAACAGCTTAAGTAAACTGGTGATATGAATAGATTAAATGAAAATTAATATATATTCACTGTCTCTTTAAATCCTGATGGCTTTTCAGGAGGGGACAGTCAAAAAGAAACAAGTCCTGACAAAGCCGGTGGTGCCTTTTAGACTTGTCAGAATAGAAAAATGCTATTAGACACAACCCCAGTTACTTCGCCAGCCCTAAAATTCATCATAGCAATGCATACTGCATTAATTAGCAATCGGTTTAGAAACTCTCGTGCATATGTTGATGGAAAAAAAATGTCACCTTACTGGCACAAAACTATTGCATAAACATTTAAATAATACAGACAATTGGGCACCTGCATATGACTAAACTGAAAAATGCATATTCAATACTACTGTGCCATAAGGCCATTATGTACTTATAGTACCCCACAGAACAGTCTTCTGGGCCCTTAATAAGTATTCTTCAACAATTCAGTAAGTTGGTTACATATGCTAAGGTAATTAACAGCAGAAAGTTCACTTTTCTCACCACTGAACGACAAAGCTACTGTATAAACATCTGAATATTCAAAGACCTGCAATACATTCTCTTGGGCACTTAGTTATTCACTGAACTGTGGTACATATGCTGAAGAAAATAATTGAAGAAATTTTCTATTTAACACCTCTGTGCCACAAGGCTATTAAGGAAAACTTTCAATACTTATAACACACTGCAATACAGTCTCTTGAGCACTAAATAGTTATTCTCCAACAGTTCAGTACCTTGGGTACAAAATACTAAGTTAATTAATGGTAGAACTACAGTTGTATACCATGACTTGCGACAGCTTCTAATACTGGTTTGCTTACAAAAGCAGTACACTATGGTTCCAAATCCAGACTACAGTATATTTAATTGTCCCTTTAACTTCCCTTTAACTTATTAGAGAACTTAACCCATGTTTCTATACTCCATAATCATAATTGCGTGTGAAATGAAGCGCATTTCACCATGCATTTGCGATCTGATTCTGCTAATATTCTATTATTGGAATGCAGGTTCTTCACAAAACATTTTGTCCGAGCATTCGCTGGCCAGCCACATTGTGATTTAGAGACGGCCGAACTTCCTTAAGTTTGATTCGTTTTCGAACCTTTGAACTTCAGTCAAAGTTTGATAGCTTGAAAATGGACCCATTTAAGTCCAATAAAATAGCAATGGTACATGGCTCTGGGACCTGGGAAATGGTCTGAGGAACACACCAAAACTTTAAATACTAAACTTTCCTCACGATTGAGCTATTTTCGATCTTCCACATTGAATTTTTGAGGGTTACTGAAATCTATTCACCGGATTCAACGGTTAGCGAACACCATATATTTGGGGATTATCGATGAATGCCAAATTCGAGGGTTACGGCGCACTTAAAGGGCATGTCCACCCCCAAAACTATAATCCCCCCCACTACTGGCCCCACCATGTAGTGTAGTTTAATCCTTACCTCACATCCCAGCTCCATATGGTTACCTCACATCCCAGCTCGCGGAGGCCTCCTACTTGGCCTCCGCGAGAAGTTTGGCATGCGTACTGCAGCCCTTCTCCTCCTCCCTCTCCCTCCCGTTTTGCTATCCCTCCCCCTACCATAAAACCCCTTGGCCCTGTAATAGTATATGTTCCCCCAGCCCCAACCGCATAAAAAGAATTTTAAGAAAGACCCCAGAACTGTACTTACCTTCCCTCTCTCCACCGGCATTCTGAGAAGCCGGCAGCCACGTCCGTGATTGGCTGCCTCTCAGCCAATCATGGACGCGGCTGTCGGTCCCTCCCCCTGCTTGCAGTGTCTTGCAAGCAGAAGGCCAGGCCGGGCGTCGGAGGAGAGAGGGAAGGTAAGTAAACATCGGGGCACTTTCTTAAAACTTTTTTAGTAAGGTAAGTAAGGGTGGACATGCCCTTTAAGTCGAGAGTTAATTAACGAATCAGATCTGGAGGGCCAACATAGTGGTCTGGATGCCAAAATGACGTGCCAGACAGTGCTATGTAGCCCCTCCATTACAGTGCACTTCTGGCGCTATACATGCCTGGTGTCCATTGGAATGCTTCAAATCCAGGGGAAAGCCCATTCATTTTTGATAATTATTGAACATGTAAATTGATGTTCCTCAACTTTAGCGCTCCATAACCTATGCAGAAAATAGACTAAGAGGAGTGGTCACCTATCCCCTCCATTAGCGGAGCTCCACGTCATCAGCCTTTCAGCATGGTGCCGCAGTCCTTGAAAACATATACACTGCAAACAACGGGCTTCAAGCTGGAGGATTTTAAAACTTCACCTTTATTTGTAAGCAATTCTGATTGGATACATTAAAATTATTTCAGAAAGAATCTGAATAACCAATAAGATTCTTTTTCAATCAGAATTGGTTACAATCAGATTGGTCTGTTCCCCAGGCCATTTCCGAGGTCCCAGAGCCATTTACAGTAAGTTACTGTATCATTTTTTACAACATTTTTCGAAAACTCCTTACTATATCCTTGTGAAGGTTCTCATTCATCCAGGTCATTCTATATCTGTTGTATTCAATTAGATCAACTGGACTTGAAGTTTAATTTGAAGTTTGTTTGATAGTTAAACTACAGCTTCGAGCATTCCTTACTAGAAAAAGCGTTGTTTTGATTTTCTGCTGTAATTAGACAATCGTTAGTATAAAACAATGGTGTTGTAAGGACACATTCATTACTGCCCTTAAAGTTGCAGTTTAAAAAGAAAGTACCGGTAATTATATGGGTTTCTTAAAGGGCATGCCCCCCCCCCCCCCCCAGAACAATGCATGACGCAGACTGCACATGCCCCAGACCTTGATGAGGACAAGGAATCAGCATGGAACAGACAGCTCACAGACAGCTTGGAGTCTTCAGTTTCCTGGACTTTGAAGAGGGTGAACCATAAGGAGCAAAGATGTAAGGTAAGGTTTATTTTAAACGAATAAGTGGGGCCAGTATGGGGTTAAATTATGGTTTTGGGGGTGGACATGCCCTTTAATTATAAATTATAACACCACAGATACATGGTAGTAGAAATGTAAGACAAGGGAAGCATATAGCTTATTGACTTCACATACATTTTTTATTCCTATTAAAAGAGCTATAGCATCCAATTATTAACAATATACAGGTGTATCTGGCATTCCTCAATTACAGGCAGATTAGACAGATGTTCAAAGATCTGCACAATACAAATGTTTTGCAGCAATGGTGATGCTAATTTAACACAGTCGGACCTTAAAAAAATCAATATCACCTCAAAAATTGTGATTTGTCGGGTATGATCTCTACTACACTTCTATTTAAAGAGAGGGGGGAACTATTACAGGGTTCTATACATTTATGAAAAAAAACACATTTACAACTCATGTGGACATGGAGTTGTAGAGTTTTATTACTTAACTTAGCTAAATTTCATCTCTGGCTCCAGGTTTTGGTCAAGGAGTGTGAATTGTATAGTCTTGTATAGTCTTCTTCTTTTCCTAGACTCTGGAAAGACATACAGTATGCAAAATAACTGTACATATGCAAATGTAAAGCAAGAGTGGATTGCGAAAGAGAAACATGAATTATTGAGCAATCATTTTAGATTTTTATTCAAAACTTTTTTTTTATATTTCCATAATGTAGGATTTCAGAGTCTTGTTTACAGAGTAAGTATTTCGAACATTTTTAAAATCTCCCTTTACTTAGTTGAGCAGAGCTGCCACTGTTGGTTTATATATCCTTGGTTTGCTACCTCTACTTTGCACTTTGCAGAGTCTATTTTAATGTGGATAACCTGTTCAACCTAATGAGTCCTTTCTGAGAAAAGATACAGCTTTTGACTTAAAGAGCATCTGTACTGAATAATAGGTTATTTTAAATTAACCATAACTGGAAACTATTATTCTTCCTAACCACCACTGTATAATTTTTTTGTTGATCTTCCCCCTATTATCCAATCTAAAACTTCTTATATTTCAGCTGTCAATCAAGTGCCTTGCTCTCAAAAACTTTTCTTCTGTGAGTAGTTTTACTGTAGCTGGAATGGTGACAGAGTTTTGACAGTTGGAATGCTGTATGCTGTGTGCAGGCTTGACAGTTGGTTTGTGGGATAAAAGTCAGGTCGGATGGAAGTGGGAGTGGTTAAAAGAGGGAAAGGGGATACTGCTCCTAAACAAAATGTGTGCTGGATTGAAGGCATGTAGCAACATACACAAATCAGAGTAAGTGCTACTTACATGTATTCAATTATAGAGTAGGATGAGGCAAAGTCATTTTTTTAGTATAGTGTCCCTTTAAAGAATTTTAGTAATTTTAATGGACAACTGTACTGTAAAAATATACTTTAAAAATGAAAAGTACCTAGGGCAGACATATAGGATTGATTATCCCTACCTCTCAATATTGTTTTGTTGAGTAGCTGTGGCAATGGAAAATTGACTGTTTTTGAAAAACTTTATACACAATTTAGTTCTCCTTTATGGGCTTTGTAGTTTTGTGAATATTATTGAATTTTAAATAGCAGAAAAAACAAACCTAAATGGATTGTCTATTATGCTATTATGTAACTATTTGTGCTCTAGTTATAATGCAATTAACAGTTTAATATATATAATGTGACCACCAAGTACAAGCACCAATAAGTGGAAGAACTTATAGGTACAGTGTTCTCAGGTTTAATTACAGATTGGCTAAGGATCATCAGGAAGTGCAATATGTCAGTGTCCTTAATACCAGACCTGCAACTTTAATAATGTATTACTACCCTACATGGTGCCATGGTACCAAAGCTGAACCAAGTCAGCATGCTAATGGGCAGTATATTACCTATATAGCCATAAAAGCCTGATTTGCAGAAAGCAAACATTAAACTGTATATGGTAACAATGTACAGTAAGAATATACTATATATCACTATATTATATACATTTGCTGCAATACGAAAATTTAATTAAAAAAGAAAAAAAACATGGTTTGGGAGAAAATTACACATTTTATCAAAAAGCTGCCGCACAAAAACTACCAAGCATCTGATTTAGGCGACGTGAACATGAATCGTAACTAGTGACCCACACTAAAATGAGACGCAGAATTTCTTCTTAGAAAAACAGCAGCTGCTTCAATGAGCCATCTAGTATTATTTATTAGGAAGAAAATCAAGGAAGTAAACAAGAATGAGCAGAGAATGAGAGCAGAATCAGGAAACCGAGTAATCATCACCAATTTAGGAACAATGCAGTTGATAATTATAGGAGAGAGACATGCTAGCACCTTGCTGCTTTTATGGAAATGTGATGGGATGTTTTGTGATTGAAAAAAACTCAGTAATGTATGAAAAGTAATACAGACTAAGGGTACGTGTTCAGTACCAATCTGCCAACAAATAGATCTCATTTTAAGGGAAAGGTGTAAATAGTACTGGTGATCAGGATCTCTCAAAACATAGTAGAAAATCTGTCATTTTTTTAACTTAAAACAAAATGTATATTTTATTATCTCTAAACTGACTTTACCTTTAGACTGACACTTTCAGACCAATACAGAAATGTATTATTTGTATGCATGCATGTATATTTGTATCTATCTGTATAATGGCTTGCACTTATCCCCTTGTTTGTACACTCTGTATTTTATAATGTACAGTGTTTCGTACCCAAGTGGAGCTTTATAAATAAAATTATACATACATACATATATGTTTATTTATAAATCACCTCTTGGGTACAGAGACAAATACAGACAAATACAAAGAAATGATATACAAAAATAATAATAACAATAATTATTATTATTATTATTATGCCCCAAAGAGCTTAAAACATATAGATGGTGGGGGGGGTTGTAGAAAGTGCTTGTGTTAGCTTACACAACTACCAGGGGGGCAGACCCTGCACCTGGAAGCCAAGGGGGCCCCATATTCTTATTTCCCCTATGACAGATACAGCCTTTTCTAGAAAATTACTGTAGATAAAACTTGGGGAGGGGCCCCATTATAGTTTTGCTGGGGTGGGTGGGAAGTGGCAGTGATTCCTAATAATGCCACTGAGCTGGTGCTCAGAAATGTTGATTTAAATGTATTAATGGATGTTTCCTAATGAAAAGAGAAAGGGGCTGAGTTCCAAAGGAGCAACAATATATAAACGTTTAAGGTGGGAGGGTGCAGTGTTGGTAGGAGTTTGATGGAGATTTTCTGGTGAGCAACGAATGGCATGTCTAGGTCATAAATAAATACATAAATAAGGAAGGCCGTGTGGCAGAATAGGGGTGTAAATGTTAAGGGAAAGGGTATGGAAATTATTTTAGGCCTGGTGGAAAGTTGGATGTTTTCTCCTGGGAGAAAGTGAAATGAACTGAACAAGTTGAGTTCAAGATACACTGGACATGACAATCTTAGGAGATTAATGTCATGACAGAAGGAAACAAGTAGACAAATTTAACTCCTAGGGGCATATTTATAAAGCAACGATAATATCGACAAAAAATTACCGCCGCACATCGCGGCCGCAAAAATAGCGCTATCGCCGTATAGCGCTGCGGTAATTTTAAGCCCCTTCGCGGCGATACTGTATAGTATCGCCGCGAAGGGACTTAAAATCCCTTCCCGATGCCTCTCCTAAGGGGGCGGGGCATATGCCCACCCCGCCCACACACCTCGCGGCGGCGACGGCGACCACCCGCCACCGCTTCCCAGCAGCCCCTCACGACCACCCGCCGCGCACCCCCTCCCCGGCATCCCCTCCAAGCCCCCCGCCCCGGCCGCTCCCGGGGAGGGGAAGGGAGGGAGCCGCTGGGAGGGGTGGAGGCTCCCTCCAGCAGGGCCCTGAGAGGGGCCTTTTGGGGCTTAGGGGGTGCCGCAGCTCGAACCGGGACCCCCCCTCCCCGGCCCTTATAAGGGCCCTTGCGGCACTGACAAGTGCCTTAGGCGGGGGTCCCGCAGCTCGAACCGGGACCCCCAGTGCGGCTCTTAAAAGAGCCCTTGGGTGGCGTCTTCTTTCTTCCAGTCCCGGCGACACCAGCTCCGCCGAGGCCGCCGGCCCCCGAGAGGTACCCCTGTGGCCGCCGGCGACCTCAATGAGCCGAGGTTGCCGGCGTCTTGATCCGACGCGACGTCTTCGGGCTGGCGACACCAACCCCACTCAGGTCGCCGATGCCAGGCAGACTCACTGCGGCCGCCAGTGAGCCCGCTGGCACCGCCGGCCTCAGCGGAGCCGATGTTGCCAGCCGCTTCTTTCTTCTTTCTTCAGCCATCTACTGCGATGGCATCTGAGTTCCCGGCGGGAAAGCTCTCTTTATATAGGTTTGCAGAAATCCATAATCCGTTTCTAATTGGTCAATTTTTTAATACTTGCTTTACATTAACCAATCAGATTTCTGGAAAGTTCTGAAATCTGATTGCTGCGGGACCCCTTAAGCCCCAAAGGCTCTTGTCAGAGCCGCAAGGGCACTTGTAAGTGCCGCAAAGGCCCTTACAAGGGCCGGGGAGGGGGGGTCCCGGTTCGAGCTGCGACCCCCTAAGCCCCAAAAGGCCCTTCTCAGGACCCCGCTCCCCCACCCCTCCCAGCGGCTCCCTCCCTTCCCCTCCCCGGGAGCGGCCGGGGCGGGGGGCTTGGAGGTTGCCGGAGGGGGTGCGCGGCGGGTGGTCGCGACCACCTGCTGCGGCCCCTTCCCGGCAGCCCCTCCTAGCCTCCCTTTCCGAGATTGCCGTGAGCGGGGAACAGGTTGGAGGGGCTGCTGGGAAGCGGCGGCGGGTGGTCGCCCGCCGCCGCGGGGGTGTGGGGCGGGGTGGGCGTGTCTCCCGGGGCGGTGCGACCACCCGCCGCGGGTTGCCTGCCATCCCCGCCGCGGGAGGTTAGTACGGCTGACTTCGCCACCTTCAAGGTGGCGAAGTAAAACAGCCGATACTAGCCGAGCGAAACCAGTACCGCCGCTTTATAATAGAAGCGGCGGTAACAGGTAAGTATCGCCGTGAAAGGTTACGCTTCGTTAACTTTTCGCGACCGTTTTCGGACTTTTATAAATCGCGGTAAACGCGATTTATGCGTTAATGTCCACGAAAACGGCCGCGAAAAGTTACGAACCTTTATAAATATGCCCCCTAGACACCCAACTGTGTTGGCGGACCACTTCGGACCTCAGGAACATGATGGAATATATTGTAAAAATTATTCTTTATTCAAACTTAAATATACACACTTTAAACTGGCACTTATGTACTCCGGGAGTCTTACGTGCTTCACGGTATCCCCACAGCTTCCTCAGAGACAAAATAGGGGGGAGGCTCCCACATCCTTTCCTTCTATTAATACTCAACGAATCACAATTAAACAACCAATTAATTAAATGATTATTAGAACACCCACTATTAACCCAGACATTAGCAGAGTAAACCAATACATTACAAGTGCATATTCATACGTACAAAAAAGCTGATGTGACAATATACATATTTCTGTGTACTATAAAAATAGCATCATTAATGGCAAACCAAAACATAAAACAAAAGTAACAAAATATTAATTGATTCATTTAGCATAAATCGAACTGAGGGATGTGGGAGACGCTCTCCTTTTTTGTCACTAAGGACCTCAAGAAACATGTAAGACACTCCCCAGGAGTACATATGTGCTGGTTTTAAGTGTGTATATTTAAGTTTGAATAATCTTTACAGTATATTCTATCGTGTCCCTGAGGTCCGGAGCTGTCCGCCAAAACACAGTTTGCGTGTCTATACAGTATATGTATATAGAGGGGATTTGGCCCCAATTTAAAGGAGTAGATAACATTTCCGGTTGATTGGGTGAACAAGTAGATTTGAGTATCATCAGCATATAAATTAAACATAAAGCAATGTCTCCAAAATAGGTTTACACGTAGAACAAGGGTCTGAGAAATTATTAATTATTATGCAATCCCAAAGAATGACAGTACGGGTTAGAATCTGAAAACACAGAATGCAATTATTTTTGTTTTTACTTAATCTACTGTTTGGCAGTTTGTAGGTATATAAATCACATTTATCATATATAACGTTTTAAGGAGAAGATGGTGCCCTTTAATATAAACATATTATGAGAGTTCAAAGGTGTTAATTAATCAAGTCCAATGTACAAATTCACATGTAGATGTTCAGATAGTAGTATTCCTTTATGTGTGTTTTACATTTGGTAGAAAGGGAGAAAATATAGAATGCTTTAATGCATGTTATATGTGACATAAAGGGACTTTGGTTGGCAGTGCTGAGATACATTATTGCAGGGAAATATTAAGTACCTAATGTTTACCAGGTATGTAAGTTCCATACACAAACTGCTATAATCAAAATTATTAAGGGCTATAGTTCACCTTTTACACCCCAAATGAAAAATTGTTCAGAGGTAAATCATCCCCAAACTCCAAAACTAATAGTTAGAAATCTGAGAGAAGTTTAACATTAAATTCCGCCTAATGTTCTGTTACCACTCTTTCTGCTTCCAAGTTCTTCCATTTAGAAGCTAACAGTCATGGGTGTAACATCAAAGCTAATGGGGTGGTTGGGAGGGGGGTTAATTTCCCTATATATGTTTTTTTTTGTTTGAGGGGTGAACGTGTCCTTTAAGAACTGACAGAAATTCTGCAAAAAATGTTACTGACTGGTTGGGACATCTGGAAAATTCGTTTTCTGTAGTCTTGTGTTGCATACATTGAAACATCCTAAGAAAATGTGTGGGTTTCCTTCTTATCCAAGGTAATGATCAAACCCTCTCAGTTCTGCCCAAGAACACATTGCCCACATGAACAATGCTCACTTTGCCATGAACAATGAATTGCATCAAGAAGTCCTCCAATTAATCAGGCAAAATAGAGACTGGAAATCACACAGAATGTTGTGGAAAAGAGCAGTTTATTTAAGCAGAGCACTTTTCCCAAAAAGCCAGGCATCGTTTGTTGATGACCTGTGCATTTGGAGAACCATGTCACGAGGAAAAACTGTGGCTCAAAGATCATAATATTAGAATAAATATGTACCCATAGCCTGGAAAACTCTCCAGATCTTAATCCGATTGGGAACCTGTGGTCATGGAGAAGTAACAAACAACATATTGTAATCAACACAAAGCACCCTCAGATGGGATTTGGCCCAGAAACTCAAAGCACTTACAAGGTAAGAATGTATCACCCTCAGATGGGATTTAGCCAGAAAGCCAGAAGTAATTAAAAACAAGGGTCATCACTGTAAATGTTACAAACAAGAAAAGATGATCGATGCACATTCCTGGGCCCCATATACTATCATAATATCTGTGCTAGTGCAAACAATAAAAAAAAACATAGGGGTTTTTAGTTACAATTTTATGCATAAAAGTGAAAAGCCTTCCAACCACGTCAAGGTAACCCCAGTATGGAAGGTCCTAACAATTTTGCCTTGGTTCATTTATCTGGGCTGACACTCCTCTGCTTGTTTGCATTTTTGTGGGAAGATTGTCTCTCTGACCTTGCATTGGATTAGTATTAAAGCCTTCAATGTTTTTATTGTTTGCACTAGCACAGATATTATGATAGTATATGGGGCCCAGGAATGTGCATTGACCATCTTTTCTTGTTTGTTCTAATGTTTTGGTCAGATCTGTAGCACTTCTACTATATATTATAATAATGTTGCCATAGGAGTACTCCCACAGCCCCCCTTTCTGACCACTGTAAAAATTGACTCTTTGCATACATTTATATCATTGCCAATAAAGCCTTTAAAACTTGATAATTGTTTCTAATTGTGCTTCTGCATACTACATACACTAGACATGGCAGAAACTGGTACGTTTTGTTCCGTTTTCGGATTTACTCTCGAAAACCCTGATGATCCGAAATTCCGAAAAACAGAACTTAATTTTGGGACTTCGGACCGCATTTTCGATAATTAGCAAATGTATAAGGTTATTTTCAGTAATCCTTTGGAAATTACCTTGAACGTTCGATAACCCTCAAAAATACGATCAGAAACTACATTTGAGTTTCCGATTATATTTTTTAAGGATTATCGAACATTCACAGTTATTTTCAAAAATTACCAAAAATAACCTCGTACATGCAATAATCGAGGGGTTCCGTGTCAGATCCGGGTCCGAATCTAATAGACACATATAAAAAATATTCTAAACACAACATTTAGGAGGGAATGGATATTGTGGTGGAATTTCCAATGATTTTTCTGTAATTTATGATTCAGCACAATATTGCTGTGTTGGTTTTTCGCTATTCTTTGTTTACACAAAAACTAATAAGGAGTATGTTTTTTTTAAATACTGGAAGGTACTTTTCCTTCATTATTGTGGAAATGCCACAGGGTGTTACTTTATTCCTTTATTAATATCAATTCAAAAAAGTGTTTAACAATTTTTCATGACCGAGTAAATTTCTACCTGAGGAAGACCTTCTCCCGAAAGGTTGTATGTTTTTTGCACAAATAAACTGACTTCATCACGTTAAGTAGTGGGCTCCTCTGCTATTCATCTTGCTTGAGTCTTGTGGCCCTGGGCGTGGAGGGTTGAGAGGATTGCACCTATTTGTCTAGCTAGTAGCCAACAGCAGTGTGCTGGAGTCTGTTCTTCAACTGTATTGATGTTAGACTATTATCATAACTACAAAAATGTATTATTAGTTATATTTACAGACTGAATAGAATAATTATTATTTAGACATTATTTTAATATGAGATGCAAAATTTTGCCAATGCTCTTAATCCGTAGCAATCAATCGGTAGTTACCTTTTACTGGTATACTACAGCTAGAAAACATCTAATGACTGCTGATTAAGAACACTGGCAGAATGGCGCCTATTATTAAATAAAGTCTATTGTTAAAATTGCAGATCTGGCATAAAATGGAGGTCTCAAAGATCAGATATAATTTATCATTATACAAATGAAGTAGAACAGAGCAGTCATGGATTACATTTTATAGAATAGTCATAAAATATTAAGAGTAAGAAGATCAATGGCATGATTCTTGTCACCTATTTAATGTAGAATGCATGATGACATTATAAGAGATAAATTAAAACTAAATGCTAATGATACAGTAACTCAAGTTAAGACAAGCCTGCAAGTAATAAAAGCCTAAAATGCTGTATCTTGTTTTTTTAATGTAGACATAGACCAAAGAATCAGCTTGTTGCCCCTACCCCTAAATAGACACAAACGCTGTGAATTTAACAAAAAACAATGGCAATAATTTACAAACAATACAATTAATGATAACGTAAAAAAAAAAACTAAAGGCATACATAAAAATAAAAAATGTAAAACGGTGTCTCTGTGTTTGGAAACTCTGGGAACTTCCATTTTCCCCACAATCGTAAAAACATACTATTAGGTTGTATGTGATGAGTGATAAGATTGTAAGCTTTTTGGGCCTGATGTGAATGGATACATTAAAATCACCATGGAATATGTACTGTAGCACAATAAAATAAATAAAATGCATGCATAGGCAGTATACAAGTAACAAATACATGAGCAATGGCTACATACATATGGACAGACATGTTGTGACTGACAATTTTATCCGGTTTTTCATCAAAATGAGATGAAAAATAAATGGGACATATCATTAAATTTTGGCTGACCTTGTGGACTTCAATAAGCCATGCATCAGATCTTTCTGAAATATTAGTGGTGCCATGTTAATTCCATCGGGCAGGTAAAATTGGTTTAATTAGTACACTCTCTGAATGTAATATGGGGTCTGGGTTGGTCCATATGTACCCAGACTAAGGAGGATAGAGAAAGATAAAAGTAAAATTGGTGTAATTGGGAAAACAGAAATGAATAAGGAAAAGAGATTGGAAGAAGCAAGATAAAAATTGGAAAGATTGGTGAAGAGCAGAAGATAAATTATTAGATCAAAACTGACAATGCAAAATATGATATGGGACTGGGGACTTGGGGGAAAGTAGGAATAGAAATACAGGTAAAGGGTAATAAATAACTAGAGCTCAATGGAATAAAGACATATGTTTATCTAGCCCAGGGGTACCCAACGCATTTTACCTCAATGTGCAGCCCCTGACCACCTTTAAATACCATAAAATAGATTTATAGGCCTTTATATGTTCTGTTCTAATTAAAATGTGGAGCAGGCTGAGAGTTTCAAATTGTCATTAATTACAAACTGTGACTCACAACGAATGCAGGTAATTTCAATTAGTTGGCAAACAGACCAGCAGCCCTAAACACAGACAATGGTTTGTGAACTGGATGACTGTATTTAACACTGGATTGTGAACTGAAGGGATGACCTTAAAATTGGTTTGTGAACTGGAGAGCTGACCTTAACATTGGTTTGTGAACTGGAGGCCGTTCTTTAACACTGGTTTGTGAACTGGAGGGCTTACCTTAACATTGGTTTGTGAACTGGAGAGCTGACCTTAACATTGGTTGGTGAACTGGAGAGCTGACCTTAACATTGGTTTGTGAACTGGAGGGCTGTCTTTAACACTGGTTTGTGAACTGGAGGGCTTACCTTAACATTAGTTTGTTAACTGGAGGGCTATCTTTAACACAATTGGGCCACATGTTGGGCCAGCCTTCTCAGCAATAACCACAATTCCTGCCTAACAGTTGACCCAGAGGGGAAAAAAAAGTATGGAAAAGGAGGGGGGAAAATCCGCAATCGGAAATATAATATCCCTGGATCAGCTCCAACTTTATGTATCAATACCAGTAACATGCAACATTGCTTGTTTTTAGAAACTCATCCAGTTTTTTTTAAAAACTATCCAATAAACCTGCCATTACCATGTCCAATGGAAGTGGAAGTTCAATAGTTTGACCATTCTCACAGTGAAAAATCCCTTCTGAACTTGAAGACTAAACTTATTTTCTTCCAGTCTTAAGGGATGTCCTCTAAAGTCTCATACACACGCTCAATTTTCCCATCAGGCGGAACCGCACGATCGATCGGAATTTACCGACATGTCCGATCATTTATTTGTCCGATAGAGGTCGGTCACGGCCGGCCGCCCCACACCAGTAGATATTTTCGGCCGACCGACCGAAAGTGCCGTGAATCGGTCGGTCAGCCCAAAAATATCTGCTGGTGTGTACCCAGTCTTTGACTCTGACTCTGAGATTTTAAATGCCATTCTCATCCAGTCCATTTCCTTCTTTATATCAGAATTAAGCCACATGAGTGTGAAATATGTTTTTACATTTATTTCCCAAGAATATAAAGTTAGATGAGAACTGGTTTAAAGCCCCTTTAAAACAGCCCACTTCTATTCAGTATCTTTACCTAAGAATATATCATCCCAGTTGATATGCTGAAGAGCTATTTTTATCCAGGGAAAATTTGCTTTCCTGAAATTAAAAATCAGTGCACTTTTTATGGTCACTATTCCCTAAGCTACCAGTTACCATCATATCTGAAATACGCTCTGTGTTGTTAGATATTACCAGATCCAAATAGTACCTTTTCTAGTAGGAACTTCAATCACCTGTGAGAGAAAATGATCATGCAGCAAATTCAAGAACCCAAAAGCCTTTACTGCGTTGGCAGTTCTACTACTCCAATCAATAACAGGGTAATGTAGGTCAACCATAATCAGAACGTGTGCCAAACTTGCAGCCCTTGCCATCTACAGGACTCACTTCCGCCGGATTAGCATTTGGTAGCTTGTATCAGATATCAGCAATAATTTACCCCCCTTCCTGTTTCCCAATTACATTCATATTGCTTTGCTTTAATACCAATATAAACAGTTATCTCTTTTTTAAAATTTTGTTCTTGTTTAACATAAATATATCTCTTCCCTTTACAATTTTCTCTTGCCTAAACAAGTAGTAAACTTCTAAATTTACAGCCCAGTAATGCAAATTATTTAACCATGTTTCTGTTATATCCAATCAAAACCATTATCTCCAATTCTCCCATTACCCCCCACCCCCAACCCAGCTTTGACATCCATTTTAGATTATGATCCTGTAATTTATTTACAAAGTTTAATATAGATGCCTCCCTATCCTCTATGCTAGGCACCCCCCCTTTCCTCACACCACTAGGCCATCTAAACCCTGCTTACCCCCTGTGTTATCTACCTCAGTGAGATTGTCTTTCCCCCCCCCCCCCCCACACATAGTTTAAAATCTCCAACTCTCTAGCCATCTTTTACCTCAAAGCAGCTGCACCTCTATCAGTGAGGTGCAACCCATCCCAACTAAAGAGCCTGTAGCCAACATGAAAGTCTGCCCAGTTCTCAAAAAACCCACACATTAATACTCAAAAATACTATGAAGAAGCACATTAGATTTAAGCACATAAATATTAATCTATCTTTAGCAATATTAGCCCAATATGAATCATCAGTGCCCTGAGGAAATATAGAGATATAAGAGAGAGGATGTTTTGCAGACTACTTCTAGCAATTTTTTGGGCTGACAGCATGCAGAGGAGGTGGCACGTACTGTAAAATCATCACAAAGCAGTGGGACTGGGGTGGCTCTGAAGGAGCTGTAAGAAGCTGTAGCAAGGAGTGGATGCTTCCTTACATTTTTATATCACTTCCACAATCCTTATAAACTCATTCCTGTGGGAGTGGCTAAGGTACCATCAATTTCTTACCTGTAAGTGTAATAAGTTACAGTATTACTGTGGTACAATAGGATGGAGGGCCCTGCCCAAGAGCTTACAGTCTAGAGGAGATGGGGATGAAACATAAGGTGAAGCAGATCAGTAGCTGTAACTAAGTTGTCAGTGGATTATAACTAGCGGGTCTGCAATAGATCAGTAAGAGGGTTAGAAGTGTCCAAGTACAGATTGTAACATTGAGGTGAGTTTTGAGGTTACATTTGAAGATGAAGTGATGGCGAGTGACGTATAAAGCGAGGAAAGGGGTTCCAGAGCAGAGGGGCAGCACAAGAAAAGTCCTGTATACAGGCGTGAGAAGAGGTAATCATACTAGAGGAGAAGAGAAGATCATTAGCAGAGCAGAGGATGGGTAGTAGTGTTTAACAGATCAGAGATGTATGGGGGGGCCGTATTGGAGAGAGCCTTGTAGGATAAGGTTAGCAGCTTAAATTGGATCCTTTGGGTAATGGGAATCCAGTGAAGAGATTGACAGAAAGGGAAGAAAATGAGCCTGGCAGCAGAGTTAAGGATTGATTGAAGGAATGCCAGTCAGTTGCTTGGTAAACCACAAAGGAGGGTGTTACAGCAGTCCAGCCGAGAGAAGATAAGGGCATGAATTAGAATTTTGGTAGTGTTCTTTGAAAGAAAGAGACAAATGTGTGAAATGTTTTTGAGCTGTAACCGACAGGAGTTGGGCAGGGTATTAATGTGGTGTTTAAAGGAAAGTTGTGAGTCAAAGGTTACTTACAGGCATCACACGTAAAGTGTTGGGGAGATTGGTGTGTCATTGAAGTAGATAGTATTGTTAGGTAGGGGGGTAGATCGAGAGGGTGGGAAAATGACAAGTTTGGTCTTATCCATGCTGTTTGAGGAAGCGAGAGGACATAAAAGCAAAGATGGCATTTAGGTAGTCATTGACCCGGGATGTCAGAGTAACAAGGTCAGGGGCAGAGGATGTAAATTTGGGTATCATCAGCATACAGGTGGTATTGAAATCCAAAGGAACTAATGAGCTGACCTAGCCCAAATGTGTAAATAAAAAAAAGAAGATGGCTGAGTACTGAGCCTTGTGGTACCCCCACAGGATGGGGGAGAGTGGTGGAGTTGGAGCCTGAGTGGGAAACACTGAGCATCCTACCTGAGAGGTTGGAGGACAGCCAAGAGAGTGAGGAACCCTGGATACCTAGGGATGATAAGATGTGAAGCATTTAATGGTGATCCACTTTATCAAAGGCTGAAGACAGGTCAACCAGAATAAGTAGGGAATAGTGGCCTTTAGATTTAGCATTAAGCAGATCATTAGTAACTTCCATGGAGTGGTTGGGGCGGAAGCCAGACTGTAGGTGATCAAAGAGGGAGTTGGCAGAAAAGTGATTTACCAGTTCAGAATACTGTAGACATGCCGTTCACTAGATAGAGCAGATGGATCCAGAGAAGGTTTCTTGAGAATAGGGGATAAAATAGCATGTTTAAATGAGGATGGAAAAGTGCCAACGGATAGGGTCAAATTAAAAAGAGTCATTAGGGCTGGTGTAAAGGGAGATGAGATATTGGGAATGAGAAAGGAGGGAATCAGGTCAAGGGGGCAGGTGGTGAGACGGGCTTGAAAGTCTATGTTCTGTAATATTGGAAAAACTGGTTAGAACAGAGATGGAGGTGGTGGAAGGGAGGCTGGGTAGAAATATAGATGGGACTAGAAGTTGGAGCCAGAACATGCAGAAAAAACATTTCTTATATTTTTTTCTGTGAAATAAGAGGCAATTTCATCAGCAGATAAACAGGGTGTAGGAGGAGGTGGTGAAGAGTTGAAAACTTTGAAAAGCTGTTTTAGATTGTGGGATTGTTTGGAAATAAGGGAAGAGAAATAAGTTTGTTTGGCTGAAGACAAAGCGTTCCTGATCCAGTGAAGAGAATTTTTGAAATGAAGAAAGTCAATGGTCTTGTTGCTTTTTCGCCATTGTTGCTCAGCCACACGGGACTGCCTTTTCATCTTTTTAATCTGACCCTTGAGCCAAGGTTGCGGGTTAATGCGACTAAGGTGAGAGGTGGTTAAGGGGGCAACAGTGTCAAAAAAGGAGCTCGGGGTCAGAAAAGGAGGCCATAATGATAAGTGGTAGGAGAGGAAGCGAGAGTGAAGAGGGGTCAAGGTTGCACAAGTCTCTGCGTCTGTGTGCGTAGGAATTGGGTAGTGGCTGGGATGGATGAAATAAGATAAAATTTGAGAAAGTTGTGATCGAATAGCAGAAAGGGAGAGTTAAAAAAGTTAGATAAGGAACATAGCCGTGTGAAGACAGGTCAAGTGTGTGTCCATTATGGTGAGTCTCTGTGGACGACCACTGAGAGAGATTAAGGGAGGAGGTAAGCAAGAGAAGTTTGGAGGTAGCAGAGTTGTTGATGTCAATGGGGATGCTGAAATCCCTGAAAATTACAGTGGGGATGTCCGTGAAAAGAAAGTGAGATAACCATGCAGAGAAATGGTTGAAAAAACTAGCAGTTTGGCCAGGAGGCCGATAAATAACAGCAATCTGCAGGTCTGTGGGAGAATAAATATGGACAGTGTGAGACTCAAAGGAAAGCTTGGATAGGGCAGGTAAAGGAGTAATGGGTTTGAAACTGCAATGCTCAGACTGCGGACTCAATCCCCATGTTGGATTCCAAGCCATGGAGTGTGGCTGAGCACAGCAGGTGAGACAGAGTTAGAGGGAGACAGCCATGTTTCAGTAAGACCTAGGAAGGTAAAGAAATTAGAAATGAAAGGGTCATGTATGTGTGGGAGTTTATTACAAACAGAGCATGCGTTCTAGAGTGCCCCCAGATAAGGGAGCTGAAGAAAGGGGCTGAAATGGGATGTTTATTACCTGGGTTTACTGTATTAGAGGATGAGTGTAACATGGGGTAGAAGACAGGGTGGGGATGGGCTGAGTGTACATGGGCAGAGTGAGAGAAGGGACAGGATTTGGGGAAATATACCCAGCAGCAAGCAGGGATGGAGAGTGACAGTAGGTGAGAGGGGGATTTTAGTTGGGAGCTTGAACTCCTGGTAATTGTAGAGGAAACTGAGGAGGATTTTAAAATGCCAAGCAGTTCATTATGAGATAGAAAGAGGATAAAATGGAGGGTGCAATGTAAATGGTCTTACCAACAATAGGGTGTTGCAATGTGGCGAAAGATTTGATAGAGTAGGATAGCAGCATAGTGATGAATAAGGTAAACTGGAACACAGTTGAGTGAGATGTAGTAAGGCAGTGCAGGAGAGAGTTGTTGGCAGAGTTATAAGGCAGGTCAAATCTGGACAAATTCTGGTGTTAATTCAGCCCAACACTGAATGCTGCAGGAACTGACCAATAAGAATTGTGGGAAGTTGTATGTGTTAACACAAAGGTTCTACAAAAAGTTGTATGAGCTTTATCACCATAAATGTCACATCTCACACATACTGTAGGTGTGTATTCGAAGGTACTTTCCATTGTGTGTATATAAACAAGAGGATTCTGCTAATGGACGTTAGACATGGTTACGTTAGTAACCATTTATTTGTGTTCAAAGCACTTACTTAAAATATTGTGATGGCTCTGATAGCTTTTGACACAGTTGATCATGAAATCTTGCTCAACAGGATACAAGAGTACTGTGGCATAGATGGCTTAGTTCTCCAGTGGTTTAACTCCTTCCTGGCTAGCAGAACACAAAGGGTATCCTTGGGGCCCTTCCTCTCCAATCCTGCACCCTGGGTACCTGAAATATGAAGTACCCAGGGTGCAATACTATCCTCTCTGCTGTTCACCATATACATCTTGCCACTGAGAAAAATCATACAAAAACATGGCTATATGGGATAGTTTGAGAAGTCTGGGTCCGTTCGAACTCGAACAGTTTGGCTTGAACTTGCGTTCAAGTTCAAACGGGCCCAGACTTCTCAAACTATCCCGGACTCGGACTTTCGATATTTCCCGGACTTTCGACGATTTTCGAATGTTTGCCCGGTCGAGCATTCGAAGATTCGATAAATTATCGAATTAAAAAAGAAAAGGTGCCCACATGTCAAAAATCAACCAAATGGCAGCTAATTTGAGTATTGCCAGCCCCCTGGGTATAAAAGGCAATGTGATCAGCGCCATTTTGTCAGTGTGTTGGAGTGTGTTTAGTGGAGACCTTACAGTGTAGGAGTTATAATAATGTTGTCAAATTGCAGTGGGAATACTGTTGCTCAATGGTGCTGTTCCTACAAAGCGTATCCCCTTCCACGCTTTCCCTTGCATGAAGCATACTCTGAGGGAGAGAAGCCAATGGGGTATGGGGTCTGTCCAGTGGGGCCAAGCCTGCCTGGCTCCGCAATAATGTTCTCAAACTGCAGTGGATCTACTGTTACTCATTGGTGCTGTTCCTACGAAGCGTATCCCCTTCCCCGCTTTCCCTTGCATGAAGCATACTCTGAGGGAGAGAAGCCAATGGGGTATGGGGTCTGTCCAGTGGGGCCAAGCCTGCCTGGCTCCGCAATAATGTTGTCAAACTGCAGTGGATCTACTGTTACTCAATGGTGCTGTTCCTACGAAGCGTATCCATTTCCCCGCTTTCCCTTGCACGAAGCATACTCTGAGGGAGAGACGCCAATGGGGTATGGGAAAATCCTAAAAAATTATGTTTGTATTCTTTTGTAAAGATAAAACACAGAGATTTGTTTGTTTCAACTTGTTTACCAAAGGCACCTATACTTTTATAGTTATAAATCATAACAAGAATAATAACAATAATAATAATAAAAATAACAACAATAAGAAATGTGGAAAATGCATTTTTTCAATATATTTTTTAATATTTCGAGGTTTAAAAGCGCTTAATGTCTCTTTGTATGGAGATCATGCACCTCTCCATGCGCCTCATCTTTTGCGCCAGTCCATTCAACCGGCACTTTCATGATGGTGCTGGTGGAGGGGAAGGGGACACTGCAGGCCATATCTGGGGCTTTGGTGTGGGTCTTACAGGGGGTGATCAACCCTCTTCTTCAGCCTCACTGGCAGAAACAGATCCCTCATCTGCAAATTTCTATATAAAAAAGTAAATAATAATAATAAATAATAATAAAAAATATTAATAATAAATAAAAAAATTTTAATGTAAATATTGTAAATATTTTTCCTGTGTACTTGTCCTTTAACTAACATTTACTAACATTAACTAACTGTTACATTTACTAATGCTAACACTAACTAACATAAAAAAATATATACTTTGAGTAGTTTAGGAAAAAAGAGCTTTCAAAATTTGTATTATATGTAAATATTGTAAATATTTTTCCTGTGTACTTGTCCTTTAACTAACATTTACTAACATTAACTAACAGTTACATTTACTAATGCTAACACTAACTAACATTAACTAACATTAAAAAATATATACTTTGAGTAGTTTAGGAAAAAAGAGCTTTTAAAATTTGTATTATATGTAAATATTGTAAATATTTTTCGTGTGTACTTGTCCTTTAACTAACATTTACTAACATTAACTAACAGATACATTTACTAATACCAACATTAACTAACAATAAAAAAAAGAGCATTCAAAATTTGTATTATAGGTTAATATTGTAAATATTTTTCGTGTGTACTTGTCCTTTAACTAACATCTACTAACACTAACTAACACTAACTAACACTAACTAACATATGCACTTTGAGTCCTTTAGGAGAAAAGCACTAAAGGCCCTGCAATCATTTGTGGCAGTTTGCAAAGCGCTATCGCCAATCACAAGTGCTATAAAAATAACAAGAAAAGTGCAGTAACTTCATATAGTGGTTATACATAGACAGAGCTTGTCAGAAAGATTTGCCTCAGAACCGCCTGATTAGAGTGGTGCAAAAGGTGGTGTTTTATACAAATCAATCACAGTTAAAATTTAATATAAAAATGTGTATCACATTTTTATATTAAATTTTAACTGTGATTGAAAGGTGGTGTTTTATACAAATCAATCACAGTTAAAATTTAATATAAAAATGTGTATCACATTTTTATATTAAATTTTAACTGTGATTGATTTGTATAAAACACCACCTTTTGCACCACTCTAATCAGGCGGTTCTGCGGCAGATCATTCTTTGTCTTGGACATTCTGCTGGATGCCCTGGACATAATTCCTTCCGCTGCCGCTTGAGGTCTGACCACCTCTTTTGGAGTTGAGAGGTGGTCTGATCGATCTGAAACTGCGTCCGCAGAGGAAGAGAGGGGGGGGGAGAGGGGATTATAATCAAGTGCAGAAAAATCGAATATGCGAGTAAAATGTCTATTATACCAATACGTGCGTAAAGATCGAATAAACTAATATGCGAATAAAATGTCCATTATACCAATACGCGAGTAAATATAGAATAAACAAATATGCGGGTAAAATGTTCATATAACAATACGCGAGTAAATATCAAATCCGCGAGTAAAATGTACAGTATACCTAGGTGCGAGCATCGAATCCGCGAGTAAAATGTCTATAACACCTATATGCGAGCATTGAATCCGCGAGTAAAATGTCTATAACACCTATACGCGAGCATCGAATCCGCGAGTAAAATGTCCATTATTCCTCGAATGACTTTAATGGGTCCGTTTTCAAACTTTTCAAACTTTCGAACCTTTTCCAATAGTTAGAAAGTTCGAAAAAGGGCCGAACTTTCATAAGTTCGAACATCTCTAAACATGACCTAACATATCATTGCTATGCCAATGACACCCAACTGTATTTATCATTTAAACCTGGCATCACAGACCCTAATGCACGAATAAACGAATGCTTAGCTGAACTTTAGGAATGGATGAATTATAATTGGCTAAAAATAAATGCTAACAAAACTGAAGTTCTAGCTATTGGGGGTCAGCGCTCCACAGCAAAGCAGCTCCAGTTTCAGCCAGTACCATTAAGAATAGAAAGCTCAGACCTGAACAACTCAGACTCTGTGCCCAGCCTGGGTGTACTGATTAATGGGGAACTAAACTTCAGGAACCAATCTCAGCTGTTGTAATAAATGTCTTCTTTCACCTAAGGAACATTGCAAAATAAGGCACCTCATTCCTCCTGCAGAGCTTCCAACCCTGGTCCATGCATTCATCACATTACGGTTGTACTACTGCAATGTTCTCTATACAGCTTATATATGGATAAACCATCCAATATACTGCAATGTTCTCTATACAGGCCTTCCAAAAAAAGACCTGCACCGCCTGCAGCTAGTACAGAATGCCGAGGCTATTAACAAGCCAACCCCACCATTGCCACATAAAACCAACCCTTCGCTTACTCCACTGGCTACTGATAAAATGGAGAATTCTGTTTAAGATCGGCCTATTGACATTCAAATCCTTGCACAATCTGGGCCCTGGATATCTGAAGGACTTGCTGCAACTGCATCACACACCCCCACAATCTTAGATCAAAAGGATCCAATACCTTGGTCATCCCCAGAGTCCACTTCAAAACGTTTGGAGACAGAGCCTTCTGTCATGCTGCCCCTACACTTTGGAACTCCCTGCCACACCCAGTCAGGACATCCCCATCCCTGGAAACATTTTAATCCAAACTGAAAAGTCACCTGTTTAGTCTGGCATTTATCAACACCTGACCATTTACTCTGTAATACAGACTGTATTGATCTGAGACATATCTATGCGCTTTCACTCCTTTAGGAGAAAATGTTATTGTATTGTATATCTTAGCTGTTTCCAGACCTTTTGTGTTCACAAACTGAAAGTACTAGTGTTGCTACAACTCAATAAGACCAGAAATGAAAGTGGCAGGAAAACAGAAGTAATGAAGTAACAGTGGGAAACAAGAGCTGTTAGCCTATTAATATGGTTGTTACATATTAATTTAAGCTTCTTTTTGTCAATGAAGTGTTTACTACTTAAAGAAGCTATCTTCATTTTAAATACGGTTGCACTGATCAATGCTTTTTACGTATTTTATTTGCAGTTTCACACAATGTGTAAAGGTTTGTGTTTTCAAAAGTCATTATGTAAGGATGTTTAGCTTGCTGGATTGTGAAATATAACGTTTAGTTAAGCCAGTACAGACATGCCAAACACAACATAAGTAATGACTAACCTTTAAAGATAAGCAAGAACCATCTTATCTTCAAGGCTTTTCCATTTGAGATGCCAAAAATAAATTTCATTAAGAGCATAAGGACATGTACTGTATAGACTGACGTACCAGTTCATGATTGTAGAGCACTACTGTATAAAACCACAAACTTTCATTTCTTTGCAGGCTTTTAAAGACAAAAGTCCTTCTGTTTTTCATAAACACTGCATTAATGTAACATACCAAAAGGGAGATTCAATAAAAGTTCTTATCGTTTAAAATGGTGCTAATTTTGCCCCAACCAATCAGATCTTGTTTAACATTTGAAAGCTAACTTCTGATTGGTTGGGGCAAAATTAGCACCATTTTAAACGATAAGAACTTATATTGAATAACCCCGCAAGTACTGTGAATATAATACCTATGCCAAGGTGATCTGGAAAACATTATAAAGATCTTTTTTTCCATATATATGTACAGATATACATTCTTATTGCTTCTATGTACTTCCCATTGTAAATGTGTCTAACTTGCTCTTTAAATAAAAACCCAGATATTCATTCAAAATGTATTATTACACTTCCTTGTGTCCTTTGTGACAGTTGTGACAGCTTAGAGCATTAGTTTACATAATCATTCACCTCTGTCTGTATAATAACCACTTCCATTGCTTCTTTATTTTAGGTTAAAATTATGAAATATCTTAATGAATCTTGTTTTGCCACCTGTCCCTTTGGATAGGGAAGATCAAATTAAAGATTCAGATTCTTTAAGAGACATTTGATGAACGTGTTTGGCGTTTGGAATTAGTCTCTTCTACATAATAAAGCTTAAAGGGTATTTCCTCTAGTAAATTAATTTTTTACCATTCATATCTGTTGTATTCAATTAGATCAACTGGACTTGAAGTTTAGTTCCTGAAGACGTTTCGCTAGTCATCTGACTGGCTTTCTCAATTCAGAATGACTTGTACAAGAATCTGTGGCAATTATGTATCCTGGAAAATCCCAATTAGCATATCACAGCCAAGTGGTAAGGGCGTGATTGGATAGTGGCTAAGAGGTGTTATAGGAACGCCCAGAGTAAGGTGTCAAAACAGCATTGTACATGGCAGACAGTTGGTGTCGAACCCCCCCCACCTCTATTAGGCTTGGTTTCTTTATTTTCACATAAATGGCCTCCTTAACACCTCTCTTGAACCAGTCACGTTCCTTTGCCAATATGTTAACATTACAATCTTCAAAGGTATGTCCTTTATCCTTAAGATGTAGGTACACGGCTGAGTCCTGAGCCGAGGAATTGGCTCTTCTGTGCTGGGCAATACGTTGATGCAGTTGCTGTTTGGTCTCCCCCACATACAAATCAGAGCATTCTTCACTGCACTGCACTGCATATATGATGTCGCTTTTCTTGTGTTTCGGTATTGGGTCTTTCGGATGTACCAATTGCTGCCTCAGTGTGTTGTTCGGTTTAAAGCAGACAGGGATACAGTGTTTTTTGAAAACCCTTCTTAATTTCTCGGAGACCCCTGCTACATATGAGATGACCTTGTTTTTCTCCTGTCTTGCTTTTCCCCTTCACTGTTGGTATTCATGTTCTTTTCTTTCCTTCTACTTCTTTTGACAAAGGCCCAGTCTAGATATCCACAAGTTTTAAGGGCTCCTCTGAGATGTTTCATTTCTTTAGCCTTCGCCTCTGTGCTAGTGGGGATGTTCTCAGCTCTGTGTTGCAGGGTTCTGATGACACCCAGCTTGTGATCTAAAGGGTGGTGGGAGTCAAACATCAAATACTGATCTGTGTGTGTTGGTTTTCTGTAAACCTCTACTTCCAGTTTACCATTTTCCTTAACTTCTACCAAGCAGTCCAAGAAAGCCAGTTTGTTGTTTTGTACCCCTTCCCTTGTAAATTTGTGTTCTTGTAAAAATGTGTTCTGTGAAAGCTTGTACTTTCTTCTGGTGGATTTTAACCCAGGTGCCATCCACATATCTGAACCAGTGGCTGGGTGCTATGCCCTTAAAGGTATTAAGCGCCTGTTTTTCTACCTCCTCCATGTAAAGGTTGGCCACAATAGGTGAAACTGGAGATCCCATAGCACATCCGTGTTTAGGCTTATAGAACTTATCCCTGTATTTGAAATAGGTGGTATTCAGGCACAAGTCCAGTAAGGAACACACCTGTTCTGGGTTGAGATCAGTTCTGCTGGTAAGAGTGCTGTCTTGGCCTAGCCGTTTTCTCACCATGTCAACAGCCTCCTTGGTGGGTATACAGGTGAAGAGAGATGTCACATCATAGGACACCATAGTTTCTTCTGCACCGAGTACTATATCTTCAATCTTGTTGGTGAAATCCTGAGAGTTCTGGATGTGATGCCTAGAACTTCCCCACCAAGATGTTGGCTAGGTATTTTTCCACCTTGTATGTTACATAGCAGCAGAGTTGATGCTGCTGACTATAGGTCTTAGTGGTGCCCCTTCCTTATGTATCTTTGGGAGTCCATATATGCATGGATGTGCCTCACCAGGGTAGAGGCGATGATACATTGCTCGATCAATGGC
The DNA here is from genome assembly GCA_019447015.1 of Hymenochirus boettgeri. Taxonomy (NCBI): domain Eukaryota; kingdom Metazoa; phylum Chordata; class Amphibia; order Anura; family Pipidae; genus Hymenochirus; species Hymenochirus boettgeri. Next base: position 151,436,256 of record CM033475.1, on the reverse strand, counting down.
TTTATCCTTTTGAAGCTGTTGTAGTAAGTCTATGACCCTTTTCTTGTAACGGCTGGTGGGATCCCTTGTTAAAGCCTCATATGTGTTGTTATCGGCCAGGAGCATGGTTACCTTATCATGGTAGTCTGAGGTGTTGAGTACCACTGTGCATCTTCCCTTGTCTGCCGGTAGAATGGTGATACTGGAATCTCTCTTGAGGGATGTTAAGGCTCTTCTTTCCTGTGTGGTCAGGTTAGATGAAGGAGTTTTAGCACTGGCTAAGGTACAATGTTGTTTTGACACCTTACTCTGGGTGTTCGTATAACACCTCTTAGCCACTATCCAATCACGCCCTTAACACTTGGCTAATTGGGATTTTCCAGGGTACATAATTGCCACAGATTCTTGTACAAGTCATTCTGAATTGAGAAAGCCAGTCGGAAGACTAGCGAAACGTCTTCATGAACTAAACTTCAAGTCCAGTTGATCTAATTGAATACAACAGATATGAGAACCTTCACAAGCATATTTTTACCATTCAGTTTTATTGAAGAAAAAGAGGTAAAGGAGCTGTGTCTTACCTCCCGTTCTTCAATAAAACCTGCAGGAGCCGGGAGAGAGGATTTGGAACTTCGCTACTCCACTGACAGGTCCCGACAGACTTTGTATGATATGTGCATACTCATCCCACTTGCACATAGCGTATGAAGTTTGTCGGGACCTGTCAGAGGACGCGGGAGAAGAGCGAGAGATGTTCAGAATCTTCTCTAAAGGCTCCTGCAGGTTTTATTGAAGAACGGGAGATAAGACAGAGCTCCTTTACCTCCTGTTCTTCATTAAAACTGAATGGAAAATGACTACTATTGAAAGTTCCTAATAAATCTTATTTATAGTAAATTAATATGCACACAATGCAGTTATTGTATATCATATATTAATTAATTATCTAAGTTAAATAAAAATGTTTTTAAGTATATAAATGGTAAAAAGATGGGACTGAGGAGGTTGTAGAGGATGCCGAAATGGCTAATCTGCTAAACCGTTTTTTACATCGGTTTTTACTGTTGAGAATCCTTGTCCTTACAGCAGGGATTGTAATAATATGCAGGGAAGAAATGAAGAGTATTCACATTGGCTAACAGAGGATATGGTACGGAAACAATTAGACAAAGTAAATATCAATAAAGCCCCAGGACCAGATGGATTGCATCCTCGGATTTTAAAAGAGCTTAGTTCAGTTCTATCTAGACCACTGTTTCTCATCTTTTCTGATTCGCTTTGGTCTGGGGATGTGCCGCTGGATTGGAAAAAAGCCAATGTAATATCAATATTCAAAAAAGGTAGTCGTTCACAGCCTGGTAACTATAAACCTGTAAGCCTAACATCAGTGGTAGGGAAGGTGCTGGAAACTTTGTTACGGGATCATATCCTTGTCTCCAGAGCTCATCTTATTAGTAGTAGTCAGCATGGATTTATGAGAAATAGATCATGCCAAACAAATTTAATTGGCTTTTATGAAGAAGCGAGTAAGAAGTTAGATTCAGGCACAGCAGTGGATGTGGTATACTTGGATTTTGCGAAAGCTTTTTATACTGTGCCACATAGGCGACTAATGTATAAAGTGAGGACTGTTGGCCTTGAAGAAAACATTTGTTCATGGATAGAGAACTAGTTATTGGATCGCAAACAGAGAGTGGTGGTTAATGGAGCTACATCTATGTGGGCTAAAGTTCTAAGCGGAGTGCCTCAGGGTTCTGTACTGGGGCCGCTTCTGTTTAATCTGTTTATAAATGACTTAGAAGGGGGAATTGAGAGCAAGGCCTCAGTGTTTGCTGATGACACTAAACTATGCAGAGCTTTGGGAACTTGAAATGATGTGCAAGTGCTGCAAGCAGACTAGATTATCAAAATGGGCAGCTGAATGGCAGACGAGATTCAATGTTGATAAATGTAAGGTGATGCATTTAGGATTTAATAATACCTGTGCCACTTACACCATAAATAACTCTGTGTTAAGTGCATCTGTAATGGAAAAAGATTGGGGGTTCTGGTAGATAACAGACTTAGCTATAGCAAACAATGCCAGGTAGCAATGGCTAGAGCTAGCAAGATATTGTCTTGTATAAAGAGGGGAATAGATTCAAGAGAGAAAAATATTATTCTCCCTCTTTACAAGGCACTGGTATTTGGAATATGCAGTGCAGTTTTGGAATCTCATGTACAAAAGGGACATCTTGGAAATTGAAGCAGTTCAGAGAAGGGCAACTAAATTAATAAGGGGAATGGAGGGACTTGAATATGCAGGCAGATTAGACAAGTTAGGGCTGTTTACATTGGAGAAGCAACGTTTGCGTGGGGACATGATAACCTTATACAAATATATTAATGGGCCATACAATGAATTCTCTGGTGCATTGTTTATTAATAGGTCATATCAGAAGACTAGTGGACATCCTTTAAGGTTGGAAGAAAATATGTTTCATCTTCAGGCTAGGAAAGGTTTTTTTACAGTGAGAACGGTGAAACTGTGGAACTGTATTCCAGCAGTGGTAATGGCAAGTTCATGGAATAGCTTTAAAAAAGGCTTTAAAAAAGGCCTGGATAAGTTTCTTAAACTAAAAAATATTGAGAATTACTGGTATTAATGCATATAGATCTGGTTGATCCAGGGATACTTTCCGATTGCCGTTTGGAGTCAGGAAGGAATTTTTTCCCCTTTTTAGCTGTTTTTTTTTTTTTGCCTTCCTCTGGATCAACTGTTAGGTAGGGTTAAAAAAAAAAAAGAGGGTGAATAGGTTGGACTTGATGGACGTATGTCTTTATTCAACCTTAATTACTATGTTGCTATGTTACTATGTTACTATATAAAGTAGAACTAAACCCCAATTTTTATATTTTATTAATAGCATTAATGTATATGTAACTTTATATGGTAACTGTGTGTTAGTACACTGACTGGCCAGCCCTATTGACTTCCATCACATTTTCTTCTTTTCCTGTGGTAATACAGGACTACTAGTGGGTGTGCAGAAGCTTAGGAAAAGGGCATGTGCGAATAACATAATGGTCATTGACCACACTTTATGATAGTGGAATTCTGGGCATAATGCACTAACCTTATGCTAGTAAGTTAATTTCCCACCACCTACATCAAAATGACAGGGGAGACACAGGTAACTGCTTTTATGTCAAGGTGCTCTACCTACTGATTCAGTGTGGTTCTGAGGTTTTTGTTGTCCTTTAATCATGTAGTCACCCAGTGAATGCTAAACATTGATGTGTGAAACAGGCATAGTGCATGAGCTTTAGCTATAGAGAATTCCATCTGCCTTTAATGTGAGCAAGTTAATGGCAAGCAGTACAAAGCAACTGCAAAAAAAAAAGAAAAAAAAGAAATTAATTCCTTGGCATTAATTAGTTATAATGAATTAATACATCTGCCTCTCTTTGAAAACTTTTTGAAATGCAGCTGCAGAATGTGATGTAACAAAGAAATTGCAAAATTAAATAAAGGTACGTACACATGTGCGATCGCAGATGCTGGTATTGAATCTCCCTGGTAGTACATTAGTGATATATACTTAATTAGGGTGGAAATGTCTCATAATAATCATATAAACAAAAATAGTGATGTAAGAAATATATATATATATATATATATATATATATATATATACATATACAAAACTAGAAAGGAAAGTTTAAGTATACACTTTGAATTTGGTTTGAAATGCTGTATTTTGAATTTGAAGTTGTCTACTGTGTCTACTGTATGTATTGGGTATCATGATATGGATTTACCCCATTCATTTCATAACTTACTGATCATTTTATAAATCACCCAGCGGCCACAGCAAAGGGAGATGTAAGACACAGCTTGTGGTATCTTTGTGACTGTCTATTGGGATAATGCTGTCTGAACAGTCTGATGACTTTAGTTTCCCTGCAAGTGACTGTGAACAGGAATTTATATTTCTTCTTTCCCCACGATACCCTGATTAATCTTACTAAAAGAAAAACATTTTTGAAAGTTGACCTTATTTCTGAATTTTAATCGTTGACTTGCTTTTTAAACCTCAGAGTGGATAATTTGTCTTTAAAATGTCAACAGGAATATAATTGTTTTTTTCATGAACATCTGATTACACAAACTAAAAAAGAGAACTGCAATCTGATTTTTTTTCTAGATTTTATACAATGGGTTTCTCTATAATTCCCAAACTCAATACATTTTGGTTAAAATAAATATGTGCCTTGGAAAAAGCACATAAAGAAAATTAATATTATAAATTATTTATGTCATTTATATTAAATATTGTTTGTTCTTTTTCAATGCAGACAAATGAGTCTAGAGTTGCTTATAATTAATTTATCATTTATTCTGATTTTTTTCCTTAGTCACATTTCCTTTAAAGAACACTCTGCTTCCACACAACTTTCAAACCTGCAGCTGAAATATTTTCGTTGATTATGATTGTTTTTCAATTTTACAGATGGTACAGAAAGAGAACACTCAGGAAATGAGTTACTTTTGGGTAATTCTTTCAGATGAATATCTAGAATTTATTTTTTTTCAATATGTACATTTTTTTTCTGACTCCCTCAGCGGAAATATTTAAGTTAATTATGTCAGCATTTGAATTTAATAAAAAGGGAAAAGTAAGAGAAAACTTAGTAGGTGAACCACCTTTCTTTACCTTTAATGCTTTCTGTTTGTTTGTATATAGCTTGATTTTTTTGTTGTATTTTTTATATTTAGATTTCAACTAACCAATGGCTTAGCAAAGAAAATGTATCATAAAAAAGGCATTAATACAAACAAGGTACTTAATTCAATATTACTTTATCTTTATACTCTGTTATACTTTTTATTTGCTATGTTATAAAATGATGCTAAGAAAGACTGGTATACTTTAATTAGTTCATTAATTTATAACTGCAACAAACTGTTTAACCTTTCCTAATGATATATCTCCTTATTATATTATTATATATTATATGTGTTATTTTTCTCTACATTTTTAAAATGGCAGATTTGTTGCTCATCCAAAATACTGTTTTTACAAACTGTAGGGAATTCTACAGAAGAAGAGAATTGAAAAATGTGTTATAAAAAAAATATACATACGGTATAACTTGTTTTGTGTTTGCACTTTTATAACTTTATTCACTTAAGAGCAGGAAGTAGTTGTGCATTCTGTGGAGTATCTTTCCCAGAGATATGGTGCATCTAACAAACCTGCTGACACCTTCCCTTTATTCCTCTACCACTTGGAGGTTCTAGAAGCACTGCCACTCCATATTTCAAAGATTATAGTATGTTAATCTGTTTTTATTATTATTATATTAGTGACTGGTGCAAATGTTTGGGATATGTGTCTTAACGTAATGTCATTTTTCAAATCATTATCTGCCTTTGTCATTACCTGTCAATCAGGCAGTCTTATTTCTATGTCAGGGCTACAGTAAATTGCTGGAAGAATGGTTTGACACTCACACCTTAATGAATGTAATACTGTATTTTTTATTTTATTTTTTTCATATTGAAATAGAACTAGATGGGAAAGTGCATAGCAAGCATTAGCAGCTGTGTCACCATCACCTAATATACTGTATTAATGGATAATATACCCCTTATGTGGATATCAGAAGCTATTGAGTCTGTGTGTCATACTGGGGATACTACTCAGAAGGTCCATGATCACATTTCACATCATTGATCTTCTATAAAAAACGCAGAAGAACAAATGAGCTGTAACTATTATTAAAGTGACAGTTCAGTGGAAATTATCAATATTTGTTAAATTGTTAGTTATTCTACATATTCTCCCCACTTTTGAAAAATCAGTTGATTTCATAACCTTTGCTGTTCCCTGCTGTTGACATTAGTAAGCTGATTCTAACATCCTTCTTCTTTCCAGGATGCACCACATCCTTGGAATGTTCCTAACAGTAATTTCTACTGATTGGCTGTTGGATGGGTTAAAGATGCTCAGATCTCTACTGAGAAACTGAATCAACCCAGACGCTGGGTCAAGGACAAGACCATATCGGTCTCTACTTGGGGTCCTGCAAACAGGAGGTATTCTGGTTGCATTTACTTATACACAGACAAAATGCTGAATTAGCAGATTAAGGTTCTTGGTATGAAAAAATACTGCCCTTTCTTCTGAAATGTACACGTATCTGCACTGAACTTCCCCTTTAAGGATGCTTTTCTTAGTATGAAAAATAACACACAATAAATGGAAATAATATGTAATAATGTAAATGTGTTGAATACAATTTGATCCCCCTATTATTTGGTAACCAGACTGGGTTTACCTTGACGTGGTTGGCTTTTCATTCATGTGATCACAGTAATGTATACTAAAACCGCTTTGTTTATAAAGTATGCCAGTGTGCAGATAATATGATATTGTATGGGGCACAGGAATGTGCATTGATAATCTTTTCTATGTTTCTATTATTTGGTTTAGTGAGAATGGCAGGAAGCTAAAAGAAACAGGGAAACAATACAGATTAAACTAAAAAAGGCCTATATACTGATCGATTAAATTTTCAATTTTGTACCGATCAAAAATATGATTAGAAAAACTGATTAAAATTTCCAGCTTTGCACTGTGAATCTTCCACAGATTTCAGCTTAGAACCTGCTGAATATGGGGACTAGATGGTGCTGACCGAAAATGTTTTGATCAACCATTTAAAAATTTAAAAACTGCTCATATTTCAACCAATTTTATCAATTTTGTCATTGTTTGAAATACCAAGCCCATGCAGAGTATGCTTGAATGGGAACAAAATTGATTTTCTCAAATCCTAATGTGAAAGCTTTTCTCCAACACTTAAATTGTAAGATTCTTCTCTAGTAAGTTGCGTTTTTGTACATGTAATAAGATTTTGTAATTAAGAAGGCTTCCATGTTGTTGCAATACAACTCTTAGACCAAAGAGCCTTGTTAGCATGTACGCCTATTGGTCATGCCCCTTGACCCCAGTATTCACTGTCTCTATGCACATGATAAGAATTTGCAGGTTGTTTGCTACCCTTCAGTTTATATTAAAGCCATATTTGTATAATGCAAAGGAATGTGTGGGGGAACATAGCTTTTCAACACTGTTTTTAATACTGCTAAATCCCTTTTCTGCGTCTGAAAGGCAGGATCTGCTGTAATATGATCTGTAACCAGATATGGCTCTCTGTGCTGTAATATTATTGGATGTCCAACTTCTAGGGCACAACGCTGTAGCTTTCTTGTTTTTAATATGTTGTGCACTAAAGAGCATGTGAAGCATACTTAGACTTCCACCAAAATACAGAGGTGGATTACGGGAATACACCCCTAGTACCTACATGAACGTGAGGGAGAATGAGAGAAAATACAGTGCACACATGTTTATTTAAAATTTAAAACCCTTTAATGACTTTGAAACATAAACATAAGTGCAACTAGCTATTTGTGCATCATATCCTGTAAATACCCCTATTCCTCCATTTCCTTCCAACCATACCATAATTATTAAATGGTTAGGTTTACCACCATAAATGCAAAAACATACCCTAGAGAGACACAGGAACACACACCTTCTGACCAAACAACTTATAATCAAAAAAACAATCATCATCATCAAACAATCATCAAAAAAGTTTTATGTTTATATATGCAAAAACTCCGATACAGGTACACACATGGACACCCCCTACACCTACTACATTCTTCTGTTTCTGCAAATCCACGGTTTTCATGGCAACCATACCAAAATCATCAAATAAATTAGTTTTAAAGTTCCAAATTAAAAAATATACATGTACCCTCCAAACCCACACAGTCACAGATACACACAACTACTGATGCTCCCTACACCCATCCTTCTGTTTCCATGGCAACTATATCTAAATGATTAAAAAGGTTAGTTTTATGGTCTTAAATGCAAAAAGCATACAACCTAACACAACACAGACACAGGTACACACACTAACTGATACAGCCTCACAACCCAACCTACCATTACATTTCCATGAAAGCCATACCTAAACTATCAAAAAAGTTAGTTTTACAGTCATGAAACACCTTTCTGTTTCCATGGCAGCCATACACAATAATAAAAAATAGATGTATTTTATCAGAATGGATTATGAAATGTAAATGTCATTTTTCATTACCATAGCAAGATTATTGGGTTTTAAAATCTGCAGTACAGACACACACATTCCCTTTCTAGTTCAATAATGAAATCTCATAGACTACCGGTACCATATTGTTCCACCTCCAATGCCAGTGAAACATCCTTACAGGGCTATGTACGGAGAGTCGTTATCGGCTTTTTCTGTCTTAAAGTCACGGTAACCCATGTAACATGGGTTAAAGGACAACAATACCCAAAAAAACAACATCTCCCCCATTACATGTCCACACTTCCAGCAAAGATGAGTGCTAAAAGCCTGCCTCCTAGACGGCCCAGGGCCATGATTAACATATCACTTGTCATTGGCTGGCAGGAATGTCTGTTACAACCTCTCTCCTCCTCCGCCAGTCAAACAAACTTGAACTGTTTGGTTGCTAGGATACAGCCTACATAATTAATCTGATCAAGGATGGGTGGAGGAGTGTTTTTTTCACTGCTAGTTTTGAGTGACAGTTACAGGCAGACAGAATTGTTACGCCCCCTTAACAGTGTGGCTAATTGAAGGCAGAGAGAAGCTCGAAATCAGGAAAAAAACATATGGGGAGGGCTGCATACCATTACCCTTTTGAAAGATGTTTTAAAAAAAAAATGCATTGAGGCAATACAGTTATCCTTTAATGTGACTTTAAAACATAACTCACGGCGGTTGCGACGGTACGCAAGAACTGTGTAGAGCACAATACCGAGCCAATAACACCTCTTTAATACAGAAACTTTAACGCCAGCAGATAACTGGTGTTAAAGTTTCGGAATGGGAAAACCCCATCCACTAGGCACCGAGAACCATTATCGGCTCAGTGCATTGCCTAGGCAATACCAAGGCAATAGTGATTGCTACCAGCTGTTCATGTGGAATTACCATATAAAGGCTATTAACACCCATTGACACTACCAATATTTCCATATTGATGGGCACATTAACCTTTCAATGTTTTTTTAAAAATGTATGGTATACTCAACGTATGTAAACAGTCAGTTAAATAAACATAAAAACATGGTTAAGCTTATATAAATACACGCATTCTAAGTGTAAATATTACTAGCTAACTAAAGTGCTAATTAACCCCCGTGGTAACAAAAGTTCTGACAAGCTGAGGGTTTAATTAGCCTAACGAGGTGTTCTGTCTGGCTAGTTTTTCCTGTGAGATCTCTAAGCTTTCAAAACCAGTCACATTTCCACACTAGCTCCTGTACTGATATAATTATCAGCGACGACTTGGATTAATAATGGCAGTCAAATTCGATCATCACAATATTAACCCTTCTGTGCAAAATGCTGACCTATATAATAACAGCCCATCTGGAATTTAAATATAGGTATATATAGTTATACACAACTACATATATACTGCAAAGCTGTTCAGTTGTAACATGGATTTCAAGCAAAAAATAAAGTTATTACTATGGATCATTCAAGCATAAACCATGTGCCGATATAACAATGAAGTTCTGGAAACATATGGAATATGAATTGGGAAAATACATTTCACAGTAAATTAACTTTCCCCCAGCAAAAAGATATATTTCCATTTTCGTTTGCTTTAAATGACAGTGATTTTACTATCTGCCATCATTTGTATGTACATATTTACAGGGGTGTGCAATATTTTGTGTAGTTATGCTTACTTCCCACATTCCCACAACATACTAATACATCGAGGCATTGTGGGAGCATAGAAGGTAAGAAAAGAGTCCGATACACCTCATTGTTTAATGCAAAATAGTAGCACGAAATGTAAAATATATTGCATTGGGTGAACCACACTGTTTTAAAAAGTGTTTAGAAATGACACAGGCCCTTTAAATCAGTACAAAATCCATGCTTATCTGATATTATAGTATCACAGGTTTTTCACAGAGAGTAACCAATAAAGCGTTCTCTGTTTGTGTTTTGCAAAGTAGAAAAGTGATCATTGCATCCTCTATAGAGGATTGGGTGGTGCAGTGTTGTAGCCAGCAAGTATATCAAAAAGAAAAACGGTTACTGCGCACACCAGACTTGAATTTTATTTATTTATTAAAAAACAAACACCCTGTAACAGTTGTCTGGTGCCATGCACTGAATCGTTATAGGGTGTTTGTTTTTAAATAAACACTTACGGTGTATACTTGAGTATAAGCCGAGAACTTTTACCTTTTATCTGGACTGATCTGAAAGCTCGAAGGAGCAAACAGACAAAATCACATAGCCCTGGGAAAACAAAAGCTGTTCCCTGTGACACACAGAATCCTCTTGATTTCGGTGTGGGTTGGGCAATGGTTGTCCTGCTCACTCAGATCAGCCCAGACTGCAAGGGAAATGGGAAAAAACTATAGAAGTAACATGATTCCACAAACAGGCTGCACAGAAACATATGCAGGGCACATCTGTGTATGGGACTTTTTATTGGGGCTATGTATGGGACTTTGTATGGGGCTGTGTATTGGACTTTCTATGGGGCTGTGTATGGGACTTTCTATGGAGCTGTGTATGGTACTTTCTATGGGGCTGTGTATGGGACTTTCTATGGGGCTGTGTATGGGACTTTCTATAAGGCTGTGTATTGGACTTTCTATGGGGCTTGTGCATGGGTGTCTCTAGGGTTTTTGCCACCTGAGCCAAACTTTTAAATGCCACCCCTATGTACCACTAGGCACCATTAAGTGTGCCACCACAACCAGTGGTTTCCAGGAATGGGGGTGGGTAAACATTTGTTCATTTTACTTCACATCTTGGCATTATTTATACAGTTCCTCAAAAAGACATTTATCCATACCAAAATTCCTGTAGAATAAAAGATTTTTTCCAAAAGATTTGTAAGCCTACCACCACGTCAAGGTAGATTCTTTCAGCAGGGCCCTAACTAACCTTACCAAGTTGCCCTCCCACCCAGATCACACAGATAGGTACATATAAGATTCCCTAATATCCAGATCACCCAAACTAAATTGAAAATAAGATGTGCCCAGCTTTGCTCACACAGATAATTAACCCACTTACCCTATGAAGATCAGAGCAGGGCCTGCATGAAGGTGGCAGTACAGAGCTAAGAGGGAAAACATTCACGCACCCACCCACAATTTTATTTTCCTTCTGCTCTGCCTGCCACTTTTTTTTTTAAAAAGTGAGCTCTGCCTGGCGCTGCCCTGAGCACTTGGCTCATATTGACTCATTAGAGAGACACCCCTGGGTTTGTGTATTGGACTTTCTATGGAGCTGTGTATTGGACTTTCTTTGGGGCTGTATATTGGACTTTCTATGGGGCTGTGTATGAGATTTTCTTTGTGGCTGCACTTTGGACTTTCTATGGGACTGTGTATGAGACTTTCTATGGGACTGCCTATGGAAGAAAGTCAACCCTCGGTTTATACTTGAGTCAAGCAGTTTTCCTGGTTTATCAGTTAAAAATAAGTACCTCGGTTTATATTCAGGTCATTTTATACTTGAGTATATAGGTATTAAAATTCTGGTGTGCGCAGTAACCCTTTTTCTTTCTGTTAATATTTTAAGTGTTCTATTCAATAGGTGAGGTGAACATGTAAGATTGATCATAACCATTTTTATGATATTTGGTAAAAAAGAAGATGACTTCATTTTTACGATCATAAACATGTAAGTAAAACTGTGCAATGATCACTCTTTTTGTTTGTTTGTTTAAATCTTTCACCCTGCTCAGTAGCACTCCCATAAAATGCATATTTAATCTAGCCTGAAGAGTGCCCCCCTAGTCTCTCTTTAGTAAGTCATGGTTTGTTGATCTTTTCCAGCCTGTCTAAGCACAGTGTTGAAAATAATTAGCATTCACTGGAAATAGGCTATAGTACTCAATGAAACCCAGAAACCAGCATAATTACAGATAATTTATGGGGCACAGCTAAGTTCTAGAGATTTCAGAATGCTGTTCCTCGTTCTTGCCTGGTAACAAGTTGTCTTTTTTGTTACCAGTCACATATACTTGAATAGTGGATGATATCACCAGTTAGAGAGGGCAATAGGAAAAAGAGATCAAGATATCGCTATAATATAAGATTGATTACGGTATATTGTGTACAGTACATTAGTGTGCAAATGTGGCTATTTTTAATTAATCTTAAACATACATAAATCTGGTTTTGTCACATCAATAATCTCTCTCTAAGAGTGAGTACACCCACACACATCACCTATCTAAGTGGCTCTTACCATACATGATCACCTTCAATTAAAGCAATGAGTGAATACACTTGCTTTGTACAGAACGTTCATGTGGCCCATCAGAAATCATATAATTTTCAATAATGTTAGTTCTGTCATACCGACAGAAATTTTAACCCCTACTGTGGTTCCAGTAATAAAGATGGATAGAATAGATTTGCAACTACTAATTCACATGTAAAACATATACACATATTTATTGTTATAAAGCAGTGCTGTATGTTTATAGTGTATATAGATTGCAGGCAAAAGAATAAGTTAGAAAATACATAAATACAACAATATATGCATGTATCGTGGATCTTGAAGCATGCTCAGAGCTAAAAATCTATATAATAGAAATGCACTGAAAACTAACATGAAAAAGAAAAATATATTGTCGAAACATTATACATTTAAAGTAAAAGTAAATCATCTAGGAAATTCCTCAAAAAGCACAATTCCTCAGGTTAAGCACTTTTATGCAAGGCAGGGAACTCAGAGATGACATACTAGCTTTATATCTGAAATATCTGAAATATATGTTTTATATTAGTCACTCAGTTACATAGCTGAGTAATTAATATGAGGAAGTTCACTAACTTCACTAACACTTAGCAGTCCATACAAAACTCCTCTTGGGTGCATGGAATTGTGTCAGTTCCAGTCCAGCAACTGTACAATGAATCATAAGCAACAATGAATCATAAACAAGAGCATAAAGACAGCTCTCTATTTGTATCCAGATGACTAAAAGAATATATAAACAATATTATACATATTATGTGTCCTGTACAACAAACGTACACATTATAAAGAGATTTCTATAAATAAATAATTCACAATACATTTAAAGGACAACTCCACCCTCATAAGAACATCTTTTAGAAAGAATGGCCTCTTTAAAATATGTTTATATATCATAGTTTGTCCTGTGAATTCATTACTGTATGCCTGCTATGCTTCTGGAGGCCTCATTGAAACTGAGCAATTTAGAAACCTGTACTGAGCCTGTACTAAGCCTGGGCATGCTCAGAAGAGGCAGACAGGGGATTAACATTCAGTCATTGGCTGTTATGTCAACTGTCAAATCCATAACTGACATTTGCTAACTGGAAGAACCAGGAAGCAGAAACAGGGGAAACAGGACATTGTGCAGGATTTCAGGTTAGACTTATATATATCAAGTCTTATTATTTAATATTTGTATTATGAGTGTGTACTCAATTATAATTAGAGATAATCACTGAAGTTCGGTTTGTTTCTGAATTTCTGAACTTTAGTAAAAGTTCGGAAGTTTGGAAACAAACCCATTAAATTCAATGGGAGATAATAGTTCCAAATGTTAGGGTAAATAGCAGATAAACTAACAATGGTAACTTATTGTAAATGGCTGTGGCACCTGGAAAATGGTAACATGCACCTATCACCAAAATGCATTTAAAAACTTCTTTCTTCAAGATCGGGCAATTGTCGGGTTTCCGCATGCTACAGGGTTACTGAAAATCAAATAAAACATTCGAGGGTTATTGAAAATTGAACATTACATTCAAGGGTTACCGAATTCGAAGGCTACATTCGAGGGTTATCGAAAATCGAACATTACATTCGAAGGTTACCGAATTTGAATGCTACATTCAAGGGTTATCGATAATCAAACATTACATTCGAGGGTTACCAAATTCGAACACTACATTTGAGGGATATTGAAAATCGAACATCACATTCGAGGGTTATCAAACCATACATATGAAGGTTACCGCAATCGAAGGCTACATTCGAGGGTTACCGAATTCGAAGGCTACATTATTGAAAATCGAACATTACATTCGAGGGTTAATGAAAAATACATTAGAGGGTTACAAAAATCGAAGGCTACATTTGAGGGTTAACGAAAATTGAACATTATATTCAAGAGTTACTGAACATTACATTCGAGGGTTACCGAAATAGGATACATTTGATCGAATTTTCTATATTATCAAAAATAAGTCCACAAGTTTGGAAAACCAAACTAGTTTGGGTTGTTCGAGTTCGTCCAAATTCATGAAGTTTGGCCCGAACTCGGGTTCACGTCCATCATTTATAATAATCTATTACAAAGATTAACCCAGAGCCGCAGATGCACTGGATGAACCTCCAATAAGTGATCAGTGCATGTTTGAATGAATTTCACCAGATGTAAGTATTTAATGCCAGCAATCAACTTGTGTTAAATACTTATGTCAGAACAGCCGCAAAGCCGCTGGTGGAAAGCTTGCAGTAGCTGTGCAAGAGTTTCTTTTTTTTGAAAAACCGTGAAACAGCAGGCGGAATGGATTTTTAGCAGTTTTGCTCATCCCTAAAGATAAAGAATATAACTGGGCACACCAGTCGTGAAGTGAATCAACAATTTATTTGTGACATTTCAGCACAGTGTAAGTGCCTTCTTCAGACAAAATTTATATCCCTAAAGATGTTCTGTGGAAGCTGGTGTCTAAAAATATCATATCTATTGGAGAAGTTATTGAAAAACAGCAAAACCAGCTGTATAATGTATCGTCATGGGCCTCCGCCAACACTTGGTGATCTTGTGAACAAGGTAAAGGAGCAAGAAGCAGAGCTCCAATATGTTGCATTCCCAAATAAAACTGAGAACTGCTCTTGTCGAAACTCCGCAAAACTACAGCAAAAGTAAGTCAAGGGTGTGACAAAGAAGAAAGCAGATGCTTCCATGAAGTATTCAAACTATCAGCCCATTGATTACACCTGCTCCATTGCACATCTGGGGTGCTTCTGTTGTGGGCAGACTGGGCCTTAAGTCCATCAGTGTAATTTACCCACTAATCAGTTAAACTTCAAAGCAAAGTTGGTCAGCTGTCAAGGAGCAGGAGAAGAAGGCTGCAACCTGTAAGTCTTCCTGGTGTGGGGCACAGATGCACATTAAACTTACTTGTAAACGGCATACCCGCCACTGCACAGTTCGACACAGGCTCTCAATTGACTATTATTCACAGGCCTTTCTACCAGCAATTTATCAGTCATATTCCACTGTTGTCTGTGGGTCATGTGCCAGTTTTTGGTGTGGGGAAAGGTCATGTCTACATGGATGGTAAAACCACACATCCCTGGTTTAGTTGAAGACAGTGATCACTTGTTGGAGACAAGTCATTGCTTATGTGAGCCCCTCTCCAGGTGGAAAAAAGACTACACCTAGGATTGTTGGCTCTAATATGAAAGCTGTTGAGGAAGCCTTCATTAAGTTTCTACAGCCGAGAGAAGGTACACCCCTGACAGTATTGCCGGTAGCTCAAGAGTTGAAGGAGATTTGCCAGACATTTGCTCCTAAATCTCCTGGGGTCTACTGGATCCTTGGCATCCAGTAGAGCTTCTACCAGGGGGAGTGAAAATTCTCTGGGTCTATGTGGAGATCGTACCTGTTTCAAGTGGAGGTGTCTTTCTGTTAGAAACTGATCCTGAAGAGGCTGGGAGATAGTTCCGGAGAGGAAGGACTACACCTACTAATGCCCTAGAACTGATGTAGTCACAGTAAAAAACATCCCCTCTCATTCCATAGTAATTCCAGCCTGGCAGACAGTAGCCCACTGCTGCCCTGTGGAATGTTTAAACTCTTTACCTGTCAAATTGGGACTATCAGAGACTTAGCTAAATTTTAATCTTGATGCCCCAGAACACTGACAGATGCTAGAAACTAGACTAGTGCAGTTCAGTGATGTGTTTTCCATTGATGATATGGATGTGGGGTGTGCTAAAAATGCTGAACACACCATACGATTAAAAGACAGCACTCTTTTTAGAGAAAGGTCTCGGCAAAAACCACCCAAAGGTCTTAATGATGTCAGAGACTATTTTTAAAAAATGACCAAAAGATTATTGTGGATTCACAAAATCCTTATGCTTCACCTATAGTTATTGTCCGAAAGAAAAATGGAAGTGTCCGCTTATGTGTGGATTATAGAACACTAAATAAGCGCACCATTCCTGGTCTGTACACACTCCTATGTATTGATGAGGCACTTGATGCTTTGCATGGCAGTGCTTGGTACTCAGTGATATGGCAGTGCTTGGTACACAGTGATATGGCAGTGCTTGGTACTCAGTGATATGGCAGTGCTTGGTACACAGTGATGGACTTAAGATCTGGATATTACCCATTGGGGTTTTCCAATTTACCCGAATGCCTCCAGGGATAAGTGGGGCTCCAGATACCTTTCAGCACCTTATGGAAAAGGTCCTGGGAGACTTGAATCCAAGGAACTGCCTTCGAAAGGAAGGCCTGAAACTCTCGAATGACAAGTGTAAGTTTGTCCACAAATCTGTGTGTTTTGTGTGACACATTGTATCTGGCGAGGGCATTGCTACTGACCCAGAAAGGTATCAGCTGTGCTAAATTGGCCACACCGAGCAATCTAACTGAGCTGAGATCCTTCTTGGGATTTTGTAGTTTTTATCGGAGGTTTATTGAGGTTACTCTAAAATTGCCTATCTGTTAAATGGACTGTTAAAAGGGGAGAAAAGAAGCACTCTTTAAAGATAAATGGACCTCTGCTTGTGAGGAAGCTTTTACAACATTAAAGCAAAAACTCACAGAAGCACTTGTATTTGCCTACGCTGACCCACAAAGGACTTATGTTTTGCATGTAGATGCAAGTTACGAAGTGTTGGGAGGCGTCCTTTATCAAGAATCACCTGGGTGATTAAAATCGGTTGCATGTGTCAGTGGGAGTCTCAGCCCAACTGAAAGAAATCATCATAAACTAGAATATTTGGCCTTAAAATGGGCTGTCATGGAAAAGCTACATGACTATCTTTATGTGGCCTAATTTGAGGTAAGAACTGATATTTATCCTTTAATATATATTTTAACCACTGCCAAATTAGATGCTGAGGTCATCGTGGTAGGCTGCTTTGTCTAATTACCAGTTTTCTTTAAAATACAAGCCAGGCCCAAAGAACAGATTCCCTTTCAAGATACCCCAGTTTCTCTCCTCAGCAGGAGGAGAGCAAGTGGGAAGAAATCCCAGGTTCAGCAGTGGCTGATTATTGTGCCACAGCAGCCATACAAGGAGACTCTATTGCTTTCTCTGAGTTGTGCCTGGTGGACTCGGCTGAGAGGACAGTGTTTCTGCCATGTATTGTTACCCTACTACACTAGGGGTGTGTAAGGATTTGCAACTAAGAACCCAAGATATGATTCGTTTGCAAAAGAATGATCCCATAGTTCCTAATGTCTATCATTAAAGACCCTGATCATATGAAAAATACTTTACCCAAAGAAAGTACCCCTTTCCTAAGCGAATGGGATAAACTAAAAACTATCCATGGGCTCCTTTATAGGGTTCATCTATTTCATGATCATCTAGGGAGAAGACAATTAGTGCTTCCCCAAGTTTACCAAAAGACTGTTTTGAGAAGTTTGCATAATCAACATGGGCATCTAGTAACTGAAAAAACATATGGCCTAGTTCAAGATTGCTTCTTCTGGCCTCAGATGAGGGAAGTAGTTGCAGATTAGAGCAGGAGATGTATACCCTGTTTGCAGAGAAAGACTTTGCCTACTAGAGCTGCTCCTATGGAACATTTAAAACGTAATGGGCCCTTGGATCTAGTGTGCATAGATTCCTTGTGTATTGACAATGAAACTACTTGGATAGGTAATGTTTTGATTGTGACTGATCATTATACCCGTTATGTTAGGAATATCCCACGAGAAACCAAAAAGCTGTCACTGTGGCTAAAATGAAATATGGAAATTTATTTGTGCATTATGGGCTTCCCAACTGAATCCACTCTGATCAAAGGTGAGACTTTGAGAGAAAATTGATAAAGGAACTGTTAACTTTGCTAAGCAACTGTTAAATTTGCAAGAGTTGCACTGCTCCCTACCATCCTGAGAGGGGTGCCCTTCTTGATCATTTAAACCAGAGTCTGCTATATATGCTGGTTACCCTCTCTGGTTTAGCTAAGCAATCCTGGAGTAGACTTGTAGGTGTATGGTTCATGCATATTATTGGGGGTTTTATTTTCTTATGTTTGGGAGAGAGGCCCAACTTCCAATTGACATCCAGTTGGGTGTATCCACTGATGGAGTAGGATGTCAAGATCATTACCAGTATGTGGCCTGTCTACGAGCAAGCCTAAATAAGGCCTACTATTTGGCTGAGGAGAATGTTGCAAAGATAAATACTAGGAGCAAAAGACGCTTTGATGTCAGGGTATGGTACTGAGAGCTGATGTATGGTAATAAGGTGCTTCTCCACAACTTGGGTCCAACTGACAAGCATAAGTTTGCAGATAGATGAAATAAAGATTTGTTTGAGGTGGTAGGCAAACTACCAAACATTGATGTGTACCAAATCTGTGATCCAGAGGGGAGGATTAAGATATGGCACCAAAATAATTTACTCCCAGTACTCCGAGTTCTCACTACAGTTGAGGAAACTACAAGCTGATGTAGATGGGTTTTCTACTGATGGTGAAGATGGACAGGTTTTTGACAACAAGTGGTTAACACCACCAAGCCCTGGACAATGCTTGCAACCTGTGGCAAGTGGCAGTTTGCCTCAGAGGGGTGGATTAGATGCTGCTACTCCACCTTTTCAGCCAAGGATAGAAAATGAACTGTCTCCTGTTTCTGTTATGGCTGACAGCCCAAGCACCCCTACTGACCCTGGCCATGGAACTTCTATACCTATTCCTGGAGATGTGAGAAGGGGTGATCATATTAGGAGACCTCCCCCTTTCTTCACTTATGATACTTTGGGGAGGCTCTGTTATGCAGTTACTTGTTATTCTGCTCCACGTTTTGCTTTGATTAATCTAATTGATGCTAATGCTAGACATGTTAATATGATGCCAATGTGCTATTAGTCACACATCTATTCTTCTGATGGTGTTTAACTGTATTTTTGCTAATTTCCTATTCCATTTCAGCAGACCATTATCCAGAGTAGGTCTTTAAAGAGACTAATGTGTAATAAATGTTTTTTTTGTATTGTTCCTTGCTGGGACAAAAGGAATTCACCAGAGGGAGAATGTAAGGAACTGGTAAACTAGTTACAATATAGTCTTCTTGTTCTGGCAGGATTTGACAAGCAGGGACACTGTGTAAAAGTATAAAAATGGAGAGCAGTCATGCGATCAGCCTCTTTTTGATCTCCTGGAGTTTCCACAGAGAATAGGGGAGATTAAATAACATTTAATAACAGGTAGGCCCAGTTAGTGTGAGAATAGTCTCTGTTATAGATCATTCCAGGAGTGGTAGATATGAGTGGTTAGCTAGTGAGCAGCCTGAACTCCAACAAGGAGATTTAGCAAGGACTAGAGTCCTGGGTATAACACCCAAGAATAGGGACATAGTGCCAGACAAAGGGGTAGAGGATTCCACTACAGTGACCTGAGAACTGGGGTGGCACTAACAAGCTGATTGTTATTTATGCTGTTTCTGATGCCTCTGGTTTGTAAGTATTTATGTGATATCATGCTATGTCACCTCTATTGTGTTTCTTGCAATGCCTTATTAATATTGTTTTGTTAATAAATAAGATACTGTTTAAGTTCAAGAACCAATGTCACCCATTTACTGCATTCTCCTAGAGTGATAGTTCAGGAACACCCTGCCTCCAACATATGCGAGGGCCCACTCCTGATAAATGTGCATAGAATTTCGATAAGGCTGACAGTCTCTGGAGCAAATTAAGCACCCCCATTTTACTATTGCCTTAGATATATATATTATATATAAGAAAGAGAGAGAGTATCTTTGTCTTAATATATTTTGGATCCCTTGTGTATTATATGTTCATTCTTTTATATGCAGTTTTCTGATTAATGTTGACATTTTGACTAAGCAAACTATTGTTTCACTTTTTTTGTTCCATAGTTATTGTTTTGTATTTCAGATATATTTGGGTTTTCTGTGATAATGAGCATGAAGAAAGATTTGAATATTTTTAAACTGACAAATCTGTACTTTTACACTAAATATCTTACACAAGTTACCAAGGAAACCAAAGCAAAAAAAAACTGAAGCCGTTTTGTTGCTGGAAAGCAAGAACCATCAAGAGCTCTATTCTGCAAACACAATTTATTTGCACTGATGTCACAGCTTTTTTTTTATAAGGAGCACTGATTGACTGATTGTAAGTAAGCCTTATTAAGGAGGTTTTAAAATGATAAATAAACACCAGGACTGACTTTTTTTTTTCTCCAGGGTTGTAAAGCCTGTCATGCACCAGATATTGCAAAAATCCTGTGATCTGACTGGATTTGTATATCTGAATATCGGTTATGATTCCCAGTATTTACTGCTCCATACAGTGTTCCACAGCACCAACACAGTTCCAAATAATAATAATGGTGGATACATAAGAAAGCACAGAGCTGTCATTATGATAAAAGAAGGTATTTTATTTTAACATGTTTCTGACCTATTTTTACCCCTTTAATAAGTACATGTATAGGAAACAGTGCAGTCATTCAGGGGAACAACAATGAAGTTAATAAGATCTTAGCTCACCTCTGTGCAATGCATTTCTCTGTACCTGTACCAATTTGAATAGGTTGAAGGGTATACATCAGCAACAATCTCTTGCAGATTGATTTTAGTATGTTAGAAAACTACTGCCTCCCATCCCTCCAGCCTGCAACAATATCCGGAAAATTATATCCTCTTATCTTTTTTGTGATTTCGTACAGATAAATTCAATTCAACATTTTAGTAATGTCCCAATCCAGCAGTAATTGGATTGTGGTAAGTACTCTTAGGCTAGGCAAACACAGGCTGCTATTTCCGCCAGGACATCTGTTCACTGCTTTCGACTAGTCGGCCAAGCCTAAATATTATTGGTAGTGGTGAAAATTGCTGAAGACAATATTTCGGCTTGACAAATGCGGTCCACAGAGGACAGCAAATTCACTAGAAGTTTACCGACATGTCAGATCAAACTTTAGTGCGATTTGGTGGCGATGAAAAAGCATCACACAAACAATTTACAGAAAGATTCAATAGAAAATGTTGGCGTTACTTACCTTTGCGCGATCCCGCAATACAAACCAGACCTAAAGGAGATTACATCTGATATTGCATCATGGGATCGTGTAAAGGTAAGGTGTTCCGGTCGCGCCGGAATAAAGTTCCCCTACAGAACCACTTAACGAAAGGGATTTTGTATTGTGTGCACAGTGCTATTTGCATAAACATCTGGAAATGTGCCCTAAAATTCATGTTAAACACACATTATCCCTATATTACTTCAAGTTAATGTGGGTTTTAGATGGATATGACCCATGTTGAATCTCCCTGATAGTCTTTATGATATTTCTGTGAATCCGGTATAATGACATTGACTTTTTCACTGCACATGCCCTTTAAACATGATGGATCTTTGTATTGTTTTTCAACCTAAACTAGTGTTTTAAAAAATATATATTTTTTTTTTATTTGCTAATGACTATATTTAATTAAAACATTTAGCTTTACATGTAGACATATTACTTAAGAGGAACTTAAAGGCAAACTGTGGTCTCCATACAAGTTGATTTTAAATGAAAGGCAAGTTTCCTACCTTTAAAATGGGCCATCAACCACTTGTCTACATGTTCCACAGCCCAAGATATAAAGAAATAACTGACCAGAAAGTTAATGGGTGGGAGGCTGACATGTGACATTCCTAAGACTGCTCCTCCACCTCGCCACCAGCAAGCACAGCCTCAGACTTCAGTGTGTGAGGGAGACAGGAAGTACCTCCCCCTTCCTGCTGTGTGAAGATCCCCAGAGAGAAGGTAAAGGAATCTACAGCCCTACCCTCCCACTATGTGAAAACAGCCTTTTCAGGCAGGGTTCTCACTCTGCCTGAAAAGGCTGTTTTCACACAGTTTTCTGGTGGGGGGGTTCTGAGTGAACCACGGCACCCATAAGTGGATGGGACCATAGCACCTGCGGGTGGGTGGGGTTAAGGTGCCTGCGAGTGGGCGGGGCCACGTGGGGCTGTAAGGGAAGGGGCCAAGGGGGGCCTGCAAAGGAAGGGTCCATGAGTGGGAGGAACCAGGGGGGCTTGCAAGGGGAGGAGGAGACACAGGTAAGATTGACTGTCACATGGTTTCAGAGCAGGAAGCAGGAAATGCAGGGGGCCTGGTGATGCTGCAGCCATATCTCACACAAAAATGTAAATATCTTCAAAACTATGCAGAATAATAAATGAAAATACATTGCAAAAATTCTCAGGAGAGCAATTCCTATCAATTTACCTAAAGTCATTTTTGGACCACAGTTCCCCTTTAAGTCAATAAACAATTAAAGGGTTAACTTCCCATTTTTAGATAAAAGTAACAGTATGCCATTTGCCTGGATATTCCAAACTGTTTGTAAGCTAGTCAAATAAAGGACAACTCTACCATTATAATGACATATTTTAGAAAGAATGGGCTCTGAATTCATTACTGTATGCCGGCTATGCTTCTGGATGCTTCGTGGAAACTGAGCAATTTAGTGACCTGTACTGAGCCTGAGCATGCTCAGAAGAAGCAGCTAGGTGATTAACATTCAGTCATTGGCTGTGATGTCCACTGTCAAATCCATAACTGACAGTTGCTAACTGGAAGAACCAGGAAGCAGAAACGGGCAACAGGACATTGTGCAGGATTTCAGGTTAGTCTTATATATTTAAGATTTCAAACTATTACAGTTTAAGGATTTTCATTTGAGGGCTGGAATTTCCTATAAATAAATACAACAACAACAACAAAACAGCTAATAGGAGGATATGTGACTGCAGAAAGTCTTACCAAGCGGGTAAATATTTGAATATACTCACCTTCAATTAAGTAAAGTTTTTTACCTTAATAAAGTTGCAAGTTTTGTTGCATAATCACCACTAGGCAAAACTGTTCAGTGCACCTGTAAGCAAATTCAATTTAACAAGTCTCTTCTACGTAACAAAAACTTCCTACATTGGATTTGCGCTTTAGCATGAACTGATCTGCTTTACAAAGCACTGGACTTCCTTACTAGATTATTTCTTCTCTGTTAGGTAGTGAATATGTGTACAGTACTTTAATTCAAATATCATGATGAATAATAAATAAGGATAAAAAGGGTGAGGAACTGAACCACTAAGTTCTCACCCCTGGGTACATATTCTCTCAGCTGTAATACATACTGTAAGGTTCCCTTGCTGGTCCTGTCTAGTTCTGCCTATGTTGACTGCCCATGATCTGCTCATCGAGAAGACGTGCTTCTTGCAGAGTGTGCCATCCCGTTGGTTTTGCCACTGGCATTTTGCAAGGCAGAGTTTGAGCAGACTAGTGAGGGAATGTTTCAATAAGAGAGAGTGTACACCTGGGTCCTTGCAGCACCTTTTACATGGGTGAGAATAGTAATTCATTGATCTATTGCACACTTGACCTCATGACCAGCTACATATGACATCATAGCCAATGACCGAATGCTACTCACCTAGCTACTTTGGAGAGTTTGAAGAGGAGGCAGAAACTTTTAGAGGGGAGGGGTAGAAAAACATGTTGCCGCATAAAAGATTAGCCCCGCATCTGTCATCATCATTCCTTTTAAATAAAACCTAGATAATGTCTTTAGTTAAAACTTTTGACAAGCTATATTGCTAGAAATAGAATAAAATTACCTTAAAGGTAACTGTGGTCTCCAAACAAGTTATGGTTAAATAAAATCCTTCCGTTGTACCTTTTTAAATTAATCCTGGATAACATCTCCATGTGACCAGTTTCTGCCTGCATTAATAGGTCCCTCCTGTCAACTGCCATTTTTTTTTAAGTCTGTGCCGGTACTTCCTGTCTTTCTCAGCATTAACTTTATTTAACAAAACTTTATTTAATAAAAGTTCTTATGATTTAAAATGGTGCTAATTTTACCCCAACCAATCAGATGTAAGCTTTCAAATGTTAAATAAGATCTGATTGGTTGAGGCAAAATTAGCACCATTTTAAACGATAAGAACTTTTATTGAATCTCCCTTAATGTCTTTAGTGAGCATGGGGACAGGGAAAGAGCAGAGGGTCAGGTGATGTCAGTCAAGCTACTGGAAGCAGAAAGTTTGAACATTATCAGCAACATTATGTCTCACAGGCTTACAGCCAGAGATATGCCGGCTTTTATTTAACACTAACTTCTTTGGAAACCACAATTGCTCTTTACAGTTAAAATCTTATCCAAACCCAATGACAAAAAAAAATGTTTTAAAAAAAATACTTTCTGGGGCGATGTAGTAATGTGACCGGTGCATCTACCTGACTACCTGACCGCTATCCCACAATGCTGTAAAACCCTTTGCAAGGCTTACTCTTTTGCAGGATCTCAGTCAGGTAAGTTGTGCGGTTTACCACTCCATTGGAAAGGAGTTAGGCCTCGCGTTAAATGTTAGTGTAAAACTTAACCTTTATGGAATATGCTACACTCTGTTATTTCCATAAGGTTTTGGAAATGCAGCGGCCACCGCTAAATTAGTGAAAAACCCAACCCAATAGTACATCAGCTAGTGTGGATTTTGCACTAATTCAGACTATCATCGCCCCTTATATATCAATATGATACCCAACTTGCATCTGTGCTCACATTGACATGCCCAGCCTCTAAAGTAGTCAAAATATAAATGTGCAAACCTGAATTTATTTTCAGACTTAACACCCCTTATATAGGAAGTGACCCTATTTTGGAACATACACATCTTACGCTACATAGAGGTGACAATTCTAGAGATTGTTTTTTATAGAATTTCTGGAAAATATGTAGAGAAAAGGCAGTCCAAACACAATCTGTGCTCATCCGATTTCTTTTACCAGGTGTCTCACAGAGGATATATATCCAGAACTGCAGTAAATGCTCAGAGCATTTACTACCTAAGAACACAGCGATGTGCATCAGTCCGCATACACATCCGACGCACGGATCTATGCATAACCCTCGAGCACAAGACACAGGCACAATGAACACCCATTTCTTCCCCCTTAATAACTTTCTTGAGTTAAATAGATTGGGGTTTGGGTTTTATTATCTTGTTATCTAATGTAATTAGCTCCTTACTTTCTATTAATCATTGTTTTAATCAGTACTTGCTCTGACCTGAGGAAGAGGATAGATCCCTCGAAAGCATGTCTACTAAAATAAACTGTTAGGGCACACTGCAAGGTAAACACAATCGCACACAGAATCGCATGCGATCTTATGTGCGATTTTGTTGCGTTTGAGCATGCATTTTTTAATAAGTATTGAAAAACGCATGCGATTGTGATTTAAAATGCGGAACACAAACCGCAATCGCAACGCACCCGAAAACGCATGTTTTCGGTGCGTTGCCGCATTTTCAATGATATGAAAAAAATGCAAGCGCAAAAAAAGCGCAGTAGTGTGATCTAGCCCTAAGTACATTAAAAGTATCACAGTACTATGCTAAATAGAAACATACCTTTGGCAAAACACATATGCAAAGGGTTTTATTCCAACCTCACAATATAAAGGAGTGTTATCGCTACTTTGCGATACCGCACATATAACGATTGTTACTGCATTCATAATGATTGGTCCAATCGTACGACCGTAATTGTGCGATCGCCCGTACAATACCTCGCAGTATAATAAGTTGCCAATACTGCAAGTTATTTAATGTGGCCTTTGGATGGAAAGCAAACCCACTAATGGATCATCTCAGGATGCTTCACTGTTGGTGTGACACAGGTTTCATGGTAAAGTTCACTATTTTCTTTCCTGGGCAATCAATTTTCCAGATGTCCCTTATTGACAATTTTCCAGATGCTGCCTTTCTTGACACAAAGCACTGGTGGCAACACAATTCTTAAGGTTCATACACACATGTGATCGCGGGTGGCATCCTGCGAAGCACGATGTGTACAAACGAGCGTTTCAGCCGATAAAGTGCCAATACATGGGCCAATTATTGGCAGAAACATTCACACACATTGTGCGTCGCAGGTCGCCAATCGCACGTGTGTATGAACCTTTAAGCTGTCTCCTTAAAGGGCATGTCCACCCCCAAAACTTATAATCCCCCCAGTAATGGCCCCACCATGTAGTGTAGTGTAATCCTTACCTCACATCCCAGCTCCATAGGGTTTCCTGTAGACCCCCCTAAAGTCCTAAAAACTGTCCACCAGGAGGCTAGCAGGGCTCTGCCTGCTACCTTGCCTCCGGTAGATATTTGTCATGCGTACTGCAGCCCTTCTCCCCCCTCCCTCCCCCTCCCTCCCCCTCCCTCTCCCTCCCGTTCTACTATCCCTCCCCCTAGCGTAAAACCCCCTTAATATGTGCTCCCCCATGTCTGGTAGCCCCAACCGCATGGTTTGTATTTTCCAAAAGCTCCCCAAACCTTACTACCTCTCCTTTCCTCCACTGCACTGAATGACCGGCAGCGCGTCCGTGATTGGCTGCCGTCAGCCAATCACACGACGCGACTGCCGGTCCCGCCCCCTCTGCTTGCGAGAATGCAAGCAGAGGGGCGGCAGTGCAGCGGAGGAACGAGGGGAGGTAAGTAAGAGTTTGGGGAGCTTTTGGAAAATACAAACCATGCGGTTGGGGCTACCAGACATGGGGGAGCAGCATATCAAAAACTATTTTTAAGGATGGACATGCCCTTTAAGAGATGGTCCTGGTGCTTGTCGGAAATTATTGGATAACCTAAAGCCTTCATTAATGCAACTCAAAATCAAAGCTCTTGATGATCCAGTTAATGTTCTTTCAGGTTAAACATTCTTCAAAGTAGTTTATTTATTTATTTACGTAAGATATAAAGAGACAGGCTATGAAATACACCTGTTTGTACAAGCTTCAATTGAATTTTTTTTTAATATTTTGAGCTGATACCAGAATACATGGACCTTGTAATTTGAGTAAACAAATTACAAGCTGTAAAGAGGCTTATAAGGAAGTCTAGGATTGTCAATGCATCCAATTAGGGTGGTGGAAGTACTATACATTTTTAAGGTCATAATCTGTATAATTTGAAATGCATATACAGATGATTATGAACTAAAAGAAGTACTACTGTTGTTCTTAATCGGCAACGTATTTGTAAGTGTATTGATGTAAGTGTATTCTCTGCATTTTCTATTTCTAACTGTACCAGCTTTAGAAAATACAGTGTATAGTGGTTATGACTACAGAGCTAGGCAGCTGGTACTGTATTCTAGAATTAGTTCTACATATAACCCCGTGTGCAGTACTCTGTGGTTTTATTTTTTACACAGGGCACCTCCACATGGTTTATCTGCTGCTGGCGATCGGTCTTCACACTGAACAATAAAGACTCCATGGAATATTGGATTTTGAAATTTTGGACTTTTTTTGTGCATTCACTCACCTAATTCTTATTTCTAAATCTGCTCAAGATTTCGTGGCTGTGATCAACTAAACATTTTTCACTGTGTCCAAATGCATTTGATAAATTATTGAAACCAGACCTGTATTTTCCAATTGGCATTTGGGACAATAGGCATAGATAGTATGGAGTAATATTGTTTACTTATTTGTAATTGATAATAAATGTTTTATTGTGTTTATGCATCTTCACCCACACTTTACTTTTTATTATTATTACTAATATTATTATCATGGATTTATATAGCACCAACATCTTCCATAGTTTGCATTTATCCTGCCCCTTACAATCTAAGCACATATATTTGACACATACAACCTATCAGTATGTCTTTATGACTGTGGGGGAAACCTCTCTACACTTATTGCACCCACCCTAACAAACTACTTTACAACTTTCTGGAGCACAACATTTCAAGCTGCAAATGCTAAATAGAAACATATCTTTGGCAAAACACAAATGCAACTTGTGCAGTGACATCCATGCTGATCTGGCGTGAAACACTTTTTACAAAGAAATATAACGTGTTTTATTCCACCTCACAAGTTCCTTTGGGGAGCTAGAGCACTAACAGTTTTCATTTGCCAGGTTAGTCCTGGACTATTCCTGCATTAAAGATAGTGCTGAAGCCAGGAGGATGACTGGTAGAATCCGTTTTCTTCGGGTTGATGCTCCTCACTGAAACAATATTGGGAGGTAGGAATTACCAGTCGTATATCCCTGTTTCAAGTACTTTTCATTTTAAATGTTTTATGCACACACAATAGTTCTCCTTTAACACTGTAGGCAAATTTCTGCATCGCTTATTAAATAAGCTTGCATGGCTTTTAACGGAATGGGTAAGGGGGGGGAGGTTAGCTAAGTTTCAAACAATAATATAGTTATCCCCCCACATTCACGTTGTTTCTTCCTTCTGCTTATTTTTCACCTCTTTCCCTCATATGAACTTATCTTTCCTCTTCACAATTCCTGCCTGCCTCTCCTCCTCCATTTTATTGGGAATTGCTGCTTATACATTGCACATAATTGCCTGTCTGTAGCTGGTGGCAATTAGCTCACTAAAAAGTTCCCTACACAGTGACACCAGAGGTTTATAACAATGTCAATGGGCTGTTTTGAAAATGTTCTTTCCCTGGTGACATGCTTCACACTAATGAAAGATTTGTATCTATCTTTGGCAGCTTGACATGCTGGATTGATACTCTTTGATCTTATTGTTGACTGTTTGTTTTTGTTTGTAAATTGTTAGAGGGTATGAGTTTTAGCTCCAGCTATCTTGCAGCAAAACACACATTTTACATAGAGCGCATTACACAAATCTTTCATTAAACAGTAATACATTGTCTTCAGATTTCTCCAAATAATATCTGATGTTGAGCTGATCAGTGCTGCTTTTCCATAAGAGTTTCACTGGAATTATAGACCCCATTTGTACTGCCCTTTCACTCTCAATCAGTCACCCTGCCTCTTCATTTACCAATTCATTGTTGAGTGACTCCATGTCTAAGACTCAGCTGAAAAATGTAGCTTGGTGCCAGAGATTAGTTAATGAACTGTCAGGCAGCCATGAGCAGATTTCTTTGCTAGTGATGCCAAATATCCCTCGAGAGATTAACAGCCAAGATCAGCATTTCCAGGGATCTCCGTTCCTTTCATATTCTGCCTCTGACCCAATCTCCCTGCTTTTCCTAATAAAGCTTCCCCTCCTCACAGTACAGCTGCTCTTTAATTACAATCAGCTATAAACTGCTGTCAGCCTCGGAAAATTACTTGGGTCCAAACTTTTCTCAAAATCAGGTCCTTAAAACATTGTCCACAGAAGTTAACCAGCTGTCTGTGCAATGATGTTATTTTTTTTTCACATTTACAACTAGGTGCATATTTATAAACAAACGCTATTTTTGCCATTTTGCTATTGCAGAACATCACAATGAGCATTATTTTCGGCATATTTATAAAGCTTAGCATTTTTGCTGCAAAATATTGCCCCCCCCGACCCTTATTAGTAATAAGAAACACTCCACAATGTACTGACACCTTCCAAGGACCCACTGGCAGGCTAAATATACGTGTTCGCCACCTCAGATTTCCTGCTTTTAAATGGCTGAAATTAACACATTTTACAAAAATGATTGAACGGTTACTGAGGTGATTGAGGCTTGTTTTGACTTCTTATAAATTGCGTTAAGTAACAATTTGGTAAAGATTTCGTGATAATGGTGGCAAAAAGTTAATTAACCTTTATAAATATAGTCATTTTGTATTGTAGTTTTGTGAATTATTACATATTTACAGCATAACTAATGGTACCTACGGGATTGGCCCTTTGTTTGTAAAATGTGTACGGGCAAAACGATAGTTTCCAACGCCGACAAATGTTCTGCGTCAGGAATGGTCATTTCAAATGGAAAAATTCCCTTGGTCGCAGTTGAGCCCCTATACTAAAGTATAGGGAGTTGGCTGCGGCATAGGGAGATATTCTCCCTATACTTTATATAAGGAGAATGATTGTGGCTGTTTGCACTCCCATCTGTATTGCAGATTCTGTCTTGATTGAATAGTCCTGCCCACAAAATGGAGGACACACTGTATTTACGTTTGTTGTGGTCACTTATTTTTTGGCTTGATAAAGGGTGGAGGTCAACCCGAAACGTTGCCTGTATCTCACATTCAGGGTGAATAAAAAGGAACAATTTTTGCAACAAACTTTGGTGTATCCTACTGCAATGTGTTTATTTGAGATTATTGAGGAGGAACCAATTTGGAGGAGTGATTCAGCCTCCCGTGAATTTTTGCACATTCTGTCTGTCATTTAAGACAGACAGAATGGTACCCACCTTTATGCTAAATTGAACAGATGGCCCTTCCTTCCAACACAAAATGGATTTTGGTAGGAAAGGTCAAATGGGCATGTGCCAAATAATGCAGTGACATTACTAATTTATTATAATATCTATAAATCATCAAAACTGTTTAAAAAAGTGCTTGACTTTCTGTTAAAATACATTTTATACTGCTACTTTATCTTAACAGTGGTCTGAGGTTTTCCAGCATCTCAATGTCACAAAGCAATAAAGAAATTGGTTAATTTCATACAAGCGGCATGTTACTGTTGCCCAAATATTTAAAGGAGAAGTAAACCCAATTTTTTATACTCTAGAATCTTAAAAAACAACCCCCCTAAAAACACCAATTAGGTCTAAAATCCCACTTCAGTAAATTGTATTAAAGTAAATGTAAGCATGTTAAGAACTGGATGAAGTATCTGCGTGTATGTGCAGTGTAAGACCACACCTCCTGACCTCAGTCACATGCTTCCTTGCTTTATCTGTCCTGTAAAAGGATTGGCTAGAGATTATTAATGGGTGTGACCAACTGTAACAATTTCTGCCATAGTTAAGGACTGAGCATGTGCAGAACATAATGGTCGTTGACCAAACTGTGTGATACTAGAATGCTGGGAAGTAAAGCACAAACCATATGTTATTTAGGTTAATTTCCCAGCGCCCATATCAAAATGAGAGGTAAGACACAGATTACTGGCTTTATGTCAAGGTGTTCTGCCTTCTGGTTCAGTGTTGTTCTGTGGCTTTAGTTGTCCTTTAATGAGCAGTCACCATTGACAAAACTGTACAAGTAGCCTTTTTACGCAACTAAATACCCGGATCCATTCAAAAACTGCTACAATTCCACTTGTGAGAAAATATCTTTATGCAGTTGGTGAGCATATTAAAGAGAAAATCTATTGGAGTTGAAAGTCTCCAATTAGACCTTTGATTCTTTGGTGCATCTTTTGCTCATAGCATATCTTTCCTACAGGCCTTATTCTCCCGCTTTGTATTTAGAATGTTTATTAAATTAGACCACTTTGTCCATATACTCTCATAGATAATTTCCAAATAAAGGAAGGGGCAAGATGCTGAAATGCTGCTATTGAAGCTGCTAGGTAGGCCCACTGACAATGCACTCTGCTAAAATGTGCTTAGATACTGCACTAAATATAGCAGAGCTCTGAAATACACATTACTAGGAGAGGAACTGGAGGAACAGATGGAACTGACTTTTTATCTCTAGGATAGTGGCTTCATGAGTGCTGAATAGGCACCTGTATAGTAAGATATGCAGCCATTTTACTAATGTCTGACAGCGATGTGTAATCTAATATAAACTCATATTAAGTATCATATTTTCAGTTTTTCAAGATCTTGAATGTGATTCACATTCTAATCCTAGTCACTAAATCCCCAGCGTTGCTAAGCAATCAGCAGAGAGAGTTTGTTTTTGTTATTTCCTGAACTGTAATTGTTATCCCTCTTGCGAACCCTACAATCCAAGCATATTTTTGGACAGATGTTACAATAATCTAGCAACTGTTTTGTGTACATTTGTCCACTCATCAGCATTCTCGTATATACCTTGATTTATACCACTGGATTATAATATGCAAAAGTCAAAAGTAAAATATGAATTCATAATTTTCATTCATTTCATGGACACTGTACATTTTCTGGATTTTTTTTCCTGTATTGTTCCCACGGAAACAAAAACATCTACATATGTGTTATATATATGAATAGACATTTTAATAGATGTTCAAAATATGGTGCATATGTACTGTACCAAAAGGTGCAATAGTTTTCCTGTGCTCCTAATCAACAGCAGTCAATCAGATTGTAAGCTTTTTACTACTAAAAGTAGAAAGGCCCGGTTTCATGATGCACCTAGTTTCATTTCAGAACTGGCAGTTTTGAAAAATCACTGAATTTGCTGAAAAATCAAAAATTGAACATTATAAAATCAGAAATAAGATTGAAAAACAAAAAAATTTTAAAATTATTTTTCAATTGGGTTTAAATTGGATTTTCAGGAACTTGCAGAACTGCAATCGGAACAAAACTTGACAGTTTTGTTCATCTCTACGAAAAACGTATTGATGGGCTGCTGCAAATTAATAGCACAGGCAAACTTTTGCTCCTCTTGGTACATAAGCCCAAATTATTTTGTTATGAACAGTACTTATTGGAATTTTGGTATTAAAGACAAAAAAAATGATGAACGGCTGAGCATTGTTTACCAGTGTTCACAGAGGTAATGTCCTTCTACAGTAAGTGCTGTAAAGAACATGATATTATGATTGTCAGGGGAGTTTTATCAGAAATTTATTAATCCATAAAGAAAGTCAATCATCTGTTAGAAAGGAAGACAAGGGGAACTATGGGTAGTTATCACACAGAGATTCAATAATTCTGCGTTTTTAACCTCGGGGATGCTGAGCATTTCCATACTAAGCACACTTTTAAAAAGCATCTGACATTGTTCTAGGGTTAAGATGAAAAAATAAATGGATATTTATAAGGGTCCAAATTTGGCACATCAGAAATTGTTTGACATCCTTCTAGTAGCCCAGTAATTTATATATAATGGGACTGTCACTTTTAATCATGCCACTTGGTATTTATGCACCTTTGCTAAAATACCTCAGTATCCAGTTTGCTCAGAGATCGCTCACATGGACTCATGCATAAAACAGCAGAAGTTTTTGTGAACATACAGCATTTATCAAATGAGTGGCCAGCTTTCTTTGAAACAAGTTTAACAAATAGTTCTTAAATATTACAGTCATTAAAATGTTTTTAACGCTCCATAAAAATAAACATCTTTCTTAACATTTAAAATTATTCCCCAGAATCCAGAAGAAATAACATTCACAGTAGAGGCAATATTAAAATAAAGATGATATCTTGGTTATTTTATCATTGGTGCAGTTAATAAGGAAGACATAATCTGGTTGTTTGAATCAGACCATTAGTTCAATCAACCAATCAGATGTTAACTTTTTACTGGTCCGCTGCCATTTGAAAACATTTGAAAACACCTGATAGGTTGCTGAAAATTGTTGCATTGTATTGCACGTTTTATAAAATAACCCTATAAATTTGAAGACTAAACAACATGGCAGTCCACATAAAATAAAATGAAAAACAAAACAATAAGATTACAGCATTAGCCTGCTGCTTTATCTTCTGTTAATAATTAAAACTTTTTTTTGCCATTAACTCTGGATATTCTTTAATGTAAATTAAGAGCTGCTGTATAAATCTTAATACACATCTCCTCTAGATCATTGGTTGCCCAGATGTCTGTTCCTGGACATAAATTTAAAATAAAGTATACTAGTTAGAGAGCAACCAATAAATCAGGCAACCCCACAGGTATTGCTATTAACAACCGTGCATTTATTGTGCACATAACGACATGTTTCGAACAGTCTAGGTCCTTTCTCAAATGTCACAAATGTTGCTCTCTAACTAGTATACTTTATTTTAAATCTTAATACACATCTTAATTTCTCCGTTTTGTCATATACAGAGAACTGTAAGTTTGCAGGGCTGATATTTTAATATACAGCTTTACTTAAATAAGAGTACAAGGCTGTAAATGTAGCTCTAAATATAAAACAAAGATAATTAGTTGTTTCCATTTAAAGACTTTTATAATTAAACCCTTGTCTACTAATGATCCACTAAGATTGCTTCATGACATCCATTTCATTTAGGGGCCATATTATCCTGTATAAGCCTCATTTATATTTGCACTTTCCCAGAAAAAAAGGGGGTGATTATTTAAGGAAAGTGTCTCTTTATATTAGTCAGTCTTTTATATAAAAGCTACAAGGCACAGGCTTTGGATAGGGTGCTGAGTTTATAATGAAATTGCAGCTTTATGCTACTAGTCAGATTTAATGGTCCATAAAAAGTACATTCAATAATGCAGCAAGTAAACAAAAGTGATTTAAGCAATGTTAATGGTATGTGCATTAATACCTATTCAGATCTTAAATATATTATAAACAAGAGGTGGCCATTTCAAAATTGCATCTCGGTATCTATTGTCACTTTTTATTTGGCCACTTTCATTATCGATTCTTCTTTTTCAGGAAATGAATTGGTCCAACTGTGCAATGATTCTGACACCTGTAGTTCACCACAAAATGAAGAATACAGGGTGGACGCTATTTTATTATTTAGTATTCGCCTATTCTGAAGAGCCCATTCCAATCTGAGTCTGTACTCAGTATTTCTGTTGATCCGAGTGTAATCAGAAATATACAGGATGGTGCACGCGAGTGAGTTTGTATGAACTCTTAAAATCACGTTCGAACTCGGCTTTGAGTTTTGGTCCATCCCTGGTCTGAGCTACCATGAGGCATTCCACCCACCATTTGAACTCTGAACAGTGTAGCTAGCAATGACTGAACACAAATGAGAAGTTGGGACATTATCTAGTGCACAAAAGTGCATTGACAATCTGTGTACAATTGGTTCTGCAGAACACAAATATAATTTACAGATGTATGTTTGTAAAAATATTATTTTTTAATCTAAATTATATAACAATGTGCAATGCATGTGTCATCTAATTGTGTATTAACTAGTCCAAAAATACACTTTATGCTTCCTGTATTTTCTTCTATTCATTTTAGTAAAGATCTTGCTTAGCTAGTTAACACTTAATGCAGGAAGGATCGTTAGTGTGTAGGTTATTTGTCGTTATTATGCACCTCTGCAGGTAATGATGATTGGTACATGCGTACAGTGGTAAATCAATAATGGGCCTCCCCTCCCTGCTTTATCTACACTGCTTGTATCAGAAGAATTGGGGCCCCTGTAGTCGCAAGGGATGCTCTCCTGGTACTGTAGTTATATAAGTTTATATAAATATCAAGGTCGAGAACTGAATAATTTGTATTTTTAAACAATTCTATTGGTTAGGGGGGTTGGAGGAGATTTTAAACTAGGTATGGGGGGGAGGGAATGTTTAACTACACAGGGGTAGATAGAGAAGTTAGGGATCTGGGGGATAGTAACACAACGGAGGGAGGAGAAGGGAGAGGGGGGAGCATAGAGGATAAGGAGGCATGTACGACCATGTATGGAAGTAAATCAATTGATAATCTAAAATGCAAGGAGTCTGGCTGGAAAAACCGGCAAACTTGAAATAATAGCGTTAAAGGAAAGGTATGATGTAATTGGTATAGCAGAATCATGGCTTAATGATTCACACGACTGGACAGTAAATATTGAAGGATACTCCTTATTTAGACATAACTGAGTTAATAAGAAAGGAGGAGGAGTATGTATGTATGTTAAACAGGAATTGAAGCCAAATTTAAAAGATGGAATAGATGGGGGAGCAAACGATACGGCAGAAACATTATGGGTGGAACTGTGTACAGGAAGCAAGAAGGTAGGTAAATTAATTGTTGGAGTATGTTATAAGCCGCCAAATGCCGGGGAAGAGGTGGAAATGAATCTCCATATGCAGTTGGCGAAGGCTGCTGGTATGGGGCATGTTCTGGTTATGGGGGATTTTAACTACCCTGAAATAGATTGGAGTAATGGAACTGCCAGCACCTCTAAAGGTATAAAGTTCTTAAATTTCCTATATGAGCATTTTCTTTCGCAGATGGTAGAAGTTCCTACTAGACAGAATGCGTTGTTGGATCTGGTGATATCTAATAACCCTGAGCTCATTTTGGAGATGAAGGTAATGGGAAGCTTAGGGAATAGTGACCATGATATAGTGTCATTTAATATAGGTTGCAAAAAACTAAAGTGCACTGGCTTAACAAAAACTTTTAACTTTAGGAAAGCTAATTTTATGCTTTTAAAGGAATCGCCCCTGCTCATAGACTGGGGGGAACTGTTTCTAGGTAAAGAAACTGAGCAGATGTGGACCACTTTTAAAGGGATATTAAACTATTACATTTCCAAATCGGTACCTTTAGGTAACAAGTGTAAAAAAATTAGGTCCAGTCCTGCATGGCTTAATGCTCAGGTAAAAAGGGAAATGGGAAAAAAAGAAAAGGGCTTTTAAAATTTTGAAAACAGAAGGCACAGAACAGGCTTACAGGGAGTACAAAAGCTGTAATAAAGAGTGCAAGAAAGCAATTAAACTAGCTAAAATAGAAAATGAAATACGGATTGCCGAACAAAGCAAGTCCAACCCCAAAATGTTTTTTAAGTATATAAATGGTAAAAAGATGAGGACTGAGAATGTGGGACCATTAAATAATGGAGCTGAGGTGGTTGTAGAGGATGCCGAAAAGGCTAATCTGCTAAACCATTTTTTACATCGGTTTTTACTGTTGAGAATCCTTGTCCTTACAGTAGGGATTGTAGCAATGTGCAGGGAAGAAATGAAGAGTTTTCACATTGGATAACAGAGGATATGGTACGGAAACAATTAGACAAAGTTAATATCAATAAAGCGCCAGGACCAGATGGATTGCATCCTAGGATTTTAAAAGAGCTTAGTTCAGTTCTAGCTAGACCACTGTTTCTCATATTTTCAGATTCGCTTTTGTCTGGGGACGTGCCGCTGGATTGGAAAAAAGCCAATGTAATACCAATATTCAAATAAGGTAGTCGTTCACAGCCTGGTAACTATAGACCTGTAAGCCTAACATCAGTGGTAGGGAAGGTGATGGAAACTTTGTTAAGGGATCATATCCTTGACTTTGTCTCCAGAGATCATCTTATTAGTAGTAGTCAGCATGGATTTATGAGAAATAGATCATGCCAGACAAATTTAATTGGTTTTTATGAAGAAGTGAGTAAGAAATTGGACTCAGGCACAGCAGTGGATGTGGTATATTTGGATTTTGCAAAAGCTTTTGATACTGTGCCACATAGGCGACTACTGTATAAACTGAGGACTGTTGGCCTTGGAGAAAACATTTGTTCATGGATAGAGAACTGGTTATTGGACCGCAAACAGAGAGTGGTGGTTAATGGAGCTACATCTATGTGGGCTAAAGTTCTAAGCGGAGTGCCTCAGGGTTCTGTACTGGGGCCGCTTCTGTTTAATCTGTTTATAAATGACTTAGAAGGGGGCATTGAGAGCAAGGTCTCTGTGTTTGCTGATGACACTAAATTATGCAGAGCTTTGGAAACTTCCAATGATGTGCAAGTGCTGCAAGCAGACCTAGATAGATTATCAAAATGGGCAGCAGAATGGCAGATGAGATTCAATGTAGATAAATGTAAGGTGATACATTTGGGATTTAATAATCCCTGTGCCATCTAAACCATAAATAACTCTGTGTTAAGTTCATCTGTAATGGAAAAAGATTTGGGGGTTCTGGTAGATAACAGACTTAGCTGTAGCAAACAATGCCAGGTAGCAACAGCCAGAGCTAGCAAGATATTGTCTTGTATAAAAAGGGGAATAGATTCAAGAGAGAAAAATATTATTCTCCCTCTTTACAAGGCACTGGTAAGGCCTCATTTGGAATATGCGGTGCAGTTTTGGAATCCCATATACAAAAGGGACATCTTGGAAATTGAGGCAGTTCAGAGAAGGGCAACTAAATTAGTAAGGGAAATGGAGGGGCTTGAATATGCAGGCAGATTAGACAAGTTAGGGCTGTTTACATTGGAGAAGCGGCGGTTGCGTGGGGACATGATAACCTTATACAAATATATTAATGGCCCATACAATGAACTCTCTGGTGCATTGTTCACTAATAGGTCATATCAGAGGACACGTGGACATCCTTTAAGGTTGGAAGAAAAGAAGTTTCATCTTCAGGTTAGGAAAGGTTTCTTTACAGTGAGAACGGTGAAACTGTGGAACTGTCTTCCAGCAGATGTGGTAATGGCAAGTTCATTGAATAACTTTAAAAAAGGCCTGGATAAGTTTCTAAAACTAAAAAATATTGAGAATTACTGGTATTAATGCATATAGATCTGGTTGATCCAGGGATACTTTCCGATTGCCGTTTGGAGTCAGGAAGGAATTTTTTCCCCCTTTTTAGCTGGTTTTTTTTGCCTTCCTCTGGATCAACTGTTAGGTAGGGTAAAAAAAAAAAAAAGTGAATAGGTTGGACTTGATGGACGTCTGTCTTTATTCAACCTTAATTACTATGTAACTATTACAAGCTATTTAACGGTGGCTGTGTGTTTCTTCAGGCCCAATATTAAACACCAGCTGATAGCTGCCATTAAAAAGTTGGCAGAGTAGCACAGCTGCTGGTGAAGCTCACTATGGGAAATCTTCCCAAAGTGGCTCTGGGTAAATCTCTCCAGTGGTGTCTTGCACTTATAACTAATAAATTGACCACATCAGCTTATAAGTTGTCTCCAGCTCTTATGATTCTCCAGTAGCTCTGATTCTTCTTTAACTGTACATCAAGTGCATGCAGGATTATGTGATACATGATAGTGATTTTAAAGTATTTTCCAGCATATGATGTATTAAAATATTTAACAGCATTAGGAATCAAAAAAGATTACTTTGAAACTAGAAAGCAATGTAACTGAGTAATAGGACCATGTTGCACTTACCCTCCCCCCTCTCTCTCCCACCATCTGGATCCATACTCTGCAGCCGTGGCACCTAGCGTGAATCCCTTTGGCCATAAAGTAGCTACCCCCTGCCCACCCCCAACTGCTGTAAAATTTCTGTAAAAAAAATGCTTAGATAGCTAATTACAGACCCTATTCTCCCACGGCATCTTCAATGACGTCAGCTGCGTCTGTGATTGTCTGCGCCTTAGCCAATCACAGACGTGGCTGCCAGTCTGACCCCTGCTTGCAACTTCCTCAAGCAGGGAGCCGGATCAGAGCTGGAGAGAGAGTAGCGATTTAAGCATATTTTTAAAGAAATAAATTGGCTGTGGGGGGTGGGCAGGGGTCACCTACCTTATAAAAACTTAATTTCTAGGGTTGACGTGTCCTTTAATGATAAGGTATGGATAAGAAGCAATACCGCACTTTTATAAATATGGCCCTAAGAGGCTGAATTGAGAGGTGAGAGACATACAGTCTTGGTAAGTGACAATTTAAGGAACTGTGGAGCTGCCTTTGTAGTTTGGGCTTCGTTCCTTTTTAATAGAGACCTTTAGCTAAAATGAGCCCTTCCAGGATACTTACCTCTAGCATCTTTTCATTTTCCTCAAGCTCCAGCCTGTGCCTTAAAGCACAGCTGACAGCATTAAGCAGCTGAACTGCTGTGTGTTGGGACTCCTCTGTAGAAAGTATAAATACCAGGTGTGAAGCCACAAAGCTGTGAAACTGTGAAGGCAACAAAGGTTTCAAAGGAGGAGAGACAGCTTTTCAACACATCCTTGCTAATCTGAAGCAGAAATAAATGTCTAACCACTATGGTGGTGGATTAGGTGTCCTAACCTCAAAGGTTTGTGGCAGGTTAGTTATTTGTTTAGAGAAAGATCAATGTTCACTGTGTATATAGGTAAGTTTTATCCAATTGGTGGGTGCAGACACTAATTTATTTTTCCCTCACAAGAACATCAGTATTAGGGAAAAGAAAAAATCAAGGGTTGTACTCCAAATACAAAATAGCATGTTTATTTGTGAACACACATCAACTCACAACATTTCGGAGGATAAGGTTTTCCCCCTTTTCAGGTGATAAATGTTGTGAGTTGATGTGTGGACACAAATAAATATGCTATATTGTATTTGTAGTACAAGATCAGTGTTGTATGTCTTCCTAATGAGCCAGGTAAAAGTGATTGGTAGAGTGGTAAGTGTAGGCCAGTGCCAAGTTATATTCACCCATATGGGTAATTAGACAAGCTTTGTATAGTATTTCTGCCTTTAAATGCAAAGTTGTAATATACCATATTATATTCTGTGCTGCTTAGTAAGAGAATAGGAAATACTTTTACTTTTTAAACACAATTTGTTTAGCAAGTACTTTCATTTCCATTAGTGGTATTTAGAGATGTATGTTATAATGTGCTTGCTTCTGGGGGTAATGCAGTCCCTCATACAGATAATTCACAGCTGCAATGATTGGGGATCCTCGTATTTAAACACCCAATATAGACTTCCCCAATGGCTAAAAAATTGTGCTTCACTGGAGCTGATGGGATGCGTTCAATGTTCCTGGTGCCAATTTTCCTTCAAGATGTTCTGAGAGTAATTGAAGGGATCCGCATCATCTGTGGCAAAAAGCTGCTGAGTTGAGAAATCAATGTGTTTGTCTGCAGGATGTGGAGCTCCCTAGGTGGGTTCTGTAGATGGCTGGATCAGCTCTGGGGTTTAGTGCACAATAAACAGCATGTTACACAAACAAATAGCAAACACTCATGTGGGGAGGAAGTCAAAAGTTCAAGCAACACAGCAGAACACAAGACTGATCATCAGGAAGCCAGAGAGAGCTGGAACCACAGAGCTTCACATAACTTAGATTTGCCAGAAAAGGAAAGCGACACCGGGCCAGCAGAAAGAGCTATGCATCCTGAGAACAAATGCGACAGACTGTGGAATGTGTTAAATGATCATATTAGTAACTGTCCATGTAAACAAACCTAGATTCTATTTCCCTAATCTAATGTACTGGAGAGAGGAGGGGATCATGGTGCTTTTACTGTCTCTGCATTGTGCATTGTATAATATCCCTGCAAACTGCTGTGTTTACAGAAGCTGCTTTAAAGTAAATAAATACAAGTCAGCAGCAAATGGATAAGCAGAATTCAGGGCAGGCATTACATGTTACTAGACAGACAGACTGGCAAACCAGCCTATTATTTTTGCTTTGTTATCACTGGGGCAAGGCACACCAACCTCTACTGTACTTTCTTAAGACTTTGTAAGATCTGCAATGCTTAGTGACAGCTACATAAATTTAACAGCTACATTAGCAATCCAGTAAACAGCATATTCATTTCATCTGCCAAATAATCAGATTATCCTATCAAGGGGGAGCAGGATGATTAGAATTTCATTGCCTGGCAGTAAAGTTTATAGAGAGAAATAAAAATGACTTTATGAGCACCATAAACCATAAGACTCCTGTATAGCTGCCTTAATGCTAGCTCTGAGGGTCTATAAATGGTTTAGAGCATGTTTTCTGGAATAAGCCGGGCGGAGGGGGAGTTGAGCTTAATCGCTTGCTGAGTGGCAAAGCTAAAGGACGTAGAATAACTTGGGCAACATAGTTTGGCTCCCTCAGCCAAACTGAGTCTCTATGTACTCCTTGTGCTTGCGTGGGTTTTCACTGGTACTCCTGTTTCCCCCACAATTGTAAAGGCATGCCGCTAAATAAACTCTTTGGTGTAGGGCCTGACGTGAGTGAATTAAATAAATGTGGACAGTGTAGCACCATATAAGAAAATACATATTATTCATTAGTATTTATATTCTTAAGTCTTTCTTTTTGCCCCTTTCCTGCTTGCTTTAAAGAGCAGAAATGCAGGTATAAAGAGAGCAACTACCTAGCATGGAACTGATACACTGGCCATGATGCCTGAACAAAACTAGCATCCAGGGTGAATGGTGGATCTTTTTTTTTTTAATGCAAGAGACATTTTTCAAACTGTGGTCACGTTGCGTACTAAAGGTCAGGTGTTCTGAAAGGGTGTGCCCTTAGAGAGCCAGAGGTGTACCTGAAAATTTTAGTAGTTGAAATATTTTCACCAATATAAGATTTATGCTATGTTGTATTTCAAAAATGCACATTATAATATAAGGGATAATACAACACCTACAGTGTAATATAACTATATTACTCCACCAAGGAGTTCCATGACCATATAGAAGCACAAGGCCGCAGGCTGAGTTCTTTTATACAGGGCATGTAACAGGTGAAGTAAATCTGTATATTACTCTGTAGGTAGCGTATGATGAAGGGACTTAGGACTCCCGATAGCTTGCTATATTTTTTCTATTGTCTAGTTAGCCAATAAAAGGTATCACAGCTTTACTTTTCTTCTAATTTTTCTTATAATACATAAGGCCAAACAAAAAAAACCCAAAAACCCAGCACAGACACACTCTCCCCCTACCCTTCCACTGTCTCTCCCCCTCCTTGTATTAGTTATTTATATAGGAATTCCTGTTTAGTGTATAAATAGTTAATTACCGTTCCAATTGAACATTGAATACATTTATGTATTATAACAATATATCCCACTGCACCTCCCCATTGGAAATGCCTAGCCTTTTGTATTGTATATAAGGGATAATAAGCCACCTACAGTGTAATATAAGGATATTACGCCACCGAGGAGTTCCATGACCATATAGAAGTACGAGGCCGCAGGCCGAGTGCTTTTATACAGGTCATGGAACTCCGAGGTGAAGTAAATCCGTATATTACACTGTAGGTAGCGTATTATTTCTTATAATACATAAGGCCAACCAAAAAAATAATCTGCCCACTACCACTGTGTCTTCCCCTTCCTTTATTAGTCATTTATATAGGAATCCCTGTTTAATGTATAAATAGTTAATTACTATTCCTATTGAAAAGAGAAAGAAGGACCGAACATTGTCTGTCAAGAATAAACAGGGATTCCTATATAAATTAATAATACAGGGAGGGGGAGACAGTGGGAGGTGCAGTAGAATACAGTGGTAATGTAAGTTCCATTCTAGAGGCTCCGAGCTTTCCGGTCACAGTACCTCTCTCTGTCTGATGTCCAAGTTAATGTGACGGCTAATGTGTCCACCTGCAAGATCCCCCCAGCACTACTGGGTTTTGCGTCTAAACAATTCTGGGTTGCGCAAGTCGCAGATTGATGATGTAATCGCACAATACACACCGGAATTTTACATTTACTTCCAGACTGCTCTTAGTGCCTGAGAGTTTGTTTGTTACAACAGATACAGCTTGTTTGCTGCTTTCAGGCTCCTAGCTTCTTTTCTAGCTGCCATATGGATTCAGAATCGGAGGGGAGGTGGTGAGTGATATTTCAAAAGTCCTATCTTTGAAAAGAGGTTGCTTTTAAACTTAAAAATATTTTCATATTATTACCTTTCAGCCGGAGTTCTCATTCTGGGGGAGGCCCTAGGAAATGGGCCAGAAAGTTTTCCAAGGAACAAACTGTTTGGTGCAAATCCTGCGATAATCCTGTGACCCTCCAGCTCAGCCTAAGGAGCCTAAATCTAAACCTCTTGGCAGACTCTGGTCATTAAAGAAGAAGTCCAACCCTCAACATCATCTCTTTTCTAAAGGAAAAAAAAGACTATGTTCTTATTCACTAAGAGTTAGAATACATGATTAAGGATGATTGGCCCAATTGTCTAGACGTCTTCCTCTTCCTCCAGAAAGAAAAGAGGAGTGGGTCAAACCACCAACTGTGGACGCTCTGGTGGCTGGAATATCTAGAAAAGCTGCGTTATCCATAAATGATATTTCTGCACCCTATAGATTGACGCATGGAGTATGAGCTAAAGAAAATCATCACAGCAGGTGCGGGCTGTAAGGCAGCAATATCCTCAATTTCTGTTAATAAGTCCATGAGCTTCTGTTTGGACAAGCTTGAGGAAGACATCTCTGGGGGAGTGGATAGGAAAACTCTGCTTCGATCCATATCGAAGTTCCGTCTAGCGGCAAGTTTCGTTGTAGAAACAGCAGCCAATTCAATTAAGATCAAGGTCCAAGAAATCGCACTCTCCATATCAGCTAGAAGATCTCTTCGGTTAAGGAATTGGTTTGCCGATACACCTTTCAAAAGAGCCTTTCCCAAAAGAGCCTTGCCTTGAGGATATAATCTTATAATCTTAAAATGAACTGGAAGCAAGAGCTTTTTCCTTCCTAAAGGAAACAAGAGATGCTCTAAAAAGACAGGATACCTCTTATTCCCGAGAGAATATACCAGGAGATAGAGAAGAAATTTTGGTCTCCAACAAAAGATCTGATAGCAACGAAGAAAAACAGGAAATTTCAAAAGTTTTTTCCAGGTTTCAAAACAACCAAGCTCTAGTGGTAGATGCTCTCTGCCAGAGCTGGGATGATCTCAAGGCCTATATATTTCCTCCAAT
Source organism: Hymenochirus boettgeri (assembly GCA_019447015.1). Classification (NCBI taxonomy): domain Eukaryota; kingdom Metazoa; phylum Chordata; class Amphibia; order Anura; family Pipidae; genus Hymenochirus; species Hymenochirus boettgeri. Next base: position 151,391,777 of record CM033475.1, on the reverse strand, counting down.
ACCTCTGATCTTAAAGGTTCCAAGAAAGATTTACAGCTCGAGCATGAAGGTCATAGCCATAATTCCCCACTGGACGAGATGTCCCAGGTATCCTCTATTGAGGAGACTCATGGGTCCTTACCATCTGCCACTCCAGTACAACTTGCTGTCCCAGGGCCCAGTTTTTCTTCTGAATCCAGGGATTCTCAACCTAGCAGTTTGGATTAAATTAAATTATAGCAGTTAGGTTGTTGTTTGCAAGTTGAACTGCAGGAAACCATCTACATTTGCAATATATTCCAAAATCTGGAAAGTTTTTCAGTCCTGGGCTTCACAGAGGAATGTTGATCCAGCCCTCCTTACATCCCCTCAGCTATTGGAGTTTTTCAATCAAGGGGTTAGGCCTGAGCACCATCAAGGTCCAGATATCAGCTATATCAGCAGTCCTTTCAAGACCTTTCTTTTCAGATCCATTGGTCAAAACGTTTCTACAAGGGGCTTTAAGTTTGAGACCTCTGTGGAAACCATTATTGATTCAGTTGGACTTACCTTTTGGTTTGAAAGCCTTCATAGGTTCTCTCTTTGAACCTCTTGAGAATATATCTGGGATCTTCAACTGAAAACCATTCTGTTGATCGCCCTAACTTCAGGAAGATGAATTTCAGTGCTTCAAGCTCTTTTTATAGAGCCTCCACATCTACATTTCTAATATCAAGCAGTCATACTACATCTGGTGATGGAATTACTTTCCAAGGTTGTTTCCAAGTATCATCTAAATCAACCTATAATCTTACCTACCTTTAGTCAAGAGGAGCTGGAAGTAGATCCTCGGATGGCCTGTTTGGATGTGAAGAGATGTATCAGAGCTTATATAGAAAGAACTACTTCTAGAGGCACAGATTGTTTATAGTACCAGTAGGTGCCAGGAAGGGTAAAGTAGCCTATATTCCAATGTTGAGAATGGGGATTATTAAAGCAATACAGGGAGCCTATTCATTCTTAAATAATGTACCTTCCCAGAAACTCTGAGCACATTCAACAAGTGGTACTTCACTGCAATCTCCCTTTAGTTTCAGTGCAGTACATGCTATAGTAAGCTTTCAGTGAATGTGAATGAAGCTCTGAGTTCCATTCACAAATAAGAAGTAGCAAAGACTTAGAAAAAAATTGAGGCAGACAATAAAGCTATACAGTATGTGGTCATGGGGGCAGTAGAGGTCATAATTTCTTTTCCACATGTTTGCTCCCTCATGAGAGCTTAGTCATAGGTAACCTATGACTAAGCTCTTGTGAGGGAGCGAAATGCATCAGAGAGTTCCCTGTAATTTTAACGAGCACTACACAAATCGGGTAAAAATATTGTGTCGCCCATGATACTAATGTAAACTGGGGGGCTTTGTTTGTCCCAGTCTCCATTTGGCTTGGCAGCAACCAGCACTGATTGGCTGTCAGATGGGTCAGACATACTCAGGTCTCTACTGAGCAACTGAATCAACCCAGGCGCTGGGTCAAGGGCAAGATCATAACAGTCTCTATTTGGGGTCCTGCAAACAGGAAGTCAGTATTTCGGAAGCATTTATGTATAAACAGACAAAATGTTGAATTGGTTGGTTAAGGTCATTAAGATGGAAAAATACTGCCCTTTTTATTAAAATTAAATGTATTTGCACTGAACTTTCCCTTTAATCTTTAATTTTGTAATTTGCATCATATTTTCATCATATTGGGGAAAGCAGGCGAAAGGGTAACACTTCACAAGGCACTCAGGGGGTTGGCACTGCTTAAAATAGCTTTCATTGGTAAATTTGGGACATGGGGCTGGATCGTTTACACAAATTCTATAAAATCCTTGAAAAATTTAATTTTCGGGAATTGTTCTAAAAAATCTGAAACGTCCAATATTCAAATTCATTTGAACTGTTACAATCTGATTTGCGTGAGGTATTGATAATGACTAATCAATTTGATACCTAAAGTACTACACAAAGAATATTAGCATAGGGGACTTGTTTGTTTGTTTTTTCAAGATTAGTGGAGGAGGGGTCTGCATTAATAATAGAGACCAGCAAACCATCCAGGTACATCATTAGGTACATCATTATGAAATGTTAGGTGAACTTCTGGTGGGATTTATTCCTAACATAGAATCACAGGCTGCATAGGGGGGCAAGTTATAGCCTACCCCTGATCTAATTGGCCCTTTGGGGAACTTCTAAATCTTGCCATGAATTTACATCCATGTACTAGTAATAGATGGTATTGTGGCTCACAGGTTACTGCAATCATGATGCATGTTGGGTACTACTGCCTTAGACAGTAAACGAGAAAAACTGTTGATACCAATACATATATCAATACAAATCAAGGGGCACAGTAAGCTATTCACAAAATGTTGTGATTTAAAGAAAAATAGAGGTGCTTTCATCAATACTAAGCATTGGATAATAGGACTTTTCCCTCCTTGTTAAAAGCCAGTAGGCGGGGGGAAGTGATAGCCTTCAATATTAATACAATGCAAGGTCAGGGAGACAACCTTCCGACGAAAATGCAACCAAGCAGGCAGTGTCAGCCCAGATAAATGACCCAAGGTAAATTGTTAGGACCTTCCATACTGGGGTTACCTTGACGTGGTTGGAAGGTTTTTCACTTTTATGCATAAAATCGTAACTAAAAACCTCCATGTTTTTACTGTTTGCACTAGCATAGATATTATGATATATGGGGCCCAGGAATGTGCATTGATCATTTCTTTTCTTGTTTGTGCTTTCATTTCACCCGTTGTGGCAGGTTTTAGTTCAGAACCTGCAAGGAATGAGAAAATCCCAAGTAGAAACTCTAGATTTTTTAGTCCTATTAAAATGAATCAATTTCACAGTCAGAGATGGGGGTTAATAATGAGAAATCATTAGAGATGCCCAAAATGGCTAGTTTCTTTTACCAGCAAATTTGTGAATTTGGTAAATGTATTAAAGTGTATGGGAGGGAAAAAGTGTTTCATTTTTTTTTTAAGTTTAAAGGGGAAGTTCAGTGCAAATACATATGTACATGTACTGTACTAATGGGCTAATGTTTGAAACAAAGAACTTTTAATGGGAGCCATACAATGTGAAAAAAGTAACTTTCTTTCAAAGCTCATTTTTTTCTATTTATTTTTGCTGGGTAAAATGTCCTTTTCAGCACAATGTGACTTTAAAGTCCAAGTTTATTTAATATGCTTAATATGAAGCATGCATACAGTATTTTGCCAAACAAAGTTAAGCTGTATATCAAAAAATCCAGGAAATTGCTGTTTATTCAATATTAGACATTCTGTCCTAAAAGTACTAAAAATGCATTTTGACAGGCCAGACTTGGAGCAGAATATCTTATAGCACATTCTTTATAGATAGGGGCTGTCACTGAACTAGCTATCTCATAATGTCAGTAGATGGCAATAAAGAGATTTGGATAAAGAAAATTGCATTGATAAATTTTACAAAGCTGTGTTTAACGCTGGGTACACACGGGTCGATATTAATTCTGGCCGACCGTTCGCCACTAGCAAGCGGTCGACCAGAACAAATCATGTCCGCAGCTGAGCTGTGAGCAATCATATGGTCGTAGGGGCCGTGATTTACCAGCATACCCGATCACTTCAGTTGGCACCCACACCATACAATATTTTCAGCAATGGTGTGTACCAGGTATTAGGATCAGAAATGTTCTTTGCTTAATTGTGTTTACACAGGGTAGTGTGCAGTATAGAGTCCCTGCTAACTCTGGATGAGCCATTAGTCTCTAATCAGTTGTTTCTATGGCTGTACAGCTGAATTATCAGGGGTTAAAGCTGTCCATACACTTGTTTAGACATTAAAGACCAATTCGACATTCGTAAAGACAAATGCCGAATCAGCTTTAACGTCTAACACATTGTTACCTTTAGTATAGTATTTGACATATGTCCATCCAGTCCAACCCTTCTAGCAATATCCTCATTTCCTGTCTAACTGTTGATCCAGAGAAAGGAAAAAAAACCACCAAATTTATGAAGGGGGAAAAAATTCCTTCCCGACTTCAAGTAGCAATCGGAAATTTCCCTGGATCAACTTTACTTTATGTATCAATACCAGTAACTTGCAACATTCCTTGTTTGCAGAAACTCATCCACCTTTTTTATGAAACTGACCAATGAACCTGCCATAACAACATCCACTGGAAGACAGTTCCATAGCTTTACCGTTCTCACAGTGAAAAACCCTTTCCAAACTCGAAGCCTAAACTTTTTTTCTTAAGGGATGTCCTTGTGTCCTCCGACATGTTCTATTGGTGAACAATGCCCCAGATTGTTGATTGTATGGCCCGTTAATGTATTTATACACAGTAATCATATCCCCACGCAAGCGCCTTTTCTCCAGCATACATAGTTGTAACTTTTCCAGTTTCTCTTCATATTCAAGCTCCCCCAATCCCCTCATTAATTTAGTTGCCCTTCTCTGAACCCTTTTTCATTTCAAAGATGTCCTTTTTGTACACAGGATTCCAAAATTGCACTACATATTCCAAATGAGGCCTCACCAATGCTTTGTAAAGAGGGAGAATAACCTCTCTTTATACAAGACAATACCATGCTGGCTCTGGCTGTTGCCGCCTGGCACTGTTTGCTACCTTTAAGTTTGTTATCCACCAAAACTCCAAGATCCCTTTCCAACAGGGATTCACTTAACATAGAGCCAATTATAGTATAAGCAGCACAAGGATAAGTCCAAAATGCATCACCTTACATTTATCAACGTTGAATCTCATCTGCCACTTAGCAGCCCAATGTGACAATCTATCTAGATCCCCCTGTCAGCAAACACATAAACCTTGCTGACAATACCAACTTCCAAATCATTAATAAATAGATTAAATAGAAGTGGCCCCAACACAGAACCCTGTGGCACCCAACTTAGCACTTTAGTCCATAATGATGAATCCCCATTAACAACTACTCTCTGCATCCTATTCATTAACCGGTTTTCTATCCACAAATGTGCCTCCCCAGACCAACAGACCTTAGCTTATACATTAGTCACCTATGGGGGACTGTATCAAAAGTCTTTGCAAAATCCAAGTAAACTACATCTACTGCTATGCCAAAGTCTAAATTTCTACTTACTTCCTCATAAAAGCCAAGCAAGTTAGTTTGACAAGATCTACTCCTCCTAAATCCATGCTGGTTATTACTTATAATGTCAGTCTTTGAAACATACTCTAGAACAAGTTCCCTATTAAACTTTACAGTATCTTTCCCACCACTGAAGTTAAACTTAAAGGCCTGTAATTACCTGGCTCTGAACGACTACCCTTTTTGAATATGGAATAACATCAGCCTTTTTCCAATCCAGAGGCACACCTCCGGACATGAGGGAATCTGCAAAAATTAGAAACAATGGCCTAGATAAAACTGAACTTAGCCCCCTAAGTACCCGAGGATGTATTTTATCCGGTCCAGGAGATTTATTAATATTAACCTTATTTAGTTCTTTCTGTACCATATCCTCCATTAACCAAAGTGAATTGTATACGGAGGGAAAAAAAATATTCAAGACATTTGCTTTATTGCCATCCTCCGTAACTAATCCCATTAATTAATGGTGACACATTCTCAGTCCTCATCTTCTTACTATTAATATACTTTAAAAAAATGTAAGCTCAGTGATGTTTTGTTCAGCTATCAGCTAGGTTTTAAATGCCTTTTTCTTCCTTTCCATTTGCCTTTTTATATCAGAATTCAGCCACATGGGCGCGGATTTATTTTTTTTACATTTATTTCCCAAGGGTATAAATTTAGATGTGAACTGTCTTAAAACTCCCCTTAAACACAGTCCACCTCTGTTCAGTACCTTTACCTGATAATACATTATCGCAGTTGACATTCTGAAGAGCTACTTTTAAACTGGGAAAATTTGCCTTCCCGAAAATAAAAGTCCTTGTTAACCCAGCGCACTTTTACTTTCGATAACATACTCCAAATGACACTATTTCATGGTCACTATTCCCTAAGCCTCCAGTTACCTTTATATCTATAATGCGCTCCACGATGTTAGATATTACCAGATCCAACAGAGCTCCTTTTCTAGTAGGAACTTCAACCACCTGTGAGAGAAAATTATCCTGCAGCAAATTCAGGAACTCATCACCTTTTTCTGTGATGGCAGTTCCACTACACCAATCAATGCCAGGGTAATTAAAGTCCCCCATAATAAGCACACTTCCCAAACTTGCAGCCAACTGCACATGAAGCTGACTCACTTCCTCTCTGCTAGCATTTGGCAGCTTATAGCAGACACCAACAATGACATTACCCCCATTCCTTTTGCCTAATTCCACCCATATTGCCTCCACTTTAACATCCATATCGCCAGTTGTCTCTTCTTTTAAATTTGGCTTCAATACTTTTTTAACATAAACACATACTCCTCCCCCTTTCCTTTTTTTCTCTGTCCTGCCTAAACAAGGCGTATCCTTCTAAAATTTACAGTCCAGTCATGAGAACTGTTCAACCACGTTTTTGCTATACCTATTACATCATAATTTTCATTCAACGCCATCATTTCCAATTCACCTATTTTGTCAGCCAAACTTCTCGCATTTGCAAACATAAATTTAAGATTATAATCCTGTAATTTATTCATACACTTTAATACACATGCCTCCCTATCCCCTATGCTAGCCCCACCCCCTTTCCACCCACCCCTGGCCTATCTACACCCTGCTTTCCTTCTGGGCTATCTATCTCAATGAGACTGCTAATACCCTTCCCCCCCAAACCTAGTTTAAAATCTCCTCCAGCCCTCTAGCTATCTTTTCCCCTAAAACAGCTGCACCGCCATCAGTGAGGAGCAACCCATCCCTACTAAAGAGCCTGTAGCCGACAGCAAAGTCTGCCCAGTTCTCAATAAACCCAAAACCTTCTTCCTTACACCACCCTCTTAGCCACGCATTAATGCTCCTAAGCTCCCGTTGTCTCCCTGGCTTAGCACGTGGCTGCGGTAGTATTTCTGAAAACACTACCCCGGAGGTCCTTGTTTTTAACTTGGCCCCTAGCTCTCGGAAAACATGTTTAAGGACCTCACCTCCTCCTCTAACTTTGTCATTGGCACCAATGTGAACCAAGACTGCCGGGTCACACCCGGCCCCACCCAATAATCTGTCTACACGATCCACCACATGCCGAACCCTAGCACCAGGCAGGCAACAGTTCAGCATGTAGGGTCTTGGTGGCAGATTACCCTATCTACCTTCCTTATAATGGAGTCCCCTACCACTACCACATGCCTAGTATTCCTGATCCTAAGTTCCTCCTCCCTTGTATCAGAGATGGCAGTCCCCTGGGTGCTCAAGGGACTAGCCCCCTCCATACATGCTAATTTCGAGCTGTCCTCTTCCACTTCATAACCTAAGGCGGCAAATCTGTTGGGATGGACAATCTGGGAAGAAGCAACCCTACCCTTCCGTCCCCCACTTCCTCTAGTAACCCTAACAAAACTACCTCCCCCCCTCAACCTTCCCTGTCCCACTTCCACCCACCTCTATACTGGCCCCAGCCAGTGCCTGCTGTCCCCCCAGATTTGCCAATCCCTGCAATACTGCAAGCTGCCCCCTTAGACTCTCCACCTCAGCTTCCAAACAGGCAACTCACTTACACCAGACACAGACATAATTCCCCTGGAACATCTGCTCAAGGTTCCTATACATGTGGCAGGATGCACATTGCATGGTACTGACAAAACTGTCCCTTCTAATACACAACACCAGCACATTGACGCACAAACCTTGTTTAATTGCCCTTCTTGTTTTATTGCCCTTCTTTTTCTATGTCCTTGAGATCAAGGTCCTTTGGAGCAAGGGACTTAATACAAGTTCCACTCTAGTTCATTTCACTCACAGGAAACTTCCTTTTGTTAGGTCCAAACCACAGGTCCAACCAATGTGAATCCTATTTAAAGGAGAACTGTGGTCTCTTAACAAGTTGAGTTTAAATGAAAGGCCAGTTTCCTAACTTTAAAATGAGCCATCAACCTCTCTACGTGCTCCACAGCCCAAGATATAAAGAAATGACTGACGAGAAAGTTAATGGGTGGGAGGCTGACATGTGACATTCCTAAGGCTTCTCCTGCACAGTGCCACCAGCGAGCACAGTCTCAGACTCCCTCGGTGTATGAGGGAGAGAGGAAGTCCCTCCTCCTCTCTGCTGTGTGAAGGACCTGCAGCTGCAGTGAAGGTAAGGGAATCTACAGCCCTTCTTTCACTATGTGAAAACAGCCTTTTCAGGCAGAGTTCTCACTCTGCCTGAAAGGCTGTTTCCACAGAGTATTTTGGGGGGGTGTCAGAGTGGCCCACAGCAACTGTGAGTGGGTGGGGCTTAGGCCCGTGAGTGGGCAGGGCCACCGCTCACGTGAGTGGGTGGGGCCACATGGGGCTGTAAGGGAATGGGCCAAGGGGGGCCTGCAACTGGAAGGACCATGGGGTCCATGAGTGGAAGAGACCAAGGGGGCTGCAAAGCGGAGGAGACACAGGGCAGATTGACTGACATGGTTTCAGAGCAGGAAACAGGAAGTGCAGGGGACCTGGTGATGCTACTGCCATATCACACACACAAATTTAAATATCTTCAAAACTATGTAAAATAAACAATGAAAATAAAATGCAAAAATTCTCATGAGAGCAATTCCTATAAATTTACCTAAAGTCCTTTTTGGACCACAGTTTCCCTTTAACTACTAGGCCCCAGCCCCCACACCAATTAGTGCAAGGGCCAGGAAGAGAGGGAAAAAACGTAACACTTATTAACCCCTTCACAACCTGTTTGCAATTACAACAGGTGCAATACTAGAATATAGAAGCCCAGTGCACCCCTTTAACTGGAAGAAAGAAAGATTAATCTGCTTACTGCACACCCAGTCCTGCACACACAGTCCCTAACACAGCACAAACAATCCTTACTTTCAAACTTAATTTCAAACTCTCACACACACCATATAACCATCAAATCATTAAATGCCCTTCTTTTTCTATGTCCTTGAGATTAAGGTCCTTTAGAGCAAGGGACTTTATACACGTTCCACGTTTCACTCACAGGAACTTCCTTTCGTTAGGTCCAAACCCAAGAGATATGTACCTGAGATATTCTTGCATCGTTCCCTAGCTGGATTATGTTTTACAAATGATGTTTCTTCTACAACAACAGTCATAAAGTTATTGGGCTGGGCAGTTGTCTTGAAAGTCATTGGAACATCTGTAGGGAAGAGCTAGAGTGCAGGTACCTTTAGTAAAAGGTGCTTAATAAATAAACTCCTTCAGCTATGGACAGATGTTAGATAGTTGTCTATCAATTATGTAAGGATTTCTGTGCAGTCTGCTCTGTTTAAATAGAGAGGGGAGGGAGGATTGATCCAGAGAACTCCCACAACACATAATAGGATTGTAACACTAAATAATGTCAGATGAGATCTGGGTCTGTCTCGGACCCAGATCCAACATGGAACCCCTTGGTTCCGAAATTTAAATGTTTCGTTTTGGACAGATCATTCGGATTTCGGGACTTCAGAGCCTATTTTCTATAATTACCGAACATTTCAAGAATTATCGAAAATAGTCTCGAATGTTCAATAATCTTCGAAAATATGTTCGGAAACTCAAAATTAGTTTCCGATCGTATTTTCGAGAATTATCGAACTTTCAAGGCTATTTTTGAAAATAGCCACAAATATTCAATATTTAAAGAAAATGATCTTCGAAGTCCTGAAAATATATTCCGTTTTTCGGATACGTAAATCCGAAAACGGAACAAAACTTGACAGTTTCGGCCATGTGGTATTGCCGAAAAATGCCCACTATGGTAGACATTTTTTAACTACAGCCATAAATGACAACACACACTGGTAAACTACTGATAAAGTTTGGTAATTTACTTTTACATTATTATTTAATACGAGGTCATACATTTCTGACTGTGGATATTAAATAACTGTGCAGTTGGCAAAGACTGTAGCAGTCACTAATGGGCAATACTTCATGGTAACAAAATAACACTATCTGTATTTTGCATCTTTGAGAACCCCTAAAAATTCTATAAATGGGATTTAGTTTCATGAGTAGAGCCAAGGGATAACATATGTGTCTGACGAAGGTGCATGGGCACCGAAACGTTACACTGTGTTTGTTGATGTTTCAATAAACGCTAGTTTGCACAGTCTTTTGGTTCCCAAAGGGATAACTTAACTCAGCTTTCTAGTGAAGCCATTAAACCCCTTTTCTTGTGTTTAAACACAATCCACTCCATACTAAAGATGGCAAAATGGAGAACAAGATGGTTTCCCTCCCGCTTCAATTATTTTTCAGCAAAATTGCTTTAGTTTCTGCATTTGTAGACCAATTCTGTTTCACCAAACCCAGCAAAGTAGATAGAAATAGAATCAGTTTAGTTTTACCCTTTGATAAATTGGTTCCCACTGCAAATTGACATTTTTTCCACAGCTGTTTTATCTAGAATAATGCAGGGTCAGCGAAACTCTCGAAATTGATTTGTTGCTGCTCGCAGCAGGTGTAAGGCATCTGCTAAAGGAATGAACATGCACAACTGGCTGTACTCATAGGTTCCTCTGCGACTAAATTTGCTCAGACCTGTACTTCAACCATGTACGTATCTTCAGTTCTAGGCTGGAATGGTCGCTGTTGAGGTAACAATGAATCTAACAATGAATAAATAAACCTAAACTGCACAAAATGGGCATTATGGAGAAAAAAAGAAATGCTAATATGGCACAGCTGGTTTATTTCAGTTACCAATACGATCCACCAAGTGTTTGGGAATAGAGTGATTATTTTAATGTCCCATCACTCACAAGATGATATTACATCTCCAATGCTAGACTCTTCCTCTATGACTGGTTAAAACATATAGATGATAGGAATTTAAACTTACTGAAGGGAATCTGTCTTTCACCAAAAGGTGACTTAACACAAGGCAGTGTGTATTTCTTTATGCAAAACGACACGGTGACAGACAGTTTGCCTGACATTGCTGCACCATTATTCTGGTGTTTGATCTGTGCCTGTGTATTATCTTCCTCCTCACTCTTCATTTTCTATGACTAAATTTGAAGGACTTCAGAAAGTACAAAAGGTATTTTAGACATCAATTTTGTTCCTTAGAGACTTTCTGACTGATAAGCTGAACATCTGTACTGAGTTAATTATGCAGAGATGCGAATGTAAGGGCTTCAAGGAATGCAAGAAAGTGCTAAATATTTCAAAGTTGCCAGATATTAAATGCAAGAAAAATATTCAACATCTTTAAACTACTGGGGGATCTCATGAATGGGCTGATAACAGACTACACGGCTGTTTCTATATATGGTACAGTACATGTGCAATTAATTCTATGATGAAACATTACACTAGAGTCAATGTGTCCTAGTTCTTCGAGCTTGCAGTCTGGGGACATGGGGAACATAGGAAAGCACTTTAAAATGTGCTGTTATTACCAGGCCTAGATTCAGGGTTGGGAAAGACAGACATTATCTCTGGCTTCTCGGATTTCAGTTCAGTTATTGCCATCCTCTGGCACACAGACTCCCACTATTTTCAACATGATCTTCTAGCACCTCACAAACATTGCTTTGTAACCAGCTAGAAAGTGATATATATATGGTACCTTGAAATTAGATTTTCTGAGTGGCTTTGCAGCATACTTTTCCATGATAAATACTGTATAGCCTCTCCCCATAAAAGCACTATATATGAAGCAGAGGCAGGACCCTGTTATAGTTTTGCTAGGGGTCAGTGCACTATGATCTAATGCAAAATATCCTTCACTACTAAATGCATTGTTTACAGTAAAGCTTAGTACATTTGGCACTTCTAACCAGTCGACCAGGATGAAGGACTGTCGGTTGCCGCAAAAGTAGCCGCAGCCAATAGTATGCTGTGAGCATCACCCGTGGTTGATCATGGCCGGTGATTGGTCGCAGTCAACCCAAGTCAGCATCCAGTATTTTGACATTACCAACCTAAAGACTAAAATGTTGTTCATCAGGCTTAAATATTGGATGGTGTGTACCCAGCTTAAGCCAAGATCTGGATAACCATATTAGCCTTGCGATCAATTTTTTTAATTGCAAAAATGTCTCCTTGGAAATCTCTGTTATTTTATTGAACCAAGGGTTATTGCTGTTCAAAATCCACTGAAGTCTGTAATTGCAGCTTGTTTCTAGAAACATAAGAAAGTAAAGATTTTAGTTTTACACTAGCAGAGTAACTGGCATTGCCCGGTTTTTGTAAAGTTCCAACCCGAACCTGCATCCGAAATTCAACAAAACCTCACCCTTTCTAATCAAACCTGACCCATTCAAACTCACTGATCAAACTCACTAATCTGCCAAGATCCACCCTTTCCTCTCCGCTCCACTACTTAAATGCTCATGCCTGCCCTTATAATCTCCCGTCTTGACTACTGTAACATTATACTACTTGGACTCCTGGCCTGTCATCTTTCTCTTTTTCAGTCTATATTAAACTTAGCAGCTCGGATCTTCTTGTTCTCCTCCAAAAGAGAACCCGCAACTCCGATACTGCAGTCTATAGGGTGTCTTTCCATCAAACAAAGAATCATATTTAATACCCTTCTTTTAACCTTTAAATCCCTTCACTCTACTGCACCTCCCTAATTATCTTTCCTCTTGGTCCCTTATGTTCATGTCCGTGCCCTCCATTCCTCACAAGGCAATCTTCACCACAAACCCCCAACAAACACTGCTTCCTCCAGCCTTAAACCATTCTCTCTTGCTGCTCCATACTTTTGGAATGCTCTCCCTCTCTTGCTTCACCAGGTGACATCCATTAATACTTTCAAATCTATACTGTTATCCTACCTTTCTGAGCACCAGCACAACAAACGATTGTTAGCCATCTCAAACACTTGTACCCATCCCCCCTTGTATCTGTATGTTGTGCCATCCACTTAGATTGAAAGCTCTTCGGGGCAGGGATCTCATTCCTAATGTGTCAAGGCATGCTGCACTTATCAATTTATCCATAATTTATATATATGTATTCTTTACTTATGTATGAAATTGTATTTAATTTTTTGTATAATTGTATTTAATTTTCTGTATAATTGCTTGCACTTATCACCTTGTTTGTATACTTGTACAGCGCTGCGTACACAAGTGACACTTTATATAAGGGATAATATGCTGCCTACAGTGTAATATAAGGATATTACGACACTGAGGAGTTCCATGACCATATAGAAGCCGTAGGCCAAGTGTTTTTATACAGGGCATGGAACTCTGAGGTGTAGAAAATCCGTATCTTTTACTGTAGGTAGCGTATTATTTCTTATAATACATTAGGTCAGCCAAAAAAAAACAGCACAGAAACACTCTCCCCCTACCACTTCCACTATCTCTCCCCCAACCTGTATTAGTCATTCATATAGGAATCCCTGTTTAGTGTATAAATAGTTAATTACATTTCTTATTGAAAAGAGAAAGAAGGGCTGAATATCATCTGCAACAATAAACAGAAAGGGATTCCTATATAAATCACTAATACAGGGAGGATAGAGATGAGGGGGCAATGGAATATAGGGAGGCATTTTTAAAAGTTGTAAAGTAGCCTATGCTTTTTTCCAGGTCCTTATACATAAGTATAGCAAGTCTCATGAAAATTGTCCCAGCCGTTTGAAAGTTTTTCTGGAACATACAAACACACATACATACATACAGACATTGACTTTTTTTATATAGATTGTTACATTACCAGACATGAAATTTAGGGCAATGTATCCTGAGTTCTTTGGCAGCACCATATATATATATATATATATATATATATATATATATATATATATATATACCAGGACAGCTGGCAGTGTTTAAATATTTAAATATAAACCTGAACCATGTTCATTATATCACTTAGACCTTTTCACCCGAGGCCTTGCCCAAAGGCAGCTTGGCTGTTCAGGTATATTTGCATTCCATATTCCAGTAAATATGCATGGGAAATTGCATTAAAATTGCATTAAATTCTCAGGCTCTGAGTGATAAATGTGACATTTCAGTTGTTTTTACCATTTGATTGCCCACAATTCATTGTGGCTAATACCAGGCCTCTAAGGGCATACTGTAATAGAATGGAACTTTATAATTTCCCTGGTTCACTAAAAATAATTTATATTAGCTTTGCCTAAAGTGCTGTCAGAATAAATTCTGGGTTAAAAAAAATGACCAAAACTAGTTTGACCATTTACAACTTTCCGCACTGATCGCCAATTAAAAACCAGCAATAGCATCAGTGGTAAAAATCAATTATATTGTTGAAAACTAATAAACCTCAGTAACTATTGAGCTCATTGAGCTGTGGCTTGCAGTTTTCAAGTTTGTGTGTGAACATGGATAGTGTATTAAAGGGTAAAAGTGATTTGAAGAAAATTTCATATGATTTTTGCACAAGTCTGAAATCATGGCTATTGTTTTAAATCATAGGTGCCTATAAAAAGTGTGGGCAGTCTAGGTAGATCGGGGGGGGGCACACTAAGCAGCGCAGTCAGTGTCATACTGTAAATGCCACTAGTGCAGCCTGCCAGGTGCAAGCTGGTTGGTCATTCCTGTTCTACATTGGCATTTACTTGCTGCTGCTGGTTTTAAATAGGTGAATATACAAAAAATATACAAGGAACCTCCAAAAGAAACATTAATAAACACAATGATCCCTTGGTGTATAAGGGATTCTGACTGCTTCATTAAATGCAAACGTAATACTTACAGCCAGTGTAATTGAGGATTGATGCTAGCCCTTTATTTTAAATGCACTAGAAAGCGACTGTGCATCAACAGAAGAGAAACAACATGCAGCCCTATAATAGCGCATTAGCTCTGAAACAGTCAATTAAGAACAAGTAGCTCTTATTACAACTCCCAGAGATATGTTCATATTCAAGACAAACAACATATTGCACAAAGGCCTTAAACAACAAATAGTATGGAGTGGATTCAAACTTTACATTGTATTGGAACTGGCATTGCTACCCAGTCAATAGTTCACTGGTCAAGCCAGCCAAATCACACTTCTTCCAGTGACAGGACAAATACATACACCCAATCCCTGTAAATGCTGTGACAACTAAAGAAAGTGTTCAGTTCACATGTTTATCGGTAATTTGTAACCAAGCCCAGGGCAGTATTAACCTGTGAACCAGAAACTGAAGCTTGGCCCTTCAAGTCAGTAACGTACAGAAATAGCTACCTGTCCTTTCGTACCCGCAATTAGTTACCGGTAAGCTCTACTATTAGCTTCAGCTAATGCAATTAAAGGATTTGTAAGATTTTAATAAATTAAATGTGTACCCAGATGAAGAAAAAACTGTTACAATGTACAGGTCTAGTGCCATAAGACAAGTAAAAGGGTCAGTTTCGCTAAAGTAGGACACTAGTTTGACACATTCATGTTACTACCATAATTCCCTTTAAAGCTTACTAAAAATCAATAATCATTACAGCAAGTTTCTTTCAACAGACCCTTATATTCTGCATTAAGCAAAATCCTGTTATATTGTTCATAAACTAGACTCATTGAGCTCTGCTGCTGCTGTAACTCTGTAACATTTCAGTGTTTTGAATTATTGTACGGCTCCATGTGACGGCGCGACCGTTCGCCGACCGTTGCTTTGGCCGAATCGGCCGAAAGAACGTTCGGATGGATCGGAAAATCACAACCGATCGTGCAGTCCTCTATGGACCACACGATCGGTCACGCCTGTCGGACGTGGCTGCTTTTGCCATGACCGACAGTCCTCTCTCCTGGCCGACTGGTCAAAAGCCTCGAACGGTCAGTCAGGAGAAGGGATAGTATCGTGTGTACCTAGCTTAAAGCCTAAGAACAATTGTTCAACAATTCAAACAAACAGATTCTATCCTACTAAACAAGTTGAAATCTGATAACCGTCCATGAATTTTGTTCATTTAGACATTTTAACAAGTTTAAACAAGCTTTCCGAATTCCGAACTATTTGGTTTTCCGAACTCATGGATGTATAATCAATAATTATTGAATTTACTTACCGTTTGCTAACCTTCGATTTTGACCACAACCCTCCAATGGACCGTTTCGGTGATAACCCTCGAATGTATCGTACAAATTCGGTAACCCTCAAATATATTGTTCGATTTTCTATAACACTTGACCCTCAATTTTCTGTAATCCTCGAATGTATCGTTTGGTTACCCTCAAATGTATTGTTCGAATTCACTAACCCTCAAATGTAATGGTCGATTTTCAGTAACCCTCGAATGTAGTGTTCGAATTTGGCAATCCTTAATTAGCCATAACTCTTGAATGAACTTTAAAACGAGTCCCAATACTGAATCCACCACAGGGACGCCCGGAGACCCCCTACCGGGCCAACCACAACACAGAGGAGAAGGCTCTGAATCGTTCCCGCGACTGCAGCAGCGACCCAGGCCAGACCCCTCCTGGAACAGAATAAATTAGTACCCTGTGTGCACAGTAAGACACATAGAAATAGAAATAAAAACAGAAATACAATTTATTAAACCTAACACAATCACATATACACAGCTGGCCAGCTGTCACGACAATGGTACCAATATATATCGCTAAAAACCTCTAAAATATAAATATCTGATGATAAGTAAAATCCATAGAGAACCATATATATGTATGACCTAGTATCCTAGAGCAAAAAGGGCATATCTAGTTGGAAGTCTATAAAAAACTTTCTAGAACTGTAAATAATTTCATAGTCCAGAACATTCAATGCAAATGTTGAATAGAAAAAAGATAAAAGATTCCGATTCTTCCAGAGTCCATATATATTATTCCTTAAGTAAAATGTGTGCACACAAAATCGTGAGGTGGTACAGTCAGTGAAAAAAGTAAGCTTTATACATCACCGCTCCTAACAGAGTGATACTCCCGACTTTTCCAACGATCCACCAATCCCCCGGACTGCCGTTTGCTGGTGCTGTCCTCTCTGCACTTGGGATTCTTGTTTGGGGATCCTGAAGTACTAGTATACCTCTGTATATTTGTCGGGTCTTCACTGCCCAACCTCCTTCTTCCGGTGTACGTCACTTTTTGCTCTAGGATACTAGGTCATACATATATATGGTTCTCTATGGATTTTACTTATCATCAGATATTTATATTTTAGAGGTTTTTAGCGATATATATTGGTACCATTATCGTGCCAGCTGGCCAGCTGTGTATATGTGATTGTGTTAGGTTTAATAAATTGTATTTCTGTTTTTATTTCTATTTCTATGTGTCTTACTGTGCACACAGGGTACTAATTTATAACCCTTGAATGAAGTGTGTGGAAACCTGACAATTGCCTGATTGTGGGGGAAAGAAGTGTGTAAACAAGTTTTGGTGATATGTATATTGTACCCAGACCATTTCCCAGGTGCCACAGCCATTTACAGTAATTAACATTGCTATTTTCTTTGTAACTAATCCAAACTTTTCAAACTATTTTCTCCAATTGACTTTAACGGATTAGATTCCGAACATCCGAAACGAATCGAACTTCGGTAAGTTTGCCCATCTCTACTGCCAATACACCAGGCTGCCCTTTTGGGTTACAACCAAATCCTACAGGTGATTGTGTTCTATAAGAGGCTATTTAAGTAGATTTTAGCAGCTTTTTGTCTTAATTGATTCCTTGTTTGCATTATTATCAGTGCCATTCCATATTAGAAATAGCTTAGCCAATTCATACAACCTTTTCCTAAAATATATAATTACTTTCTAAAATGCTGCTGTTATTTTCTATTACACCAGAAAATTCTATCCTGTAACTTAATCCATTTAATCTAGTCCTTTTCTGCCTTATACTACATAATCACTTAATACAGCATTATACTATCTGCTATTACACATAACAATTCGTAAAATGCTTCCCTTGTACAGCATACATTATGTTATCTTAAGAAATTCCTCTAAGTTTGTTTCATTATGAAAATCCCTCCAAACCTCTATTACCTGCTATGTCGTGTTTTCTCTTTCTCTATTCAATGTTTATTTCGGCTTCTTTAGAAATAAATTTGCAGATAAATTTGCATTGTGTTAATTAGATTCCGTTGCAGTCTGCAGCATTTGCTATTAATTCAATTAGCTGACTATTTGTTATACTTGCAGTTTCTAATCTAATTATTTCTTTGTTCTCAGACAAATCTTTTCTCTAGATTAAACTTATTTATACACCTTTTATTTTAATCTTTTCTGGGTTGTTTAATGGCGCATTCTTATAATGTTACAATTCTCTTTATAGAAATATTCATTAAACGTTTAATAAACAAATGCTTATACCAGTGCCTTTTATTACCAGTATTGTGAATTTATATATACCAGTAAGTTACTAACATTCTGTTGGGTTGCAGCAAATTATAGGGAGCTAAAACAGGATACTCCTCCCCTAAAATGTCTCATTTCTTATTATAAAATATGGTAATTATACTTTTTAAACAGCTAAATGCCACAGCATTAGGGCTAGGCCACACTAACGGGTTTTTAGCACATTTGCGCCAGCATTTTGCGCACATGATTTTGTTTAACATGGAAATTGCGGGAACGCAACAATTCCCAAGATTTTTGATGCACATGCGTTTGCGCATGTGTTTTGCATGCACCATTTTTTATGCATGCGTCTTTATAATATTTAATTACAAAAACGCATGTGCTATTGCGTGTGCGGTTTAGTGGACTAGAATACATACATTATATATACATACATACATACAATAGTCTTACTTGACCGGTCTTATCACATTTTTCTCTAAAGCAGCAAAGTTTTTTCTGATTGCACTGCTTGGGTTAACTTATTAGTTGAAGGTTCTAATAATTTTGGATGTTTGCATCCTCGGTCCCCGATGAAAAACATTACCACTATAGTAGTATTATATTTTACATTTTGGGATTTTCAGCACTTGTTGTTGGAACTTTTCAAGAATTTTTGGTTCAAGAACCTAAACCAATTCAGTACTTGTCAACACTCAACAGCTGGGCAGGTACATAACATCAGTGCCACAAACTGTTGTGTTCCTTAAGCAAATTAAATTTTTCCTCCTGACCGACCGTTTAAGACTTTCGACCGGTTGGCCAGGAGGAAGGACTGTCGGTTGCGGCAAAATCGCGTGGTCCATAGAGGACCATACGTTCAGTCATGGTTTTCCGAACCCGTCTGATCGTGCTTTTGTACAATTTGGACGAAGGAACAGGCGGCGATCGGTCGGAGGCGCCATACAATAGTTCAGCCCGACCGACCGAAACACTGAAATGTTGGTCGGTCGGCCCAAAATATTGTATGGTGTTGTACCAAGCTTTAGATGCAGGGATGAATATGGATCAGGACTTGATCTTTTGAAATTTAAATTAAGATCTAGAGAAGCTAGAGACAAAATCTTAGGCTTTGTAAAAACAATAACAATTCGTAAAATTCACCTTAATGCTTCCCTTGTACTGCATACATTATGTTATCTTTAGAAATTCGTCTAAGTTTGGTTTAAAGGGCAACTCCACACCCCAAACTAAATTTTGCTATCCTGCAGGGAATTGATATAAAACTGAACCTCAGGAGGTTTATATCGTTCACAGCCTTCGTTCCCCCACTGCCTTCTGCTTAACTCTTGTGCCTTTTCCGTGCATTGAAGTCAAGCAGGAGGGGCTTGACCGGCATCTGCCCCTATGATTGGCTAAAAAAAATTATATTGTCGCAGTAGGTGTTGAAATTAATAAAGAAGTAAAGCTGCGGCCATTTCTCCAACTGCAAGTCTTGTGTCAGTTGGTCTTGTGTAATCTTAAGTTATTTCTAAGTTAATTGACGAATTGGCGCTTGCCAGCACAATGTCTAACCACCTTTATTCCTTTCTAACTACCTGTCTGTCTGCTGGGACAGAGCACGACTGCATTGTCTCTTTAAAGTCTCTTGACAAGCACATAATGAACAATGTAGTAAGCTCCTTCCCCTATTAATTGATCTTTTATAAAGTTAGCTACACACCTGCAACTATTTTATGTCCTTTCCTCTGTACTCACACGTCCGCAATCACACATGTGTACAGAGATTTAGAGAGGGAAATGTTCTCCTTTTCAAGCTTGTGGGTAGTTTAAAAAAGGATTAAGAAGTTTGGGGGTGGGGCCTATGATGAAGCTGATGATGCTCTGTCCCAGCAGTAGGATACAATTGGCAATGCTCAAGCCAGCAATGATGGGATAGAACAATGGTGCTGATGATGTCACAGCTCACATTGTAAACAGGAAGCACCACCACTTATACTACTGTTAGTTTGGATACATTGCAGGTAGAAGCATGAAACTAGAGCATGGGCAAAGTAAGGCCCGGGGGCCATATGCGTCCCGTTGGCTGCCCCTGACTGTACCCGAAAAAATGTAAATATTAATTGATTGTCTTGGGCTGGTTAATTGATTTATTTTTATCAAGTTTATTTTATTAAAAAAAAAAAGAATCGCCTGATTTGATGGAATGGATCTAAAATATTACATACCTTTTATTAAAAATTGCAGGTATGAATAAAAAATATAATGAACCAGGTATATTAACTTTTTTTTACCAATTTTTCAATCTCTATAATGAGTTGAACCTATTGGTCGTCCCTTCAAAACAAGTTTCTTATATGTCCCCCAGAGAAATGTAATTGCCCACTCCTGAACTAGAGTCATTTTAAAGGTAGGAGTGTGCTCCTTTTAATAGAGACCACATGTATGAAGACCATAGTTCCCTTTTAAAGGGTAACTGTAAGGAGCAACAAGTGCTTTTACCCACTTTGATTATAGGTATAATAAATGGAATGATACTTGATATACAACTAAATCCACAAGCCATCAATAGGAATGGATAAGAAGTGTTCTGCCTGGACAGAAAACTGCTGAACTGACCACGCATACACCATTCAGACACTACTAGCAGCAAAATTACATCAGTTAGGATAATAGCTGGAAAAAGCCTCCACAGGGGAATCAATTTGACAGGCAAAGCTGTTATCTTTCTTTTCAGTAGTAAAGTCATTAAAATACTTAAGTATACTGTAGTTCTTTAATGCTAACCGTGACTTTAATCAGACTTTAGACTATTAATGTATGTTTTTGGTTCATTTTTGATAAATAAGGTTTTGAATTTTATTATAACATTTGTTTAACTGATCAAATAGTGTTGCAATCTGTGCTTAGAAATTGTCTTAAAGGATAAGTACACTGTAAAATCAACTGAATTCTATTTGGAAGCCCCTGCTGCGCCCATGCGTGTGATATCACGGCACGTGCGCCGTGACATCAGCGCATGCACGGATGCGTGTGCACATGTAAGAACTTCAGAGCTTCACAATTAGGCTCAGGAGGGCCCTAGAGAGAGAGAGAGAGAGAGAGAGAGAGAAAAGGAACAGATTACTTAAAGCTGCAGCTTCCAAATAGAATTCAGTTGATTCACACCACAATTTAATTTACATTCAGTCAGCCGTTCAATTTCAAGATCTAATGCATAAGCCGGATAATGCATTACAATCAACGTTTTGCATGTAACCTCAAAAATGATTTTAGGTTCCAGCTGGTAGTTGTAGTATACAGTATGTATGCAGTTGTGTCTAGTATCTGGACAGTGTTTGCAAAAATATAAATTGCTTACTTCAGTAATAGTAGAGGGTAAATGTTTCTCTAAATCTGGACAGCCAGCCAAGGGGTAAAATGTAACAACTGGTAAAAGCTGGACCTGCTATATACAAATCAGCCCTTTAACAGTCAGTCAGTAAGGTGCCCAGGTAATGAGGATAAATTGAATTACACAGGAGGTGTACAGGTTAAACACATCTCAAAATAAACTCACTCATATTAGTGGGTTGGATAGACTCAGCCTCTTCGCATATACACTTTGCCGACAGCTTGGGTTTACAACTCCTGCGGCCAACACTCCAGACCATCAAACAATGCAAGTATTAACAATCATGGGCTCAACATTCCTCTTGGCTGGTTCAGGTGTGTTCATGCCCCAATCCCTTCGCTTGGCTCAGTATCTATATGTGCAATGGATCCTCCCCAATGGGCTGCACATCAACTGGTAACGACATGCAGTATAAGATAAAAAGTTACTTTATTACTGGTTAACAAACATCAAACAACACACCGATCCCACCTGATGCATTTCATGCTATAGTTAGCACTTTGTCAGAGGACTCTTTAGCACTTCATCAGAGGAACTTTTTATCTTATGGTGGATGTTGTTACTGGTTAATGAACAGCCTATTTGGGAGGAGCCACTGCATATATAAAGGCCAATAGATTGAAAAAGAAACAAAAGTAACTAATCTTCCAACTGGTTACACTGTCACCTCCTAAGGGCTAGGCCACACCAGTGTGCATTTAATCGCAATCCAAATGAAATTTCGTTCCAATTGCGCTTTTAATAGTGGACACTATTGTTGTCAACTGATATGGGCACACTAGTGCAATACGTTGATTGGAACACAAGCGATCCGTATTTTTTTGCGCAATCGCATGCGCTCCAATTGAACCTGCCTTTAAGGACAAATAAAGCCTTAGAATATAAAATATATATAGTATATAGTATATATATATAATATATAATTTATATACTAAAACCCCTTTGTTTATAAAGTATGCCAGTGTGCAGATAATATGATATTGTATGGGGCCTAGGAATGTGCATTGATTATCTTTTCTATGTTTGTATAAATGTTTGACCAGATCAGTAGCACTTCCGCTAAATATAGTTGTAAATTAGCTTAATTGGAGTGCTTCCACAATCCTTGTATTGTATGTATTTATTATGAAGCCATGGTCAAGCTTCTATGGGGTAATAGCACCCCCAACATAATGTGAGGTCCTATGCCTTTAATATAAAGCACTGGATGGATGGCCTCTTCCCTCATTTTAAAAAGCCAAAGGGCTGGGGGGAAGTGAGAAAGCCTGTTATATTGATCCAGTGTGCAAGTATGAGAAATGCAAAAGTTTGCTAATCGTAATTGAAATAAAAAAGGTAAGAAGTTAGGACCTTCCAGACTGGGGTTGCCTTGCCTCAGTAGCACTTCCACAAAATGTAGTTGTAAATTAGTCTAATTGGAGTGCTTCCATAATCCTTGTATTGTATGTATTTATTATGAAGCATGGTCAAGCTTCTGTAAGCGGAGGGGCCACAGGGCTCGCAATTGGGAGGGGTCACAGGACCCACGAGTTGGCAGGGCAATAGAGCCATGAGTGGGAGGGGCCACAGGAGTCTGCAAGGAAAAGACCCAAGGGGACTGCAAGGGAAGGGGCCAGGATGGGTCTGCAAGGGGAGGGGCCACCGGACCTGCAAGTGGACGGGGTCACAGAGCTGATGAGTGGGAGGGGTCATGGGGCCCATGAGTGGGAGGGACCACAGAGCCCACAAGTGGGAGGGGCTACAGAAGGCTGCAAGGGAAAGGCTCAAGGGGGCTGCAAGGGAAGGGGCCTTGTGGCCCACAAGTGGGAGGGACCACATGACCTATAAGTGGGCGGGGCCAAAGAGCACAGGAGTGGGAGGGGCCACAGGAGGCTGCAAGGGAAAGGTCCAAGGGGTCTGCAAGGGAAGGGACCATGTGGGCCCACAAGGAGGAGGAGACACGGAAGAGGGGCAGTCACATTGGTTTCAGAGCAGGAAGTGCAGGGGATCTGGTGATGCTGCTCCCATTTCACACATACATATAAATGTAAATATCTTCAAAACTGTCAAATAAATAATGAAAGTAAAATGCAAAAATCCTCCAATTTTTGGACCACTGTTACACTATAAGCAATTGAGAAAGCAATTTAACAGTGGATTCCTTTGGTCAGGGTGCACAGTCTATCAGAAAGTCAGATCCACAGCATGCACCACAGGTGAAGTTCTGCAAGCACCTCAGAAGGTTCTCCCGCTAGATTCCATCAGATTTGGAGTCACTTGCAACTCCCAACCTGGCAGCAGCTACTCTCCAAAACGGACCTTGACCTGGAATCCCCTTCTCTTCCTTGTTCACCCCGTTTGGCTCTCACTGTAGACTTCCTGTTGCAGAGCCTTTTGGGATATGTAGTTCATTGATTATAGTTGGTTATTAAAAGTTCCTTTTCTTACAATAAAAGGTAAGTCTAAACAGATACTATACTTTCACACCAAACTTGTACACAGTTTTTTAAGTTTAAATGTTTAACTACAGTAGCAGAATAAACAACATTGGTGTGTATAGGGTGCTACAGTACAATAAAAATGTTTGGTGTTGCAAAACAGTTCAGTAATAGAAACACAAGTTTAAATAACTGGATCCAGGGTACAGACAACCAAGTGCGTTGATAATATATGTAGCCAAAGGCACACACAAAATTACATTAATAAACACTGGCCATATATCCACATACTTCCCCACACACACATTTACATGAATCCAATCCATATAATAAAACCCTAGTGTGCATCCCTGTGTCCGTGTGTGTGTCACTGCAGTTCCTATGGACTCACCACTAGAGGGAGAGTCTCTGCAGTTCCTATTGACTCACCACTAGAGGGAGAGTCTCTGCAGTTCCTATTGACTCACCACTAGAGGGAGAGTGTCTGCAGTTCCTATTGACTCACCACTAGGGGGTGAAACACAGGAAACGCACGGAGGGAGAACAGCAATTAAACAGACTGCACGTAAGGTTGCTTGGGACAGGGGCCCCTGGATTTGGGACAGAGGGGGGCCCTGGATTCAGGACAGACAGGGGGCCCTTGGATTTGGGACAGAGGGGGGGCCTGGATTTGGTACAGAGGGGGGGCCTTGGATTTGGTACAAAGGGGAAGCCCTTGATTTGGGACAGAGGGGGGCTAGATTTGGGACAGAGGGGGGCCTCTGGATTTGGGACATAGGGGGGCCTCTGGATTTGGGACAGAGGGGGCCCCTGGTCTTGGACAGAGGAGGGACACTAAGAGGGTACTCTGGCCTTGGGACATGGAGGAGGACTATGGCCTTGGGACCACTCTGTGCTTCTAGCACCCGTTATTGTTGCGGGCTTAATGTATAGTTATAATATAAACATCTGGTGTTGTAGGTTGTTCCAGACATCCCACCCTGTCCCTTCAGGCTTCCTGGCAGGATGGGGAAAGCGGGCGTGGCATGGGGGTGTGACATCACGCAGGGGTGGGCGTGGTGTCACAAGGAGCATGGCCTGTGTTCTAGGGGTGGTGGGAGGCTGGATTAGGGAGGGGTTAGGGGCATTACCGGGACATTCCAGGGGGCTGTGGCTTTGGAAATTGGGCGTGACTTGGGAAGAGACTGGGGTGGTCTCGCGGTAGTACGGGAGACCATCCCAGAATGAGGGAGAATCCCAGACTATCCGGGAGGGTTGGGATACCTGTTGCTCAGTCCAAAATTCAGTAACACAAACCTAAGTCAAACTATTATATCAAGTAATAATATTTATAAAGACTGTACACATACTCACATAAATAGCCCTAACACTCCCCCCTCACACAAGTCAAATGTATCCACTCATAGTGTCAGTGCCACAAGGGCCCTTCCAAGGGCCACAAGGGCACATATAAGTGCCAGGGAGGTGAGTCCCGGTTTCGAGCTGCAGGACCCCTTTAGCCCCCAAAGGCACTTGTTAGTGCCACAAGGGCCCTTCCAAGGTCTACAAGGGTACCAACGTATAGCCCAACACAGAAGAGCCAATTCCTCGGGTCAGGACTCTTGTACCTGCATCTTCAGGAAAAAGGACATACCTTTGTAGATTGTAATGTCAACATCTTGGCAAAAGAACATGACTGGTTCAAGAAAGGTGTCAAGGAGGCAATTTATGTGAAAATGAGGAAACCAAGCCTGAATAGAGATGGGGGGTTCGACACTAACTATCTGCCATGTACACTGCTGTTTTGACACCTTACCCTGGGCAGTTCCTATAACACCTCTTAGACACAATGCAATCACGCCTTGCATTCAGAAGGTCCCTAACACCTGGCTGTCATATGCTTTTTGGGACTTTCCAGGGTACTTATATTGCCAACAGATTCTTGTACAAGTCATTCTGAATTGAGAAAGCCAGTCGAATGACTAGCGAAACGTCTTCAAGAGCTAAACTTTAAGTCCAGTTGATCTAACTGAATACAACAGATATTCCTCATCGGTGCCTAGAGCTTCGTGCAGATGTACAATTCTGTCCACGACCCCCAACCATGATGAACGGCCGTTTCAGACGATAATTGTGCATGTGTATAAGTTCGGTTGGGGGTTGTTTGTTAATGGCGGATAAACGAACGACCCCCAAACAAACGTATACACACGCATGATTATCAGTTCAACGCCCATTCCTTGCGGGTATCCGTCATGGTCGAGGGTCACGGGTTGTGGACAAAATCGTACGTCTGTACAAAGCTTAGGTGTTACAAATGTATTACAAATTTAACAAGCTTAGGACATTGGGCCTTTTTCTTGTTGATTTTGTTGGATTTTGCATTTCGAAACGTTGTAAAATCAGTGAAACAAATAACTTTTGGAACTGCGAATGTGTGTACATTGCCGCTCCCTTCTTTTACCTAACATTCCTAGAGCTGTTTTAACATTAAATGATCTTTCTTTTCTGTGTGACATTTTTCACCTTTATAAAAGGCCAGTAGGACACAATCATTTCTGCTTTATGGGAGAACATTTTAAGCAAAAGAAAAAATGTTTATGATATGGTTTTAGAGTGCTCCATGTGCATTAGGTCAGTAAGGCATTGTTCCTATACTGAAAAATATCAAAGAAATAATACATTATTAATTTAAATGTATTGAATCAATTTTACTGTAATGTCACACAGCTGAATTCAAGGTGGCATAAGAAATAACTGTAGCCATTACAAAAAGACATACACAGCAATGTGCACGCTTTATAGATATTAAAAGACACAAAGAGGTAAAGGATGCTTCTTGGAATCTAAAAGCTGGTTCTTAACCAAGGTGAAAGAGTGCATACAAAATAACGTTCAATTGAAATAACTGTGCTTTACATACTATATATTTATATAAAAGGGGAATAAGGAAAAAAAATTTATTGAATTTTTTTTTTTGTTCTCATGAATGAAGGTGTATAAAGTCAAAAAATCATGTGCTGCTTCTATAAACTATTTTATACACTTTAAAAACCCTCTCCCAGTGATAGTACGCATGGTGAGGATATAAACAAATGGGTTCTCACTAGAGATGGTCGAACTATTGAAAGTTCGGTCCGTTTTCGAACTTTCGAACTATTGTAAAAGTTCGAAAGTTCGAAAGTTCGAAAACGGACCCATTAAAGTCTATGGGAGGCAAATAGTTCGAAAAGTTTGAGTCAAATACAACTAAAATATTAATGGTAACTTAATGTAAATGGCTGTGGGACCTGGCAAATGGTCTGGGGAGCATGTTCCAATATCCAGGACTAAAGTAAAATCGCTTTTACTCTCACGCGCGCTACTTTCGAGCTTTCGCGTTCGAACGTTCGAGGTAACATGGACATTTTACTCGCAGATTCGATACTCTCGCGTATAGGCTGTAATGGAGACTTTACTCGCAGATTCGATGTTCGCGCCTAGATACCATGTACATTTTACTCGCGGATTCGATACTCAAACGTTCGAACATTCGATAAATCATCGAAAGACCGGGAAATATCGAAAGTCCGTGTCCGAGATAGTTCGAGAAGTCCGGGTCCGTTCAAACTCGAACAGTTCGGCTCAAACTCGGGTTCAAGTTCGAGTTCTATGCCATCCCTAGTTCTCACCCCTGGGTCTATCTATAGTTTCTTAAAATGAGCCCTGCAAATTTGACTACATTAAGCTTGCTCTGGACTCTGGAATCATAGGCTGATTACTTGTATGTGTTTCTTTGGCCAAGTGTTAACAATAGGGCCCCAAATTACCAATTATTTCAGGGTGTTTTTTTCTCTGATTGGCTAGATGCTCGGGAATTATCTGATTAGAAAGATGAAGTGTACTTCTGGCTACCGACAGATCTTTTATTTATTGCATTCTGTTATAATCTCACTTAATCTCTCGTGTTACTAATTTCGTTAGAAATAATTTGAATCTGTATTCATTGCGACCTGGTAAATAAATATGTTTATTATTTATTCCATGGAGAAATGCACAAAAATGAAGATTTTCAAAAAGATTTTATGTGCATTTTGTAGTCTAGCAAATACAGAAATCATATGTGTCAACAAAAACAATTGTTACTGCCCGAAAATAATTTCAAATAAACTACATATTGTAAATCCAGTTACTTATCCCTGATTCAAAAAACATTTTTTTTCTTAGAATAACATGAAAATACTCAACTTATAGTAATCATAGTGATCATTCCAGTTAACATTATACAAAACATTATGTCAATAAAACTGTATTACACATTTAAAGGGCTTGGCTAATTTAAAGAAAAAAAGAATCTACAACTTAAATTACTAAGGATTAATTCTGACCCACAACTTACCTTGCTAATATTTAGGGTTTGGGATAGTACCATAGTAACATAGTAATTGAGGTTGAATAAAGAGATCCATCCATCAAGTTCAACATTTTCACCCTCCTTTTTAACCCTACCTAACAGTTGATCCAGAGGAAGCCAAAAAAAACGGGGGGATTCCTTTCTGACTCCAAACGGCAATTGGAAAATATCCCTGGATCAACCAGAACTACAGTATATGTATTAATACCAGTAATTCTCAATATGTTTTAGTTTTAGAAATGTATCTAGCCAACTTTTAAAGCTATTCAGTGAACTTGTCATTACCACAATGGCTGGAAGACAGTTTCACTGTTCCCACTGTAAAGAAACCTTTCCTAACCTGAAGAAGAAACTTCTTTTCTTCCAATCTTAAAGGATGTCCATATGTCCTCTGAAATGACCGATTAATGAACAATGCACCGGAGAGTTTATTGTATGGCTCATAAATACATTTGTATAAAGTTATCCGCACGCAAACATCACTTCTCTAATGTAAACAGCCCTAACTTTTTTAATCTGCCTGCATAGTCAAGTTCCTCCATTCCGTTTATTATTTTAGTTACGCTTCTCTGAACTACTTCCATTTCCAAGATGTCCCTTTTTTATATGGGATTCCAAAACTGCACCGCATATTCCAAATGAGGTCTTACCAGTGCCTTGTAAAGAGGGAGAATATTTTTCCTTTAATCTATTCCCCTCTTTATACAAGACAATATCTTGCTAGCTCTAGCTGTTGTTGTCTGGCATTGTTTGCTACAACTAAGTCTGTTATCTACCAGAACCCCCAAAGAGATTCACTAATGGAAAAGAGTGAAATACACATTTCTATCACATTATACAAATAAGAAGGAAGGCAACACCCACACCTATAAAAATGTACATCCTATTTCATTTGCCCACATACCATAATTTTTTTTATTGTACCTCACTGCCTCATACCTATGAGTATAAAGTTGTAGACCCATTTTTAGTCACCATTGTTTCTGTAGCACTTGTCACTTTTACTGTAGTTTTTATTAGCACCTCCTTTTTGTAAAGGGGTTCCTCTATTTAAACTATTTAATTCCTCATTTTTAACCAATCCAGTAGTCCTTAAGCATTGCTGAATTTTTTATCTGCAGCAGACACATCTCTTTTTTATCTGCAGCAGACACATTAATTGCCTTCCTAATGGCTTTACATTTCTGGACTTAGGAGTGCGGTGTGGTCAAGGATCAAATTGGGATATGAGTAGATTTACAGTAGCTCCATACATTGCAAACAAAATCTACAAATATATTGGGAAAGTGATAGAGAATAATGGCAGGAGACAGGGCTGTACTGTAAAAGACTCTGAATACATAATGCACATATGTGTGTAGCGCTGTTATAAATAGAAATATCTTAAATGTAAAAGTGCAAAAATCTGTTGGGTTCAACCAGTGGTTTTATGGAACAAGTTTCAATGACACAATTTTAAAAAGGAACTGTGTTCTCCAAACAAGTTGAGTTTAAATTAAAGTCCATTTTCCTACCTTTAAAACAAGCCATGAACCACCTCTCTACATGCTCCACAGCCCAAGATATAAAGAAATGACTGACCAGAAAGTTAATGGGTGGGAGGCTGACATGTGACATTCCTAAGGCTTCTCCTGCACAGTGCCGCCGGCGAGCACAGCCTCAGACTCGCTCAGTGTGTGAAGGAGACAGGAAGTCCCTCCTCCTCTCTGCTGTGTGAAGTCCTGACAGAGTAGGTAAGAGAATCTACAGCCCTTCTTTCCCACTATGTGAAAACAGACTTTTCTCACTCTGCCTGAAAAGGCTGTTTCCACAGAGTTTTCAGTAAGGGGGGGGTCTGAGTGGCCCACGGCATCCACGAGTGGGCAGGGCTTACACACCTGCGAGTGGGTGGGGCCACATGGGGCTGTTAGAGAATGGGCCAAGGGGGGCCTGCAACTGGAGGGACCATGGGGTCCATGAGTGGGAGGGACCAGGGGGGCTGCAAAGTGGAGGAGGAGACACAGGGCAGATTGACTGACATGGTTTCAGAGCAGTAAACAGGAAGTGCAGGGGACCTGGTTTTGCTGCTGCCATATCACACACAAAAATGTAAATATCTTCAAAACTATGCAAAATAAACAATGAAAATACATTACAAAAATTCTCAGGAGAGCAATTCCTATCAATTTACCTAAAGTCCTTTTTGGACCACAGTTCCCCTTTAATGTTGAAACTGAAATTCTGTGTTTTACAGAAACATTATATGCCAGAATTTGTTGTAGAATTTTCCTTTGGTGTATTTTGCTGTAAATGTATATAAGGAACATGGCAGACATGTCTACTTGTGCAAGAATTACTGTTTATTTTTAAAGTATGTGTATAAAATAGTATATTTATACTGAATGCTGACAAAACTGAAGTTCTAGCTATTGGGGGTCAGCGCTCCACAGCAAAGCAGCTCCAGTTTCAGCCAGTACCATTAAGAATAGAAAGCTCAGACCTGAACAACTCAGACTTTGTGCCTAGCCTGGGTGTACTGATTAATGGGGAACTAAACTTCAGGAACCAATCTCAGCTGTTGTGAAAAAATCCTTCTTTCACCTAAGGAACATTGCAAAATAAGGCACCTCATTCCTCCAGCAGAACTTCCGACCCTGGTCCATGCATTCATCACATTACGGTTGGACTACTGCAATGTTCTCTATACAGCTTATATATGGATAAACCATCCAATATACTGCAATGTTCTCTATACAGGCCTTCCAAAAAAAGACCTGCACCGTCTACAGCTAGTACAGAATGCCGAGGCTATTAACAAGCCAACCCCACCATTGCCACATAAAACCAACCCTTCGCTCACTCCACTGGCTACCGATAAAATGCAGAATTCTGCTTTACGATCGGCCTATTGACATTCAAATCCTTGCACAATCTGGGCCCTGGATATCTGAAGGACTTGCTGCAACTGCATCACACACCCCCACAATCTTAGATCAAAAGGATCCAATAATTTGGTCATCCCCAGAGTCCACCTCAAAACGTTTGGAGACAGAGCCTTCTGTCATGCTGCCCCTACACTTTGGAACTCCCTGCCACACCCAGTCAGGACATCCCCATCCCTGGAAACATTTTAATCCAAATTGAAAAGTCACCTGTTTAGTCTGGCATTTATCAACACCTGACTATTTTCCACCTGTACTTTCCTCTGTATTGATATGAGACATGTCTATGCACTTTGACTCCTTTAGTAGAAAAAGCGCTTTACAAATGTTATTGTATTATATTTGTCTTTATAATATAACGTTAACGGTAAAATATATGTTCACTGAATATTGTTTCTACATCTTAGAAAAATAGTCCTTGCAATTTTTGTTAAATTAAAAATAATTTACTATATTTTTTACTATGGTGGTAAAATCCAGTCTTCTTCAATTTAATACTGCATATTCAGCGTATTCTGCAACATGCAGCAAAGTTTAAACTAAAATACCTTAGCAGTGAATTTCAGTAATGCAGACTATCATTTGATAAACCCATGTTTGCAGTTCAGAATATTGGCATTGCCACTTGAAGATGTATTTATCAACAACCATATAAATAAAATAGCATATAAATAATTTTCATCATATGGGAAGCGTGCTACTTATCTTTGTGTGATCCCGTGATACAATACCAGTCTGTTTACAGGATCACATAAAGGTAAGAAGCTCTGTTTTGCGCTGTGTTTAAGTCCCAATATAAAGCCCCGCTAAAGCTCTTGCTACGACATAGCACTTAAAAGGCCTGTCCACCCCTTTTTTTTACCTTTCATATATTGTAGGTCTCCTTCCCTCAGCCCCAACCGCATTATTATTATGTCCAGAAACTCCCACGATCATTACATTCCCTCTTTCCTCCAGCGTACTGTCCCGGCCCTCTGCTTGCATGAAACTGTAAGCAGGGGGCTGGTCCGGCAGCCGCGTCCGTGGCTGAGAGGCAGCTAATCACGGATGTGGCTGCCGGCAGTGGAGAACGCCGGGGGAGAGAGGGAAGGTAGGTAATGATCGGGAGAGTTTCTGGACATAATAATAATGCAGTTGGGGTTTGGAGACCTACAATACCTAGGGGTTTTACACTAGGGGGAGGAAGAGGAAAATGGGAGGAAGAGGGAGGAGGGAGGGAGGGCTGCACTGGGCATGTGCAAATTCTCCCGGAGGAGAGACAGGAGGCAGAGTCCTATATGGTGGGCAGTTTTTGGGACTTTGGAGGGGAATAGCAGGGCAGCCATTTGGAGCTGGGATGTAAGGTAAGGATTTTTTTACACTACAGAGTGAGGCCAGTAGTGGGTTAAATTATAGTTTTGGGGGTGGACATGCCCTTTAACGTACCCAAAGGGGTTTTGTATTGGGTGAACTGCGCTATTTCAAAGAACATTTGGAAATGGCGCAGTACCCTAAAATATGTTTAAAACTCATGTTAACCCGATATTACTTTGGGTAACGTGGGTTTTACATGGATTTCACCAATATTGAATCTGCCCCATAGTGTTTTACTCTCACTTATATAAGATATTAGCTTAAGATATTGTTAAAATGAGTATAAAATCTAAAACGTATTCTATCAGATATACATTAAAATCAGGTTAGCTTGGGTTTTACTTTTTATGGGGCCTGCACCAATTTCAAATGTTTTTGAAAATAGCACAGTACACCTGATACAATACTGGTTTAAATTTAAAACATAACGTGTATGTTGCATTGGAGTGTAAACCCCCCACTGAAGCTTCTTACCTGACTGCACTCCCACTATACAGTAACTGCTGCAAAGTCTGAGCACAGCCAGGTAAGAATGGCCACCTTATACTAAGAAGGAAGTTTGACTGTAATATAAGCTATAGGAGAATAGCAATGTGGCTGACCTGTAAATGATGGTTTTATACTAATACTATGAAGTAGCGTTGAAGTAAAAGGAAACAAGAAAGATCTGTGTTTGCATGCCAGGGATTCACTTCAGTCACCTGGTAATGGACAATAGAGCTGAAATGTCTGTGATTGTTTTGCTGTCCACTTGTAATATGGAGTCTTCCTTACCCAACACCATCCATTCCAGTCCAGACGCAAGAGGAAAAGAAAGACACTGTGGATCTGCCATTTCTACCCAATTTGCTCGCACACTGGCAGCCACATTATGGTAGTGGGAAAGTGTAAAATGTGAGGGTCTGCCTTGCCCTATACCTTTGGTATATTTTAGAGTTTTCAATATTTATTAGTTTCTTGTTAGTGTCCTGTCCAATTATTTCTCTCTGCCTTTCAATGTGGAGATATTCTGACTTCCTGCACAATCAGTCAGAAATAGATCATAGAGATCACCATGTAACACATGTGAGTTAATGTACACATCTATTTACTATGTAAATACTCATTGCCAATTCTAAATCTACTACAATCAGCCTACTTGTGTAATGCAAACTAGTCCAGTTTATTGGACATTAATGTCCCTGGCAAAAAAGCAAAGGTTATTCTACTTGAACATCTGTTTCTTTTGTTCCCTGGCACTGTTCCTTAGTTTTTTCTCTCAGACTAATTCTTCTGTGTATTGATATATTGATCCACAGTTCATACACAAACTGTGAGCGGGGGACACCAAGCTGTTGTGGCCAGGGCCATGCAGTGATGCCATTCAACAGCAAAATTAACTCTTGCTTCTCTGTGTTTGACTTTGTCAATCCTAAAAGTTTGACTTGAAAACCTCAGCTATTTTTTGGCTTTCAATGGTAAACTAGAAAGGGAAAATATAAACTTTGAATTTGGCTTGAAGGGCTGCATTTTGGAAGGGAATATGTGTGTTTGCTGCATATTTTAAAACTCAATAATGGGAATGATGAGTTTGTAGTGAACGCTTGTTTGGGACAAAAAAAACTTTTGTGTGTACCCAGCCCAAAGTGGTGCTAATTTTGATCCAATCAATCAGAAAGCTAACATCTGATTGGTTAGGGCAAAATTAGCACCATTTTCAATGATAAGAACTTTTATTGAGTCTCTCTGTATATTTTTGATGATTGGTCAAAATTAGTTTTTTTGACTTTAGTTACCCTTTAGGTATGGCTGCAACAGTAATGGAGGGGTAGGTCAGTAAGTGTATGTAACTGTGCCACATGGGGGTTAAAAAAACAAACCTTTTTTATTATTAATCAAAATACATTTTTTGACTTTAGTTACCCTTTAAGTATGGCTGCCACAGTAATGGATAAGTAAATCAGTAGGTGTGTGTACTTGGGTCTGGTTGAGGGGGTATGTCTTTTTTGTGTTTACAACCATAAAACTATATTTTATTGAGGATAAATCTAAATTAGTTTTTTTGACTTTAGTTACCCTTTAAGTATGGCTACCACCATAATGAATTAGTAGATTAGTAGGTGTGTGTACCTGGGTCTGGTTGAGGGGGTATGTCTTTTTTGTGTTCACAACCATAAAACTATCTTTTATTGAGGATAAATCTAAATTAGTTTTTTTGACTTTAGTTACCCTTTAAATATGGCTGCCACCGTAATGGATAAGTAGATTAGTAGGTGTGTGTACCTGGGTCTGGTTGAGGGGGTATGTCTTTTTTGTGTTTATAACCATAAAACTATCTTTTATTGAGGATAAATCTAAATTAGTTTTTTTGACTTTAGTTACCCTTTAAATATGGCTTCCATGGGAATGGAAAGGTAGGTCAGTAGGTGGGTGTACCTGGGTCAGTGTGGGGGGTTGGGGGTATCACCATTGGTATTTATGACCATGAAAAAAACTGTTTTGAAATATCTACATTTGAGGATTGTTACCATTATAGTCTATGGGAAAAAAATATCCGGAAATTCACCGATAACGCCGTAGCGCTTCCGCGGATTCCTTAGCTAGAAGATAGCACACTTCTCCTATATGCCCCGCACGTCTGTACCTTCATGTCTCTAGCTCAAAACTGTGGGAGGAGATACGGTCCAAAAAAGCGGAATAATAAAACGGAAGAATAAAAAGAAGAAGAAATAAAAAGAACAGTAATTTGGCTTTTTCAAGCCAAATTAATAAAGCCTCTTTATTAACTATGAGTTTACTATTAAACTATGAGTTTACCCTGTATACATTAGCACAGCTATAGGTCTGCTTTATGTATACAATTAAGCCATATAATACTCCTGTGAAACTTCCTCAAATGTTCCATCTTTATTTAGTCTAAATATGCATTGCGCATATTGTAAGATACAATTAAATAGAACTTTACAACATTAATATAGGTAATGGCACATTAGAAGTGCAAAGCATAAAGTCAACAATATCCACATAGTTAAAGGCATACTCAAAGTTCCCAGGATGAGGATAATCCCCCCTCTATTAAAAGTACCCAGGGTGAGGATAACCCCCCCTGTATTAATAGTACACAGGGTGTGGATAATTACCCCTCTATTAAAAGTACCCTGGGTGAGGATAATCCCCCCTGTATTAATAGTACACAGGGTGTGGATAATCCCCCCTCTATTAAAAGTACCTTCTTAAAAGGAAAACTAAAGCCAAAAAAGTGGCATATAAAATATACATACTTTCCATCTATTAGCAGGAAAGGGTCAAGGTGTTAATGGGGGCCTTTCTATACCCTGCCCAAATCCTGGATAACCCCACCCTGGTGCCCTACCACACATCCCGATCACCCAGCAATGCCAAGGACATGCTCCAGACCATCAAAACCTCTCCTATACAGTACATACACCCTTTCCCCTCACATGGCTTCCTCACCTCTGTCTTTCAAGAAACTTGAATCAGTCAGTTTAAATCTCACATCCTACATCTCAGAGCACCAGCACTCTATATGATTATTTTAAATTGAAGCTGTGTAAGTTCTCACTATGGCATTTCTACTCTACCCACCTAACTACTGTATACTGTAAGCTATATCTGTTGTATTCAGTTAGATCATCCGGACTTGAAGTTTAGCTCTTGAAGACATTTCACTAGTCATCTGACTTTTCTCAATTCAGAATGACGTGTACAAGAATTTGTTGACAATAAATGTACACCCCCCAACTTGTAACCCCGCCTAAGAAGTATTAATTTGATTTTTATACAAACACAAAAAATGAAAGGTTAAAATAATGCATTTATTATGCAAAAACAGAAGGAGCTATTTCATGTATTATTATTATTATTATTATTATTATTATTATTATTATTATTATTATTATTATTATTATTATTACGATTATCCCTCTGATCTCCCATACTGTAGTCAGTATTATAAAAGCATTGCAAAGTAGGTTACTATAGAAGCAAATGAGAGAAGTGAAATAACTTTTCATTCTCTCTATAATGGTCCTTCAAGCATGTTTCCAACAGAATTAAAAAGACAATACTGAACTGGTAATTAGTTAAAATAACAGATTGCGTTTTTTGGAAAACCTCTTTGGAGACAAAGAACCCAATTACTGCTCTCCCTCCCATAAATCACTCACACAAAAAGCTATAATCTATAAATGAACTATCCCACAGAGCAATATAAAGAGGAACTAATGGCTTGCAATCCATAAAGCTTGAGCAACAGAACGTGCAATCCATAGAATTAATGATACACAACTTGAAAGATATTAGGAAACCAACAGCTCGCAATCCATGCAGACTAAAAAATGTAGTTTATAACTGACTGAGAAATAACACTACATAACTTTTAGTAAATACAGGGACTCCGTGCATTAAGCAGTCATGATGATTAATAAGTAAGCAGTAAGACAGAGCCAAAGAAACTCACGTTGATAAAGAATATTCACATGTGCATGTTCAGAATAAACAAAATGATAACATCATTGACAGATTACCTGCATATAATACACATATACATACATATCTAATGCCTTGTTCACACTAGAATGGACAAAAAAGGACCAAAAAAAGTTTTTTTTCTCTATTTTCTTTGTCAATCATTTCCCTATCTTTTTAATGAAAACATGTCCATTTCCAGACAGAAATGCAGCAGTGCATTTTTTAAATGGACCAGGTCAAACCAATCCATTAAAAAAACTGACAAAAACATGTTTAGTGTGAAGGAGGCGTTAAAGGGCATGTCCACCCCCCTCAACTAAAATTTAACCCACTGTATAGTATAAAAAGACCCTTCTTACCTTTGTCTTCTGGTCCTTATGGTTAATCACTCTGAATCTCCGATAGTTGCTTTTACCTCTAAGCACCGCCTCATTGAGGTAGTCACAGTCTTTTAGCAGTAATAGGAGTAGTAGGAGCCGCACCTTTAACGATCGGTTTAAAATTGTTAAACCAACCGTTAATTTCCGATCAGTTTAACAACTGTCAATTTATGATTGTTATTATAAATTAAAGAGGAACTGTGGTCTCCATACAAGTTGATAAATGAAAGACCAGTTTCTTACCTTTAAAACGAGCCATCAATCACCTGTCTATGTGCTCCACAGCCCAAGATATAAAGAAATTACTGACCAGAAAGTTAATGGATGGGAGGCTGACATGTAACATTCCTAAGGCTGCTCCTCTACCTTGTCGCTGGCGAGCACAGCCTCAGACATCAGTGTGTGAGGGAGACAGGAAGTCCCTCCCCCTCCCTGCTGTGTGAAGATCCCCACAGAAAAGGTAAGGGAATCTACAGCCCTACCTTCCACTATGTGAAAACAGCCTTTTCAAACAGAGTTCTTACTCTGCCTGAAAAGTCTGTTTTCACAGTTTTCGGAAGGGGGTTGGAGTTCTGAGAGGACCATGGCACCCGAGAGTGGGCGGGACCATGGCACCCATGGGTGGGTGGGGGTTAAGGTGCCCACAAGTGGGAGAGGCCACATGGGGCTGTAGGGGAAGGGGCCAAGGGGGGCCTGCAAATGGAGGGGCCATAGGGTCCATGAGTGGGAGGGACCAGGGGGTTGCTTCCAAGAGGAGGGGGGCTGCAAGGGGAGGAGGAGACACAGGGCAGATTGACTGTCACATGGCTTCAGAGCAGAAAGTGCAAGGGACCTGTTGATGCTGCTGCCATATCACACACAAAAATATAAATATATTCAAAACTATGCAAAATAAACAATGAAAATAAATTGCAAAAATTCTCAGGAGAGCAATTCCTATCAATTTACCTAAAGTCATTTTTGGACCACAGTTCCCCTTTAACAATATCAATCCTAAATTAATGATCGTAAATCTACAATAAGGCTATCATAGATTTACGCTCCCCATAGACTACCATTACGGTGTTTTACTACCGCATGGTACTCTACAAGTGAACATTCGGTGTAAATGTACAATTGTGGCTGTACATTTAAGCCTGCTGTCATACATTAATGATAATGCACATTTAGAGGCTTTAAAACCTACCATAAGGGTTGCCTTATATTATATGTTTTTTTTTTTGAGGGGGTGGGGTGGAGATACCCTTTAACTAAGTAAATTTATCTCACTTGCCACAGAAAATCTTTTTTGGAATATTTTTTTTTTGGTCAATAGGGGCATCAAAGCGTTATCTTCTGTTTATAATTTGACACTGTCTTCCTATTGTTAGGATAAAAATAATGGATGAGGAAAAGTTTACATTTTGAACAAGCTCAGGTGCAGTCTATCCCAACAAGTGAGCAGTGAAAGCACAAGCTACATTAAGAAGCCCCACCCCCAAACATCTTTATCATTTTTAAACCTGGAAACATGCCTGAAAATATATGTTTTTTTTGTTTTAAGGTATCCACAGGCAGAGGAAAGCATAGATATTAATTAAAAGCCTGTCGCTAGCTTAAAAAAAGATTGATTTAATTTTAGAAGCCTGTAACTCTGGATTGACAACAGCTAGAGACATCATCCTAGGTTTGTGTAAAAGGCATGAGAAAACTAGCATACTTGTAGTAATACCAGTTCCCCTTTAATGAAAAGGTTTTAATGCATGTCTGTAAATTAAGAAGTTTGAACAGTTTATTAATGGATCCTGTAACTAGACATGGGGCAGCGTCATTTACAAGTACTGTCTTAAGGGAAACAGCATGGCAGCTTCCATGTTTAAATACAAATATAGAGAGAAAAGCAATGTTGGCTAGTATCAGTTTTGACAAGGAATTTCACAGGCAGACCTCTTGCATATTACTATTTTGGTTGGGAGGAAAGTAGGGATGAGCAGACAAGTTCATCATGAATGACATTTTGTGCAAGGTTAATTTCAATTGGAACTTTTTGAATTTATATGTATAATCTATCTAGCAAATGGGGCCCTATGTCCTGCCTACGACCTCATTTTCAGCCCCCTGAAAGTTCTCCGAATTTTTGTGGAATTCTTTTAGGGTCCTTCAATGTTTTTTTTCTCTGCACTAGAATGACTTGTAGTTTCCACAAAAATTCAGAGAACTTTCAGTGGCCCGCCACTAGAAACTGGCCAAGCATACATTGGTAAACTTTTGATGGATGGAATGTTGGATCCACTAAAGGAAGAGACAGACAACGCACCCTCCTCCAAAGAGAGGCTTATTGGATTAAAAAGTTAGAGACAGTCTCTCCTAAAGGACTCAATGAGCTTCTTCCCCTTTCTATGTTTACTGCCATTCGTGATATAACAATATTGAATCTTGGTTATAGACTGTAGTTTCAGCTATCTGGGTTAAGTTTCTAACAATGTAGTCCAGTATAAAAATTATTTTGTTTTTAGTATTTTTTAACTTGTTTATTCGACTAGATTTATTGAATTTGATAGCACTTGTATTGTTTTAATACTATTTATGATAGTCCCTGGGACTATAGTTATTGCACAGTTGTACCATACCAGGCACTTTGGTGATATTGGCGCTTTCATGATCATATAATTATGTGCAACGTTTTTACCCTAATCCTATGTTTTTATCCTAAACAGTACTGACCCAGTAGGTTCCCCATCTGAGACAGAAGTAGCCCACTCACGAACCATGTAATATAGGTATGTAGTCTATTGGTTCAACACCTACCAACTGTTTTATATATTCAACACCACATTTCCTTTAATATTAGTAGAACCTTGGCATTTGCCAAGAAGGGGCGTGGCAAATTGGCACTGTGAAGCGGACGTGATTTAACAAATCCTGCTAAATATAGCGCCGGAATCACCCCAATTCGGGGCAAATAATTAATGAGAACCACCACATTTAAACCTAAGCCTCCTATAGCAACAGAAATGGCAGAAAAACTCGCTAAGTTCCAGCGCACAATAGGCCAAGATAGAGGCGCCAACCCACAAGGTCAAAAGGCTGCACTAACACAACAAGCTGCTGGCTCGCCGGAACCGAGACCCAACCGGTCAGATGTAATAGACATAGAAAATGTTGACCCTAACCAGACCGACCCACAAAGACATGCAGAGTTAAAGCAGGCTATAATGGAATCGAAAACCGCCCTCACAGTACTCATAGAGGAGGTTAAAATTTATGTGGGGCTGGTCAGACACGACCTGCAGACACTCCGCCAGTGGGTAGGTGAGGCAGAGAATCGAATCTCCCAGGTGGAGGACCAAATGGCACAAGTTATAAGCGAGGTGGACACCCTCAAAATACAAATGGCGTCATTACAGGCCAAAGCCGATGACCTGGAAAATCGGGCCAGACGGAAAAACTTAAGATTCATAGGCATTCCAGAAGGAGTGGAGGGTACTCAACCTGAACAATTCCAACAATTCCTGGAACAGTGGATTCGGTACCAATTTGGGTCCACATCGGTGTCCCAGTCGTTCGCCATTGAGCGAGCCCATAGAGTTCCCACCAAGGCCCCACCACCAGGCGCCAGGCCTAGGCCGTTGATTGCTTGTCTACTCAACTGCAGAGATAGGGATCATATCCTACGCATGACCAGAAGCAAGGGAGAGCTGAGAATGGTGGGATCGAATGTCTCCATTTTCCCGGATTTCTTAATCAAGCTACAAAAAAAGCAGGCGACTTACCTGAAGGTCAGGCGGAGATTAAACTGTTTTTTTAGTATAACATGTTTTTTTAGTATAACATGTTGCCGCTCCCCTTTGATGGCCTCCCTCTTACCCCTTTCCTATTCCCCCTCCCTCCCCGTAACTTCTCTCTTCTATCTCCATGGAGGGAGAGCATGTTGATTTATCTACAGGTTGAGCAAAGGGAAAAACAAGCGTATAATAATTATAATATGTTTAAATATGAAGGGAACGGCTAAAGTAGAATATTAATCTGTGCCTTATTGTGTTTATATAATCACTCTTACAAATATACAAATGGAGACCTCATCAGATGAGGCAACTATATTAAGTTGAGAAATCTTTATGTGTGGTGCATATCGGCCCCAGATGGGACCGGTTCTAGCGCTAAGCACTATGGCGGAATCCCCCCCCCCCTCATCGCCAACAGAAGCGCACACAGGCACTCTTGTTTGATAGTTGCACTAAATGTGCCACCTCTTAAGTTTGTTATAAGTTCAATATTTATGATGTGTTTTTCAAAAGGGTATGTAAGGCTCTTAGAAGCCTTCAGGGAGGGATGGGAGGGAATGGGAATTTACCAACCACTGTTATAACTAAGAGCAAAAGGAAATCAAAAGCTTTATTTGTTGTACTAATAAATGAGGAATATGTTATGATATTGACGCTGTACCCAATCACTAATGTGATCAATAGTTGAAATGACCACACCAATGAAGTTTCTCTCCTGGAACGTGAGAGATTTAAACGACCAGATAAAATGCATCACAGTACAATCATTTCTCAAAAACTATGACCCCGATATTGTCTGTTTACAAGAAACGCACCTGCTCCAAACAACCACTAGATATTTACAAAAGAGATTGGTCAGGTGGGCGCAAGAGGGGTCTCCAAATTATTGCATAAAAGATTAAAATACAATATAATAAAAGTGCAGACAGATGCCCAAGGGAAAACAGTATTTGTTGCCCTAACGATTAACAATGTACTGTATGTAATTGCGGGCATCTACAGCACCCCACCCCCAACATTGCAACTGATTCAAAGAGCAATGGTATTCGCCCTAAATTATCCAGATGCCCATATCTTTCTTATGGGAGACCTTAATCTAACCATGAATCCCCAACTAGACAAACTACACACAGGAGCTGTTAATGCAGCAACAGACACGTACACCCAATTATCACTCCATACATCAACTTTGGGCTTACTGGACCCCTGGAGAATACAACACCCCTTACTACAAGAATTCACATGCTACTCTGCAACCCACCATACCCACTCAAGAATAGACTACTACCTCACAAATTATAAAACAATACCAAAGATAAAAGATATCGCCCACTTACCCCAAGGCATTTCAGACCATTCCCCTATATTATTAACAATTACACCCTCAGATAAATCCAATACATTTAAACCTTGGAGGTTCAACCCCTTCTGAATTTCTCTATTCCCAGAACCAGGAGGTATAAAGGAGCAACTCATAATGTATGAAGACACTAACCAAGGCCCGGAGTCATATAAAATTAAATGGGACTCCTTTAAGGCATATATCCGCGGCTGCATCCACGCCACAGTTTCACATATTAAGAAAGTAGCAAATGAAGAAGAATCCCTGCTGGCGACCTCAGTCCATACTGCGGAAGCTAACTATATAGTAAATCCCACTGATATAAATAGAGAAAAGTGGCAATCCATCTCCAGACAATACAATGCACTTATAAAGAAGAAAGCGCAGAGGAAACAATTTTTTATACACCAGTCATATTATGAAACTGAAAATTTTTCAGCCAAACTATTAGCACACCTCGCCCAAACAGACACAGCACAACAAGTGGTAATGGCCCTTAACACCGAGAATGGCTCCCATGTGACATCTACATCAGATATCTTGCACACATTTAAGGTTTTCTACCAAAAACTATACACTTCCAGATCATTGCAAGAGCTAGATCAATATCTACAAAATATATCCTTTTCTCAACACCTGACCGCATACATCTAGACGCCCCAATCACTCTAGAGGAAATACAAATGGCCATTAATAATCTAAAACCTGGCAAGGCCCCTGGCCCAGATGGTATACATATTGATATATATAAACGTTACAGCGAGATTATGGCTCCACAATTGCTTGGATTATGCCAGCAATCATATGAAGCGAACCAACTACCATACACATTTTATGA
Organism: Hymenochirus boettgeri; assembly: GCA_019447015.1. Lineage (NCBI taxonomy): Eukaryota > Metazoa > Chordata > Amphibia > Anura > Pipidae > Hymenochirus > Hymenochirus boettgeri. The sequence goes on along the minus strand of CM033475.1, from coordinate 151,348,220 downwards.
AGCTATTATTATTTTGTTACTAAAACCAGACAAGGACCCAACAGAATGTGGTTCATACAGACCTATTTCGCTCCTAAACTCAGATTAAAAGATATTGGCCAAAATACTTACCAATAGACTGCAAAGTAGGATACAATCTATTATTCACGAAGACCAGACTGGCTTTATGCCAGGATAGTCCACTACAATAAACTTAAGGAAAACGCTCACTCAGTTAGTAGTAAATCATGATAATACGGGTAGGGTAATTGTCTCGCTGGAAGCCCATAAGGCATTTGATTCCATCGAATGGAAATACCTATGAGCCTGTCTAAAGAAATTTGGTTTTGGGGAGCAATTTATAAGATGGATGTATCTATTGTATTCAATTAGATCAACTGGACTTGAAATGTAGTTCTTGAAGACGTTTCGCTAGTCATCCGACTGGCTTTCTCAATTCAGAATGACTTGTACAAGAATCTGTGGCAATTATGTACCCTGGAAAATCCCAATTAGCATATCACAGCCAGGTGTTAAGGGTGTGATTAGATAGTGGCTAAGAGGTGTTATAGGAACGCCCGAGTAAGGTGTTGTTAAAACAGCATTGTACATGGCAGACAGTTGGTGTCGAACCCCCCCACCTCTATTTAGGCTTGGTTTCTTTATTCACATAAATGGCCTCCTTAACACCTCTCTTGAACCAGTCACGTTCCTGCCAGTATGTTAACATTACAATTTCAAAGGTATGTCCTTTATCCTTAAGATGCAGATACACGGCTGAGTCCTGACCCGAGGAATTGGCTCTTCTGTGCTGGGCCATACGTTGATGCAGTTGCTGTTTGGTCTCCCCCACATACAAAACATAGAGGTGGGGGGGTTCGACACCAACTGTCTGCCATGTACAATGCTGTTTTAACACCTTACTCTGGGCGTTCCTATAACACCTCTTAGCCACTATCTAATCACACCCTTAACACCTGGCTGTGTTAAGCAATTTTTTACCTCAATAAATGGTATGATGGTAGAATTTCTGTGGAGTTCTTGCAGGACTCTCATCAAGCTCGCCACCCTACAAAAACCCAAAGAAAATGGAGGCCTGGCATTACCAGATGTGAGACTATATTATCTTGCCACGCAATTTAGATATATACAAAACTGGGTGTATTTTCCGGATCAGATAACTATCTCTGAAAAGATGCTATCCCAGTATCTAACAGGAGATTTTATGTCTTTCCTCCAGCTCCCACACCAGCATTTTGGAGCCTGGAATGGCACTACATACGCAGTTCTGGAAGGTATGGAGAGATATATGTGTTGTGATGGGTGCTCAAGGCCCGTTTCAGTTCACACCATTATGGAGAAATCATGCCTTTCCCGAATTATTTACATTTCGGGGGGCAGAGGATTGGTCTAGGCAGGGGATCACCAAGTTGGGACAGGTATTTCAAATTGACCAATTCTTATCTTTTGAACAATTACAATCTAATTTCAACCTACCTGCACATTATATGTTCAGATATTTCCAGCTCAGGCATTGCTGTAAGGCCCAATTTGGGGGTCTAATAGTATCAATATCCAACCACTCTATCATTGGGGTTCTCAGAACCCAAGGGCTACAGGGCTTAATATCCAAAATATACACACATTTGATCAGCTGTTATCTACAAATGTATATTGATGAAGTTATGCAAAAGTGGTTAAGATACATACCTGAGCTGGAGCCTAGTGACTGGGAGGAGATGGCAGTTTATTATTTGGTCTCCCCAGTGGCCAATAACAGATTAATTCAGCTCTATATTCTTCACCAGTCATATATGCACCCAGTCCGGTTACATAAAATAAATGTATCTAGAACAGCAAATTTTTGGCACCTAATTTGGGAATGCCCCAAAATTTCACAATATTGGCAGGAAGTAGTGAATACACTATCCAATGTTATGAATATTCCCATCCCTCTAGCTAACAAACTTTTGCTATTGGGAATAAATGGTGAAGATTTCCCAGACAGGTATAAAAATTATTTAATTAAAGAAACACTATTTTACGCCAGAAAGATGATTACAGTTAAATGGATGGCAACCTGACCCACCTGAGATTAGTCAATGGTTGAGTCTAATAAATGCAACAATACCATATCAAAGAGGGGTGTACTCAAAGAGAAAGTGCCCTAAAAAGTTCCATAAGATCTGGAACCCATGGTTTGAAGCATCTCAAATAATGCAAGAGTCAAGAAAGTGATTCTAAAAAGTAATACCTATAGTTTAGCAGTTGTCAACAACAATGGTTTACCCAAAATAGCAACCCACCTGGTAGGAGCAATAACATAAGAAATAACAGATGGTTTAGTTTTAGTTTAAATAGTTTATTAGGTTATCAGTGTTATGTTTAAGCCGTACTTACAATACTCATGATAACAATAATACATTTCATGTTAAAATGCATCTAATGTACAATGACAATACACTCTAAAGCTGTGCAATGTACAATATTCAAATTCAGTTTGCCTGTATTATGGATCAATGTACAATGTTAAAATGCTACAATATGTGAGAAATGTAACATATTAAATTCTGGTATCAATAAAACGAATTAAAAAAAAATATTAGTAGAACCTTGATGATTCATCCAGTCCCAACCAGTAATTGTTGTAGTGGGCGGCGTTTGATGTATAATATAGTAACTTGTGTAACAAAGATGATTATTCATCAGTCTTCTTTTGACTTCTTTTTACAATGTGGCCGTTTAATATTACAAAAGTGTCAAGTGAATGTCGGCTTGTTTGCTGTAGAAATTACACATTTGTATATTCAAATGTAGAAAAGATAATGAATGCACATTCCTAGACCCCATACAATAGGTATAGCTCTCTCACTTCCCCCTAGCCAAAGGGCTGGGGGGGAGTGAGAGAGCCTGTTATATGGATCCAGTGTGTTAGAATGAGAAATGCAAAAGTTTGCTAATCGTAATTGAAGTATAAGAAATATAAAAAGGTTAGAAGTTAGGACCTTCCAGACTGGGGTTACCTTGATGTGGTTGGAATTCATTTCATTCATGTAATCACAGTAATGTATACTAAAACCCCTTTGTTTATAAAGTATGCCAGTGTGCAGATAATATGATATTGTATGGGGCCTAGGAATGTGCATTGATTATCTTTTCTATGTTTGTATAAATGTCTGACCAGATCAGTAGCACTTCCGCTAAATGTAGTTGTAAATTAGCCTAATTGGAGTGCTTCCACAATCCTTGTGTTGTATTACCTTTGTATATTATCACAGGAAATTATGTTATCACTTTTCAGACGTCAATGCCTTGAGGACTGAAACACGTTGATCGATTGTAATCCACATGATTTAATAAATACTGAATTCCACAGCAAATCCAGATGAGTGGTTCCTAATCTACCCTACTCTATTAATGACCATAGGTCTAGCCTGGTGGATGATCCCTGAAGCAAGAGTGCAGTCCTTTTGACTCTATAAATATATCCTGACGATGGGTACAAGAAAGATGGCTGAAATGTGTTGATCATGCTGTTTGTGATACAATAAATTTTCTTTTAATCTAAATTTCTTTAATCTTTACATTTTATACAAGGATCTCTTCCTGGTCGCAGCTGTCAGGCGATTGGGCGTGATGTCACAGTCGCGTCCTAACTGACATCTGCAACCAGGAAGTGGAGCGGATGTCAGCAGTAGCTGCGCAGCAGAAGCGGCCAGGGACCGGGTCAGGTAAGTAAGCTCTGGGGCATCTTTGAAATGTGACAACTATGCGAAAGTGGGGTTTGGGGGGCTAATACAAATTTTAAAGAAGAGTAATTTTTTGGCTGGACATTCCCTTTAATAATAATCAATATCAATGTGCAAATGTCAAAAATATTAAAAAAGTGTTAAACATTTTTTTATCATTATAATATGCTTGTGAAGGTTCTCATTCATCCAGGTCATGGTATATCTGTTGTAATTAGTTAGATCAACTGAAAGTTTAGTTCTTGAAGACGTTCCGCTAGTCATCCGACTGGCTTTCTCAATTCAGAATGACTTGTACAAGAATCTGTGGCAATTATGTACCCTGGAAAATCCCAATTAGCATATCACAGCCAAGTGTTAAGGGCGCCCTTAACACCTGGCTGTGATATGCTTAATACCTTTAAGGGCATAGCACCCAGCCACTGGTTTAGATATGTGGATGACACCTGGGTTAAAATCCACCAGAAGGAAGTACAAGCTTTCACAGAACACATTAATGCGGTAGACCAAAACATCAAATTTACAAGGGAAGAGGTACAAGTGGAAGTAAAGGTTTACAGAAAACCAACACACACAGATCAGTATTTGATGTTTGACTCCCACCACCCTTTAGATCACAAGCTGGGTGTCATCAGAACCCTGCAACACAGAGCTGAGAACATCCCCACTAGCACAGAGGCGAAGGTTAAAGAAATGTATAGAATCTCAGAGGAGCCCTTAAAACTTGTGGATATCCAGACTGGGCCTTTGTCAAAAGAAGTAGAAGGAAAGAAAAGAACACAAATACCAACATTGAAGGGGTAAAGCAAGACAGGAGAAAGAACATGGTTATCCCATATGTAGCAGGGGTCTCTGACAAATTAAGAAGAATTTTCAAAAAACACCGTATCCCTGTCTGCTTTAAACCAAACAACACACTGAGGCAGCAGTTGGTACATTCGAAAGACCCAATACCGAAACACAAGAAAATCGGCATCATATACGCAGTGCAGTTGCAGTGAAGAATGCTCTGATTTGTATGTGGGGGAGACCAAACAGCAACTGCATCAACGTATGGCCCAGCATAGAAGAGCCAATTCCTTGGGTCAGGTTGGAACGTGACTGGTTCAAGGAGGCCATTTATGTGAAAATAAAGAAACCAAGCCTAAATAGAGGTGGGGGGGTTCGACGCCAAATGTCTGCCATGTACAATGCTGTTTTGACACCTTACCCTGGGCGTTCTTATAACACCTCTTAACCACTATGCAATCACGCCCTTAACACCTGGCTGTGATATGCTAATTGGGATTTTCCAGGGTACATAACTGCCCCAGATTCTTGTACAAGTCATTCTGAATTGAGAAAGCCAGTCGGATGACTAGCGAAACGTCTTCAAGAACTAAACTTCAAGTCAAGTTGATCTAATTGAATACAACAGATATATCATTATAATATATATAATGTGAGGGGAAATATTTGTGCTTTGGATGTTGCAATGCATAATCTTTTACCCAAATGACTGCAGCAATATTAACCATATTTAACTGCCATATACTGTAGATGCATTAACCCTTTCACTGCCACAGATCGTATATTCACGATCTGTGCAGTGAATGCACAAACTGCCACAGATCGTGAATATACGATCTGTGGCTTCCCCCCTCCAAAAAAATTTTTTCCCCCTGCTAGGGCCGATCGGGGGGCAGCATTCAACTGCCCCCCTAGTCCCCTCGATCCCCCCTCGGTTTCGTCCAAATCCGAGGGGGGGATCAGGAGATATCCTGCATTGAAGTTTTCCCTACCTTGAAGCTGCCGGTCCGGAGGAGGAAGCTGAATGGGAGACCCCGGTGACATCACAGAACTTCCTCCTTCACCGGGGTCTTCCCATATGAAGGTACACTGCTGCCCCCGGTGGTCCAGTGGAGGTACTGCAGCATGATCTATGGAGATCATGCTGCAGTCCCTAAGTATAGTACAAGCTGTCAAGCTAACAGCTTTACTATACATTTTGTGAATGGAACTCAAAGTTCCATTCACAAATAGGATTTTTTTTGCTACTTAGCGAAGACTTAGAAAAAAAATGGGGACAGAGATCAAAATTTGGTGATCACTTCTGATCACCAATTTATTGATCTTTGCCAATGAATGAAAAATCACTTCCTGGAAAATGATTTCCGGGAAGTGATTTTTCCGATCGGATTTCGAATTGGAAAACGGGCATTTATGCCCGTATTCCAAGTTCGGTATCATTCCCTAAGATGATTTGATGATCATCTTTGGGAATGATCCCCAAAAAATAGGGGAAATGCACACAAAATAAAATCTTAAAGTGATACACACACCTTTTTTTTTTTTAACCTAAAAACTATAAATTAGCAAAAAAAATTGTCTTCTCCAAGCTTCCCAATGTCCCCGGTGATATCGCTTAAGTAAACGCGGATCATTATTTGTTCGATTTCAAGGGAAACTAAGCCTATTTTAGTAGGGAATTTTGCAGAGGTACCAAAAAAAGACCAGATTTAACTTTTAGGATCAGTAAAAGTGTGCAAAAACTTGTGGGACTCTCCGTACTAACTGCTTTTCACTAAAATACCACTAAAAGGGGGAGTGGGGATAGGGGTGGGGGGTGGGTTGTGGCGTTTTTTTATTTTTTCTTGTAATTGCAATTGCGCATGGATCCCATTTGAGCTAGTTGGTGGCCCTGTCTCTGTTTGCACCCACCCATATGGCATACCGTTTGATTCAGGACATGTGGGAGATTGCCGTTTAGTGGGTTTTTTTACTTGCCAAGTGGGTTTAGGTAGGATTTCAACCATTGAGTCCTCTTATTTTATTTTTTCACAAAATCTCCTAAAAGCACGGACTTCTTTGGATCAGTGGGTCTGGAATTCTTCATGTATGTATGAAAGCATGGCATGGTAACGTAGATGAAGGTGTGTAGATTCCAAAAATATATAGTTTGGGGGGGGATTTCCATGTTTTGGGACTGTTTCCTTAGAAAAAGTGTAGGCTGTTCAAATTACAGAGCACTTTGATTCTTTCTTGTAATTGCATTTGTGCATGCGTCCCATTTGAGCTAGTTGGTGGCCACGTCTCTGTGTGCATCCACGCATATGGCATAACGTTTGATTCAGAACATGTGGGAGATTGATATTTAGTGGGGGGTTTTATTTGTGGGGGGCATTTCCAAGTTTTGGGGCTGTTTGAAATTACAGAGCACTTTGATTTTTTTCTTGTAATTACACTTGTGCATGCGTCCGATTTGAGCTAGTTGGTGGCCACGTCTCTGTGTACATCCACGCATATGGCATACTGTTTGATTCAGAACATGTGGGAGAGTGATATTTAGTGGGGGGGGTTATTTGTGGGGGGCATTTCCAAGTTTTGGGGCTGTTTGAAATTACAGAGAACTTTGATTTTTTTCTTGTAATTACACTTGTGCATGTGTCCCATTTGAGCTAGTTGGTGGCCACGTCTCTGTGTGCACCCACACATATGGCATAACGTTTGATTCAGAACATGTGGGAGATTGATATTTAGTGGGTGGGTTTATTTGTGGGGGGCATTTCCAAGTTTTGGGGCTGTTTGAAATTACAGACAACTTTGACTTTTTTCTTGTAATTACACTTGTGCATGTGTCCCATTTGAGCTAGTTGGTGGCCACGTCTCTGTGTGCACCCACACATATGGCATACCGTTTGATGCAGGATATGTGGGAGATTGACATTTAGTGGGTTTTTTTGCTTGTCAAGTTGGTTTAGGTAGGATTTCAATCCTTGAATCATCTTATTTTATTTTTCACAAAACCTCCTAAAAACACAGAGTTCTTTGGATCACTGGGTCTGGAATTCTTCGTGTATGTATGAAAGCATGGCATCGTAACGTAGCTGAAGGTGTGTAGATTCCAAAAATATATAGTTTGTGGGGGGAATTTCCATGTTTCTGGACTGTTTCCTTAGAAAAAGTGTAGGCTGTTCAAATTACAGAGCACTTTGATTTTTTCTTGTAATTGCATTTGTGCATGCGTCCCATTTGAGCTAGTTGGTGGCCACGTCTCTGTGTGCATCCACACATAGGGCATACCGTTTGATTCAGAACATGTGGGAGATTGATATTTAGTTGGGAGTTTTATTTGTGGGGGGCATTTCCAAGTTTTGGGGCTGTTTGAAATTACAGAGCACTTTGATTTTTTTCTTGTAATTACACTTGTGCATGTGTCCCATTTGAGCTAGTTGGTGGCCATGTCCCTGTGTACATCCACGCATATGGCATACCGTTTGATTCAGGGCATTTGGAGGATTGATAATTGACAAGTTTTTTTTACATGACATGGAAATTTGCCATGATTTTTAACTTTGAATTGTATTTTTATAACTTTTTCCTGAAAATCTGGTAAAAAAGCGAAATTTTACATGAAACTCCGCCCACACCATTGGTGGTATGCATAAAGGAATCACACCATTGTGTAGCTGAAGGTGTGTAGATTCCAAGAATATATAGTTTGGGGGGGTATTTCTAATATAGAGGGGTGTTTAGTCTGACAAATCTGAAAAGTTGCTGTAATTGGGCCATTGTTCATTGGCTCACTTTGTGGCTAGTTGATTCCACGTTTGCGCGTGTAACCATACATAGGGCATACCGTTTGATTCAGGACATTTGGGAGATTGATATTTGGTAACTTTTTTTTACATTACTTGGGATTTTGGCATGATTTCTACCTTTGAGAGTGTTTTTTTTTCAATTTTGTTTAGAAAATCTGCTAAAACTGTGAACTTCTACGAAGAACTGCGCCCACACCATTGATGGTACGAATGAACAAACTACAGAATTTCGTAGATAAAGGTGTGAGGATTCGAGAAATATATGGTTTGTGGGGGTTGTTTTGTGGGGAAAAATTGCAGACTGTTCAAATTCAGATTTGACTGAATATTTTTGCTGTTTCTGAGCCATTGTGCATTGTTTCACTTTGTGTCTTTTGGCTTCCACGTCCACGTGTGTAACCACACATATGGCATACCGTTTGATTCAGGACATTTGGGAGATTGATATTTAGTAGCTTTTTTTTACATTCCATGGGGTTTTGGCATGATTTCTACCTTTTGAAGTTGTTTTTGTTCATTTTTTCAGACAAATGCGAATTTCTACGAAGAACTGTGCCCACACCATTGATGGTATGAATGAACAAACTACAGCGTTACGTAGCTGAATGTATGTAAATTCTGAGAATATATAGTTTTGCGGGGGTATTTCCAAGTTAGAGGGGTGTTCAGTTTGAAAAATCTGGGAAAATGCTGTTATTGGCTCACTGCGCATTGTTTTACATTTTGACTAGTCGCTTCCATGTCCGTGTGTGTAACCACACATATGGCATACCGTTTGATTCAGGACATTTAGGAGATTGATATTTGGTAAGTTTTTTTTACATTACATGGGGTTTTGGTGTGATTTTGTAACTTTGAAATGTATTTTTCTCTATTTTTCCAGAAAATTGTGTAGAAATGCGAAATTCTATGAAGAACTGCACCCACACCATTGATGGTATGAATGAACGAACTACAGTGCTACATAGCTGAAGGTGTGTAGATTTCAGGAATATATAGTTTGTGGGTGATGAATTCGAGTTACGGGGGTGTTTTGTGGAAAAAACTGCAGACTGTCCAAATTCGGAGTTGGCTAAATATTTTCGCCGTTTCTGGCTATCGTGCATTGTCTCACTTGTGGCTTTTCGCTTCCACGTCCGCGTTTTTAACCACACATATGGCATATACCGTTTGATTCGGACATTTGGGATTGATATTTAGTAACTTTTTTTTTACATTCCATGAGGTTTTGGCATGATTTCTACCTTTTGAGTTGTTTTTTGTTCATTTTTTCAGACAAATGCGAACTTCTACAAAGAACTGCGCCCACACCATTATGGTATGAATGAACAAACTACAGCGTTACATAGCTGAAGGTGTGTAGATTTCAGGAATATATAGTTGTGTGGGGTTATTTCTAAGTTCGGGGGTGTTTTGTGGAAAAACTGCAGACTGTCCAAATTCGAGTTGGCTAAATATTTTCGCCGTTTCTGAGCCATTGTGCATTGTCTCCCTTTGTGGCTTTTCGCTTCCACGTCCGCGTGTGTAACCACACATATGGCATACCGTTTGATTCGGACATTTGGGAGATTGATATTTGTAACTTTTTTTTACATTCCATGAGGTTTTGCATGATTTCTACCTTTTGAAGTTGTTTTTTGTTATTTTTTTCAGACAAAGGCGAACTCTACAAAGAACTGCGCCCACACCATGATGGTATGAATGAACAAACTACAGCGTTACATAGCTGAAGGTGTGTAGATTTCAGGAATATATAGTTTGTGGGGGTTATTTCTAAGTTACGGGGGGTGTTTTGTGGATAAACTGCAGACTGTCCAAATTCGGAGTTGGCTAAATATTTTCGCCGTTTCTGAGCCATCGTGCATTGTCTCACTTTGTGGCTTTTCGCTTCCACGTCTGCGTGTGAACCACACATATGGCATACCGTTTGATTTAGGACATTTGGAGATTGATATTTGGTAACTTTTTTTTACATTCCATGGGGTTTTGGCATGATTTCTACCTTTTTGAACGTTGTTTGATGTTCATTTTTTTTGAACATCTGGTAAAAGTGCAAACTTCTACGAAGAACTGCGCCCACACCATTGATGATATGAATGAACGAACTACAGTGTTACATAGCTGAAGGTGTGTAGATTTCAGGAATATATAGTTTGTGGGGGGTATTTTTTGGTTGGGGGGGGTGTTTTGTGGAAAAACTCAGACTGTTCAAATACAAAACTGGCTAATTTTTTTTTGCTGCTACTGACATTTGGCACTGGTCACGCTCTAGGTTAGTTGGTAGCCATGTCTCTGGGTACACCCATGAATGTGGCATACCGTTTTATTCGGGAGGGGTTAGGCTTTCATATTTGAGATGCGTTTGAACTTTCCTCCACAGTTTTTAGCTGAAATTCGCATTTGATTTTGTCTCCGATTTTACAGTTGAGGAAAAAAAGGAAAATGTGAGAAAGTAACTTACAATTTGACGAAGAGCTGCGTCCGGGTATCTGCATTTTGATCGAAACTAACCTCACTCGTAAAATCCTGCGGGTGTGTAGTTTCTAAAAATATCTCACTTGTGGGGATATTTTAGATAATTTGGTAGATATTCTATGTTAACTGTCAGTAGTGGTTAGACATTTTAATTTGGTGTAATATTCTAGGAGGTGCAGTTTTAGTTTGGGGGGGTCTCCTGTACAGGAAAAGTGGGGTACCTACATATATCTGGTATCGTTGTATTCGGGAGTATCTGAGCTTTTAGAAACATTAAGATTTTTGTGCGTAACCTTAAGATAACTATAGAGAATATATAATTCAGAGCGCACACCAGTCTTAAACCACCAAACTGTGTTTATTAACATTAAGATAACTATAAGTAAAAATGGGAAAAATCCATGAAAATTTGCAAATTTTTCATTTTTTTTACATATTTTACCCATAATTCCAGTAAAATTTCCAGAAAAGTTGCAAAATTTTGTTACCATGTTAAAGTACACTTTGTGCTGAAAAAAACAATGTATAATATTCCTGATTTACTGCAAGGTTTCCTACTGTAAAATTAGTCTAAAGCGATTAAGGACAAAATCCTGAAAATTCTTCTGGCAGTTAACGCAAAAAAAAATGAAAATCTCCTGGCAGTGAAAGGGTTAAAGGATAAGTACACCATAACAAAACCTTTAAGTTACTTGCAAGATTTTGTTTTAAAACTAAATTTGGCTAAAACATTTTTAACTCCCCCCCCCCGCCCCCCAGAGCCTACCTTTTCTGCTAGAAAGTTGCTGGTTTCCTCCTCCTGACTTAACTAATGCCCAATTACGTCGCCCACGTATGCACGGTTGCACATGCGCGTGGTATCACGTCACATGTGCACTGACGTCACGCACACGGGGAACATGTGGAAATTACGCTTGGAGGCCCAGGAAGCCGGAGGGAGCAGTACATCTCATCGTTGCGGAGCTGCAGATAAATTTTTCCAGTAGGAGGAAACCAGCAACTTTCTAGCAGAAAAGGTAGGCTATGGGGGGGAGAGATAAAGAAGTTTTATCCAACTTTAGTTTTAAAACAATATCTTGCAAATAACTTAACGTTTTTTTATGGTGTACTTATCCATTAACAGAGCTCCGTGCAGCCTAAGCCGACTGCCTCATCAGTATGGTAATATTTTTCCTTTTTCTTTTAACCAGTTACATTTTGTTTCTGTAGTTAGTACTTGATTTCCATCATGCATGAAATTGATCCAGTTCTTCAGGGGAATCTCTCTCATATCTCTTTCCTCTCATCTCTCTGTATTTCTCCCCCCTAAACCCTTCCTTATAACTGCAGCAAAATCCTTCTCCCCAAATATTTTTTTACAGCTTTTTATATTGGTCATGTCCAGCCAAAAAATAACTTTTAGCCTAATTACCCCCCCAAAGCTGTAGTGCATTTTAACCTGACGATGATCCGACGCTGCCACACTGAGATATACTTACTTTTACCTCAGACAATCCCTCGCCAGAAGTCCCACTTCTTGCCTTATGTGGTTTACGCGTGTGCTCGTAATTAGCTCTTCTGGGTATGGACTGTCAAGCATTGGCTATGACGTCAGTGTCATGACCATGACTAACAGTACATACAAATTATAGGTACCAATTACTCCTATCACATTCATAGATTCAGGTCATAAGTACCCATTTTAGTACAGTAAATAGTTCCCTCATCTGTGAAAGCTCCTTGAAATATATTTGCCTACATCCTTGCTATTTCTGCTAGTTGTTTTGCTTAGCTAAATCAGTTATTATGTCAGCATTTCATAATCCTATTCATGATCCCTTTGCACAGGAAACTGCTACAGAAATGTAAAGGAAGCCATACATTTAATTTAGCATTTTTTTAAATTGAAATGATCAGTTGATCCGATCATTTTCTATTCATTTCTGTTCTGCTTTCGATTGTCTGAGAGAGGTCAACATAAGCTGGCTATATACAGTTGTAGGATCTTTAAAAATGACATACAGAATCTTCATAATAAAGGCCCTTTATCGTTAGTGAGTAGAAATGATCAACCCTTGATTTGTCGCTGGATATCAAGATAAGAACAACATGGTTACCTCCTCCTCCCATCTAGGAAGTGACACCACAATGCTCAATTTACATGTGTTACTAACATATACATTTTTTTTATACGGTATACAGGGTAATTAAAATATACATAGATTCAATGAGATGGGCAGATTACCTACTGTATAATTATTACCAGTGGCGTAACTACCGCCCCTGCCACATCCGGGGTGGTCTACCCTACATAACACATATTGCAAGGGCAAATTATAACATATACAGCAAATCTAGTATCACATGTAAATGTTCCCATGAGCATAATTTATTTCCCTTTGTTTGGGTGTATGAATTTGGGGCCCTTCATGACTGATCTACAGTGAATGCAGTTGTGGTATGGATACTTACATTCCCTGATTCGTATTTCCTAAACAGGTGATTTTCTTCATTTGGTTTTCTAACCTTAAAGTTGTAGATTTCTAGCACATCAACTGTATTTGTTCTTAATTTTTCTCTGGGTCAGTTACTATTCTCTTTACTCTGTATAGCTGACTGTAGGGGATGGTGACTGAAAATGCAATATTTGTTTTTTATCAGTGGGTTTAGAAGTTCTGTTTTGATCTCTTCAGTCCCATTTTCACTATTATGGCATCTAAGAATTGGATGCAGTGTTTATCACAGAACTCATTGATGGTTGTGTTCAACTGCAACAGGGTGAACATGTCAGCCTTCCATAGGTGGAACATCACCTCGTCATAGTTGGAACACATCATCAATTAATCTCCACCAGGCTAGACAGTGTGCTAATACCTTTAAAGACATGTTCATGCTCAAAGGCATTGCCATGTACAGTACAACTCTTATATTCTGAGTTCGATGACCTACTAGATTTTCTTGGAATCAGATTCTGGCACAGAGGGATGTAGTTTCACACAATCCTTTGCTGCTGATAACTTTAATTTTAACAGATTCATATCAGAAGCTGATATTCACTTAAATGCAGGAATACGCAGATTCAGGACATGAAAGATAAACTTCATCAGGGTTATTCAACAAAAGTTCTTATCGTTTTAAATGGTGCTAACTTTGCCCCAACCAATCAGATGTAAGCTTACAAATGTTAAATAAGATCTGATTGTTTGGGGCAAAATTAGCACCATTTTAAACGATAAGAACTTTTATTGAATCTCCCTGCATAACTCTAAAACAAGAACAGGAACAACTACCAGTACCAGAACCAATAAGCAATCACTTACAGCATACACACAGGAAATGACATTGTAACATATAGCAGATGAATTCTGGGAATCGTACTTTTCTATACAATAACTAACATATTGAGCTGTAATAAAGATTCAACAACATTTGTCCCCATAGCAGTCCCACGCAAGTGCAAGTAAAATTTTTCACCAAAAAAAAGTAATCCGTTGTCAATATCAGCTCTAAAGATTTTAGAGAAAAAAATTATATCTTCTTCCCCATAAGTAGTATTATGTTCTAACACACTTTAAGGGAGATGTAATAAAAGTTCTTATAGTTAAAAATGGTGCTAATTTTGCCCCAACCAATCAGATGTTATTTACCATTTAAAAGCTAACATCTGTTTGGTTGGGGCAAAATTTGTGTCATGTACCAGAGGTGTTATTACACAATCTAATAAAATGGGCAATAGCGAGAAGAGAGAATCCAACCCTGATATTATAATTACATGTATATGTGGGATCACCCTCTAACGTTTTGTAAACATTGTCATCACTTGTGACAGAATATCAGTATTACATTTTAAATCCTGTAACAGTTTGATTTCTTTCATAGTCAAATTACCATACTTAATAGTACATACATCGTTAGTACCACACATCTGTTTAATATCAGCCTATACCATTGTTTCATATGCTTCCACTGGAGAATAGATTGTGGGTGGCACAAAATTGCTCTTTTTCCTATTACGTTTACACTTGGGGCTAAAGTTCAATCCATCCGGTACCAAAACTCTATTTTCGTACTTTATTGATACTACTGATAAACTCTGGTACATGGTATTGGAAGTCAAACCATTTTAAACGTGACAGACAGTTGAGACTCAAACAAAGAGAGACGTGGTGGATAAGGAGTTTAGGCTCACTAGAATCAGATGGTATGAATAGAGATTATAATCTTTAGCTGTTTATGTAATAATTATAGGCATCTGGTTTGCGGATGGAGCTTAAACAGCTGCTTACAAATTTGATAAAAGTTTCCCGAAATGTTACTATTGTTTTGTAAGCATGTAACAATAAAGTCATGTATATGTATATGTAAAAGTTATTATTTTCTATGTGCTACCTGTCACTGCTACTCTTTTTGCTACCCATTAAGCATATTTGTTTTAAACCATCTCTCTTTATTTCTTTTCATCATTTCATCAGTTTCACCCACTGATCTACCTATATTACCTGCTCATTCATTTTAACATCTGCCTACTCTACTACATCAAACACTAAGCCTGAACAAAACACATTGAACTATAATATTGAATCTACTCTACGCACCACACTAATTTTTTTAACATGCTGAAAATATTAGGAATGTTCAGCATCATTGATTGTGCCAAATGGAAGTATTTATTTTAAGTGGGTTTGTTCTCAATTGTAATTGTTACAGGGATGCAGCTTTGCTTTGATCAGGAACACTGATAAAAACATTCTTTCCCTCCATCACTGGTTATTGACCTTTTTGGAAAATGCAGTAAACTGCTTGTAAACTGTGGGGCAGGCTCCTAGACACTTACAATAATTTGTGGGTGAAATTATTATTATTGAACACAGTAGAAATTACACAAATGTGCGTGGATTACCCCATTTGTTTGCATACATGCTAAATGTTCTATTATTAAAGCTAAAAAAAAAATAATTTAGTGTGTTGTTTAAGGAGAAGAATATGTAAAATATAAATGAGCCTTAATGGATTTTATAACCCATAATATTATTAGAGCAGATAACTGTACTACAACATTGTTGACAAATCATCTGTAATTCTGGAGGCTTCTGGTTTTTCCAGCGTTTGGCAACTCTCCTTCACTGGGAATAATAAATTGTTTTCTGACAGCTTAGCCTTGTTTTCAGAGATGCCTCCCAGCTGTTAAATAGCTCTGGCAATGGGGGCTGGAGAACCAATGAGCATGTGAATCCATGTAACTTGGTTCATGACCCAATCAGAAAAGGCAAGACATTTGTAGAATTAAATAAATCAGATACTGCTAATTTCAGAAAAGCAGGGTACTGTAATCTCTTAGTAATTATAGAATCCATTTAGGCTCATTTGTATTTCAGAATTATTTCTCATATAAACAATAGTTCTGAATTATTAGCCAACGAATATAGAACATAATGTTTTAAAGAAGACTCAAAGTAAAATAATAGACTATGTTCAAGGGATTTTGCATTCATCAGCATACCCAACTGCCCAACTATCACAGAAAGGGACATATGCCAGTGTCATGAATAGGCCCCATCTCCTATGTTACAGTCCTGACGTGACTAGACATCAGAAGATATGGATACAGCTGTACTTAAATATATTTTTTAATTGAGAAGAAAGTACAACAATGTATTATTTGAACAATGACAGGTTTTCACATTTGTAACTATATAAGAATAGACAATTTTGTCTGTGGGCAATATAAGTTATAAAACATACATAATAAAGAAAAAAGAAAAAACAATATATGCCATGTGCACTAACTTAGAATGACAGCAGTCTTGACATACATTACAGAGTTTGAGCTATTGGTGCGCCTATTGTATATTGGGATAACTAATTATATACTTTTGGGTAGTCTTTACAAAAAAGTTTCAAAGTGTAGATTCTACTGAGGCCTGGTAGAAATGATGGATTAGCCATGATGGGGATAAGAGGTGCGGAAGTAACTTTAAGTGGTCTGCTCATATTGAATGAGTCCCAGAATTAGAGAGTGTTTTTTGGTGGTGGTGAGGGGATTGTAGGTACAGCTGAGCTGTCTGATAGTTACAATAAATGTCTGGGAGTGCCATTCATCTTTTGGTTTTGGATTGATACATTGTCTGTTCATTCCAAGTTTTTTTTTATGTTGCCATATAAAGGAAGATATCATTTTTTTGTAACAGTCAATGTCTGTCTAGTTACAGTTAATGGAAGGCATCTAAATAAATATAATATTTTTGGTAGGATCATTATTATTATTGCATATAAGCGTCCAATAAAAGAGATTTGAAAATTGTGCCATTTGTCTAGATCTTTATGGAAGTAAATCAATTGATAATCTAAAATGTATGTTTACAAATGCAAGAAGTCTGGCTGGAAAAAACTGGGGAACTAGAACTAATAGCTTTAAAGGAAAGGTATGATGTGATTGGTATAGCAGAAACATGGCTAAATGATTCACATGACTGGACAGTAAATATTGAAGGATAATTCTTATTTAGACATGACAAAGTTAATAAGAAAGGAGGGGGAGTATGTATGTATGTATGTATGTATGTTAAACAGGAATTGAAGCCAAATCTAAAAGATGGTATAGATGGGGGTATAAACAATATGGCAGAAACAAAATGGGTAGAGCTGTGTACAGGAAGCAAGAAGGTGGGTAAATTAATTGTTTGGTTATAACCAGCCAAATGCCAGGGAGAAGGTGGAAATGAATCTCCATATGCAGTTGGCAAGGGGCATGTTTTGGTTATGGGGGATTTTAACTACCCTGACATAGATTGGAGTAGGGGAACTGCCAGCACCTTAAATTTCCTATATGAGCATTTTCTTTCAAAGATGGTAGAAGTTTCTAGACAGAATACGTTGTTGGATCTGGTGATATCTAATAACCCTGAGCTTATTTTGGAAATTAAGGTAATGGGAAGCTTAATGAATAGTGACCATGACATAGTGTCATTTAATATAGGTTGCAAAAAACTAAAGTACACTGGGTTAAAAAAAACGTTTAACTTTAGGAAAGCTAATTTTATGCTGTTAAAGGAATCACTCCTGCTCATAGACTGGGGTAAATTGTTTCTAAGTAAAGATACTGAGCAAATGTGGACCACTTTTAAAGGGATATTAAACTATTACATTTCTAAATTTGTACCTTGTAGGGAACAAGTGCAAAAAAATTAGGTCCAGTCCTGCATGGCTTAATGCTCAGGTAAAAAGGGAAATGGAAAAAAAGAAAAAGGCTTTTAAAATTTTGAAATCAAACCGCTAGAATAAGATACCAAACAGACCAATTCACAAAGACCCCATGGGATGTAATGAAGAATGTAAGCTAAATAAAACTAGCGCCTCCTCCCTTCTCCCGTCTCTTCCTTCACTTAACGTATCCTTTTTTGGTAATGCTGTGTGATGACGGGGGGTTGAGACGTTTGCCAGAGAAGCGGCCAGCCACCCAAGAAAATGGCTGGCCATTACTTTAAACTCATAAACAAATGATAATGACCAACCCTTTTTTTTGTTGTTTGCTTGGTTTGTTTGTTTATTATTTTACTAAAATTGTAAACTACAATTATTGAGAATATGACAATGTTTATGTATCTGAAAATGCAAAATCTTTATAAAAATAAAGTTACCGGTATTCAAAAAAAAAAATTTGAAATCAGAGGGAACAGAACAGTCTTACAGGGAGTATAAAAGCTGCAATAAAGAGTGCAAGAAAGCAATTAAACTCAGAGCCGGATTGATACCAAATGGGGCTCAAAGCACAAGTCAGATTTTGGGGGCCCCCCCTAACGTTCTATTACACAAATATCACATTTGTAACTGTCATGTTATTCGTAAAGTAAAGAAGGTAAAAGCAAGATTGCAAGTATTTTGTAATATTTATTAAATCATTTAACAACATAAATAACATGACCACTATGTAAATAACACTAAACTATAAACCTTATAAAATTCTATATACTTTTAGTGCTATGTATTTATAGCAGCTTCTTTTAAATAAAGTGCAAACTCCTAAACAGTTTAAGCACATTACCATTAAAATAACCCCCCCAACAGACTGTATAATGTACAGTAGCAATAAAATATTTAATAATATTTTGCCGTCACACGTTAGAAAATGATTCCTCTCCCATTAGCAATAAAATTATATTTTAACCCAGTGTCTTTATTTATGCACATAAGCAAACCATGATGTAATGTTATGTGTAGAACAGCACCACCTCTTTTTCACGGTCAGATCAGATCTCTTACCCTTTGATATATAAACATATCTTGTGGGTAGTGCCTGGGAACGCACCTACTTCCCTGTATGGCACCGTAACATCATCTTGACCTTTTTACAATAAATGTGTTTAACCATCAATAAACCTGGTGTATCTCAAGTACCCAAACAAATCCCCCAACCCACATAATATAAAATCTAAAAGCATGCATAGGTTAGGACATAAAAGCACAAGCCTATATACAACATAAATATCTATATAGGGCCAGTCATGTGACTGCGGAACATGGTAATAATACCTAAATCAGCATAACAGATTCTCTAACGTTACTCAAGTTTAATATTCAAAAATCTGCTCCACTAATCTATATACAGGATTACAATGAGACATGTAACAAATAAATCATATATAACACTTGGCACAAATGGTTCAGCTTTCAGCAAATTTCTCACGAGTAGCTGGTGGTGCCAGGGGAATGTGCTGGTGGTGCCAGAGGGGATCATGATCATCCCCTATGGCACCACCAGCACACACCCCTGGCACCACCATCACTGACAAACCCCCTCCCCCTGGCACCACCAGCACCACACATTTTGTTTATGCTATGCACACACACTGCAGCAGCATATATGTTTTTGCACACTGGAGCATAACTCCAGCTATCACCCAACCCCCTTCCCCCCTTTGGCATACAACTTTTGTAATTAAAAAAAATTATATCTGGCCGGGCAGTGGATACCTGTGTGTCACTGTTGTAATTAAAAAAAAATATATCTGGCCGGGCAGTGGATACCTGTGTGTCACTGTCAAGAGGGACTGTGGCAGTGTGGCTGCTGTCGAGCACAAGCTCGACAGCAGCCACACATGGGTTGGAACTTGGAACGTTAGTAATCCAATGAGATGGGTGTAGAGGATGCCAAAAAGGCCAATCTGCTAAACCGTTTTTTTAACATTGGTTTTCACTATAGAGAATCCTAGTCCTTACAGCAAGGATTGTAATGCTATGCAGGGGCATTCACATTGTCTGACAGAGGATATGGTATGGAAACAATTATACAAAGTAAATATCAATAAAGCCCCAGGACCAGATGGATTGCATCCCCGGATTTTAAAAGAGCTTAGTTCAGTTCTATCTAGACCACTGTTTCTCATCTTTTCAGATTCACTTTGGTCTGGGGATGTGCCGCTGGATTGGAAAAAAGCCAATGTAATACCGATATTCAAAAAAGGTAGTCCTTCACAGCCTGGTAACTATAGACCTGTAAGCCTAACATCAGTGGTAGGGAAGGTGCTGGAAACTTTGTTACGGGATCATATCCTTGTCTCCAGAACTGATCTTATTAGTAGTAGTCAGCATGGATTTATAAGAAATAGATCATGCCAGACAAATCCAATTGTTTTTTTTATGAAGAAGTGAGTAAGAATTTAGATTCAGGCACAGCAGTGGATGTGGTATACCGGTACTTTGATTTTGTGAAAGCTTTTGATACTGTGCCTCATAGGCTACTAATGTATAAACTGCAGACTGTTGGCCTAGAAGAAATCATCTGTTCATGGATAGAGAATTGGTTATTGGATCGCAAACAGAGAGTGGTGGTAAATGGAGCTACATCTACAGTATGCAGGCTAAAGTTCTAAGTGGAGTGCCTCAGGGTTCTGTACTGGGGCCGCTTCTTTTTTGACCTGTTTAGAAATGACTTAGAATGGGGTATTAAGAGCAAGGTCTCTGTGTTTGCTAATGACACTAAACTATGCAGATCTTTGGAAACTTCAGACCTAGATAGATTATCAGAATGGCAGATGAGATTCAATGTTGGTAAATGTAAGGTGATGCATTTGGGATTTAATAATCCCTGTGCCACCTACACCATAAATAACTCTGTGTTAAGTGAATCTGTAATGGAAAAAGATTTGGGGGTTCTGGTAGATAACAGACTTAGCTGTAGCAAACAATGCCAGGTAGCAACAGCTAGAGCTAGCAAGATATTGTCTTGTATAAAAAGGGGAATAGATTCAAGAGAGAAAAATATTATTCTCCCTCTTTACAAGGCACTGGTAAGGCCTCATTTGGAATATGCGGTGCAGTTTTGGAATCCCATATACAAAAGGGACATCTTGGAAATTGAGGCAGTTCAGAGAAGGGCAACTAAATTAATAAGGGGAATAGAGGGGATTAAATATGCAGGCAGATTAAACAAGTTAGGGCTGTTTACATTGGAGAAGCGACGTTTGCTTGATACAGATATATTAATGGACCATACAATAAACACTCTGGTGCATTGTTCACGAATAGGTCATATCAGAATTTCATTTTCAGGTTAGGAAAGGTTTCTTTACAGTGAGAATGGTGAAAAAGTGGAACTGTCTTCCATCAGATGTGGTAATGGCAAGTTCATTGAATAGTACTGGTATTTTTACATATACTGTAGATCTGGTTGATCCAGGGATAATTTCCGTTTACCGTTTAGAGTCAGGAAGGAATCCCCCCCCCCTTTTTTTTTAGCTGTTTTTTTTTGCCTTCCTCTGGATCAACTGTTAGGAAGGGTTAAAAAAAATGAATAGGTTGGACTTGATGGAAGTATGTCTTTATTCAACCTCAATTACTATGTTAATCAGGGACATAAGTAAGGGTGGATGATTTTTGGCATGCAACAGTCCAGTTTGACTCCCATGTATTGCATGCTTTGTGCCTTTGTGTGATTTAAATGTAAATTTAGTTCTATTATTTTTTTTCTCTTGATGAAGACTTCAGATTTGGAAACATTTCATTTCAGACAATTTAAAGGGACCAGATTATTGAGGGTTAAAGGACATGTACACTGTAAAAACAAGTTTATCTTACTGGATAGCTCTGTGGCTTTAAATGTTTTTTGGGGTTTTTTTCCCTATTACCCTTTCATACTCTTGCTGGCTTCCTCCTCCACTGTAATCATGTTTTTAGCACTGCCCCCATGAGATTTCCAAATCTCCAACATCCACTTGGTCAAAGAAGTGCAGACATAACACAGGCAAATCTCACACAAGATTTGGCAGTGTTATATCTGCTATGCGCCATGACGTCACCAGAGCGTGAGCTAACACCCCTGGCTGCAGTTTGCCTTTAGCAATGGTAATTGGGGACTGGTTAATTCACGGTTATGCATGTGGGGTATTGTAATATGTTTGTAGCACATTTGGAAAGGTGATAGGGGAATCCCATTTGGGTGAGCGCTCTCAGCAGATAATTCCATCTTACACCATCAAAGGCCTTTTCAACAGGCAGCCTCTGAGGTGGACCAGGTTGCAGATTTCATGTATTTTTCATAACCGCAAAACTGTTTTCAATAAATAATGAACCATCAAGAATTTTTTAATTTAAAAATTGAGTATTTTCTAGAAATTTTTAAAATACAATCCATAACAGGAAGTGCATGAAGTTTCTGGTACTGGACAGTGTTTTTTTTTTAAGATTTTGGACAGTAATATGTGTTCCCCTTACCATTTCCTAGGTCCCTGAGTCATTTGCAGTAAGTGACCATTGCTATTTATACAGTACCTTCATTTAAGGCAGAACTTTCGGATTTTTTAACTCCCATTGAAGCATCAGTGGGTCCACATGCGGATTTTCGAATGTTTGGATTTTTTTGTGAATTTGCAAGCAGAACGGATTTCAGTAAGTTCGCCCATCTCTATTCTGCATCTATTAATGTAGTAAGTAGCCTGTTGATGCATTCAGACCATATTTTTGCAATCATTTTTATGCCCTGGTTAAGGAGTGAAATAGGTCTGTAATTGCCCACCTCCATTGGGTTTTTACCAGGTTTCTCTACTACAGTTATAAAGCCATGAAACAGATCGGACGGGATGGGCCCTTTTAATCCGTTATATGTAAAGCAAGGTAGGTTAGGTAAGGGATAAGAACGGGATTCGTTTTTTTGTAGTGGATACCTGAACATCCAAATGGGCCAGGGGCTTTATGGTTGGGAAGATGTTTAATTACCTCAATTATTTCTTCTCTGGAAATTGGGGAACTAGGTAATAGTTTTGCTTGAGGCATCTCAGACTGCCGGTCTGGCTCCTTCTGCTTTCGAGCATGAAAAAGGCATGAACGCAAACAGAAGCACACTGAGCAAACGAAGGCTGGTAAGTAGGGATGGCCGGTTCGCGGATCCGAACCCGGATCCGCCGTGGATTTATCCCGTTCGCGAACGGCGGATTTTTCCGGATTTTTCGCCTTCCGAACTTCCGATTCGCGGATTTTTAGTATTTTCGAAAATTTTCGAAATCACGAGTTTTCCCGTATTTTCGAAAATGTTCGCAAATACGAGAAAACACGTAATTTCGAAAATTTTTGAAAATACAAGGATTTCTCTTATTTCCATAAATACGTATTTCCGAAAATTTTCGAAATTACGAGGGTTACTCGTATTTTTGAAAATACATATTTTCGAAAATACTAGTTCTCGTATATTCGAAAATACCAAAAATCTCGTATTTTTCTCATTTTTTAATGGGTCCGCTCGCGGATTTTCGAATTTTCTCGAAAATTCGCGGATCCTCGAGCGGACCGGATTTTGCGAAGTTCGGACATCTCTACTGGTAAGTACTGTTAGCAGTATCTTAGAAAGTTAAAAACCTTGTGAGATTGAGATTTTGGGAGGTTAGTAACAAAATATCAAAGTTTTTGGGGGGGTGAACATGCCCTTTAATACTTTAAAAAAAATAAGACAAAAGATGTTTCACGCAATGCTATATATCTTATACAGTATACTAACCAAGAGGTAAATATGCACAGATCACCGATGCATTTTCTGGAGTGACGCATCATTCAGCCACCTCCCACAATGTGGGAGGGATTGGATGCGCACACGGGGGCGTGCATGGGCGAGGTATGGGGTTTCCTATTTAGTCAGAAATTAAATTTGTACTTTATTGCAATAGGCCCAGGGCATCCTTTTTTTTTTTGAAGGGGGGGGTTTAACATTTTCAGTTTAACAAATCCAAGAGCTCTTTGGGCCCCCAATTTAAAAATGTGCGGTATCACAATTTAGCGATACTGCGCATTATAGATAATGTACGACCGCGGCCATAAATGTACAGCCATGGTCGTACATTAATTTTACCTACATTTCACTAACAAAGGTTTGGTTGTTGAATAATTTCCGGTAGTAAACTACTGCAATGGTATTTTATGGGGATCATAGATATACGCTCGGTTTGGGTAATTTATGATCATTATGGTAAATTAACAATAACAATCCTTAAACCGATCGTTAAAGGTGCGGTATCACTAAAAAGCAATACGCCACCGTTATGAATATGGCCGTATTATTCGATTTTCTTACCATATTTAAACATTATTTCTAATCTTTCTAGGCATGTATGCCTATGGAGTCATTGTATCTTACCCAGTATAGGCAAGGCATTGTTCAGTTCTATTGGGAAAAGGTGAAATGTTTCTGCTCCCTTTCTGGCACTGTTACAAACATGCCATTTATTTTACACTAGAAAAGAAATGTTCTTCAATGACTTTTTTTAAAGTTACATTTATTTTACATATCAATAGTAAAATGTGCATTTACAGAAACAAAAGAACAAGAAAGCTTTTGAAAAGAGCACTCCAGATCTGTTGAGTACAAGAATTATATGTGTGGAACGTCATGATTCAGAAGAGAGATGATTAATTAAAACATCCCCATTATTAGCCATACTTTAAAACACCTTCGGAATCATAGAAAACCATGACAGTTTAAATGGTAGTAAATGAATGTTAGTACTTTATTTCAAACTTCTGAGTAATTGCTCTGGGTGTCACTTACTGCTTAACTCATTTCCTAACAATGCAGGTTCAGTACAGCACAATTGTTTCAAAGCAAAGCAAACAAGTGGATATTAGCTATTCTCATTCTCACAGTAAATTATGCATTGGCTGCTATGGATAAATATTTTTACCACTGTTTTAGTAAATTAACCTTTTGCCTTTGGACTATAAAGGTTACATTTATGATATTCACTTTCCACATTTTCAATGGGTTCACAGCCAGTTCCAGAATTGTTTGAATGTAAAAGGAAAAGTTCACAATAATTCCAATTTGTGCTTACTGTATATACTCGAGTATAAGCCGAGGTACCCATTTTTGCCTCCAAAATGGGTAACCCATGATTGACTCGAGTATAAGCCGAGGGTAGATAGTTGCCTAATACCATTCCACTGTAGATGTTTGGAAACTACAACTCCCAGCATGCTTTGGTTGCTGGGAGTTGTAGTTTCCAAACACCTATAGTAGAAAGGTATTGGGTGCTACTGTATGGCCACCCTAGAGCCTCCCCCCAGTGTGCTACTGTATGGCCACCCCCCAGTGTGCTACTGTATGGCCACCCTAGAGCCCCCCCAGTTCACTTACCGTACCTGGCCAGTCTTCAGTCTTCATCTCTCCAGTCTTCAGTCTTCAGCCTTCATCTCTCCAGTCTTCATCTGTCCAGTCTTCAGTCTTCATCCTTCAGTCTTCAGTCTTCAGCTCTCCGCCGGTCTTCAGTCTTCAGCTCTTCTATGGCTGCCGCTCGCTCTGTGCAGTTCCCAGTTGTTCTTCGCGGCTGCGCGATGACCTCATCCCGCCGGCGTGCGCGATGACATCATCGCGCACCCGCGAAGAACTACTGGGAACTGCCGGCTTTCCTTTGTGAATCGCGGCTGCAACTGGAATCAAGGTAAGTTTTCTATTGACTCGAGTATAAGCCGAGTCAAGGTTTTTAGGTTGATTTTTAAACCTAAAAACCTCGGCTTATACTCGAGGTGTGTGTGTGTGTGTGTGGGGGGGGGGTTATTTCATAAATATAGAAATTATATTATGTCTAAATGCCCGCGAAAAAGAAAAGTAATTACTCATTGTGGCTAGGTGTTGAAGAAACAGTAGATGGAAAAAATAAGTAATAAATCCAATTAATAATTCAACCATTGAAAATTTTTTGCTTCACAGCGTAATAGGGCTTGTCTAATATCATAATGGCTAGTGGTTGACTTCCATAACCAAATCTGCAGAGGAGGCTTGTACCACTCAGTGTGTGATTGAGCTTTGTAAGTAATTTTGGCTGGTCACCCCTGAAATGTTGATAACACAAATAATAAGACCAGTCAGGCACTGATATTGGTAGTTATGCCACTGGTCCCAGGCCCCCCTGCAAGTTTCGTGTCAGCCCCCCTCCTCTCCTCGGTTACTGCGATCAGTTATTTTTAAACAGCTGATCATGCATATGTTAGTAAAAGGGGTTGGAGGCAGCAGTAATTTAAAACAGCTGATCGCACGCACCTTTACTAATATACGCACGGTCAGATGTTTGTTATGCCACAGGAAAATAAAAATATTATTTAAGGACCCCAACCCTCAATTAAACCCTGACTGGAACCAAACAACATAGAAATATTTAGCTTTTCTCAAAAACAGAGTTGAAACAACTATGCTAACTTTTCAGTTTTCCAATCGTTGAACTTCAAGTCACATTACTATCCAGCCAGCCTGACTATGCATGGGGGACACTGTAGATAAGTAATGGCAAAAAGACAGCATGTTTCATATCCTCAAGCTAGAATGTGTGTAGAGATAATGGTTAGCAAATAATACAGAAAATATAAGGAAAATCATGACTGGCTCAACTGGTTCATTTTCGGAACCTGACGAACGAATACAACTTGTTTTATTCTGCAGCTGAACACCCAGATGTACATTGAGAGTTTTTATAAAGGAGAATTCTATATTGAATGGCTAAATGTAATCTTCTGACAAAACTTCTCCCAATGCTTGTGTTCTCTGTAGCTGATTCATCTAGCTGCCGCCTTACATAGTGCTGCAATTAATTTTTCCTTGAAAGATTTGCTTAAAAATGAAATTTCACAAATGTAATGCTGCCATTCTTCTCATGAACCCGCCTGTGATATGCTGCTAATTACACATTAAATCTTCCAGCTTAAATCTGCAATTTTGTCTTTCAAAGAAAATCAAACCCATTTAACTTCCAGCACCCATTCACTGCCAGAACAGCAGAAAAGAATGTCTATGCTACTGACTCCTCACATGACCTGTTGCTTCATGGCAAAAAAAAAAAAATACTGAACGTTTTTAAAGCCTTAGTTATACAAAGATTCAATAGCATATAATACAATATATAATTTATATTGCAACATTGTGATATGGAGCCTTTAAAGGGCATGTCCACCCCAAAAACTATTATTTAACTACAAACTGGCCCCACTCTGGGTCTGTGAGGCTTCTGATCCACGCTGTTTCTTTGTCCTCATCAATGTCTGGAGCATGCACAGTACCCTCCCCCCATCAGGATCCATCCTCAGCCATCGTTGCACTTAGCGTGTAATCCTATGGGGGGAAGGTAAGTAACCCCTGCCCGCACCTAACCTGAGCAATGTATTTTTAAAAATCCCCCCCAATCCGTACTTACAGAGCCTCCCGCAACGTTTCTAGTGACGTCAGCCGTGTCTGTGACAGATGCAGCTCAGGTCCAGCCCCTGCTTGAAAGAAGGAGGCCGGAATGGAGCGCCGTAGGAGAGAAGACAGTGTAAGTAGAATTAGGGGGACTTTTTTTTAAAAAAAATATTGCGATGGTTGAGGGTGGGTAGGGATTACCTACCTTACACCCAAAGTTGGTTTAGGGGGGTGGACATGCCCTTTAACACTGTTTAAAAAACAAACAAACTGTACATACTCAATGGTAACAATTGATACTGCAGGTTTATAAACAGGGCCCCTATTGTTAGTTTAAGGTTCCCTCTGCTTCAGCCTCCAATAGAACTTCCCAGGAACTAAGTTGCATTGGGGGCTTGGTCGGCAGCCGTGTCTGTGATCGACTCATAGTAAAACTATTTACAGACGCCTCCACAGCACATGCCTGAGTACCTCCCGGAAGACAGAGAAGAGGCAGAAACCTTTTACACACGTAAAGGCTTCCACTCTTCAGTTTCCTGGAATTTGGTGAAATTTTAGTTTTTGCGGTGGACATGCCCTTTAACCCTCAACATTGCCAAAGAATCCAACCCTTATAAAAAAAAAAAACACCTGTACAGCTCTCTAGAATGGGAGAAGTATCCAAGTACCTAAAGAAAAAGGGGGAGGGAAGCACTGCCCCCACTGGGAAGATGACATATTGCTGTTCGGGACTAGGGAAAACCAGGGCATCTCCTGAATTTATGTCTAAATACACCATTTTCCTACTACTCCCTGTAGTATATGCTGCCCTTTGCAAGGTAATCACTAACAGGGAAAATAAGCGCATTCTTTCTCCCTCTTAAACCATTGTTATTATAAGCATGTCACCCTTAGAGTATTTCAGGTGAGAAGAACCAGGGCAATTAGGTGTAAGCAATCTGTGAGACGATATACAATGTTACGATAAATACGTCAAGAGAAGTCAAAACCCTGGATTAAAATATCTTCCTGCATAAATTCATCATAACAAATGGGTAGAAAATAGAAGTGATTGTGTTATACACAAATATACGATGGATAATATTTGTCTTATCCTATATTATATTAAAATGCACTTAATGTATATTTACCACATGCATTTATAAAGCACTTTAAATACTTAAGCACTTAAATTTATCAAAATTTTGTATGATTAATATTTAGGTAACTTCACGCAGACTGACGCTTCCAGTACAATCCAAAGGGTGGCGCTGTTATGTGTTTGTTCATTTTCAATAGCCCTGCATAGCCCTGAATGCATATGATGAAAATATTGTGAGACCGCAAGTGACATAACAAGTAATTAGATATCAGCGTCATGTATGTCTTAGCATTCAGGGTCGAAATAGAAGCAATGCAAGACAGGAATCTCTAGAGAGACAAAGGGACAGAGTAAAACAAAGCCCAGCGACCCTTGCCATCTTTTAATTAGCCTGCCTCCCTAAAAGACACTGAAGTTTGTCTGTGACTATTATTATGAAATGTACCTTATTGACTTTGTAACCTTGTCACTAGAACATTGGATACTGACTAAATATTGATGTGATGAAGTTAAAGTGATAAGACATGAACAAGGTATATTTAATAGCATTGTAGAGAATGTTACAGTTCAGTCCTTTCTTTTCCTTCACTGTAGTGTTTTGGCAAAAAAAGCACCAACCCTATTTTTTTAATTGTAAGTTAATTTAAACAAAAACAAAAAAAATTATATATATATAATATATTATATATATATATAATATATTATATATATATTACACAAAAGTCTCCAGCACTCAACTATACATATAAGCTAAATTAATTAGATATCACGATCAAACAAGTATGCACAACGAAGGGTAATTACCTGCACTAAAGTTAAAATGGATACGTTTAGTTACATAGTTTGTACAAACTTGCATCAGCTGATGCGCCACTTCAAGGCAGTATCCCAGCATCAGTCCTAACCTAATGAGTAAAGTTTATATCCCTGGAGAACAAGACCATACCTGCTTCTTTTATTTAGTATGAGCCTTACCAAGAATCATGGGAGCTTACAGAGCTTCTAAACCTTCTTTTTATCTGGACGGCCTTAAGGGCGGGAATAAATTTACTCAGGGAGCAAAGCATATAAAATCGAGCTTAGCCGTATTGCCCTTTATTATCTACAAATACAAGAATATGCAGCTCAAACCTTTATTTTAAATTACTTTCAGATGCGGTGCAAGGAGTACCGGCAATTATACATTACCAAAGTCTCCAGCACTCAACTATACATGTAAGCATAAATTAATTAGAATCACGATCAAACAAGTATGCAATCAACGAAGGGTGATTACCTGCACTAAAGTCAAAATGGATACGTTTAGTTACATAGTTTGTACAAACTTGCATCAGCTGATGCGCCGCTTCAAGGCAGTATCCCAGCATCAGTCCTAACCTAATGAGTAAAGTTCAATCCCTGGGGAAACAAGACCATACCTGCTTCTCTCTTTATTTAGTATGACCTATACCAAGGAATCATGGGAGCTTACAGAGCTTCTAAACCTTCTTTTTATCTGGACTGCCTTAAAGGGGCGGGGGAATAAATTTACTCAGGGAGCAAAGCATATAAAATCGAGCTTGCCGTATTGCCCTTTATTATCTACAAATACAAGAATATGCAGCTCAAACCTTTATTTTAAATTACTTTCAGATGCGGTGCAAAGAGTACCGGCAATTAATACATTACACAAAGTCTCGAGCACTCAACTATACATATAAGCATAAATTAATTAGATATCACGATCAAACAAGTATGCAAGCAACAAGGGTGATTACCTGCACTAAGTTAAAATGGATACGTTTAGTTACATAGTTTGACAAACTTGCGTCAGCTGATGCGCCACTTCAAGGCAGTATCCCAGCATCAGTCCTAACCTAATGAGTAAAGTTCAATCTCTGGGAACAAGACCATACCTCTTCTCTCTTAATT
The DNA here is from genome assembly GCA_019447015.1 of Hymenochirus boettgeri. Taxonomy (NCBI): domain Eukaryota; kingdom Metazoa; phylum Chordata; class Amphibia; order Anura; family Pipidae; genus Hymenochirus; species Hymenochirus boettgeri. The sequence goes on along the minus strand of CM033475.1, from coordinate 151,317,821 downwards.
TAGTATGACCTATAACCAAGAAGGTTTAGAAGCTCTGTAAGCTCCCATGATTCCTTGGTATAGGTCATACTAAATAAAGAGAGAAGCAGGTATGTCTGTTCCCCCGGATTGAACTTTACTCATTAGGTTAGGACTGATGCTGGATACTGCCTTGAAGTGGCGCATCAGCTGACGCAAGTTTGTACAACATATGTAACTAAACGTATCCATTTTAACTTTAGTGCAGGTAATCACCCTTCGTTGCTTGCATACTTGTTTGATCGTGATATCTAATTAATTTATGCTTATATGCATAGTTGAGTGCTCGAGACTTTTGTGTAATGTATTAATTGCCGGTACTCCTTTGCACCGCATCTGAAAGTAATTTAAAATAAAGTTTGAGCTGCATATTCTTGTATTTGTATATATATATATATATATATATATATATATATATATATATATATATATATATATATACAGTCAAATATACGACGGCACTCGCAGGTCTTTCTGATAAAAAAATTCCAGCAGCTGAAATCACTTACTCTCATCGTTAACATATCACTTGTCATTGGCTGGTGGGAATGTCTGTTACAACCTTTCTCCTCCTTCTCTGCAGTCAAACAAACTTGAAATGTCCTGTTGCTAGAATATAGCCTACATAATCAAGCTGATCAATGGTGGTGGAAGAGTGTTTTCTCGCATGCTAGCTGTGAATGCATTTAGGCAGAAAGAATTTTTACACCCCCTTCACACATGGCTAATTGAAGGCTAATTAAGACAGAGAGAGCTCAAAATCAGGAAGAAATGTTAGGGAGGGCTGCATACCTTAACTCTTTTTAAAGCATGCATTAGGCAATACAGTTATCCTTAAGCCGATTTCACCTTAAGCTATTTACCGACTGGTATATTGGGGTCCCAACCCACACAACCCATTAATCTGTTCCTTGCACTTATGCAATCAAACATATGGAAACCTGTCCTATTGTGTAGGGAGAGTATAGGATCTCAGTGTTCTATATGTGAGAATTTCCATTGAGATTCTCTAGTGAGGTGACAGCTAGTGGTTGAAAGGGAGATAAGTAAGTGTGAGCCTCCATAGCCTCTCATTAAAGGGAATGTCCACCCCAAAACTAACTTTTTATATTTATTTGGCCCAAATAAGTGCTCCAAACAAACTTTACAGCATGTAAATCGGTCCAGTGGTTCAAAAGTTACAGACCTTTCTAGCTGGCTTAATCCTGCAGCATGGACCAATACAGCGATGAACAGAGACAGGTTACATTCCTTGTCTCTGTTCTTTTCAGTTCTTGAGCATTTCTGTTAGCATCCAGCAGTGAGAACAGAGAAGTTGCATCAGTAATGGTCTGACCCCTGGATCCCTGGATTTTCCCTCTCAACCAATCACAGCGTAAAGTTATTTGTACTGGAGAAATCCAGGATCAACAGCTGCAGCCACTCTCTCCAGAGAGATAGAGAGAGAGAGATACACACACAAACACAGACAAGATTTTTTTTTTTTTCTAAGCTGCAGCTTGGGGTCATCTAAAGTGGAAGTGGAGAGGAAGTGCAGCCTGATAATATCTCACTTAAATATCAGGCAAAGCAAATGATTTTGAGAAAAATTAACATGGCGTTTGAGGTTGGTGCTATTATATAAAGAACATATAAAAGTTTATTTTTGGGTGGACAACCCTTTAAAGGGATCCAACATCAGGGGAGAATGGTCTTCACCACCCCACCACACTGTGCTTCACTATGGTGTTGAGCATGAAAGCACTGATATATCTCCACCCAAAATACTTTATTATATTGACCATACAATAGGGAACATTTCTCATGATATTTCTATAAATAGTAGGCAAACTCGCAAAGTTCAGGTATGCTAGCACGGTGGTAAGTGGTTAGTTTCAATCCACCTTTGGATACATTTGCAAGGAGTTTGTATGTTCTCCACGTGCTTTTAATCATAAAGACTACTGATAGGTTGTATGTGTTAATTAATGTGCTTAGATTGTAAGCTCTTTGGGCAGGTCTGATGTGAATGTATACAGTATTGTAAAGCGCTATGGAAGTTGTTGGCGCTATATAATTCACATTAATATAAATAAAATAATAAAAAATATATATACATACATTGTGTATATATATACAAATGCAAAGATATGCAGCTTAAACCTTTATTCTAATTACTTTAAAGTGCAGTACAAAGGAGGACCGGCAATATAAATTACACAAAAAATGCCGGTCCTCCGTATATATATATATATATATATATATATATAATATATATATATATTAGTGTCGATGTACTAACCCCTCTATGCATGTTTCTGTATAAACTGTTTGTCCGATCTGTTCCATCCTCTAGGGGGCGGGTGTTATTGGGTGTTTGGGACGGGTTGCTTAGCAACCTTTGTCCTGTGGGAGAGCGTCCTTGTGGGTTATGGTTGCCTCGGAGATGATGTGTTACCATGCGCTCCCGATGTGGGAACTAGCTTTACACATGCAACCTAGACTATGGAACAAGATGGGAATGGTGATGTATACTATATTTATTGGTTTTATTATTATACATATTTTATTGGCTGGCACATGCACTTTAGTGGTTGGGTTGGGGAGGTTTTAAATAGGGGGAGGGGTTTGTCACTATGTTTGTGTTTTCTGAAGACGGCTCCTTGAGAGCGGAAACGCGTCAAACACTTTGTTTTGAGTATAAACTGGTTTATTTTGTAAGAAGTCCCGTGAGTGCTATCGGACAACGAGATGGAGAGTATATGAAGGGATAAGCACCCGGGCAGTTGAGGATGAAGCTGGAGTGCCTCTTGAGGATGTAATTTTATATATATATATATATATATATATTTATATATATTTATATAAATACACATGACTAGAGATGGACTAGATGGACTGAACTTGAACTTGAATTTTAGCTTTTTTAGACAATTATCAATTTTAAGAGCCTTCGCTCCCCTTGAATGTATCTTTGTTAACCCTCGAAAGTATTGTTCGTTTTCGCTTACCCTTGAATGTATCTTCATTCACTAACCTCAAAAGTACGTCGATTCGTTCGTAACCCTCGAATTTATGGTCCTATTTTAGGTAACCCTCGAAATTATTGTTCAGTAACCCTCGAATTGGCCGTAACCCTTGAATGTTGCTTGTGCAAAACCCGACAATTTCCCCTCGTGTTTAAGAAGTGTTTTAACAGTTTTGGTGATAGTGACATGTTCCCCAGACCATTTCCCAGGTGCCACAGCCATTTACAGTAAGTTACCATTGTTAGTTTAGCTGTAAATCACCTGGACTTTTCAAACTATCACTCTCCCATTGCCTTAATGGTTCCGAATTTGACCTTTCGAACTTTTACTTAAGTTCGAAAACGGACCAGTACATAGACTAAAGCAGTAAATTTTACATCACACGAATTTGCATTTGAATGTGATTTCCATGAAGATTCCATTCTAAATAAACATAGTGCATTTTTCAAACCTTAATTTAAAGGGCATCTATACTGAAAAATAGGTTGTTTTAAATTGACCATAACTGGAAATAATTCTTCCCAACCACCACTGTATCATTTTTTTTGTTGATCCCCCTATTTCTTTAGATAGCCAATTTAAAACTTCTAATATTTCAGCTGTCAGTCAGTTCCTTGCTCTCAAAAACATTCTTCTGTGAGTAGTTTTTGTAGCTGGTGGTGACAAAGTTTTGACAGATGGAATGCTGTATCTGTGTGCAGCTTAACAGTTGTTTGTGGGGAAAAAGTCAGGTCGGATGGAAGTGGAAGTGGTTAAAAGAGGGAGGGGGGCTACTGCTCCTAAACAAATGTGTGCTGGATTGAAGGCATGCAGCAACACACACAATTCAGAGTAAGTGCTAAGTAACTTCCATGTATTCAATTATAGATTAAGATGAGGCAAAGTAATTTTTTCAGTATAGTGTCCCTATGTGAGGATTCAATTTATTTTTTTTTTATAAACACATGACTATTTCTTGGCCGTTATTACAATAATTGTATATGGACCCTCATTACTGAAACAGAACAGTTCCATCAATTGACTTACGGTGGCCATTCTTATTAAAATCAGTATTTAGGTATCATTATTTAGAACAGAGATAGTATGTGTAATATGTTGTTACGATAGCTGCAATAACAACGCAATCTTTATTTTATCCGGTCATTGTGTGATAACGTTAATTTACAATAGCTATCATAAATCTAAGATAGTGATCACAATTGTAAGATTTAAGATCACCCATAGAATACCATTGCTGTATTTTACTTCCGCTTGGTATCTACGAACAAACATTTGTAGTTTTACCAACATTCGCCGTAAAAATGTACAATTGTGGCCATACAGTAAACAAAACCTGCAAACTTGCAGTGCCGTAGGTTTTGGTTTTTAATATAGACCATTATTACTAATTAATATTTAGGGCCCTATTTGTAAAGGCACGGTTATACACGGTTTATTTTTTAGTGATACCACGCCTTTAATGAATGTTAAACCGATTCATTAATTATCATTAATTAACAATAACGATCGTAAATTACCGAAACCATCATAAACGATAACGATAACGTGATCGTAGATTTACGATCCCCATAATGTACAACCACAGCCATGTTCATACATTAGCAATAAGAAAAGCATCACTAATTACAATACTACGCTGTTTCCAAATAGGGCCCTAAGCGCTGGTTTCTTTACACAATAAAAATGCCATATTTAAAAGAAACCACAGTATATAGTCAATAAATGTTAGTCCCCCAGCCCCCTGACATACTATCTGACTGACTCTCTGGAGGGCAGCATGCTCAGTGGTGTGCAGGATTGAGAGAGCGGATTTCCTACTATGCAGTTCATGTGCCAACTGTCACCATCCAGCTACAGCAAAAGTTACATAACGGAAGATTTCTGATTGAGAATGCCAGTTGGATGACTAGCGAAATGACTTCAAGAACTAAACTTTAAGTCCAGTTGACTAACTGAATTCAACAATATCTACATAACAAAGAGTTTATGATACTAAGGCACTTGATTTACAGCTAAAATGTAAGATGTCTCAGACTAGATATCTAATAAATAGGGGGCAGATCAACAAAAAAGTGATAGTTGGGAAGAATTATAGTTTTCCAGTGTACATATCCTTTAATGAAGTGTAAGAGAAGCATGGGGCAGATTGTGATGGTTGTATGTTTTCACCAAAATTCCTGTACTATGCTAACTCCAGGGCATAGTTGCCAACAGTCCCGGATTTACCGGGACAGTCCCGGTCTTTAGGAAGCTACCCCGCTCTCCTAAAGTCCCGGGCGTGTCCCGAAATTACAATTCGCAGGGCCGGCACTGATAATGGAAGTTTTCAAGCAGGGAGAGAGGTCACGTGACCCCTCTTCTCTCACTCCGCCTCTCTACATTACCTGCTGCGGACTAGAAAGGAGCTGTGACAGGAGCATGTTGTTAAGGAGGTGAGAAGTGTAATTACGGTTCTGTTGGCTGCTCTGCACACTTTGAAGGGGGTGGGGGGTCTTAGTGCCTTAAGTCCTACTGCTGCTGCCAGGCATTTACAGGGGGGGGGGTGGAATATGAGCTTCTGGCCTGTTTGCAGCAAAGACCAACCAGAGAAAGGAGATCTTGCCCGAAATAAATATATTTAGTGTATTTTTGGGTTCATCCCATGCCTGGGTTTTTAATATGCTTAATTGTGATATAGTAGGGGCGGATCTATTGCCCACTCACTGGCCTGATATTGCATTAAAGGAAGGGAAGGGGGCTGATTTTCTGTTCTAATTAAAAATAAATGAAAAGACAACTCCATCCCTCCATCCCTCTTCCCTTTTTCCCCAATTAAATACCAGGGTGAGCACCTGAACCGCTAGGTCCCTCACCACTTGGTTAAAATTATTACCATAGTTCTATTGCCTAAAGTTGCACTTGCCGGTCCGTGCACCGCCTTTTGGAGGTATCGGTATCCTGGCCACGAAGATGTTCTGCGATCACAACTATAGGAAGTAGAATTATGGAATAATGCGAACCCAAGGATGAGGACCTAGGTACTTAAATGGGGTAAACAGGAGAGATAGAGTTTTCTTTTTATTTACAGCACCAAATAAATTACACCCCCCCATTTAATGCACATATTGTAACAATATATCATAACATGCTCTACAAGTATACACAGTGCACTTTCACTATGGGGCTGTTTGTTCTCACTATCAAGTGTGTCTCTCACTAAGTCTTTACAGGCTATCGAGCCTTTACTTCTAATCTACCTATGTAATAGTATTTGCTTTGCTAGACATAGCCATGTGCAAGCATCATGGTTCATTGGATGTGTGTTAATTGACTATCCCAGGAAGGTAGGAAAACGTAGACAGCTCACATCTCCTGCAAACTGCCACCTAGGCGGTGGATTCCTACTTCTCTGAGGTTTAAATGTTTCCCACTGGGTGTGACCAAATGGGTGTGGTCATTGTGGGGTGTAGCTTTATGCAAGAAGGCATGTCCAATTTTGTTCGAATCCATAAAAGTGTCCCTAGAATTTTTTTCAAATGTTGGTAAGTATGGTTATGGGCACCCACAAGGTGGAGGAGACACAGACAAAATGTAATGTGTTTAGACCAGGAAGGAGAAGTGCAAGGGATCTGGTGATGCTGCCAGCATATCACACATAAAAGTGTAAATATCTTCAAAACTATGTAAAAATGGGTTTATTCCAAAAATTGCAAAAATATTAAGGAAAACAATTCCCGTCAATTTACCTGAAGTCATTTTTGGACCACAGTAACCCTTTAATTGGGCCCACATTTGCTATACTCTGAACTAGTCTATAGAAGCCCAGTTTTACAGATTTAGGCTGTGCTATCCCAATTCTAATGATCAATTCTATCCAAATTATAACTTGCATTAGCAAATAAAACATTCCACTGTCACCCAGGACTAATTTTGCTGAAAATGGATTTTGTACACCCATATGATATCTTCCACTATCTATATAATTTCTATTACTTTCTTCGTCCCCATAAACAGTAGGGCTGCTGGGTAGCAAGATGAGTGAGACCTTTAAACTTCCACCCACTAATCAAGCATTATAGCATTGGAAGAACCCTGCTGTAAAAAGACAAAGACAGACAAAGAGACTGGGAAATTGAGGAATTATGGTATTAATATGTTATATAAATTTTATGTTTAACTAATGTAAACTAGTATTATAAGGATGTTTTTTTGACAACATGGTGTTGAGAAACTGAATATCTTATTTACTGTGCTCACAATGATGTTATTTATCAGTGGAATTTGCGGGTGAAGGTAATCATCAGGGGCAAGAACTGCTGCATTCTAATTATTTCTTGCCTTAGTGTCTGCCACACCGAATCCCATTCTTTTCTTATTATGCTAAGTGCTTGGTTATTAGTGTTGATCAAAACTACATGACAACAAAAAAAAACCTTTTTAACCATCCAAATCTCTAATAGTGGTATTCCAATGCTATATAAATACATGAAAAAGAAGGTTAGTGAGATAGACAGGAAAGGGAAACATCACATAATCTACAAGTACTAGAAATTATTTTATTCTACTGTCATTCTGTCAAACAAAAGCGATTTATTTTTGTGATCCCCTCTGTAGGTTCTTTAAACTAACTTTGTGCTATCTCGCCTAGTTATAGACAGAATCAAAGCTTATTCTAAAATGAAACATGTTCCTCTTCTTTGCTAGAGTCTACTTAAACATACATCCCTAAAAAGATAGATTGTGACAATCTACTCTGCTTGACTTTGGTCTCCACTCCCCCCCATGATTTTGTTTCATGCACCCCCTCAAGTTCCCATTAGTCTTGTTGGATTTTCTTAATGCTTAACTCCTGTTTTAACAAATTTCTTTGCCTTGTTTAGATTTGAATTTATTTATTTGTATTCCATGTTATTAGATTACGTTATTTTTCTCTGATGCCTTTCTGCACTGTGATACCAGTCCTTCCTTTTGTTTCTTCTAACCTCTATCTGCCCTGTGGTATGTTCAGCCTTCTAGTTGGGGGAAAATGTCAGTGTCCCAGACACATGCACAAACTGCATTTTTATACTTTAAAAGCACACATTTCTTTCTCAGTGCTGCACACACCAGGCCTGCATATCTTTGTAACATGTGACTTGTCCTAAATGCGCTTAGAACTTTTTCTGCCTGCCATGAATTGTATTATTGTGGTAGACAGCATCCTGTGAGATTAAGGCTTAAACCTTCCATCCATACATTAACCCAAGTGCATCAGGTTTTAAAAGCAAATTGATCCTTATTTTGTTCGTTTTTACTAGTTTATAGTTCTTTTATGACCAAAAAGGAGCAACTAATACTGGGTACATACGAGGTGAAATGTTGCCGGTAATTGAGCCTCATGGTGGCCACAGACGCTACAATCTGATCATATGGATCCATGGATGTCGATCACCTTGACAGATGAAAAACACAATTAAACTAGGCCGATTCACAAAGGATTCTATGAAAAATATATTGGGATATCCTGATATCATACAAATGCGATAGTTGCGTCTATGGTCACCATCAATCTGATATCTAATCACATGAACGATCATTCCCAACTGTCTTTTTGAATATTATCCGTGGCAGACTGTCAACCTATCATATATTCTCATTTTTACCTTCACCAAAACTTTTATGTGCGAATAACGGATGATATATTTCATCCCGATCATACAAATATCTGTCCAGGTGAAATATTGACGTATGTAGGAGACCATACACTCATGATTCTAAAGCTATAAAAAGGTGCCCCGCATCCCTTCGCCAGGGATAAGTAAAATTTTATCATGTTAATGTGTACAGACATGATAGGAATTCTGTTGTACAATTATTATAAAATCAATTATCTTGTTTATGGGGAGCTGCAAACACAGGAAATGAAGGTTTAATAATAAAAAAAGTTGGGGATTTTACCCTTACACTAAACTGACAATTTTTATAGCTTCAGGTGGATCTATAATTCCCAGGTTGGTAGGTTAGCTAATTTCCACTTCCCTGTGAATAATAGTACTTTCCCGATGCAGTTGAAAAGTTACAGGTCAGCGATCGGCTTGCTGGTTTTGAACAGCTGATCATTGCATTGTCTTGTCCAGCTTCCTATCTTCTGCTCATATGAGCCTATAGAAAAGAAAGGAGGCTGGTTAAAACATGTCAACCAGCTATCCTACCTCCCTGTGATTCTAGATCCCCCTGACAGCGTTACAAATTGTCGGTTTAGTGTCCCTTTATACTAGCAAATAGCTGGTATTAAAAAGTCATTCTAAAGGACCACAAATTCACTATTTATTCACTTGTTGGGGCATTGTTATTTTCCCAAAACATACACAGCCCCGCAATTCTTTTTGTTTGGTGATTATAACGATGACTTGCTTTATCCTGGCAGCTTTTAATTTCTAACAAATAACTGGCAATGGGTTACTTCGGGAGATTCTGCCCTGACTGTGTTGTTTAATTCTTTCACCTGTCGTGTAGATACTGTACCATACCACATGTTTTGTCAGCCTTAACAAATAACTATGACATTTCTTTCTGTATTTCAATATCTTTTTGGCTTACCCCTATATTTGCTCTCATGACTTTCCCACATTCCTCTATCAATTCTCTTTCCCCTCTATCTACTTTCTTGTTATTCGAATGCAGGCACACTAGAAGAATGACTTATTGTTCCTGTTTTCAACCCTCGCATTTATAAACAATGCTCATATTAAGCAGATTGGCACTTAGTCACTGTCTGCCACCAGAATACTGCCCTAGTGTGCTTGCGAAGGCTGTATAGACCCTAATTACTATGCTCCTGCAGCTGCCTGGACTCCTTCTGCATCACAATTGGACTGAAACTAGAAAGACCCCAGATATGTGTTTGTTACATTATCAGGTCTGGTTCAGACACTGCTAGGATCTGTCTATGGTAGTGTGACCACTTGACTACAAATTATTAAGGACGACTGCATGCTAAGTCTAAACATGGAGTGTTGAATTTCTGTTCAAACATGGCCAAAAAATCTGATTTCAGATTATCACAGAAAGGCTCGGAAGAACAAACAGCAATGTCTTTATCTAATGTGGTAGGACCTCCTGGCTTGTTTGTTTTTTATCGGGACACAAAGGCAGTTCTAGATAGCAAAGACATATAGGGTAACCTCCATACTGCAGATTATCAAGGACAAGGTTACACTCTGTGCTGGAGTTCTTTTCTTGTTAAAAAAGACATTTGTATACTGTTCTGCATATGTTTAAACTGTGCACAACTATTTTCTTACCTGACAGCTTGAATTCCATTTTATAGGTGATAAATACATTTCAGATATTGACATTTTCACGAGAACACTTACGTGAATTAAATTAGGCTTTGACGGTTCACAATTTAAAATTTACTATGTAGATGTCAGGATGGGTTAAAATAGTACAGAGTGTTAGAGTAAAGTACATCTGCTGATGATTGATTATCATGTGTAGCCAAACACTAATGAGCCAGAGTTTGGAAGCTGACAACTGTATTGCAATATCACATGTCGATGTGGGGTCACCTATTACTATGACTGTTCTCTGCTCTAGTTACATTTTACAGTTAGAAGTAAATCATTTCCGTCTGTTGATTTGTGGTAACATGGATTGAAAAATGGCTGCTCAATGCATCAGAAAATCTCTTTCTCCTATAAATGTTACGCTCCATGTGGTTTACACGAGACTGATATGTTGCAGGCAAGTACATTTTCTGCCAAGAAACACATGCGGTGCAAAGGAGTACCGGCAATTAATACATTACACAAAAGTCTCGAGCACTCAACTATACATATAAGCATAAATTAATTAGATATCACGATCAAACAAGTATGCAAGCAACGAAGGGTGATTACCTGCACTAAAGTTAAAATGGATACGTTTAGTTACATAGTTTGTACAAACTTGCGTCAGCTGATGCGCCACTTCAAGGCAGTATCCCAGCATCAGTCCTAACCTAATGAGTAAAGTTCAATCTCTGGGGGAACAAGACCATACCTGCTTCTCTCTTAATTTAGTATGACCTATAACCAAGAAGGTTTAGAAGCTCTGTAAGCTCCCATGATTCCTTGGTATAGGTCATACTAAATAAAGAGAGAAGCAGGTATGGTCTTGTTCCCCCAGGGATTGAACTTTACTCATTAGGTTAGGACTGATGCTGGGATACGCCTTGAAGTGGGCATCAGCTGACGCAAGTTTGTACAAAACTATGTAACTAAACGTATCCATTTTAACTTAGTGCAGGTAATCACCCTTCGTTGCTTGCATACTTGTTTGATCGTGATATCTAATTAATTTATGCTTATATGCATAGTTGAGTGCTCGAGACTTTTGTGTAATGTATTAATTGCCGGTACTCCTTTGCACCGCATCTGAAAGTAATTTAAAATAAAGGTTTGAGCTGCATATTTGTATTTGTATATTATATATTATATTATATATATATATATATATATATATATAAATATATATATACAGTCAAATATACGACGGCACTCGCAGGTCTTTGATTAAAAATTCGCAGCAGTGAAATCACTTACTCTCATCGTAACATATCACTTGTCATTGGCTGGTGGGAATGTCTGTTACAACCTTTCTCCTCCTTCTCTGCAGTCAAACAAACTTGAAATGTCTGTGAAGAATTATTAGTCCTACATAATCAAGCTGATCAATGGTGGGTGGAAGAGTGTTTTCTCGCATGCTAGCTGTGAATGACATTTAGAGGCAGAAAGAATTGTTACACCCCCTTCACAGCATGGCTAATTGAAGGCTAATTAAAGACAGAGAGAGGCTCAAAATCAGGAAGAAAATGTATAGGGAGGGCTGCATACCTTAACTCTTTTTAAAGCATGCATTGAGGCAATACAGTTATCCTTTAAGCCGATTTCACCTTAAGCTATTTAGCCGACTGGTATATTGGGGTCCCAATCCCACACAACCCATTAATCTGTTCCTTGCACTTATGCAATCAAACATGATGGAAACCTGTCCTATTGTGTAGGGAGAGTATAGGATCTCAGTGTTCTATATGTGAGAATTTCCATTGAGATTCTCTAGTGAGGTGACAGCTAGTGGTTGAAAGGGAAGATAAGTAAGTGTGAGCTCTCCATAGCCTCTCATTAAAGGGAATGTCCACCCCCAAAACTAACTTTTTATATTTATTTGGCCCAAATAAGTGCTCCAAAACAAACTTTACAGCATGTAAATCGGTCCAGTGGTTCAAAAGTTACAGACCTTTCTAGCTGGCTTAATCCTGCAGCATGGACCAATACAGCGATGAACAGAGACAGGTTACATTACCTTGTCTCTGTTCTTTTCATGTTCTTGAGCATGTCTGTTAGCATCCAGCAGTGAGAACAGAGGAAGTTGCATCAGTAATGGTCTGACCCCTGGATCCCTGGATTTTCCCTCTCAACCAATCACAGCTGTAAAGTTATGTGTACTGGAGAAATCCAGGATCAACAGCTGCAGCCAGCTCTCTCCAGAGAGATAGAGAGAGAGAGATACACACACAAACACAGACAAGATTTTTTTTTTTTTCTAAGCTGCAGCTTGGGGTCATCTAAAGTGGAAGTGGAGAGGAAGTGCAGCCTGATATATATCTCATTAAATATCAGGCAAAGCAAATGATTTTGAGAAAAATTAACATGGCGTTTGAGGTTGGTGCTATTATATAAAGAACATATAAAAAGTTTATTTTTGGGTGGACATACCCTTTAAAGGGATGCCAACATCAGGGGAGAATGGTCTTCACCACCCCACCACACTTGTGCTTCACTATGGTGTTGAGCATGAAAGCACTGATATATCTCCACCCAAAATAGCTTTATTTATAGTGACCATACAATAGGGAACATTTCTCATGATATTTCTATAAATAGTAGGCAAAACTCGCAAAGTTCAGGTATGCTAGCACGGTGGGTAAGTGGTTAGTTCAAATCCACCTTTGGATACATTTGCAAGGAGTTTGTATGTTCTCCACGTGCTTTTAATCATAAAGACATACTGATAGGTTGTATGTGTTAAATTAATGTGCTTAGATTGTAAGCTCTTTGGGGCAGGTCCTGATGTGAATGTATACATGTAATTGTAAAGCGCTATGGAAGTTGTTGGCGCTATATAAATTCACATTAATATAAATAAAATAATAAAAAATATATATACATACATTTGTGTATATATATACAAATGCAAAGATATGCAGCTTAAACCTTTATTCTAAATTACTTTAAAGTGCAGTACAAAGGAGGACCGGCAATTTATAAATTACACAAAAAATGCCGGTCCTCCGTATATATATATATATATATATATATATATATATATATATATATATAGTGTCGATGTACTAGACTCCTCTATGCATGTTTCTGTATAAACTGTTTGTCCGATCTTGTTCCATCCTCTAGGGGGCGGGTGTTATTGGAGTGTTTGGGACGGGTTGCTTAGCAACCTTTGTCCTGTGTGGAGAGCGTCCTTGTGGGTTATGGTTGCCTCGGAGATGATGTGTTACCATGCGCTCCCGATGTGGGAACTAGCTTTACACATAGCAACCTAGACATATGGAACAAGATGGGAATGGTGATGTATACTATATTTATTGGTTTTATTATTTATACATATTTTATTGGCTGGCACATGCACTTTAGGTGGTTGGGTTGGGGGAGGTTTTAAATAGGGGGAGGGGTTTGTCACTATGTTTGTGTTTTCTGAAGACGGCTCCTGTGAGAGCGGAAACGCGTCAAACACTTTGTTTTGAGTAATAAACTGGTTTATATTTGTACAGAAGTCCCGTGAGTGCTATCGGACAACGAGATGGAGATGTATATGAAGGGATAAGCACCCGGGCAGTTGAGGATGAAGCTGGAGTGCCTCTTGAGGATGTAATTTTATATATATATATATATATATATATATATATATATATATATATAAATACACATGGACTAGAGATGGACTAGATGGACTAGAACTTGAACTTGAATTTTGAGCTGTTTAGACAATTATCAATTTTAAGAGCCGTTCGCTAACCCTTGAATGTATCATTTGTTAACCCTCGAAAGTATTGTTCGTTTTCGCTTACCCTTGAATGTATCATTCACTAACCCTCAAAAGTATCGTTCGATTTCGGTAACCCTCGAATTTATGGTCCTATTTTAGGTAACCCTCGAAAGTATTGTTCAGTAACCCTCGAATTGGCCGTAACCCTTGAATGTTGCTTGTGCAAAACCCGACAATTTCCCGCTCGTGTTTAAGAAGTGTTTTAACAAGTTTTGGTGATAGTGACATGTTCCCCAGACCATTTCCCAGGTGCCACAGCCATTTACAGTAAGTTACCATTGTTAGTTTAGCTGTAAATCACCTGGACTTTTCAAACTATCACTCTCCCATTGCCTTTAATGGGTCCGAATTTGACCTTTCGAACTTTTACTTAAGTTCGAAAACGGACCAGTACATAGACTAAAGCAGTAAATTTTACATCACACGAATTTGCATTTGAATGTGATTTCCATGAAGATTCCATTCTAAATAAACATAGTGCATTTTTCAAACCTTAATTTTAAAGGGCATCTATACTGAAAAATAGGTTGTTTTAAATTGACCATAACTGGAAATTATAATTCTTCCCAACCACCACTGTATCATTTTTTTGTTGATCTGCCCCCTATTTCTTTAGATAGCCAATTTAAAACTTCTAATATTTCAGCTGTCAGTCAAGTTCCTTGCTCTCAAAAACTATTCTTCTGTGAGTAGTTTTACTGTAGCTGGAATGGTGACAAAGTTTTGACAGATGGAATGCTGTATGCTGTGTGCAGGCTTAACAGTTGGTTTGTGGGGAAAAAGTCAGGTCGGATGGAAGTGGAAGTGGTTAAAAGAGGGAGGGGGGCTACTGCTCCTAAACAAAATGTGTGCTGGATTGAAGGCATGCAGCAACACACACAATTCAGAGTAAGTGCTAAGTAACTTCCATGTATTCAATTATAGATTAAGATGAGGCAAAGTAATTTTTTCAGTATAGTGTCCCTATGTGAGGGATTCAATTTATTTTTGTTTTTATAAACACATGACTATTTCTTGGCCAGTATTTACAATAATTGTATATGGACCCTCATGTACTGAAACAAGAACAAGTTCCATCAATTGACTTACGGTGGCCATTCTTATTAAAAATCAGTATTTAGGTATCATTATTTAGAAACAAGAGATAGTATGTGTAATATGTTGTTACGATATGCTGCAATAACAACGCAATCTTTATTTTATCCGGTCATTGTGTGATAACGTTAATTTACAATAGCTATCATAAATCTAAGATAGTGATCACAATTGTAAGATTTAAGATCACCCATAGAATACCATTGCTGTATTTTACTTCCGCTTGGTATCTACGAACAAACATTTGTAGTTTTACCAACATTCGCCGTAAAAATGTACAATTGTGGCCATACAGTAACAAAAACCTGCAAACTTGCAGTGCCGTAGGTTTTGGTTTTTAAATATAGACCATTATTACTAAATTAATATTTAGGGCCCTATTTGTAAAGGCACGGTTATACACGGTTTATTTTTTAGTGATACCACGCCTTTAATGAATGTTAAACCGATTCATTAATTATCATTAATTAACAATAACGATCGTAAATTACCGATAACCATCATAAACGATAACGATAACGTGATCGTAGATTTACGATCCCCATAATGTACAACCACAGCCATGTTCATACATTAGCAATAAAGAAAAGCATCACTAAATTACAATACTGCGTGTTTCCAAATAGGGCCCTAAGCGCTGGTTTCTTTACACAATAAAAATGCCATATTTAAAAGAAACCAGCAGTATATATGTCAAATAAATGTTAGTCCCCCAGCCCCCTGACATACTATCTGACTCTCTGGGAGGGCAAGCATGCTCAGTGTGTGGCAGGATTGAGAGAGCGGATTTCCTACTATGCAGTTCATGTGCCAACTGTCACCATTCCAGCTACAGCAAAAGTATACATAACGGAAGATTTCTGAATTGAGAATGCCAGTTGGATGACTAGCGAAATGACTTCAAGAACTAAACTTTAAGTCCAGTTGATCTAACTGAATTCAACAGATATACGTACATAACAGAAGAGTTTATGATACTAAGGCACTTGATTTACAGCTAAAATGTAAGATGTCTCAGACTAGATATCTAAATAAATAGGGGGCAGATCAACAAAAAAGTGATAGTTGGGAAGAATTATAGTTTTCCAGTGTACATATCCTTTAATGAAGGTGTAAGAGAAGCATGGGGCAGATTTGTGATGGGGTGTATGTTTCACCAAAATTCCTGTACTATGCTAACTCCAGGGCATAGTTGCCAACAGTCCCGGATTTACCGGGACAGTCCCGGTCTTTAGGAAGCTACCCCGCTCTCCTAAAGTCCCGGGCAGTGTCCCGAAATTATCAATTCGCAGGGCCGGCACTGATAATGGAAGTTTTCAAGCAGGGAGAGAGGTCACGTGACCCCTCTTCTCTCACTCCGCCTCTCTACATTACCTGCTGCGGACTAGAAAGGGGAGCTGTGACAGGAGCATGTTGTTAAGGAGGTGAGAAGTGTAATTACGGTTCTGTTGGCTGCTCTGCACACTTTGAAGGGGGTGGGGGGTCTTAGTGCCTTAAGTCACTACTGCTGCTGCCAGGCATTTACAGGGGGGGGGGGTGGAATATGAGCTTCTGGCCTGTTTGCAGCAAAGACCAACCAGAGAAAGGAGATTCTTGCCCGAAATAAAATATATTTAGTGTATTTTTGGGTTCATCCCATGCCTGGGTTTTTAATATGCTTAATTGTGATATAGTAAGGGGCTGATCTATTGCCCACTCACTGGCCTGATATTGCATTAAAGGAAGGGAAGGGGGGCTGATTTTCTGTTCTAATTAAAAATAAATGAAAAGACAACTCCATCCCTCCATCCCTCTTCCCTTTTTCCCCAATTAAAATACCAGGGTGAGCACCTGAACCGCTAGGTCCCTCACCACTTGGTTAAAATTATTACCATAGTTCTATTGCCTAAAGTTGCACTTGCCGGGTCCTGTGCACCGCCTTTTGGAGGTATCGGTATCCTGGCCACAGAAGATGTTCTGCGATCACAACTATAGGTAAGTAGAATTATGGAAATAATGCAGACCCAAGGATGAGGACCTAGGTACTTAAATGGGGTAAACAGGAGAGATAGAGTTTTCTTTTTATTTACAGCACCAAATAAATTACACCCCCCCATTTAATGCACATTATTGTAACAAATATATCATAACATGCTCTACAAGTATACACAGTGCACTTTCACTATGGGGCTGTTTGTTCTCACTATCAAGTGTGTCTCTCACTAAGTCTTTACAGGCTATCCGAGCCTTTACTTGCTAATCTACCTATGTGAATAGTATTTGCTTTGCTAGACATAGACATGTGCAAGCATCATGGTTCATTGGATGTGTGTTAATTGACTATCCCAGGAAGGTAGGAAAACGTAGACAGCTCACATCTCCTGCAAACTGCCACCTAGGCGGGTGGATTTCCTACTTCTCTGAGGTTTAAATGTTTCCCACTGGGTGTGACCAAAATGGGTGTGGTCATTGTGGGTGTAGCTTTAATGCAAGAAAGGCATGTCCAATTTTGTTCGAATCCATAAAAGTGTCCCTAGAATTTTTTTTCAAATGTTGGTAAGTATGGTTATGGGCACCCACAAGGTGGAGGAGACACAGACAAAATGTAATGTGTTTAGACCAGGAAGCAGGAAGTGCAAGGGATCTGGTGATGCTGCCAGCATATCACACATAAAAGTGTAAATATCTTCAAAACTATGTAAAAATGGGGTTTATTCCAAAAATTGCAAAAATATTAAGGAAAACAATTCCCGTCAATTTACCTGAAGTCATTTTTGGACCACAGTAACCCTTTAATTGGGCCCACATTTGCTTATACTCTGAACTAGTCTATAGAAGCCCAGTTTTACAGATTTAGGCTGTGCTATCCCAATTCTAATGATCAATTCTATCCAAATTATAAACTTGCATTAGCAAATAAAACATTCCACTGTCACCCAGGACTAATTTTGCTGAAAATGGATTTTGTACACCCATATCGATATCTTCCACTATCTATATAATTTTCTATTACTTTCTGTCCCCATAAACAGTAGGGCTGCTGGGTAGCAAGATGAGTGAGACCTTTAAACTTCCACCCACTAATCAAGCATTATAGCATTGGAAGAAACCCATGCTGTAAAAAGACAAAGACAGACAAAGAGACTGGGAAATTGAGGAATTATGGTATTAAATATTGTTATATAAATTTTATGTTTAACTAAATGTAAACTAGTATTAATAAGGATGTTATTTTATGACAACATGGTGTTGAGAAACTGAATATCTTATTTACTGTGCATCACAATGATGTTATTTATCAGTGGAATTTGCGGGTGAAGGTAATCATACAGGGGCAAGAACATGCTGCATTCTAATTATTTCTTGCCTTGAGATGTCTGCCACACCGAATCCCATTCTTTTCTTATTATGCTAAGTGCTTGGTTATTAGTGTTGATCAAAATCTACATGACACAAAAAAAAAACCATTTGTAACCATCCAAATCTCTAATAGTGGTATTCCAATGCTTAATATAAATACATGAGAAAAGAAGGTTAGTGAGATAGACAGGAAAGGGAAACATCACATAATCTACAAGTACTAGAAATTATTTTATTCTACTGTCATTCTGTCAAACAAAAGCGATTTATTTTTGTGATCCCCTCTGTAGGTTCTTTAAACTAACTTTGTGCTATCTCGCCTAGTATTAGGAACAGAATCAAAGCTTATTCTAAAATGAAACATGTTCCTCTTCTTTGCTAGAGTCTACTTAAACATACATCCCTAAAAAGAAATAGATTGTGACAATCTACTCTGCTTGACTTTGGGTCTCCACTCCCCCCCAATGATTTTGTTTCATGCACCCCCTCAAGTTCCCATTAGTCTTGTTGGATTTTCTTAATGCTTAACTCCTGTTTTAACAAATTTCTGTTGCCTTGTTTAGATTTGAATTTTATTTATTTGTATTCCATGTTATCTAGATTACGTTATTTTTCTCTGATGCCTTTCTGCACTGTGATACCAGTCCTTCCTTTTGTTTCTTCTAACCTCTATCTGCCCTGTGGTATGTTCAGCCTTCTATGTTTGGGGAAAATGTCAGTGTCCCAGACACATGCACAAACTGCATTTTT
Organism: Hymenochirus boettgeri; assembly: GCA_019447015.1. Lineage (NCBI taxonomy): Eukaryota > Metazoa > Chordata > Amphibia > Anura > Pipidae > Hymenochirus > Hymenochirus boettgeri. Next base: position 151,298,547 of record CM033475.1, on the reverse strand, counting down.
ATTACTTTAAAAGCAGCACATTTCTTTCTCAGTGCTGCACACACCAGGCCTGCATATCTTTGTAACATGTGACTTGTCCTAAATGCGCTTAGAACTCTTTCTGCCTGCCATGAATTGTATTATTGTGGTAGACAGCATCCTGTGAGATTAAGGCTTAAACCTTCCATCCATACATTAACCCAAGTGCATCAGGTTTTAAAAGCAAATTGATCCTTATTTTGTTCGTTTTTACTAGTTTATAGTTCTTTTATGACCAAAAAGGAGCAACTAATACTGGGTACATACGAGGTGAAATGTTGCCGGTAATTGAGCCTCATGGTGGCCACAGACGCTACAATCTGATCATATGATCCATGGATTGTACGATCACCTTGACAGATGAAAAACACAATTAAACTAGGCCGATTCACAAAGGATTCTATGAAAAATATATTGGGATATTCCTGATATCATACAAATGCGATAGTTGCGTCTATGGTCACCATCAATCTGATAATCTAATCAACTGAACGATCATTCCCAACTGTCTTTTTGAATATTATCCAGTGGCAGACTGTCAAACCTATCATATATTCTCATTTTTACCTTCACCAAAACTTTTATGTCGGGAATAACGGATGATATATTTCATCCCGATCATACAAAATATCTGTCCAGGTGAAATATTGACACGTATGTAGGAGACCATACATCATGATTCTAAAGCTATAAAAAGGTGCCCCGCATCCCTTCGCCAGGGATAAGTAAACATTTTATCATTGTTAATGTGTACAGACATGATAGGAATTTCTGTTGTACAATTATTATAAAAGTCAATTAGTCTTGTTTATGGGGAGCTGCAAACACAGGAAATGAAGGTTTAATAATAATAAAAAGTTGGGGATTTTACCCTTACACTAAACTGACAATTTTTAATAGCTTCCAGGTGGATCTATAATTCCCAGGTTGGTAGGTTAGCTAATTTCCACTTCCCTGTGAATAATAGTACTTTCCCGATGCAGTTGAAAAGTTACAGGTCAGCGATCGGCTTGCTGGTTTTGAACAGCTGATCATTGCATTGTCTTGTCCAGCTTCCTATCTTCTGCTCATATGAGCCTATAGAAAAGAAAGGAGGCTGGTTAAAACATGTCAACCAGCTATCCTACCTCCCTGTGAATTCTAGATCCACCTGACAGCTGTTACAAATTGTCGGTTTAGTGTCCCTTTAATACTAGCAAATAGCTGGTATTAAAAAGTCATTCTAAAGGACCACAAATTCACTATTTATTCACTTGTTGGGGCATTGTGTTATTTTCCCAAAACATACACAGCCCCGCAATTCTTTTTTGTTTGGTGATTATAACGATGACTTGCTTTATCCTGGCAGCTTTTAATTTCTAACAAATAACTGGCAATTGGGTTACTTCGGGAGATTCTGCCCTGACTGTGTTGTTTAATTCTTTCACCTGTCGTGTAGATACTGTACCATACCACATGTTTGTCAGCCTTAACAAATAACTATGACATTTCTTTCTGTATTTCAATATCTTTTTGGCTTACCCCTATATTTGCTCTCATGACTTTCCCACATTCTCTCTATCAATTTCTCTTTCCCCTCTATCTACTTCTTGTTATTCGAATGCAGGCACACTAGAAGGAATGACTTATTGTTCCTGTTTTCAACCCTCAGCATTTATAAACAATGCTCATATTAAGCAGATTGGCACTTAGTCACTGTCTGCCACCAGAAATACTGCCCTAGTTAGTGCTTGCGAAGGCTGTATAGACCCTAATTACTGCTCCTGCAGCTGCCTGGACTCCTTCTGCATTCACAATTGGACTGAAACTAGAAAGACCCCAAGATATGTGTTGGTTACATTATCAGGGTCTGGTTCAGACACTGCTAGGATCTGTCTATGGTAGTGTGACCACTTGACTACAAATTATTAAGGACAGACTGCAGTGCTAAGTCTAACATGGAGTGTTGAATTTCTGTTCAAACAAGTGCCAAAAATCTGATTTCAGATTATCACAGAAAGGCTCGGAAGAACAAACAGCAATGTCTTTATCTAATGTGGTAGGACCTCCTGGCTTGTTTGTTTTTTATCGGGACAAGCAAAGGCAGTTCTAGATAGCAAAGACATATAGGGTAACCTCCATACTGCAGATTATCAAGGACAAGGTTACACTCTGTGCTGGAGTTCTTTTCTTGTTAAAAAAGACATTTGTATACTGTTCTGCATATGTTTAAACTGTGCACAACTATTTTCTTACCTGACAGCTTGAATTCCATTTTATAGGTGATAAATACAGTTTCAGATATTGACATTTTCACGAGAACACTTACGTGAATTAAATTAGGCTTTGACGGTTCAACATTTAAAATTTACTATGTAGATGTCAGGAATGGGTTAAAATAGTACAGAGTGTTAGAGTAAAGTGACATCTGCTGATGATTGATTATCATGTGTAGCCAAACACTAATGAGACAGAGTTTGGAAGCTGACAACTGTATTGCAATATCACATGTCGATGTTGGGTCACCTATTACATATGACTGTTCTCTGCTCTAGTTACATTTTACAGTTTAGAAGTAAATCATTTCCGTCTGTGATTTGTGGTAACATGGATTGAAAAATGGCTGCTCAATGCATCAGAAAAATCTTCATTCTCCTATAAATGTTACGCTCCAATAGTGTGTTACACGGAGACTGATATGTTGCAGGCAAGTACATTTTCTGCCAAGAAACAAAAGTCGGTCTCAATTTGTTGAGACTGCAATTGCAAGACATATCTATATACAAATATGTTGTAGAAAGAAGTCTTTAGGTTGCAGTGAATAACAATATCATGGGTCAGATTGCTCCAATACAAAAAATTATCTGGAGCTATGGTCCATATTCCGTGCCTTTAACGATCATTAAACCGGTTTTCGATTGGTTTAGTGATTGCTAATTTAAGATCGTTTTCGTAAATTAACTATAACGTTTGTAAATCTACAATAACGCAATCGTAGATATGTGATCCCCATAGAATTCCAATGCAGTAGTTTGTGACCGTATGGTATTCTACAACCGAACATTAAGGGATTTACTCACTGCGTGACTTTAATGCCAGCTATTAACTGGTGTTGAAATTCAGCGCAAACACGATATTGAATCACGAGCATCAGATGCGCGGTTGATTTTTGCGTAACCCGCACATCCGACCCTAATATGGAGTTAAAGTTGTGATAACCGGTAGCGAACCGGTTAGCGCCACTTTGACTCCATGTATTTGCCCAGCAGGTCTGGGTAAATTGGCCCTGTAGTATGTGCTTTACTGCAAAATAAAAAAAACCTTAACTGCCTTAAGCTAGGTACACACAGTACTGATAAAGCCATTGGATCTTATAGTATCGGGGCTTTATGGGTACTGTGTGTGGTGGCTTTCCTGAATGAGTGCATTGCTGTCGAACGTTCAGGGCGGCCGAGTGGTCAGTCAGGAAAAAACAAAAATTTCCCTCGCCCCTATAGGGGAGTCAGCCACGGCTGAGGGAAACACACAGTCCCGAGCGTTCTCCCAATGCTGTACACATGGATAACGCTCAGGACTGTGTATAGCCTGATCTTTGAAAAATGACAGACAGATCTTGTCTATCATTTTTCAAAATTCGGTCCCGTGATCACCCAGCTTGACAGTCCACCCATACTCCTGTTTTCTTTGCTTATTTCTTCAGGTTATTGCACAATATATACAGGGTCCGATTTATACCATTTTCTCCCCAAGGCCAGCGTGACTCCTTTCTAATTTCACATGAATGTTTTCATACAGGTAGTGTCTTCCTAGCATATACCAGGTGTTTTTTAAATGATCACCATTGTCTGATGCTAAACTTCTGCATGCACTCAGAAAATGCTACAAAACCATTTGTGTGAAAAAGCCAAAAATAAACAGCTAGGCTGAAAAAATGCAAATCTGTCCAGCTGCATTATAATAAGAATGTCCTCCAATCCCTGGTCTGACAACCTCAGGCTAGTACGTGGGGTCATTGGATTGGTAAGGCTGCTCAATGGGACTGTCACTGCCCCTTGGCTTCTTTCTCAGAACAGTCTGATAGGGGAATCACACCTTCTATTTATGTAGGAGCTTGTATAGGATTGGGACATAAGGTCTGAAGGTCAGGCTTGTCATAAGGTGCATTAAATTGCACATTTTTGCAAAATTCGGATGGTGCTGGGCAAAATTTTGCCCAGAACTATTCAGCATTACTCTGCTGGTGTTTTCCAGTAACAATCCCCCCACATATTTGTTTCTATTTCAATCCCTCCACAGGTTCAGACATTACCAGTTATATTTTATCCCTCTGCTTTTTTTAAGCTGGCTGCCCAGATTAGTAGATACATTTAATAGACACATTCAGGGTTATTCAATAAAAGTTCTTTCAAATGTTAAATAAGATTGATTGGTTGGGGCAAAATTAGCACCATTTTAAACGATAAGAACTGTTAATGAATCTCCATGAATGTCTCTGATATTACTGCAGTAAGCAATTCATGAGTTAGTATAAAGTGAGACCTTCAGAAATGCCACCCCTATAGATCCATGGCCTATGTGGCTTTATGGGAAATCCGGTCCTAAATATATAGCGCAATATATAGAATCATTGTAAAAGTATAATTACTATCAATGGGACTGCAGATAAATTTGCATAATAATGCTTATTACAAATTTGCTTGCAATGTTCTTACAATTACTTGCTTGTGTGTGGGGGCAATGTTCCCTGTATGCGTATCGCATAGGCTAAAGTGTTTTGCATACAAAAATTTGCTGGAATATAAGCACTGTAGTATGTAGTGCAGAAAATGTCAATTTGTAGGTGCACATTAAATATATATACGTGCAAACAGTCAATGTAATATGAGAGGGAACATTGGGGGTGGCCAAAGAAATATGTACAGTAACAGATATTAAAATGCACAAAATCACAATATAAAGCATTGCATATGATGTGTTGTGCTTTCTACAACACGTTGTGGTGTGAGCACAGAATTAACAATCAAAAATCTTAGAACTATGATGTTTTTACTAAAGTCTCTCCTTTTGTAGTTTAGAAACCCCTCAGCATTTGGTGTCTCCATTCAAACATATTTAATGTATACATTTTTTGGTGTGCTTCTCACCATTAGGATTATCAGTACATGTCTTCTTATTTTCATACATTCAGGTAATGCTGATAACACTGTGTTAATCTTCCTTCATTTTTGCACCTCCTAAAACCATTTGTCTAAAGTAATGAACTTTAAAACATTTTTTTTTTCTCTATTGGTCCCACTGGACACAACTGAAGTAACAAATAAACCAGGTGGCTCTAATCTAAGGTGTGCCAGCTTCTTCATTTTCACACATTTCATTATTTGTAGGAATACTCTAGATACTGTAGATGATAGAATTCCCTTCTTTTCCTCTCCAGGTATCTGTGATTTATGACTTGTACTATACAATTCTGGGGCACCATTGCAGCAATATCATCTAATGTGTGTTCAGGGGTATCACCAGCGAAATATCTCATATATTTCATATCCCTTTGTGATCTGAAACTAATTTCTACTTTTTCCTACTTGCATCTCTATACACATTTTATTTTCTCGGCTCCATTTTTAACTACGGTAATCACACAGTAATTAGGATTCATTACCTCCAATCTTAAATCTTTTTTTTATTTTTCTTCTTTGACCTTCCTATCTCTTGTTTTTTTAGCTATGTGAGTTTTACTTTTTAAAGAGGGCGGGGCACAGCTAGTCAGTAAAGATTTGTCAATCACCCAGCCCCTCCCCCTGGCACACTACATGTAGACACTATCCATTCTATAAAACTAAAGCTTATTTTTCTGTCACTGCTCAGCAGCATTAAGATCAGAAAAAGGAATAAGCATTATCTGTTTCTATGTGCAGATAAACCCAATCCTGCAGTTAGCTGCTGTCTGTGTTACTAGCTCCAGGTGCTGCTTACCTTCCCATAGCAAAGCAGTTTTACTTTCACTATAACACAACATCACTGGGTAAATGTTATTGGCTGTAGTGAGGCACAGATCATCTTCACTGCACATGCTCCACATTCTAGCTGTGCCTCAGTTTTGGGAGGGGGTGGAGGCATACATACCTCTTTTAATTTCTTCCTTTTTGATCAAGTCATTTGTTGCCCATAGCATTCACCTGTAAAATTGGGCCTACTGTAAATCATTCTAAAATCTTATAATATAAGCCTATTTGGCCAATATGGACAGTCAACTTTCAGTTGTTTTCTCTTATTTGGCACTTTTATCCATCCACCGAGTATGCCAAACAACATTTTTAAACCAGTATACCATTTTAATGCTTATGGATATCTTTTCATTTTTGTCACAATATAACAGTTTTAAATGGGGTTTCCCTTAATGCCACTAGACTGCACCACTAGACTACAAACCCTTTTAATGTAATTTTCATTGACCTTCTACTCCACCAAACGTTTACAGTACCTCACCTAATAGTGCCAGTCACCGCAGAACCAAACAAGATTCTCAACTACTGCACAGGACTCATTAATTCTTTGCTTATATGTAGGCAAAAACTACACATATAAATAAAAGGTTCTCTGTACATAAATCTCACATCAAAACTAAAAGAAAAATATGACAGGAAGGAGTTAAAAGGGGATTATAACCTGGTAGTCCTACGCTTTGCAGGAAAAAATTCCCCATGTAAGCTTACTCAGGGCTAGGCCACTCTGTTGCGATTCTCATGCACTTTCGATCACGTTTTGCAATCTGTTTTCTTTTCAAATTAAAAGCCACACTGTATCACCATTTTTTTTGCAGATCGCAAGCACTTCATTAATAAATTATTGGCAAAATTGCAGTGCAACAGTAACGCGCGTTTACACGATCTGCACTGCGATTAAGCTTTTCACTTACATTGATAGCTTAACTGCAGCCTAAAAGCTGTTCCAGTGCCAAAGAGACGAATACACTGCAGTGGATATATATTTGAATACCGTCCACTTCCAAAGAATTCACTGTCATTTCTTAAGATGGATGTATTTCTTGTGTTTTTAATTTTGTGATGCTATTCTCTAGTACATGTTTCATGTGGAGGGTGGTTCCTGTTGGTGGGTATATACAAGTCAAGGTATATATGCATGTTTATTTCTTGTTTTTCTTTATCCTGATGAAGGTGCTCCGCACTAGTGATGAGTCCCGGAATAAAACAAACCTGGTTTAAAAAACCCATAGATCCAATGTAATTTTCGAAAGTTGTGAAACTCGGAATGTACAAATCCAAAAATGAAATAGCAGAAATTCAAAAATTAGATTGCAAAGTAAGAAAAGGATTGATTTAATTGGGTTTGAATTGGATTGTCTGAATTACAGGACAATAGGTTCCGTGTAACTGCTGTAGGAATGAAACAGTTTGTTGATCTCTACTCAAAAACATTGATGGAAATAAACATTATATATTATACATAGCCTAGAGTGGCACCTGGTCTGGAATACTGTAATAGGATGAGTGAACATGGACATGACATTTTGCATTGCTTGTATATGAAACTTGCGTCTCTAAAGCAAAAAGACTTATGCACAAATGTTCATGTCTGGGGTAACTAGTGAGGGATTAATGTCTACAAAATGATGTCTATTTGTATGTTGTTCCATTTTCTGACTTTCTATTTTTCCTGTATCTTTATCTGAAAATCCAGGGTGTTAAGAGCAATCTAAACCCTTAGAATGAGCAGAGCCAATTTTGGGGACGGGAATCCAACGACTCCTTTCAGATTCCTGCGTATTTTTCATTTATTTTTCAATCTGTTGGTGAGTGAGAATACTTCACAGGAGGTTATCAAATGTGTCAGGTTTACACATCACTTCACTTTAGGTATAATAAATCAGAAGGAAATTCTCTGAACAGCAAGTTAGATATCCAACTGACTGGGGTATGTCGGAGCAAGGCATTGGACAGAAAGAAAGAAATCTTTATCAGCATTTCTTTAATATCTAATGAAAGGAACTTAATACATATATTAGTTATATATTATATAGTGAGAGCAGGATAGAATTCCGAGAAGTTCAACCAATATTCTATTTTAATATAATGTAATTCTATTGCTTGTCAATGTCCTGTGATTTTAAATTTGCACCAAGTGCGTTTTAGAACAGGGACATAAAATAACTGTTTTCATACAGACAGGATCTTTTTGAATGAGTTTTAGCAAAGATAGCTTTATTTCATAAACAGTCCGATATGCTCTTTTTGAACTATTATTCCAACAGGATGCTGGGAGCTATAATTTCATCAGCAGAAGAAAGATTGTGGCCAGACAATGTTTGTTGTTTATACATTGACCTGTTAACTAAAGAAAGTCAGGGAAAGAATAAAAAGATGGTGGATGCAATGACAGCGCACCTGACATAACACAGGGCAGTGATCATTCTCTGATTCATGTAAACACTCATTCTCATAATAATTAGACACTTCTTGGTTAGTTAAACAAATCTATTTGTTTTAGGCTTCACTTACACCATCTTTATTTCAACGCAATCTATTAATAAAGTCTAAACTGACACACAAATATGACAACTTTCTTAATATAGAAAAAACAGAACTATACCAAATAACTTTTTGATCAAATGTCCTCAAAAAAAGTAATTGTCAATGCATATAATGGCATTGTAAGTATGCATTTTTTTTTTATATCGCATTCCTTGGGATGCAGCACTGTAGGATATTATAATCCAGAAAGTCAAACCAAATATATAAATACATTTATAAATAATGAAATACATTAATAAGTATGCAAGTGCTTGAGGAAAGAGGTCCCTGCCCCATAGAGCTTACAATCTAGTTACCGGTAATTGTGAATGATTACCATAGTACAACAATGCCTTTCTGTCTTCATGGTTTTGGAAAATGAATAATGGACAAAGACCCTTTCCAAAGCATCTGAATGGTCAATGAAAATGAAAACTAGGAAATGCAGCTGTTCTGAAAACAAACCACCATCTATGTAAAGAAATAGTTGTGTAACTTTCTAAAAGTGGTACCAAGGTGCCCAGTTACTAACATACCACAATTATATTTACATAGCTTTTTTCTTTCCCTCTGCTAAGTATTATCTTTTTTTCCCCCCCGTTATGGGACTTATTCACACTAGGAAGGGACAAACACGCAGTGCGTTTAGTGACGTTTTAATATGTTTTTGTATCCGCTGCTAACCGTTTGTGTTTGCATTATTACCCGTTTGTGTCCGTTTTTTCTGCGTTTGTCAGTTGCGTTTTAACGTGTTATTGACCGCATTTTTGGACACTAAAATCCTGATGTCACTTCTTGGGAGTTTCAGAAGCTGTTGGAGAGAGAGGTAGCAGGTAGTGTTGTGGAGAAAGACCTTGCAATTTTCTGGGGATTTTGTTGTTGCAATCTTTGTGGCTATTCTTTCAGCAATGTATTCAAAGTGTTGCCTTGCTCTCATACTGATAGCAGCGATAATGTTATGCTGGCGTAACAACCGGAGGTACTGGGTGCATCTCCTGCTGGAGAAGCACCAGGAGAAAGGGCAGTTTTGGGTGATGTATGAGGACCTTAGGCACCATCCAGAGAAGTTCTTTAACTACACTTGGATGTCTATTGAAAGGAGAGACTAGTTTAATACATGTTTCATGTATGTGTCATGTACACACTATACTGTACTGATGCAGCTTTCAGTGTTCAAATGGTGTCCCTCCACATGTTTGGAAATTATAATAACTCTCTCTGCAAAAGCAGACCGCATGCAACAAGATGCTGCCAGTTGAAATTTTCATACATAGAGAAGGACAAAGGTTGGAGGTCCCTGTCCAGTGGTAATTTAATTAATGTTCTATAGTAATATGTCCTTCAGAAAAAATACACCATATTACCAAATAAAACCTTTTATTTAGTAAAAACTGGGGATGGCTGTGCAAATACAGATATATTACCACATATCTCAAAGTGCTTTACATAAAAAAAAGTGCAAACCTCTCTGTAATGTACAAACATACAGCAAGTAGATATTTAACCTCATACTATTGCAAATACGGTAGCATTATTATTATTATTATTACTAGACATTAAGCACAGAGTGCCCCCTTAGTGTCCCAAGGCCATAGTCCTCTTCCATGTTCCAAGGCCAGAGTACCCTCTTAGTGTCCCAAGGCCAGAGTCCCCCCTCTGTCCAAGGCCAGGGGCCCCCTCTGTCCTAAATCCAGAGGCCCCCCTCTGTCCTAAATCCAGAGGGCCCCCTCTGTCCCAAATCCAAGGGCCCCCCGTCCATACACTTTGGATAGAACTGTTTTCCCTCAGCCCTCCATAAGCTAACTGTCCTTTTCCTTTAGGTGTGTTCTCTAAAGAGGTCTTCTGTCTCTTTAACTGTTACGCTATTACCTGGAAATAGTAGGGACTGTGCAGCCATCCATACACTTCAGCGTCTAAACAGTAACCATGACAACACTTTCCGCGCATGCGCATAATCAACCGGCTCTTTTAAACAGTTACCATGACAACGCTTTCCGCGCATGCGCATAATCAACCGGCGTTTTGCGCATGCGCATAATCAACTGGCGCGTGTGTTACTGAAGGTACGCTGATGGAGGTATGCAAAAGTAAATTATGCCGCACAGTAAAAGACTTTCCTGCACGAAAGGAAATGAAGGGGCTAAGAGGCTGCGACTGGGGAGGTAGAGCACTGTGTAATTGCCTGAGGGAAATTGCAGCAGCCTGAGGAATAGAATGCACACCAAGTGGCAAAAAGAGGTAACTGCAGGACACACACACATGGACACAGGGACGCACACTTGCATTTTATTATATAGGATTATTATTAGTATAATAGTTTTAAACACTTGTTTCCACAAACAAATATTGTACATATATTATTACATTTTTGAAAGCGCTTGTACATTATTAAAACTAAAGTAATGTCCCCAGTAGGAACTAATATTAAACTGTTGTTATATAAAACTAAAGAACTTGGCATGTAGCAGCATCCCTCAAAACCCACGTCTTTGAGCCTGTCCTTCCGGGAGCAGCTGTCAGTCATGGCGGTAATGCCATAACTGACCCTACCTAAATAGGCAACAATAACAAGTTGTTTTAAAAGCATCTTAAAAAGCATAAAATCCAATAAAAACATACATTAAATGGATTAAAACACACTTAATCCTTTTGGTAAGTATTCAGATCCAGCCAGTAGGAAGATTTTTAAAAAGCTTTATTAGAGGTACACTCAAACACAAAATATAAAGTGCTAAAAGATATTTGTCATAAAAACACCATGCAGTGGTTATTTAGGATCCCCTTAGACTTTCTGTGTGTGCAGGGGCCAAGAATTGATAGTCAACACGTTTCTCTGCTTGCTGCAACTTTCTCAAGATTCTTGAGGCATTGGTTTCCCTTTAAATGAACAGTAATCCCATACAGTAACCCCCAATTCCTTGACACTCCAAATGTTTGGAAACTACTACTCCCAGCATGCTTTAGATGCTGGGAGTTGTAGTTTACAAACATCTCCAGTAGCAAGCACCCTCAGACCAGGCCCAAAACATTCCCAGCCAAGAGCCCCCCTGGCTGCTGCTCGCTCCACATGTACTGATCTGCCAGCTGATGTCACTACTCGGCCCCGGGAAGTCTCAATTAGCAAAGGTTCGGTTTTCAAGCTATTTTTAAAACCTGAAAATCTCGGGCTTATACTCAAGTATATACGGTAGCCTGTCACAGTTGGTGTGGATTCTCATGGAAAGAAAAAAAGAAAACTGAGGAACTCAGATATCCAAACACTAGCAGATTTATTCACATATGTTATATACACATCCCTTTACTGTACCAGGGGATATATATGATTAAACAAACTGATTTCTATGTACAAGTCTAAAAACAAACCCACTCCCCTCTATAGAATCCCCTAATCCTAGCATAACATATCAATAAACGTATGAGGCCCAAGCACCGTACACATAGATGAGCCAAGTCTCACCACAGACACAAAGCTCAGAGGTAATGAGGAAAAAAAGCATCCTATAAATATATATAAGCAGAGAAAGCATAGGGTGCATCATGTAAAATCACATATATAGGTTATACTTATGATTTACAGGGTACATTTTGTGTTCTTTCATCTAGGATAGAAGGTCTCTAGTAGGGGAGCCACGCTGGATGCGTTTCGCCTATCGGCTTTGTCGGCAGCTAATGATGCAATCCCTCGTTTCCCCTTAAGTAGCTCATTCCACTCTCTCCCATTGGTTCGCGTCACATTGCTAATTAGATTACCATAATGGATGGCGCATATGTTGCAGGTCATCTGTGGCACCTGGTTTACTTCCATATTAGCTGTTTGTTGTCACATATGTATATGATATCACAGTGACAAACTGTCATAGTGCATTCCACCCTGGAGCACGGAACCAGAGATAATATACTCCAGACCTATAAGCCTCCTAGGAATGGTGTAGCCAGTAGGAGAGTGGGGAAAAGAGTTTAATTAATACATAGAGCAATAAAAAAAATAGTAATAAAAACACATAGTACAGATCCAAAATCAATACATGGCCATATATTGATATGCCCTATAAATATAGAGCAGAATATATCATAGTGATTATCGTGGAGAACTTACCTATAGTAGCTAGCATTATCTAAGGTGGGTACACCCAGGGTATACATAAGGGGTATTAAGCTTCCAACAGTGTTATAATAAAAGGCTTTTACGCCACCGAGGAGTTCCATGACCAAATAGAAGCATGAGGCCCAGCACAAACACACTCTCCCCTGCGCATGTATTAAATTGGGCCGTAGAAGACTCAGATACCACAATGCAGTAACTTACAGAAACTGTGTATTACACTACAAGATCTTGGATCTTAGGTTAGTCTTTGTGCTATTAAATCTCCCCCAAGAAGTCCAAGTATAATAGTTGAGTAAAATAAAGCAATTTAAATGTGAATGTTTGTATGCAAAGGGAATGCCATATGTCATGTATTTGCATATGTTCCCATGAATTGGGGCTTCTTAGCTGCAGAGTGATGAAAAGTGTGTAATGTGTATTGCTACTTTCCATCATACCATTGTAGCTTCTCATTCTTCATTGTACCTTCTTCACGAATGAATATTTTCTACTAATGAGCATTGGGTGTTATTTCTCAAAATAGGCCTATATATTTGATAATTTGATAATTTTTGAATATTAAGATTCATAAAATTCTAGAATATTAGAGTTCAGAAATGTAATAAATATTGAAAATCCAGAAAAAGTTTCATTATGACAAATCCAAAAATCATTGGAACTGAACTGTCAGTTCTGAGTCAGTACCGGACTTTATGCCTATTGTTAGGGTATTTTTATCACTAAAGTATTTTTTTTTCCACAGAAAATGATGATATTAGAATGCAAATACAGTATCTGCAATTTAAGCATTTACACTTTGATATGTCGGGCTGGAACTATGCATTTATACCTTATGTTATGTACAGTGTTTATGTGATAGAAACTGATTGATGTTCAGGATTATCAATGCTTAACTACACTGTGCATAAAATGCTTTGTGACATTAAAATTCACAGCCATGAAGGGAAATACATACAAGCAAAACATACCTAAAGCCTGCCCTGCTCTGTTAAAGGGTATGTCCACCCTAAAATGGAACTTTTTATATAAGGTCCCCCCTGGGCTCCCAGCCCCAACCGCTATATTTTTTTTTTTAGAAAGCCCCCCAAACTCCACTTCCAACTCTACTTACCCCCCTCTTTCCTCCGCCGCGCTCCCGGCCCTCTGCTTGCAAGGAAATGCAAGCAGAGGGGCGGGACCGGCAGCCGCGTCTGTGATTGGCTGAGCGGCAGCCAACACAGACGCGGCTGCCGGCAGCTCACTTCGCCGAGGAAAGAGGAGAGGTAAGTAAGAGTTTGGGAGCTTTTGCAAAATACTATTCATGCGGTTGGGCTACCAGACATGGGGAGCAGCATATTAAAAGTATTTTACGCTAGGGGGAGGGAGAGTAGAACGGGAGGGAGAGGGAGGGAGAGGGGGGGGGAGAAGGGCTGCAGTACGCATGGCAAAAATCTACCTGAGGCCAGCTAGCAGGCAGTGTCCTATATGGACCTGCACCCCTGGTGGGCAGTTTTTGGGACTTTGGGGGGGGACTACAGGAGAACCCTATGGAGCTGGGATGTGAGGTAAGGATTACACTACATACATGATGGGCCATTAGTTGGGGGGATTATAGTTTTGGGGGTGGACATGCCCTTTAATCTGTAGTCAGGTTGACACTCTATTTAGGACCACAATGCAACACTGTCTGATTCTATTCTGGTTAATTCTATCAAGTTGCTGCTTATATTACATATGAGTTAGCACTAAATGGGTTTGTCCTAGAAACATAGCACTGAATGTTTTTACCCACCCAATAAGCAGGTAGGCGGAAAAATTCAGAAAACTCAAATAATCCTTATTGTCTGAGGCCTGATCCTTCTTTACATAATGTTTATCAGAATTTCTCAGTTTGATCCTGTCCAAGAAAATCTGCATTTTCAATGACATTTTCCTAATTTAAAGGGACACTAAACTGCAACAAAATGACTTGCCTTAATCCATTTCTATATTTTTAGTGCTATCAGGAACTTGATCCCTTTTTGCTCTTAGTGCTCCCTGTCACTAGATCTCCTTATGTCCTGTTCAGCTCACTCCTAGTTAGTATGCATGTTTCCTCTCTATGTATCCACCCCCTCCCAAAACTGAGGCACAGCTATAGTGTGGAGCATGTGTAGTGAAGATGATCTGTGCCTCACTACAGGCAATAGCTTTTACCCAGTGATGTTGTGTTACAGTGAAAGTGAAACTGCTTTGGTATGGTAAGGTAAACAGCACCGGGAGCTAGTAACACAGAGAGCAGCTAACTGCAGGATTGGGTTTATCTGCACAGAAAGAGCACAGAGAAACAGATAATGCTTATTCCTTTTTCTGATCTTAAAGGGGAACTGTGGTCAAAAAATGACTTTCGGTAAATTGAGATAAATTGATTGGAATTGCTCCCCTGAGAATGTTTGCAATTTATTTCCATTGTTTATATTTTGCATAGTTTTGAAGATATTTACATTTTTGTGTGTGATATGGCAGCAGCATCACCAGCCCCCCTGCACTTCCTGCTTCCTGCTCTGAAACTGTCATTCAATCTGTCCTGTGTCTCCTCCTCCCCTTTGCAGCCCCCCTGGTCCCTCCCACCCATAGACCCCATGGTTCCCCACCCGTGGGTTACTCAGACCCCCCCCCCTGTCAGCAGAGAGGAGGAGGAACTTCCTGTCTCCCTCACACACTGAGGGAGTCTGAGGCTGTGCTCGCCAATGGCACTGTGCAGGAGAAGCCTTAGGAATGTCACATGTCAGCCTCCCACCCATTAACTTTCTGGTGAGTCATTTCTGTATATCTTGGGCTGTGGAGCATGTAGAGTGGTGGTTGATGGCTCATTTTAAAGGTAGGAAACTGCTGAACTATGCAGTGACAGAGAAATAAGCTTTACTTTTATAGGATGGATAGTTTCTGTAGTGTGCCAGGGGGAGGGGCTGGGTGATTGACAGTTCTTTACTGACTAGATGTGCCCCGCCCTCTTTAAAAAGTAAAACTCACAGAGCTAAAAAAAACAAGGGATAGGAAGGACAGAGAAGAAAAATAAAAAAAAGATTTAAGATTGGTGGTAATTAATCCTAATTACTGTGTGATTAGTTAAAAAATGATTCGCCTCAGTTTACATGTCCTTTAATAGCAGTTATCTGCAGTCAAATTATTCTGTATCAGTATAAGAAGCTTGCACTGTCAGAAGCTGTTACAGAATTGTGCAGGTGGATGCAGCGCGCTAACTCAGTGCATCTGACAATCCAATGTAGGCTACTCTCTATTTTACTGACATTTTTTTAATAGCAATCTCTGCATTCTTACCAAAATCTTATGCACACTTCCCGATTATTTAAGTGCTTTGTATCAACAGATCCTCCATTAAATACTTACATGCTGCTGGTAAAATAAAAAAACATTTTACCATATAATGGTTTGATGAAATTCAAGGTAAGTATATACTAAGCAGTATTTCTGCTTGTTTGTCTGTCAGTCAGGGGCCTGTAGGCACAAAAATCTTGACACCCTTAGCCCCACCTCTAAACATTTACCACCCACAAAATTATACATATTCCCCTTTTTGGAAGAAAATAGACTATACAGGGGGTGGGGGATTGATAGCCACCCCTCCAACCAAAGGCATACATAGACATGTGCCTCTTGTGCCTAATGGTAAATCTGGGCCTGCTTTCAGTCCTTGACTTTTCTACATATCTTATAATATGCTGAGACAGGAACTGCAGAATTGGTAAATGTATTCTGTTTTTCAACAAGTCAACACCATATATTTTAGTCCAGACCAGTTACAAATCACAGGATGAAGAGAGGCAAAGAAAAGGACAAGAACACTGAATTAAATAGCAGTCCAAGAAGTTCACACAAAAGGATGAATGCAAAAAAGCAGACATGGAATATGATACATGAATTAAACTTATCATAGAGGGAGGGATGTGGGGCAGAATATCCAATGCACATCCACACCCCTAGGTGACGCTATACTACTCCTTCAATAAAACATATAACCTCCACACCACCTCAATACCTTCATTTATTTAATAAAGATTACACCCTTTCAGGTGTACTGTTTGTAGGGTATACCTATAACATCCACTAAGCCCAGTTCCTTAAATAGATGGAACTTACAGATCCTTATACAGTACCCCAACTATTAATAATCAAAAACAAAATGACAATCATGAATATATGCCACCATAATCATTTTATTAATTATCTCCCCCTAAGCTATGTGTATCACATCAATCTTTATTCCTAAAGTGCTTATGTGCCATAAATAACAGTATAAATACGTAAGTGTTAAAAACAGATCACAGATCAATATCATAAATACCCCTATGTATATTAAATGAGGGAAGAGAGAGTTCCAATACATAAACATTAGTTTGTGTAAATGCCTTGTACAGATAAAAAAGTATCCAGACCTAGTTATGATAAGGACCAAACCGGGTCCGAGAATTATCTGTTCCCTTCCTAATTAGTTATCCATTGACAGAGCAGCCTAGGCCGAGAAGAAACTAGAAGAACCACACTGACACGAGCTGTTCAGTATGCAAAAAATGCTTCTTCTGCTTTATTGTTAGTCACAATGGGTTATATAGGTGGGGGTGTTGATTGGCACAATTAGTGTGGCAAGGGTCATTATATTTGCTTATTTAGGCCATTGTAGCTTCTTCTCCAGGAGTCATATGCAGAGCGTCCTTGTGGAGAGATTCCTCTTTTACATTTCATCCAGCAGAGTTGAGTAGGAAAACAAGAGCTGAGCATATCATATGATATTGAATCATCAAGGTAAGAAGAATAAAACAACCAAAATATAGTAATGAGACAGTAAAATAACATTTTTCATGTAATTGACACTAAAACTTAAAGCTGTATATGTGATATATGTCTCCTTCACAGTTACAGTATCAGTTTGTTACCAGAATGCAAAAGGGACTGACAATAAATTGTATTCAAGGGCTGTATGGGTTACATACTCACAAAGCCTCTCACAGAGTTACCCCAACTCAAAGCCTCCTGATCCCTCTGAGTCTTCACCTGCGCACACTGCAGGACTTGTTCTCTAGATCCGCTCCTGCTTGATTCATTGGTTTGAGAGTCTAGCTTGCAAAATTAGCAGTTCTTTTGCTTAGTTGCTGGTTTGCATCAAACATTTGTACCAGTCCTCCAATTCTCCATTGGCCATGTAGTAATTCTCCACATGGCCAATGGAGAATTAGAGGACTGGTAGGAATAAATGCTAGAAAATAGTCTAAATACGAGGTGATACCAAGGTGATAAGGGGCAATATGCAAAATGATGATCCCTCTGTGTTCTGGAGCTATGTCTTACCTCTCGTTCTTTAATTAAACAGACAGGTAAGACATTATGCAGGTAATTTATAAAACCTTAGTATTGATACAATGCATTTTATCTTTCCTGTAGTACCGTAATTATATATACTATATCTCTAGTATACTGTAAGGAAAAAGTGACATTCAATACAAGGTTGTGAAAAAGCAACTATGTTTCAGATATAGACTACAATAACTTAATACTGAAGTCAAGGATACATTTGTAACAGATAAAGGGACGTACAGAGTTACTGTATAAAGGAAGCACACCATATTAAGCTCTTGATTTTTAAAGACGTAGGTCTTTATTCGACCCCATACCATAAGGGAACATATTATTCCACCTATCAATCCTATTGGCACCCTACCCAACTCTGCCCATGCCACATCAGCCCCCAGACTGCCCACAATTATTATTATTGATTTACGGTATATAGTGCATCTTCGGTGGCACTTTACAGTTACAGAGTCATACATTACATTCAGGCTAATACATATTATACAAAGTCTTACATATTACATACACAGGTAATACATAATATAAGCACGCAGTGATGAGTTACTTACAGCAATAGGAAAGAGGACCCTGCCCAAAGCGCTTACAGTCTAGAGGGTATGGGTGTGAGACATAAGGTGACGGGAATTGGTAGGCTGTATACAGATTGGCAGTGGACTGTAAATGGTGGGTTGGATCATATTGGGTAGTAAGAGGGGTATATGCCAGGTTATATGCATGCCTGAAGAGGTGGATTTTAAGGCTACGTTTGAAGGTATTAAGGGACGATGAATGATGGACAGAGGGAGGAAGGGAGTTCCAGAGCAGAGGGGCAGCATGAGCAAAGCCCTGAATGCAGGCATGGGAAGAGGTGACAAGGGGGATAAGAGGAGGATGTGATTTGCTGAGCGGAGGTTGCATCTGGGACAGTGTTGCTGGATCAGCTCTGAGATATATGGAGGGGATAGTGCTTTATAGGATAGGGTTAGCAGCTTGAACTGGATCCTTCGCGTAATGGGCAGCCAGTGGAGTGACTGACAGAGAGGAGAGGCATTAGAGAAGCGAGAAGAGAAATGAATGAGCCGGGCAGCAGAGTTGAGGATGGGTTGAAGTGGTGCCAGGCGGTTGTTTGATAAACCACACATGAGTGTGTTGCAGTAGTCTAGCCGGGATATGATTAGGACGTGGACTAGGATTTTTGTAGCCTCTTTTGAAAGGAAGGTACGAATGCGGGAGATGTTTTTGAGTTGGAGCCGACAGGAGTTGGCAAGCGAATTGACGTGGGGTGTAAAGGAAAGATCAGAATTTAGCGTTATTCCCAGGCGGTGGACATGAGGAGATCGGGATATAGGTGTGTTATTAACATTAATAGTAAAACTAGGGAGGGGAACAGATTGTGAGGGTGGGAAAAGGACAAGTTAGGTCTTGTCCATGTTTAGTTTTTAAGGAAGTGGGAGGACATGAAGTCAGAGATGGCATTAAGGCAGTCGGGGACCTGGGATGTTAGTGTACGGAGATCTGGGGCGGAGATGTAAAATTGGGTATCATTGGCATACAGGTGATACCAAAATCTAAATGAACTAATGAGTCGTCCAAGGCCATCGGTGTAGATGGAGAAAAGAAGAGGGCCAAGTACTGAGCCTTGCGGGACCCCCACAGGGAGGGGGCGAGGGGTGGAGCTAATTTCAGAGGTCCTTTCAGAGAGATAGGAGGATAGCCAAGAAAGTGCAGTATCCTGGATACCTAAGGAGGCTAG
Source organism: Hymenochirus boettgeri (assembly GCA_019447015.1). Taxonomy (NCBI): domain Eukaryota; kingdom Metazoa; phylum Chordata; class Amphibia; order Anura; family Pipidae; genus Hymenochirus; species Hymenochirus boettgeri. Next base: position 151,278,839 of record CM033475.1, on the reverse strand, counting down.
GGTCTGAAGAAGTAGAGGGTGATCAACAGTATCAAAAGCAGAGGACAGTTCAAGGACAATAAGCAAGGAGTAGTGACCCTTAGAGTGGTTAGGGTGGAAGCCTGACTGGTGGTATTCCATGAGGGAGTTAGCAGATAGGAGATGAGCCAGGTCAGCATAGACATGGCTTTCCAGTAGCTTGGAAGCAAAAGGGAGAAGGGAGACAGGCTGGTAGCTGGAAAGAGCAGACGAGTCCAAATTTCTACCTAGCTATACCCAACTTTGGAAAAGGTTTATCTCATGGAAGAGGATCTGAAAACCAAGTATGTCAGACAGCTGGGGTGTAATTACTTTTTAAGGCAAAATAGTGGTAAGCGGTGCCAGGTATTTAGCAGTGTGTATGACTCCAAAAATTTGCGTAAAAAAAGGTTGTAAAAACTGAACAAAGTAAGCACAGAGCTGTCAATCACATAGCTAGTTTATGAGGCTTCTACATTGCTTAGTGATTGGAAAGATACTGCACATGTTATTTAAGTAGGTGGCCAGTGGAGCCAGTATTGCTACTGTTTCCTTTATTATATTTAGCCAAAAAGTGTTTGGACTGTGCTAAAAACTTTGATATTTCACCAAATCACCACTTACACCTGTATCCTAGGTGGCCAGCCGATGGTTTTTAAATAACTGTGGAAATAAAAGATGTTTTTTAACGAAAGAACATTGGCCTGATTTTTGATGGAGATCGTCCACCTGTTTTGGCTGGTGCGGCGGGCCTTGCTTCATATTTCACCAATATCCCTTACATTAGTCCTTAAGGGTCAACAGGCACTAGTGTTATAATAATAAGCTCAAGGAAATAAGTTTAATGTTGCCTTTACTCATGTATCCAAGATTATTGTTTAACACATCACATACTAAATAGTTCATAATAATGTGCTTCCTGGCCTGAAATTTCTTAAATTTTCATTCCTTCATCAAAATCTTGGACAGGAACCAAATTATAACATATAAACTATTTTAAAATATCTGGACATTTTATGTGTATATTTGCTTCTTCAAACCATCTAATTCTTTGAATCCTATAAAGACATCTAGAGGAGCAACTTACTTACTGTGGCATGGAGCCTTTGGTAATAGAAGGGTTACATGTTACCTGAGTCTAGCTATTTTCATCACTGAATGTTTGTTTCTCTGTGGGTATGGAAAACATAAAAACAGCGGCTGCAGTGCAGGGACACGTCTACCTTCCAATGGCTGGATTTGATTGACATATATTTCCATAGAAAAGGTTATTGCTGGCTCTCCCTCCAGCCTGCTTTCCCTGCGGGATTCCTCTTATTAACCTCACCAATTGTACCTTTGAAAAGCTTTCACCCCTCTGCTTTCTTTTTCCTTGAAAGAGCTGGCGGAGTAGAGCAGAGGAGAAGGGAAGGGGGCCCTGTTGATGAAGCCTCACGCTGTGTGCTACAAAGGTCACAGCCCATCCAGAGTTTGGCAGGTGCCAGAAAATCCATCTCCCGGGGAGGTTTCAGGCTCAGATGAAGAGTTTTTGAGTGGAGGACAGATCAGTGAACACATATAGCTAGTTCTAGCTATAGAGAAGAGGACATGTGTCCATCCCCAGAAAAGAACAGGGGGCTGTCCAAGCAGCTCAATATGTGTACCAGTCTCTACAGTTGTACTATGCATAATGAAAAGCTTAGAGTTTAAGGGCTTGCATTACAAATAAGTGCTTTGTGCTGATATTTAGTGAAAGTTCTTAGATATAATGAGCTTCAAATGACTAAAGATGTTCTTACTATTACCCTATATACTCGAGTATAAACCATCCAGAGTATAAACCGAGGTACCTAGTTTTAGCTAAAAAAGGAGAAAAAAAGATATTGACTCGAGTATAAACCAAGGGGGTTAGTATTTGCCACTTAAGATTTTTGGAAACTACAACCCCCAGCATGCTTTATTGCTGGGACTTGTAGTTTTCAAACATCTTAAGTGGCAAATACTTGCAAATAGGGGTAAATCCTCCTTTATTTGAGCATTCAGTATGCACAAATAAAGGTTTTACTCTTATTTGTAAATATTGCCCTGGTGTCCGTGGTATTCTCCTACCTTGTCCGGCGGCCGCTCGCTCTTATATCATGAAGATAAAAAGATAAATATGTACAGTATTATACAGTAGGCCTCAGAGAAGAAATGTCCTTAGCACATCCACGAGCAGAGGGTGCAGACTTTTCCAACCCTTACCCCTAAAGGGTTAATAATATCCAATATAGTAAGCAGAACTTTTTGAAGGATCGCACATTAGCATCAGATGCACGGGTTACGCAAAAATCCCCCACGCATCCGATGCTCACAATTCAATATCACATTTGTGCTAGTTTTAGCGCAGGATATTAATGCCAACAAATAGCTGGCGTCAAAATCCCGCAGTGGGTAAGTCCCGTAATGGGATTTACCCATATTCCCAAACACGATATTGAATCGCAAAAGGAGCATTTACACAGAGCAATAGCGGCTCTGTATATGTACAAAAACATCAAATGTACTGTAACTGGTCAATTTAAACTGATATCTGAGGTAATATGTGATGTATTTAAACACATATGAATAAATCACCTGCATTTTGGCTATGGTATTATATTTCTGAATATTTTTAGATGCAAGATTTTCTACCCATAACAGTTTAATGCTTGTTTAGTCTGTGAAATCTAAAGTATAAATAAATATTTCTATTTATTCAATATACCAAGATACTAGAGAAAAGTATTGCAGTAGACTGGTGTTTATACTGGTGTTCAAGTGCATGATGCTACAGTGACTGCAGTGAGATCATTGAGGAGCTGAAATCATCCTACCCCATTAGAATGCACAACCCCCTCAAAACAGATACATCGGCCTGCAGGTCCAGGTGCCAACTTAGAAAGTTGCACCATGATTAAGATGCTTTGACAGTGAATGTAGAATTGCTCTTCTGTAACAACACAAACTACAAAGCTTGCAGTTACTCTCACACTCATTCACCTTCCCCTGTTTGCACAGATAAAGCTCTCTTTTGCTCTCTGAGGGAACCACGCTGATTGTGTCTGAGCCAGTGGGGCTGATAGTAGAAGGGTCTGGGTGTGTCTAGTGAGTTTGACAGAAGTTTCTCAGGATAAATTAGTTTTCGTCTATAAAAAAGATTGTTGCATGGGGCACACCTGATGCTAGGTTAAATTAAAGATAGGACACCATACATAGCCCAATTTCTAAAAGTGAAATACAAACTGATCTCACTTACATATTTAAATGTATCTACTAATTTGTCCAGCAGTTATCATGTATTTTTCAAATCGTAGATTTAAGCAGGGTAACTATAATTTCTTCCACAGTATAAATTAAAGGAGCCAAATCCCCCTTTAAAAGTACCCAGGGTTGAGGACCTATACCGCAAGGTTCTCTCCCCTGGGTTAACACACAATTCCCTGTTTTACTTAAATTTTTGCTCGCTGGTCTGTCCAACTCCCACCTTCCCTCCATCGACAATGAGACCTATGGGAAAATGTACTTTGCAAGAAAGGCATCTTCCCATTGGCCAGATCCCAGACTGCAGAGGGGGAGGAGCTGGACTGGGCCAACAAAGATAAATACAATTTACAGCAGATTGTTTAAACCAATGGTGCTTCTGATGGTGAGTAAAAAGAAGGGTGGGAATGTATATAGAAGTATAGTTCTTTAAAAATGAGTTATAGTATTTATTTATTTTCATGATTGTTGAAAATAAACAGTAACATGGTGTGACTCATTCTCAGCTGCTGTTTAATAGATGCATCATAAAGGACATTAATGTTAGATTTCCTTTATATTAATGCATATGAATATGTCTTCAATTGCTTAAGGTGTGGGTAATATTGTTATTCTTTGAAATCTTACTTTGATAAAAAAAAAACAAAAAAAACCTAATGTGATAAAGAAATAGTTACATAAAATGGCAATTTCATTATAAGGTCAACAGCCCCTACAAGGTTTTCTTTTGTGCTGCTCTCTGCGTTGCCCTCTGAGCAGTAGCTTCTCTCTTCTCTCTCTGGGAGTGAGAAATTACTTATATTCTTGGAGTAGTTGGGCAATGCTGTTATATAAAATAAGACTCTGCAGAACCTTCTGTTTTAAGAACCTTCTGCTGCATTTTCTGCCTTTTCCACTTGCGGTCATGTGTGGCAGGGGTGAGAGGGAAGAGCAAATGTGAAAAAACAGTTTGCAGTTTAATCAGCTTGTCTCTGCTCCATTTTTTATATTTTGCTACTAAGATTGGAGACCGTGGAGGCAGACCGGCAGGAGCATTTGAGAGGTTAAAGGGCATGTCCACCCCCAAAACTGAAATTTAACCCCATACTGGCCCCACTGTGTAATGTACAAAAATCCTTACCTTAAATCTCTGCTCCAGGTGGTTCTCCTGCTATGCCCCCCCAAAGCCAGGAAAACTGCAGTGTAGAAGCTCCCAGTGACTCATCCTGCGCTTGTCTCGACAAGGTTTGAGGCATGCGCAGGAGAGTCCTCCCCCCCTCCTTCTCCCTCACGTTTTTCTCTCCCTCCCCCTAGCTCTAAACCCCTTGTATATAAGGTTGGTATAGGTCCCCCAGCTCCAACCACCTTAATAAAATGTAAAGAAAGTCCTTGATAGTTACTTACCTTACCCCTCTCCCCCGGCTTTCTGAGCAGCCTGCAGCCACGTCCCTGATTGGCTGCCTCTCAGCCAATCAGGGACGCAGCTGCCGGTCCTGCCCCCTGCTTGCAGTTCCGTGCAAGCAGAGGGCCGGGGAGTGCGGCAGAGGAGAGGGGTAAGGTAAGTTAAGTTCAGGTGACTTTCTTAAATTTCTATTATGGCAGTTGGGGCTGGGGGACCAATACCTACATTATATAAAAAGTTGTAAAAAGGGGTGGACATGCCCTTTAAATAGAGTCAGGTCCAGTAAACATTACTTAAACCATTTTGTAGAGGGAAGAGGGCTAGATAAATCATTGAGAATTGGTAAGATTGTATCTTGTTTGTAACAATCTCTAGAAGAGTTGGAAACCTGCAGAATTCATGACACAATCTGTGTGCTGCTGATTTAAATGATATTTTAGAGATATTCCTGTCAGTACAGTAAGGAATGTAGACTTAATCATTAAAATGGTGATTTTCTTTCTTAACACTTTTCTAAAATGAGCTCCTAGAGCCAGGTAAAGGCTGCAGAAGGAGTGTGAAGAATAACACAGCTGGCTTCACCCCCTAAACAACACACTGCCCATTCTTTACCCACAGTACATTTAAAAGGTAACTGTGGTCCAAAAATGACTTTAGATAAATTGACATACAATTTACTTTCATTTTTTTTTACATCATTTTGAAGATATTTACATTTTTATGTTCCCAACGATGGTGAGGGGCCACTGGGCCTATGAGTGGGAGAGGCCAAGGGGGGCTCCAAGGGAAGGAGCCAAGGAGGTAAAGAACTAATGGAAATCGCATACTCAGAGAAAAATGTGAAAACTTTTATTGAGCCATCAAACAGCAAACAATGTTCCTCCCCCGAAACGTTGTTTGATGATTCAATAAAAGTTTTCGCATTATTTCTCTGACTGTTATTCCATGAGTTCTTTACCATATTGGATTTATTAACCCTTTAGGGGTAAGGGTTGGAAGTGTCTGCACCCCTACCTGTGGATGTCCATATTGCATCTAAACCACAGATTGAAGGAGCCAAGGGGGGCTGCAAGGGAAGGGGCCAAGGGGGTCTGAAGGGGAGGGAACATAGGGTCCATGAGTGGGAGGGGCCATGGGGCCTGCGAGTGGGAGGAATGGGAAATAGAAGGTGTGGGAAATACTCATTCTGTGTATTGATGGAGGATAAATGCAACAGGATACAGTTCTAGTATGGCACATTTTTTCAAATTAGAGAGTTGATCACTTGTCAGACTGCACAAGTCATCTATATGGTAAAAAATTGCATCAGGTTCCGTTCAGGAAGCAACATATAACATTGGTACCCAGTTTAACACTGTTTGAAAAATAAAAAGACAATGGCTATAAAGTTGTCAAAAAATGACAATGGATGATCCCAGTCGATACTAAGTTAAAGTTATCATGCGTGTCGGAATCTATAGCTTGAATTTCTGACTTTGATTCCATGCAGTACCTTTTGAAACAATGCATCTTTAAGGAAGTTTATGAAAAGGAGGGATGGGAGGCTATTGCATAACACCCTGAGCAAGCCTGTGAGTGTTTAGATGCGAGCATGAAACGCGCATTGCTGTTTGAATCCTGGGATTATACAGAGGTCCCATATGGGATCGGTGTTTATCTCCACAGCATTTTTCATTACCATAGCAAGATTATTGGGTTTTAAAACATGCAACACAGACACACATATCATATTCCAAATGCAGCCTTTCAAGCCAAAGTCAATGTATTCACTACCAATGCACCTTTGGCAGTAATTACAGCCTCAAGTCTGTAGAATATGATGCCACAAGTTTGGCACACCTATTCTTGCAGCACCTCTTAAGATCCATCAGGTTTGATGGGAAGCATCGGTGCACAGCCATTTTAAGTTTTCTCCAGAGATGTTTAACCGGATTCAAGTCTGGGCTTTGGCTGGGCCACTCAAGGACATTTACACGGTGCATCGAAAAAGTTTTGAGCAAAGGCAGTGAATACTTATCTACATGTGATTTCTCAGATTTTTTTAAATGTAATTATGTTGCCAAAACCACAACTAAACTTTTTTCATGTTGTCATGATTTTTTTTAATGTTTTTTCATGAATTTAATCCATTTTGGAATAAGGATGTAACATAACAAAATGTGGAAAAAGCTGTGAATTCTTTCTGTACTTTTCTTTCAAGTTATTTTTGCATCTTCTACATTCTTTAAACTATACGACATAGATAATCATTCTACAATCACAAAGCTAAAGCTAAAGTAGTTTACAAAACCAACATGTTTCAGGAGGAATCTTCTCTTTCTGAAGTGTCACTTATCCTAAAGAGGGCACTTTGTAAAACGTTGTACTTTGTGACACTACCCTACAAAATAGATTGTCATTTGATAGGCAAATAGATATAAAGCATGATGTGCTGGGAGACACAAAAGCTACTAATTTCAAACTCCAGAAATGCAATAATCCAGTAGCACCTTATATTACACCTTGATCTCTGGGGAAATGCAATAAAGTATAGTGCAAGGTGATTAAAAATACACACTTAAGCTTTGTACATGCGGTGGCCTGACCCACGACTCACAATGGGTACAAAAAGGAGATTCGGCCAACTATCGGTAAGGACTTAGACCTACTACGCAGCACCCATGAATCACACGATGCAGCGAAATCACAATTTTGCGTGATTCATGCGCGCTACCCTGTGCGTGCGCTTCAATACCCTATTGCAGTGCATGTGATGTGCACCAATAATGTTGCTTGTATGCGCCGCAGAAAGGGTCGGCAGCGGAGGTAATGGAGCCAACCCTATCCTCTTTTATTGGTGTGTGCTTTTATTGTGGGGCCTAGCATTACGTGTTTGGGCATCATCCAGCATTTTTCATGCCAAATCAAACAGCGGTTTTGACCGAACACCTATACACTTACCAATAGTCGACCAAAATGCCTGTTCATTTTATTTTATCCATAAACATGGAGAAATGGAGCTCCTAAAGACTGCTATCAAGTGCTTACATTATATACTTTTTCTCCTTGATTGACTTTTATGTGTGTACTACTGGATGACAGTAAGCAGTTTGGTTTCCGCATTAATCTGTAATGTTTGTGGAACGATTATCGTGGATTTATATAGCCGCATCTCTGCTGGCAAGTGCCTTTTGGGGCTTAAGGGGTTTCACAGCTCAAACCGGGACCCCCCTCCCCAGCACTTATAAATGCCTTTGTGGCACTTAGAAGTGTCCTTGCGGCTCTGATAAGTGCCTTTATTGGGGGTCCTGCAGCTCGGAACCAGGACCCCCACTGGCTCTTGGAAGAGCCCTTGAGGCTCTAATAGAATAGTGATGTCACTGCGGCCGCCAGTGACACCACCGTCATATAATAATAAATTATTATTAATAATTATCAAATATAATAATTATATTTCAATCCTACCAATCATATTATCACACATATGATAATATTCAAATATGATTGGTTAATTTGTGAAGGCTTGAAATCTTAACCAAAAATGGATTTGGTCATTCAGCAATCCTATATAAAATCCTATATAAACCCCTGCAGTGATGACAGAAGAAAGAAGACGTCGAGATCAAGGTGACAACATTGGCTACGCTTTTGTCACTGGTGGCCACAGTGACATCACCTGGCGTTGGCGACATTGGTGGAGTTGGTATCGCCACCGATATTGGCAGCAACCTCGGAATAAAATGAGGACGCTGGAGACCTGTAAAGGTCCTTTTTAGGATCAGGGGTGGTCTTAGTTTCGAGCTGCAGGACCCCCAACAAAGGCACTTATCAGTGCTACAAGGGAACTTTTAAGTGCCACAAAGGCATTTTAAGTACCAGTGAGGGTTTCGAGCTGCCCCAAAAGGCACTTGTCAGTGCGAGGTGCGGCCCCCTTCCCGCCAGCGCTGGAGGTACGTGCTCCCCCCAACCCCCCAGCGGCTTTGTCCTTTTTGCCGCAAAACTCTATTAGCGCATTGTGCTAAGTACATTATCGTGGTGAAAAGAGAACAATTACCACTGCACTTTTCACCAAAATAACCATGTTTATAAATATGGCTGTAATGCAGATGTTTCTGCGCCAATGTTCGCCAGTAATAAAAACAAGGAAAAAAGTGTACAATAATGTGCTTGAATAGTGTATGTAAGATGATTTCAGTAAAGAGGATTACCTTGTGTATTTTGTAAAAATAAAGAAGACATGAATACATTCTCTATTAAAACCAAAGAATATTCACTGAAAAGTTAAGCAGTAAGGACCCATGTTGTGCTCATCAATGTTAATAAACACAATCTCATTTTTGATTGAGAGTGCCCTGTGCTATCTTCTTTCTTGCCATTTAATTATGCCATGATGTGAATACCTTCGGTTTAATAGTATTACTACCCAGGTAGCCTAGCCCACCATCTGTCATAGCGCACATGGCGTTCTGTATAAAAAGGAGGCAGCTGTTTAAACAAAAACTCCTCAGTCAGTGCAATAAGCTCTGATACTCGGTAACTATGCAGTTTACCGTATCAGCCAAAGTTTGTGACAGCCAATATGACAGATACAGCCCCCCCCACCCAAACGACCACTGTGGGTGATGCATTGAGTGAGGCCTCACTATAGTTTTGCTGGGGGTCCCAGTGATACCTAGTAATGCCACTGGGCATTGATGGTTTACAATACTGTGTATTTTATCTTATTTCCTAAATGCTTCTGGCTGTGTTGGCTCCCTGTTTTGTATGCTTGCATGGTCAGGTGAATGCCCTACTGCTAGGAGTGTTATATATTTTAATAATGGTATTATTTCCAGATTTGTATCCTTTGTTACACAATCCACTGATATAATCTCTCTTGGTGAAATTTGTCATTAAATCCTCGCAAAAGTTACAGCTACCGTATATACTCGAGTATAAGTCAAATTTTTCAGGCTTTGAACCTAACCTCGACTTATACTCGGGTCAAGTCCTAATTTAGATCCAAATTCTGCAATTGCAGATAGTAAGTAGGTGGCGCTGTGTTAACCTGCATAGAAAGTTACAGGAGCTGATCTGCCTTTACACTTCCTGCTTCCTGTAGTCTGGCTGCTGGACTCACTCAGCACTGTCACCACTCATCTGGTTGCTGTAAATGTGATAGGTCTCCTCAGTGTGGGACAAAAAACAGCTGCTAGTACAGTGCAAATGACAGCTTGAAACCACAACTCTCAGGTGACATTTTTAACTATTGGGATCCTTTACTATATGGGGGCCAGAGGGCCCTTTACTATATGGGGGCCAGAGGGCCCTTTACAATACGGGGTTCAGGAGAATTGTAAATGATGGTAAGCTTAATTACTGAACCTTGCCACTCCACATCTTTAGAAACTGAAACTCCCACCAACAAAGCATGCTGGGAGTTGTAGTTCCAAACATCTAGAGTGCCAAGGAATTGGGGGTTGCTGGTACTGGATTTGGTTATTACTGTATGGGATTCATGTATGGGGATTCTGCTGTCCATTTAAAGGGCAACTAATTTCTACCCTCGGCTTATACTCGAGTCAATCAGTTTTTACAAATTTTTCAGGTAAAAATAGGTACCTCGACGCGACTCGAGTATATACGGTATTTACCAAGAGGCGCATTTGCGATATTAAATCCCCACAAGGTGCACAGAAGATAACGTTCCTGACTCTTACTAAATGAGCTTGTTAATATTTAATGAGGATGTTAATTTTTAGACTAATGTTATCTTGATTAGGAGATAAATAATCTTCTACCACGTAGGTATAGCAAACCATAGTTGCTTATGCAGAAGGCTTTTCTTTTACATAGCATGTCATTTTTTTGTGCTGTTTTGTGCTCACGGGAAAACACAAACATACAATTAAGGCACAGTCATTTTCTATTCAGTGACTGGCTTCATATGAAAAAAAAATGCCTATTTGGGAGCTTTTACATGGTTCTCTGCTATAAAATGACTTGCAATTCCTAATAATTCACTTGTTAGTTGAACCGGTATGTAATCTCAACAGAATAATTAAATTACTGTCATTCTTATTGCAAGAATTCTTATTTATGCTAATCACATCCAGCTTAATGCAAATTTGAAATTACCTTTTATTGTGTGCCATATTTTCTGTCCGCAAAACTGACTATGTTTCTTTTGATCTTTTAAAGGGGCATTATAATACAAAATTCAGATTCTTAAAACAATAGTAGGGAGATTCAATAAAAGTTCTTATCATTACAAATGGTGCTAATTTTGCCCCAGCCAATCAGATTTTATGATTTTATTTAACATTTGAAAGCTAACACTGATTGGTTGGGGGAAAAAGGGACAGTTCAGTGGAAATTATCAATATTTGTTAAATTGTTAGTTTTGTAATGCCTTCTTAGTTATTCTACATATTCTCTCGCATTTTGAAAAATCAATTGATTTCATACACTTTGCTATTCCCTGCTGTTGACAGCTCACATTTTAGGTTCTAATGGCCCTTCTTCTTCCCAGGATGCCCACCACCTTGGAATGTTCCTAACAGTAATTTCTACTGATTGGATGGCTGTTGGATGGGTCAAACATGCTCAGATCTCTACTGAGCAACTAAATCAACCCAGGTGCTGGGTCAAGGGCAAGACCATAAAGGTCTCTATTAGGGGTCCTGCAAACAGGAAGTCTATTTCGGTTGCAGTTATTTATACACAGACAAAATGCTGAATTGTCAGATTAAGGTCATTGGGATGAAAAAATACTGCTCTTTTTTCTGAAAAGCATATGTATTTGCACTGAACTTCTCCTTTAAGGTCTGCACCTCACATATTATGTGCATATTATGGCACTTGTAGGTAGCAGATTCCATCTCGACAGGTTTCTTTTATGTTTCCCACAAACCTTTAAAGTGAGGTTTTACCCTGAAGCATTTCAGTGGGGCTGGAGAAAACTGGTAGCACTGTAAGATAGTGGTACCAGTGGCGTAGGGATCATCATAGCAACCATAGCAGTTGCTATGGGGCCCGGAGCTGAGAGGGCCCATCCGGCTCCAGTGTAACTTAGTTAACCTGCAGCCAGCTACAGGCGTTTGCTTTGTGCAAGGGCCCACTGTGTGCCAGGTGCCATTCTGCTGCCTTGCCCCCTATTGGCTACCTACCTTTACACCATTACACAGACTGCTGGGACTGTGCATGGCAGTAAAAGAGCCTTAGAAGAAGTCAGGGTCAGGTGGCAGCATGACTTGTGTGTTAGGGTGCATTCTTCAGGCAGCATTCCGGTTCGGTCCCTTCCTTCCTCAGAAGTCACTCTCAACAGCAAGTCACTGTGTGATACATTTACTGTAGGTAATATTGTCACTCTGTGTGCCGATTCTGAAGTTGGGTTAACTACTTGGATTGAATTGGATTGGGTTGGGTGTCGGTAAGGGGTAGAAGTTAGACTGGAATAAAAAAAAATTATGTTGTCAAAAAAAAAAAGAATACTGGAAAGTGTCGTTGGGTAGGAGGTATTTGAAACTAATTTACTGTTCATGGGTGGGGGGTGTTTGAGAGAAATAACTAAATAAATAAATGCATTAAAAATTATGGAAGGCTGGTTTATGGGGGGGCAATCCAACAGTTTGCTATGGGTCCCAGTGATTTCTAGCTTACAGCCCTGAGTGGTACCTACAGTAGCTTTGCACAACAATCCTTTTTGCTATTCTCATGTGTTTCTGTTAAATTGGTTTGTCTCCCTGTCTGATTAGAGGGAGGAGGGGTTGTTCCCGATCTATGTAGAAGCTTAGTTTATCTATTGTGCTATACATTTTGCTGCCAAACAAATCTGTAAGCAGAGGATCACAGCTGATGATACTGCATTGTGACAATCAGCAGGTTGATTTTGTAAACATTTTTATAAATAAACAACATTTACAGTGTGGCAGATAATATCTGTTTACTGTATATAATGTAGTGTAGACAAATAACAACAGGAAAATATTCACTGTGCTTTAGGCTCTTATTTGTTTTTGATGTTTCTAATGTGTAATGGTTTGCAATGAGATCCTCGTGTGCCATTCTGCCTTTGCTGCATTTTTTACTTGCTCCTTGGGATGCATGCAGTTTTTTCTATATACACCTGCACACTGCAAATATGTATCAGAATAGTGCACAGGTGCACAGCCGCTGTCCATGGGAAAATTGGTACAGAATAATAATGTGCTCAGGATAGAGTTTCCTGATGGAATTTTTTATCCTGGCCACTAAAAGACTGTTTGTTGCCAGTAACTTGTTTTTACCAACCTGCAGTAAGCAAGTGCAAGTGCCAATGTCCACAAGGCTGTGCCCCATCCAATTACAGGGAACATTTTTATGTGTAGGTAGGTGGAATATTGCATATGCCATAGCGCAAAAATCAAAATCAATTTCTGTCAGTTTAGGTGAGTGGAAATCAGTCAATCAGTCAAAAAGAGGAGGTTAAAATAAAATATGTAGATGTGGGGGAAAGAGCTTTGCAAACACTATTGGACACTGTAAAATCCCTGTTCTGTGTCTAAGAGAGGCAGGATCTCTGTGCTGTGACATAATTGTCTGTAAGCTTCTAAGGGACAGCACATGCTTCAGTTTACTTGTTTTGATCTGTTGTGCTCGAGAGACTGTGATTTAAAGTGTACAGTGTATACACAGATTACACAGTCCAATATTTTTGCTGCCACTATATTTCGCTCAGACTGAAAGAAAGTTTGATTGAATATGTTGGTAAATTTGTGTGGTCTTCAATGGGCACTTTTTTTCCTACCGCAGTCTACCAATCAATTCACTAATCTGTAGTCTGTCAGCCTGGAAGGTAGGTACAACATAGCACTGTGTGTACCAGGCCTTAATGTGCCCATACATTAGGAACATAAAGAGATGGATGATAAGAGCTGAACCCTAGTACTCTCAGGTTAAAGGACAACTATAGTGTCCTTGGCAACCCCCCTCCCTTTATAAGTACCCAGGTTGAGGACCTATACCGCTAGGTCCTCACCCCTGGGTTCAGCTTCCTGTACTTCTAGAAGTTCTTAATGCAAGTTCAATGTTTCCCTCTCTTCGCTTCACCATTCTTCAACAGTATGTTCCTAAAGGTCAGCTTTTGCGCTGGTGATCAGAAGTTCTAGAGGTAAGTACAGGACTTAGAAGCTGAACCCAGAGGTGAGGACCTAGCGGTTTTGGTCCTCACCCTGGGTACTTTTTATAGACCGAACAGGAGGATTGGGGCGAGGTGAGTAAAGTTTTCCTTAAATTACATAAATCAACCAAAAGTCACATCAGAGGGAGAAGTGAGACTTAGCTTTTTGTATCTTTGTGAATAATCTCCTTAAATGGGATACTGTTATATGGTGACTTTCTTTCCCATTTAAAGCAGTCTGCCTGGGTAGATCTGGAAAGAAATCATGCAACACACCAGGTGACAGACTGAGTTGCAGTACACTTAGTTTAGGGGCATATTTATAAACCAGTGGTATTGGTAATGCCGATACTGTGGGGTTATCCCTACGTTACAATGACTTGTCAATGACTACAATCATTTACAGCTGTGCCGTTATTTTATGGGAGCAGCCACAAAAGGCTGCTGCAGTAATCTATGGACAACCTCTTTCAACTTTTACCAAATAAAGAAAAAACCTGAATGTATATTCAAACACAGACAAACTGTGCTACATAGATTTTATTACCCTGTGATGCACTGGGTTTTTCTTTAGCACTTTTCATTTTATAAATAGTAAGTAAATAGATATTGTTCCGAGAGTTAAAAGAAACCATTCAAGGACTATGGATATCAGTAAAGCTAGGTGATGGAAAATATTTCCCCAGAAAGTAAGACTTACAACTCTAGGCATTTAAGGAGATTCTAGCAGTTCAGGAACTAAATGATTCTATATGAAGGTTTAATGCCACCTGGTGCTTAATCCTAGCAGTGCACCTGAAATGCAACAATGAAAGATATTTATTTTCTTTTACCACTTAAAACATTTCACAAAGCCTTTAGCGTAACAAATTAAATGTTTTCTATTTTTCTAATTTTACTTGTGACTAAACAGATCTGATGTATTTAGCTGCTGACATACTGCTATTTATTACCTTGTATCATCTCGCTGATGTGTAGGTCTTTTCTACTTGGTGATGCTAAGCAGTGACTGTGTGTGTGATTAGAAGATAAACAGTACACTAAGCACTGAGTATAGAGCTTCACTTCCTCTAAGGGTTGCCTATAGATGCTCAATTTTTGTCCTTTCACATGAGAAAAACAACCAACGTTACTGACCTGTAGTTCACCCTGTACAATAACGCAACTTGTCTTTATGAGTTGGAAAGCAGGGTGAAGTGTATCAGAGAAATCATTCACATTTGAAATTCAAATTGCATGCTATAATATGGCAAGAGACCCTGCCGACATGTTTATCCTGTGCAATGGTACAGGTCATATTGAAACAGTATAAATATGCAGACACACAGAAAGCTATAAAACGTAAAATCAAAAATACGCTATAGAGGATAATGTAACCTCTATTATAATTCATAAGGATGCAAGGAGCCGCTAAGGAGTTCATGACCACATAAAGGTTGGTTATTTGGTATAATACATGCTACATTATTTTGAATGGTTTCACATTTTTTCTAGAGTTGGTTTTAAGGGGCTGCGATTTTTGTTTATTACTAATGTGAACATTTGACTTGTTTGTTCGCTTTCAACAGCATTATATTTGTTTTGTTTGAAACTAGGGGGCATATTTATAAAGGTTTGTTAAACTTTTCGCCTTCTTTAACGCAGCCTTTTTGCCTAATGTGGACTTTTCGTTATTGACAGTTTTCGCAGTGATAACCAGTGGCGAAAGGTCATTACCGCTACAGTTCGCTTTTCGCCATACATCGCTGTGGTAACCGCTCAAGCATATTTATAAAATGGCGAAAAATTTATTTTTGCATTAATTTCAGCCATTCCAATTGCCAAGTCTGAGATGGTGAAAACACATAAGTGGCCATTTATTTAGCCTGCCAATGGGTCCACGAAGGTGTCAGTACATTGTGGAGTGTTTCTTAGTACTAATAAATACTCAGGGGCGTGTTAGACTATTTTCCAGCATTTACTATAAAACGATCTGCAAGTTTTTTATAGGTTCCGATTTTTTTTATTTACCAATAAAGTCAAATGGGGTCTGAGAGACTTATTTATAAAGGGCATTATTTTTGCTTTTTTTACCCAATGGCCTTTACCATAATTTTATAAACTTTCAACTTTTCCTTTCATCAAAGTTATTAAAATGGCGAATTTTCACCAAAAGCGAAGATTATGTAGCAAAAAGTAGCACTAATAATGCTGAAAAAGCTCAGCACATATGATGGTAAATAGGTGATATTCCCTGGTGGTTTTTCAAATTGGTTATTACACACTAAACACCTATCTTTGTTATTTAAAAATAGCCTAACACATTTGCAGGGAGATGCAATATCCCGCGCTAATGAGAAAATAAGCGCTAAAATCGCGCTAACCTATGTACTAACGTGTTAGCAAAGGTTTTTCACTGCCTGCACCATGTTGAAATTTTTTTTCTTTGCGCAGCGCAAAGAGATGCAATAAATTTTGTGCGACAATTAACGCCTCTTTTATGGTGTCTTTAAAATATACGCAAAAGGTTGCAACCTACCACTAGCATTTTCGCAATGTATTAACGGTCGCAAAGTGGTTAATACTTTGCAGAAACGAATGTATGTAGGTTGCGATAGCGAAACATGATGAAAGCGAAAACCAGCGTTTTTATAAATAAGGCGAAAAAATAGCGCTGTCATTGCGATGTCCTGCGATAGCAAAATGGCGAAAATAGCGATCCTTTATAAATATGCCCCTAGGTTTTTATTCCAATTACTGCATTTTAGTGGAGATTGTGTATAGCTACATTGGACATCATGGGATCGCTGAGAGATTGGAAAGAAAAATTGTCTCATGTATGACTAGCTTTAGAAAACATTTGATAACATCTGATTGGCTACTGCAGAATAAGAATACAGGAAACATTGTGCACCTAAAGTTCAATAATACTGCTTTGTACTGTTTATTACCAGATTTAGCAATCAAGTTCGGTAGACTGACTCTTAAAGGGCATGTCCACCCCCAAAACTATAATCCCCCCAACTACTGGCCCCATCATGTAGTGTAGTTTAATCCTTACCTCACATCCCAGCTCCATAAGGTTCTCCTGTAGTCCCCCTCCAAAGTCCCAAAAACTGCCCACCAGGAGGATAGCAGAGTCCATATAGGACTCTGCCTCCTACCTGACCTCTGGGAGAATTTTGGCATGTGTACTGCAGCCCTTCTCCCCCTCCCTCTCCCTCCCTCTAAGGATTCCCTCCCTCTAGCATAAATCCCTTTATCTATATGCTTGCCCCTGTCCCCCCAGCCCCAACCGCTATATTTATATGCTTAGAAAGCTCCCCAAACATTACTTACCTTCCCTCTTTCCCCCGCCGAAATGAACACCCAGCAGCCGCGTCCGTGATTGGCTGCCGCTCAGCCAATCACAGACGCGACTGCCGGTCCCGCCCCTCTGCTTGCATTTTCTCGCAAGCAGAGCGCCCCCAGTGCGGCGGAGGAAAGAGGGGAGGTAAGTAAAGTTTGGGGAGCTTTCTAAAAATATAAATATAGCGGTTGGGGCTGGGGGGACAGGGGCAAGCATATAACAAAATTTTGTTTTTAGGGTGGACATACCCTTTAACTGTGCTCATTCATGCAGCTGCTTGGTGCTCACTCCTGGTAGTGAACAACGGTGCCGCAAATGTGCAAGCCTCTAGATTGACTAAAGTCCCTAACGATGTATGTAACACACCTCAATAAATATGCTATTGTACAATAATAGGAAAGTGCATAAGTGACAAAATCTTTAAGATTCTGTCTGACATTTTTTAAATATCCCCCTACAAACAGTCCCTAGTGTTCTCCCCATATAAACTATAGGGAAAGCAATCAGGGATGCACATTTCCTTCAGACGTGGCCAAATCCCTATCCTTCCTTTATATAAAATTATTTTCCATTTTGTGGAGATTGCATTGAGTTTTTAGACTGTACTATGTAGGTGGGGGTAGGCTAAAATAATATTATACATGGTTACAGTGTATATTGTAATGTAAAAGGTATAACATTAATTAGTTTATTAATATGTACAAAATAAAGATATATAAGTGTGTAACTGTGTGTAAATGGCATATGAAATAAAAAATAAAAAACTACTCACATACAGAATCTCCCCACCTTTGAATGGACTGGTCAAAATGGGAGCTATAGACACACCTCTCAAATGTATTAAATTCTGCATGGAAGTTTGCTGTAATTTCCTTATTGTCCTTATTATCCAATAGGTGTGCTTCTTGTAGCTGCTGTAGCACTACATCACATCCTGATGCAATGCATGCTTTACAGTAATATCCTTTAGCTTTGCATTGTGGTAGAGACTTACTGAGCATGTGCGAGTTAATGGCCAATCAAAAGAAAGTTTGCTTTCCCAGTAAGTGTAGATGATATCCAGCTGTATTGCATTGTGGGAGAGACGTACTGAGCATGTGCGAGTTAATGGCCAATCAAAAGAAAGTTTGCTTTCCCATAAGTGTAGATGATATCCAGCTGTATTGCATTGTGGGAGAGACTTACTGAGCATATGCGAGTTAATGGCCAATCAAAAGAAAGTTTGCTTTCCCAGTAAGTGTAGATGATATCCAGCTGTATTGCATTGTGGGAGAGAGCTTCACATCCTGATACAATGTGTTGTGGGAGTGGGTGGGCATGGCCAAACGACACTGCTTTACTGAAGACTTCCCCTAAAGGGAAGTTTCCTTCTTTTGCTGGTAAGTGTCTAAATGTTATTAGTTTTTTGCTTTACTGAACAGTCTCTCTGTTTCTCTCTCTCTCTCTGTTTGTCTCTCCCTCTGTCTGTCTCTCTCTGTCTGTCTCTCTCTCTGTATCTCTCTGTCTGTCTCTCTCTCTCTCTCTGTCTGTCTCTCCCTCTGTCTGTCTCTCTCTGTCTCTCTGTCTGTCTGTCTCTCTGTCTCTCTGTCTCTCTGTCTCTCTCTCTCTGTCTGTCTCTCTCTCTGTCTCTCTCTTTCTCTGTCTGTCTCTCTCTGTGTGTCTCTTTCTCCTATTCCGTTAGCAGCAGTGCTCACAATGATCAGCTTCCAGGTTAGTACTATTATTATAAATTGTCACATTACTGTAATAGTGGCCGACTGTATTCTAGCAGCCAATAGGAATACCCCATATTAAACAAGCACCAGGTTCCTCCTTACTGCCGCATGTGTGTAAAGTACAGCATCTAACAAAGCCCTTCCACATTGGTCGTAATCCAGGTAAAAGCCAATAGTGTTCCATTTAAATGGGAGAGAAGGCATTGCCTATAGAAATGGTGGGCGATCTCTGCTGTTGCTAGGTATTGAGACGCTGCCTGTTCCTGCTTGAGAGCCCTGGGGATTAGCTGGAGGAGGGAGTTAATGTGTGTACAGTATTGTGTGTATACAACTTGAACGCACCTGGTCTGTCTCTCTCTCCTGGAAGACGGAACTACCGGGAAGGGCTCCAAGTGCCGCGGGAAGCCCCGCGGAGCCTCCCAACACTCGCGGCGGGGCCTGGGAGCCTGGTTTTCAGCCGCGACCAGCCGCAAACTACCCCTGGAAGACGGAACTACCGGGAAAGGCTCCAAGTGCCACGGGAAGTTATCATTAGGAAAAACGTATCTAATACATAATAATTACACTACAAAAATAACAGCATTATTACTTAAAATGTCATTCTTAGATAGGACTACCCTAATATGGAGGGCCTTGTAAGTGGCGGGTAGCTTACATACATATATTTTAATCTATATATGTAACTAACACTCCAGCAAATAAAACTAAATAAAATTAACACATAAAAAAACCCACTGTGCACCAACGGGCACACTTTTTCTAGAATATATATATATATATAATTCAAAAGTATACAGCACTTCAGGATACCAACGGGCACACTTTTGCTAGTACTTTAATATAGGAAGATGTCCAGGGCGCCCTCCACATTTGAGTGGTGCTCTAGCTATGACTAGAAATGGCCCTGACAGAGACTGCACACCGGCAGGAGCACTCAGAAGGCAAGCTCACAGCTGCGATACTCAACTATTCCTACTTAAGGTGCCCATACACTATTAGATATATTAGACAGATTAGATTAGATAGATTAGACATTCATATCTAGACAAATGTCTAATATATCTAAAAAAACACCATGTCCTTTCTTTTATGCAATCAACTTGCAATCACAAATGAACACATGAATAAGATAGATAGGAACATTTCAAGGTAAGAACTGCTGATTGTAAAATGTGGTCTTTAGACATTAGCAGGACAATGTAATAAAAGTTCTTATCATTAAAAAGGTGCTAATTTTGCCCCATCCAACCAGATGTTAGCTTTCAAATGGAACCTAGCATCTGATTGGCTGGGGGGAAATTAGCAACATTTTTAATGATAAAAACTTTTATTACATTGTATGTATGTATGTGTATGTATAGTTTATTTATAAAGCGCCACAGTAATAAAATACAATAAAGTC
Organism: Hymenochirus boettgeri; assembly: GCA_019447015.1. Taxonomy (NCBI): domain Eukaryota; kingdom Metazoa; phylum Chordata; class Amphibia; order Anura; family Pipidae; genus Hymenochirus; species Hymenochirus boettgeri. Next base: position 151,258,637 of record CM033475.1, on the reverse strand, counting down.
AAAAAGGTCATACAAGGGGGATAAATACATAGATAGTTCAGTACATAAATATATAAATTATATAAATAGGAGTGTTAGAGCTTAGCACAAGAGGAAAGGAGGTCCCTGCCCCGTAGAGATTACAATCTAGTTAGGTGGGTAACATACAAATGCAAAGGAGTGGGTATAAGTGCTGTGATGAGATGTATGCAGTGCAAATAAAACAATCATAGACTGTGCTGGTTACTAGATAGGTAGGATGTAAGGCTACCTTTAAACCAGCTAATTGAGGTTTCTTGATGTAAAAAGAGGGGAAAAGAATTCCAGAGGATGGGCGCCACAAGAGAGAAATGTGAGAGGAAGCAGTACGAGTGGGAGGTCTGTACAGGAGCCGAGGGTACGTCCAGGAACATATAGGGACACTACAGAAGAAATTTAAGAAGGAGCAGCAGAGCGAAGGGCTTTAAATGTTAGGAGAAGAATTTTGTATACAATTCGCTGTTTATTGTCCGGTACAGAGGAGATTTGGGATCCTGTTTATTAGAGAGTAAAACAATACCCATGGCAGAGTTAACTATAGACTGAAGGGGAGAGAGGTGGGAAGCAGGAAGACCAGTAAGTAGTAGATTGCAATAGTCCAGGCGCGATAGGATGAGAGCATGCATAAGCATAGTGGTGGTCGGGAGAGAAAGAAGCCTGAGGATTTTGGCTATATTGCGAAGGAAAAAGAGGCAAGTTTTTGCAACATAGTTAATGTGGTTAGAAAAGGAGAGAGAGGAGTCAATAATTACCACTAGGCAGCATACCGATTGGATAGGGAAAATGGGGGTATTGTCAACAGATCTAGAGAAGGATGGGACAGGACCAGGTTTAGGTGGAAAAACGATCAGTTAAATTTTAGAAAGATTTAATTTGAGGTAGCGTTGAGACATCCAGGAGGAGATGGCAAGAAGGCAGTCAGAGACACGTGATTGGATGTCAGGAGTTGGTGTGGACAAGGAGATTTATGTACTGTCTGCATATAAATGATACTTAAAGCAAAAGAGCTTATGACATCTCCCAAGGAGATAGTGTTTAGTGTAGACTGTAGAGGGACAACATTGCCCTGTAGATAAATTAGACGATTGTCTAATCATCTAATTAGACATTTAATCTAACTAATATCTACCTAGTGTAAGGCCAGCTTAACTAACAAACAACATCATAAAACCAAACTGCTCTGTAACAAACCCAAAAATGAACGAATGAATAACAAATAGCAAAAACAGAAAGCAACGGAAACAACCATAAGGGTATTAGAAGTCACATTTGAAGTCACCAGTCTTGCACTTTTATAGGTCATAAAATCTTAAATGACTTCTATTATCATTATATTATACAGTAAAGGGTACATAATCCCTTGTATGACACAATAATGGTCAAGTTCCATGACAATATAAAAGCAAGGGACTATATGCCAAATGATTTTATAAAGGTCATGGAACTCCTAGGTAACAAGTAGCATCCTTGCAGGGTGCATTGTGTCCTTTGATACATGGTTTACTCATTGATTATATGGCTAAGTGCTGATTATAATTGATGGCATAGCCAATACATTTCTGAGAATACAATATACAGGATATTTTAATGATTTATGTATTATATAAGGGATAATACGCTACCTACAGTGTAATATAAGGATATTACTCTACCGAGGAGTTCCATGACCATATAGAAGCACGAGGCCACAGACCGAGTGCTTTTATACAGGTCATGGAACTCCGAGGTGAAGTAAATCCGTATATTACACTGTAGGTAGTGTATTATTTCTTATAATACATATGGCCAGCCAAAAAAATTTAGTATTGTATTGTATTGTATTAGTCATTTATATAAATAATAACCGTATTTACCTTGAGCGAGGGGCCTGCAGTAGACTGCACCACCAAATCAGACTTGCTGCCTCTCCTGGATGCTCCAGAAGCTTTAAAGGTCTAGATGCACACTCACATTAATGTGCACCTAATGAACCCTACATTGAAGTGCATAAAATATTGGTAAATAAAAACATAGGTGTGCCACAAGAAAAAACTGTATTGCCAAGTGCGCCACAGTGTGAAAAAAATTGAGAACCACTGCTGTAGCACACTTACTGACTGGAGAAGACAGGAGCCAGTCATAGCGCAAGTGACGTGTGACATTTTATGACTCCAATAACTGTGTCACTTACTCAGCTAACTCTTTCATTTTGTCTTTTTCCAGTGTCCTTAATATTGAGAGGTGGGTAACCTTCTTGAAATTAGTTTTGGCAGTTGCCAAATCACCCAGTTAAAAGCTATCATCAACTCATATTGAAGTAACGGCCTGCAGGGGTTACATTGTGCTGATGCAGAAGTAAATCCTTAATTTTACAAAGCAATTGCTCTTAATTACAGATATTCTCATTGTAGTCAGTTTGGGACTTTTAATATAGATGTTTTCTGTTTCTAAAATACAGAAGATATATAATTGAACTGGTTATAAAAAAAATCACAAAATGAGGCTCCAAATTCAGAGATGGTTATAGCATCAAATCTAACACAAAAATATAAATTCTACCTTATCTTATCTTATCTTAAACGTAGGTTTGCTGTATGCCTCATTATTTTCACAAATGTTGTTAATTGTGTGATACTGAATCAAATAAAACAATGTGGTATGGTCACATTATTCATCTGATTTCTAGACTGCACGGGCCTTCTAATCTCATCATAAACCAGCATCCTGATTAGGAATACACCTTCTTATAATATGTGTTCAGAAATCCTAGAGAGTAACACTGTGTTCAGAGTGTCATGTTGTATGATGGTTTTAAATGCCAAAAAGACAGTCTAGAACCTCACATAATTACTGGAAATACGTAGTACAATATGATCACATTAGCTAGATTTTGTGGTTCTTCCAAGGTAAGTGTATTGATCAATTCTTGTATTATATACTATATATTACAACATATTTATTCATTTATTTGGGTCACAATTTTCACAATTGCTTTTCTGTATTTTTCCTAGTATAATCCTTAATATCCATTGGCGTTTTTATGATATTTTTGCTATCTTTACAATTCTGATACATACAGTATCTTTTAGACACAACCCAAAATATTGTAATATCTTTCAACACTTATTTTAACTTCCCTAGTAAATACCTACAGGTTACTTCACAGCAGTCTGCAGGGAGTAGGATATACAATGTTTAATGTTGTTTGGCTACTGCAAGGAGATAAATGGAATGTAATTTCTACAGTAACGATAAGCCATTAAGGCATGTCTTAATAGACCCACTGCCGTAGTAAAGAACATAAAATATAAATTTATGCATGCTTTTATTTTCCTTCAGTACATGATCAGTGGGCATTTGTACTGCAACTTGCAGATAGACTTTGTGGGCTGCAGACACCTGCTGTGCTAGCTATCTGGTACAAAGCACAAGCACAAAACAATAAAAACCTGACAGGTATTAAATAGCATTTAACTGTGGATGTTGCATTGATAGTTAATTCCAATCAGTGTCTACAATTCTACGTTTTTGTATTTCATTGTAACAATAGTTATTATGGATCTTTTTCAGTACAGATGCTCTGCATATTGTTACTCAGAATAATGCAGTTCAATATAGTGAATAATCGAGCATGATTTTTTTAAAATTGATCTGTAGTGAATCATCATTATGGGCAAAAGCCCATCCTAGTTCTAAACAGCAACAGGGACTGGTTGTTAAAGGAAGTGTTCTCTGAGAAATGACATTTTCTAAAAAGTTCTGTATAATAAACTCCCCTGTCCCCCAACCCCAAAGATACCTTTGCTTCTAGCCTCTGCAATCATGGGGGGCATGGTCTTCACTTTTTACTGCTTGTTGTCCATTAGCAGTATTGGTGTGTAGCAACCACGCCCCTTTTAACCCCATCATGTAATACAGCAGTGTGTGACTGTTTCTGTGACTAGACTGTCAGTGTGTTTGTAGGGCTGTGTGTGTGACTGTCAGTGCATGTACGTGTCTGTCAGTGTATACCTGTGACTATCAGTGTTTGTGAGAGTGACTGTCAGTCGATATGTTTGATTGTGTGTGTCAATGTCAGTGTGTGTGTGAGTATGTGCGTGTATGCCATACAACAGTTCAGGTACAGTACTAACAGTACTACTTCCCACTTCACCCCCTGTCTGTCTACTATAATTCTCTGCTAACAGAAATGGTTATTAGTTTTTCCCTTGCAGAGCGCGTCTTACCATTGGCTGCCTCGCGACCTGTCACTCAAAGTGCCAGTGGGGAGGATCAGACCGGAGCGACGATTGAGATAACAAGTAAGTATTGCAGGACTTTTATAAAAAACCCAGAGGTGAGGACTTAGCGTTTTAGGTCCTCACCCTGGGTACTTTGCAGGAGTGGGGGGGAAAGGAAGGGGGGGAGGTGAGTATAATTGTCCTTTAAGCGTGCATGCATGATATAAGGGATAATACGCTACCTACAGTGTAATATAAGGATATTACGCCACCGAGGAGTTCCATAACCATATAGAAGCACGAGGCCGCAGGTGAAGTAAATCCGTATATTACACTGTATGTAGCGTATTATTTCTTATACATATGGCAAGCCAAAAAATAAAAACCTGCCCATTACCACTGTCTCTCCCCCTCCCTGTATTCATCATTTATATAGGAATCCCTGTTTAGTGTATAAATAGTTAATTATTAATTCCTATTGAAAAGAGAAAGAAGGGCCGAACATTGTCTGTCAATAAAAAACATGGATTCTTATATAAATGACTAATACAGGGAGGAGGAGACAGTGGGAGGGGCAGTGGAATACAGGAAGTCACTCAGTGACATCACTGAGTGATTGTAATATAGATTCTCACCACTGCACCTTCCCATTGAAAATGTCTAGCCTTATGTATTATAATGCTATTAAGAATCAGAACAAGAAGCGGTCGGAGATTTGGAGTTCTGCAGTGGTGGATCGCGCAAAAGGTAAATATACTTAACATATGAAGATGGCGGCTCCCACCCTCCCGAACCCTCCTCTCTGGTCCTCCTCTGCTAGATAGCATGCCAGCAATCACTGGGGTGTCTCTCCCCCACACAATTCTGTTTCATTCTAGAAGATAAAAAAGGTGCTGATTAAGGGTGCTACAGCCTGAAACACGTCAGACACTTTCCGCCATCCCCAGCCAAAAAAGCTCTGTGTGTATGATTTTAAAATTGAAAAGAAATAAAAGAAAGTTTTATGTATACTGCACTGGTGATTTGCCTTGGGAAAATAGCTGTTCATGCTGTGCAGCAGCACTTTTTTATCTTCTAGAAGTAAATATATTTACCTTTGGCTCTGGCTCCTGAGTTATTAATTGAAGATCAGGAGATATGGCATAGCCTCTTAACCGCTATGCCACGTTGCTATATGTAAGCATTATATTTAGAACCAAAACTGTTATTTTACAAATAACGTGGTTGTGACCATCCTGATTTGGGTAGGAAAGACCCGTCATCTGGGCCATCATACCAAGTCTTGTAGTGAGTGGCGCTTGGGTGGTTTGGATCAAGAGGTAAAAGCAGGGTGGGGTATAAATAGATCTTCATAGAACAAAGTGATTCAAGTTAATATAATAATCTCTGGGTTTTTAGGGGTGGTTAAGGTAAGTATAGATTTTGCTTCAGAGGAGGAAATGATCTTCAGACATTCAAATTATAATAAGTTATGTTAACTTTTATTATATATTACCTCCAACTACAACAAACCATTACTAACGTGACCTAAATATACTGGTTATATGTAATCTGTATATCTAAATTATTAGTGACTTCGAAACAGAAAAGAGATGCCCCAGTCTTGTCCCATTAATAGATTGTGAAAAGGGAAGGTTGGTAATAGCCATCTATGCTCTTATTCACTATAGTACAAAAGATGATCTAGTCTAGTGTCTGCTGTATTTATTATTAGAGATACCCGAAACTCACTAGTTTTGTTCCGTTTTCGAATTTCCGGATCTCGGGAAAATCCGTGAAAATCCAAAACCGGAATGAATTTCGAAAATAGCCTCGAAGGTTCGAAAATGATTGAAAATATGATCAGAAACCATTTTCGAGTTTCCGATCGTGTTTTCAAAGATTTTCGAATGTTCAAGGCTATTTTCGAAAAATTTCGATAATAGCCGCGAATGTTCGATTTTCAAAAATACGACTGGAAACTTGAAAATGGTCTCCGATCGTATTTTCGATAATTTTCGAACATTCAAAGCTATTTTAAAAAATTAGCAAAGATATCTTCCAAAGTCCCAAAATCCAGAGGATCCGTCCGCACTCGGACGGATCTTTCGCATCCGAGGGGTTCCGTGTCGGATCCGGGTTTGTGCCGAACCTGGAACCCATCTCTATTTATTAGTTCAGATTTTTTCAATACAAGGAATTACAGCCTTCTATAGCAGAGTGTAACTTCAAAGAACCAGAAGTGAACCTCAGAATTTTGGTAGTGGAAATATTTTCACCAGTAAAACAATTTTGGGTAACTGCGTATTGACTTTACCAGTGTTTGGAAAATTGGTAAGCACAACTTAAAGCCAGACCAATGCAACTCTCTGTAAATGAGTCCAATAGTAATTTGAGATCATTATATAACATCAGGGCAGTGGTAAATTGGCAGGATAAAAGCTGGTATAAATAAGGAGAGCTGCTTTTTTCTCTTAAATTACATTATATTGAATTAAGGGAAGACCCCTGGAAAAGTGTACCTTCCTACCTCCAATGCCAGGGGGTATTAGGTAAAATTCCGCACTTATGCTTTTCACTACACCATATTAATTATTAAAATATACAAAGACTGCACAGGAAAGATCAGTTCCAACAGTGGCGCACAATAGAAATCTATGCGATAGATCCATACATATTGTTTTACTACAGTAGTGGCTATTTATATTATGTGCAAGTCCATGGTGTATGGGCTTTTAGAGCTGTGATTGAAATACTTTATGGAATCACTCAGTGGTTTCTGAAACAACTAATCTGATTACTAGATTACTGGTTACTGATTGCTTAGCTCCACAGTCAGTGAACTCATATTTATTTGCTCTAAATGATATTAGCCTTAATAATATTCATTGCAGTGTGTGCTTTATCAGACAGGTTGCATGCACATTTTATTCATATTTATTGTGTGTTAAGGGGATTTGAAAACATATCATTCAATTTGTTTATGCAAATATAAGAAATATATGTTGATTTCTCTTGCATACATAAACAACCTCACAGACGTTAAAAAGGACAAAAATGCAAATGGAAAGAGGCCTGATTATTAAATCAGTCTAATGCATTAAGCACATGGGCACAAAGAGACTAGACAAGGAAATTCATTTAAGGCTTTTTTCTCAATAAAATGTTTATACTTGATACACTGGATTATGTTTTCCAGAAACATGCAGGGTAAACCAGTTTATTGATTAGTATGACAATTATTATGTGTTCAACCTAAACCAGGGGGAGTTGCTCTGAAAGAAAATCTTGTTTTGTAATGCTGTGCATACAGTAATTGTAGGAAGACTTCCACTTATCGGGCCTGCATTTATGTTGATGACGGTTGGGTAACTCAAGCACAGGTTGCATACTCCACTCCACTTTTTAAATAAATGACCATGTCATTGTGTGTCTTTGCTTGTTTTATGTTTTTATTTTATATGAAATATGTTTGACTGTTTTGGGAGAACAATTGTTTAATTCTGTTACTTGTATTCCTTTTAATGACCAAGAGAAAACAGAGGAAACTGAAGCCACTGAAGTAGAATGAAACATCAATTTTGCAGAAAAAAACTCAGACTGCAGGGAAATGTAACACCTGAAATTCACTGTAATGTTCTTTAAAATATTCTAAACTTTTACATTTCATGGATCTGGGGACTGGCATCTCCCATCTTTGGTGAAATTCAATGTCTCATTGTGTCTGGTCAACAGTCCAGCACATCCTACTGCTTGGATTACACCAAACAATATCTTCATTACCGTATATACTCGGGTATAAGCCGACTCGAGTATAAGCCGAGGTAAAAAGCCTTCCAACCACGTCAAGGTAACCCCAGTCTGGAAGGTCCTAACGTCTAACCTTTTCAATTTCTTTTACTTCAATTACGATTAGCAAACTTTTGCATTTCTCATTCTTACACACTGGATCCATATAACAGGCTCTCTCCCTTCCCCCTCAGCCCTTTGGCTTTTTAAAATGAGGGAAGAGGCCATCCAGTGCTTTATATTAAAGGCATAGGACCTCCCATTAAAGGGGCGTGTTGGGGGTGCTATTACCACATGGAGGCTTGACCAAGCCTCCCAATAAATACATACAATACAAGAATTGTGGAAGCACTCCAATTAGGCCAATTTACAACTACATTTAGCGGAAGTGCTACTGATCTGGTCAAACATTTATACAAACATAGAAAGGATAATCAATGCACATTCCTAGGCCCCATACAATATCATATTATCTGTTTTGGTTGCCCTTCTCTGAACTGCTTCCATTTCCAAGATGTACCTTTTGTATTTGAGATTCCAAAACTGCACCGCATATTCCAAATGAGGTCTTTTTCTCTTCAATCTATTCCCCTCTCTATACAAGACAATATCTTGCTAGCTCTAGCCGTTGCTGCCTGGCATTGTTTCTACAACTGAGACTGTTATTTACCAAAGCACTCCAATTAGGCTAATTTACAAGCCTAATTGGAGTGCTTCCACAATTCTTGTATTGTATGTATTTATTGGGAGGCTTGGTCAAGCCTCCATGTGGTAATAGCACCCCCCAACACGCCCCTTTAATGGGAGGTCCTATGCCTTTAATATAAAGCACTGGATGGCCTCTTCCCTCATTTTAAAAAGCCAAAGGGCTGAGGGGGAAGGGAGAGAGCCTGTTATATGGATCCAGTGTGAAAGAATGAGAAATGCAAAAGTTTTCTAATCGTAATTGAAGTAAAAGAAATTGAAATGGTTAGACGTTAGGACCTTCCAGACTGGGGTTACCTTGACGTGGTTGGAAGGCTTTTCATTCATGTGATCACAGTAATGTATACTAAAACCCCTTTGTTTATAAAGTATGCCAGTGTGCAGATAATATGATATTGTATGGGGCCTAGGAATGTGCATTGATTATCTTTTCTATGTTTGTATAAATGTTTGACCAGATCAGTAGCACTTCCGCTAAATGTAGTTGTAAATTAGCATAGATAGATAGATAGATAGATAGATAGATAGATAGATAGATAGATAGATAGATAGATAGATAGATAGATAGATAGATAGATAGATAGATAGATAGATAGATAGATAGATAGATAGATAGATAGATAGATAGATAGATAGATAGATAGATAGATAGATAGATAGATAGATAGATAGATAGATAGATATAGATATACTGTATATAGATATACATACATTTAAATTAATATGTGTAAGTTATATAAACCCATAATAAATCATTACTAATAGAAATACTGTAATAGGTAATAGTAAATCATGGTGGCGATTTCTTGCAAGTTTGCAGGTGAATTTTGGCAAATGGAGTTAGGGATTTGGTCAGGACTAGTTATGTCCTCAATCTTTAGAAATACAAACAGGTCCTTAGTGATCATGTAATACCATCAGGTTTGATAAGCCCAAAATGATTCTGCAGCAGGACAATGATTCCAAACATAGATGATCTTAACTATTTATAATCTTACCCATACAGCCAATTTCATTGGGAGCTATTTTCAGTGTAAAGAAGAACGAGGAGTCTTAGAAATTATTGTTTGGCATAAACAGAGCACTGAACTGAACATAAACAAGTATGTCTGGGATTTTGCAATTCATGTTTTTTTCTGGTATATATTTTCGAAAAAACATAAAATCTAAAAACAGACCCATAGAAGTCAATGTGTGTGATATAGCAGCAGCATCAGGCAGCAGGTCCCCTGCACTTCCTGCTCTGAAACCATGTCAGTCAATCTGTCCTGTGTCTCCTCCCCTTTGCAGCCCCCCTGGTCCCTCCCACTCATGGATCCCATGGTCCCTCCAGTTGCAGGCCCCCTTGGCCCATTCTCTTACAGCCCCATGTGGCCCCATCCACCCGTGGGTGCCTAAGTCCCGCCCACCCAAGCATGCCTAAGCCCCATCCACCCACTGACGCATAAGCCCCACCCACTCTCAGGTGCATAAGCCCCACCGACTCATGGGTGCCATGGGCCACTCAGACCCCCCACCCCCTACAGAAAACTCTGTGGAAACAGCTTGTGAAGGTTCTCATTCATCCAGGTCATGGTATATCTGTTGTATTCAATTAGATCAACTGGACTTGAAATGTAGTTCTTGAAGACGTTTCGCTAGTCATCCGACTGGCTTTCTCATTCAATTCTGAATTGAGAAAGCCAGTCGGATGACTAGCGAACGTCTTCAAGAACTACATTTCAAGTCCAGTTGATCTAATTGAAAACAACAGATGTGGAAACAGCCTTTTCAGGCAGAGTGAGAACTCTTTCACATAGTGGGAAAGAAGGGCTGTAGATTCCCTTATCTACTCTGTCAGGACTTCACACAGCAGAGCGGAGGAGGGACTTCGTGTCTACCTCACACACTGAGGGAGTCTGAGGCTGTGCTTGCCAGCGGCACTGTGCCGGACAAGCCTTAGGAATGTCACATGTCAGCCTCCCACCCATTAACTTTCTGGTCAGTCATTTCTTTATATCTTGGGCTGTGGAGCACGTAGAGAGGTGGTTGATGGCTCGTTTTAAAGGTAGGAAACTGGCCTTTCATTTAAACTCAACTTGCTTGGAGACCAGAGTTCCCCTTTAACATTCTACTGAAGTGCTTAGATTATTTTACTTGCCCTTTAAAAATAATGCAGCACACTATTGGTTTCTGGTATAAAAAAAAACAGAAACCAAAATACAGTAGCAATAAAAACCACAGCAACTATATGGGTTTATATAACATATATATATTAATTTAAATGTAGTTCCCCTTACAAACTAAAAGAAGTATGATTAGAGCTGTGCTTAAAAGTGTCAGGATGCAACAAATATAAGCTTGTGTTTGTAGGCATTAATGATGTGCCCATTATCACTGCACTAAACAAACTTTTTATGAATGAGTTGTGAAGTGTCTAATTTATTTAGTCCTCCTCTTTATCTGATCCTCATGGGAAAGGACAAAAAATAAAAGTAAAACCATTATTATTATTGTTGATCAGAAATATCTATTAGAATTCTCCTATTAAGGTTTAACTAAGCCACTGCACGCTGTTTTACCAAATCGCTAAATTAGACCACAGTGTCTGGATTTCAAACTAATGATATGTTGTATTATAATTCTTAATTAAAACTGTAGAAGTAATCTGAAGGATTATCTCACTGTACTTTTTACTAAAAGTAATCTGTATTTAACGCCTCCCTTTATCTTAAAATTTTGAAATGGCACATTACAGGGACTGCATTTTCATTTGAAGTAGAGAGTGATGTGTGTTTATTCAATAAAAAAAGAAAGGCATAAAGGATTACTAAACGTAAAAAGAGAACTTTGGCTAAAATTACGACTGTTCACATTCATATAAAATACCTGAGATACAAAACATACCTAGTGCAAAACTAACAATGATGCAGATGTGGCATTTTATGACTGCATTTTAGTAAAAAAAAAAATTGTTAATGTTAAAGATTAAATGGACACTAAAAGTAAATCAAATCTGTTTCTATTATGCACAGGGAGTTGAGAATGTTTTTCCATCCTCCCTGTGAATAATAGAATGCATGGGGAACACTGCTAGAGGCTAGACACAAAGACCAGAGGAGAACAAATCAAGTCTGGTAGTGCACAGGCAGACAGTAAACTTAGAGGGTGCATCTGGACAGGTAACAGCAGGAGAGGATATCAAACTGGCAGAGGGAAGGCCGATAACAATATGGATAAAGAGTCTGAGCAAGGAAAAGCAGATAAGTGGATCAAACAGACTCTGAATAGACAAACTGCAATGGTAAATGATGAATGAACAGGTAACAGCAGATGAGTTGATTAAACAGGCACTGGATGGACAAACTGCAATGGTGGATGATGAGTCTGAACAGGTAACAGCAGGTGAATTGATTAAACAGGCACTGGATATACAAACTGAAATGGTGAATGATGAATGAACAGGTAACAGCAGGTGAGTTGATTAAACAGGCACTGGATATACAAACTGCAATGGTGAATGATACAAAGCAGGAAACAAACAGATCTTGAGAATTCCAACAAACAAGGCTTAGGAACAGAAGGATATACACTGAACTGGCAGCAAGAGCTGAAAGGCAGTAGGACTGATTACATCATCATTCCATGCCCACCAGTAACCAGAGGAGGAAACCGGACCCCATGACACCTGCGCCTGTGCGGCAACAATGGGGCACGCCAACATGCGAAACCTCTGGGTAATGCAGGACTGGAGCCATAACAGCTTACCTTACTTTAGCTCCACTCACGGCTCTACAGCTGACAGGCATGCTGTCCCAACCGCACGCCTATCTTTTGTATTGGCGCACATGTGCCGAAGATAGGCGTTTGGTTAGGACAGCATGCCTGACAGCTGAGAAGGAGCCGCGAGTGGAGCGGGCGTTATATTATTCACAGGGGTGGGAATAAGCGTTCATGTCTCCCTGTGAATAATTGATATGGATTTCATGTACATAACGAAGTACATGAAATCTGTTTAGTGTTCCTTTAATGAAAAAAGCAAAACAAATGGTTGATGTGCAAGTTCAAGGGTGGGAACAGTGCACTGATCGCAGAATTGAACACGTGCATGTCCCATCTGCAAATCCATTCCTTACTGTTACAAAGGTACATCTTTGGCAAAAGTTGATAATCAGACAGGCAGATCCACTGGTAAATATGGATGGATGAACACTTCTCAGAAACTTTGCCAATGAGCCCTATTAAAATCAGTGGGAGGTAATACATGTCATTTGACATTAATACAATGGATGCAGTGGCTGACAGACAGCCATGTGACTGCAATTGTGCAGCTATTATTATTTTAGTCCTGTATGGTGAACATTGGCCATCCATCCCCATCCATCCCTAGTTACAGCATTAAAACAAAGAGAGTGATGCAACCAGAAAGTAATTAGCATTTTGAAAATTTGTGTAATGCTTGAGTGGGTAGTGATTCTCTGCAGTAAAATAGCCTTGACCCACCCTGAAATAAAAGAATAGCCTCATGCAGTGCACCAGCTACATAAACATATGCAGTATTTTCCAGAGTGTACTATATTACATTTCAGAGCTACATAGAATGGACTATGCTTAAATATATGTCATCTACTTATGTTTTACAAGGCTCCTAGAATTTTGGAAATTAATAGTTTTTAAGGATGTTTTTAAAAACTGTTTTAATGTTTCTGTTCACAATAGAATACTAGACCTTTTGAATCTTAAAATCTACATTTTTAGGGGTGATTATACTTACATAGCAACTAGTTACATAATCTGCATACAGTATTGTTAACTTCACATTTTAATTTAACATGTCAAACAAAGGGGGATTATGTCTACAGTATATCAAATTAAGTATTGTGGGACTGGAGAGCACTGGAGATAACTGTTAAAATATCCTCTGCCTGCCAATTGCATGATTCTTCACTACAACATCTACAGTAATTGCCATTATGGACATTCGTTTTCTACTTGCTACCTTCCTGTCATCCAAGGTGTAAAGTAAAACTCAAAACATAGACCTGTTGTTGGACACTCAGAAGCTTTACCTCTGAAATTGTTAATAAATGTAAAGTGATGCATTTTGGGCTTTTAAATCCTTTTGCTGCTTATACTATAAATGTGTCTGTGTTAAGTGAATCTCTGTTAAAAAAGCATCTTGGAGTTTTGGTGGATAACAAACTTAAATGTAGCAAACAGTGCCAGGTGGCAACAGCTAGAGTCAGCAAGATATTGTCTTGAATAAAGAGAGGTATGGATTCAAGGGAGAAAAAAATTATTCCCCATCTTTACAAAGCACTGGTAAGGTTTCAGTTGAAATATGCAGTGCAATTTTGAAATTATTTATATAAAAGGGACATCTTGGAAATGAAAAAGGTTCAGAGAAGGGCAACTAAATGATAAGGGGACTGGAAGAGCTTGAATATAAAGACAGGTTGGATAATTTATTATTATGCACACTTGAGAAAAGGCGCTTGTGTGGGGATATGATAGGGGGGAAAAGCTGAATGAGTTTCTAAAAATAAAGAATGTTGCAGGTTATTGGTAGAGATGTAATGTGGGTTCGAATAGAACCTGGTTTCGAATCGAATCTGAGGGTTTTGAAGTCCCAACTAAACTTTCGGAACTCCCGGGTTTCACGGAACCCGGAGTTTCAGAATTTTAAATTTTTATCGAAATTTCAATAATGATCTATTTCAGTAACTCTCGAAAGTAATGATCAATTTTGGTAACCCTCAAAAGCAAGAAATGATTTCGGTAACCTTCGAATTTGTAATATCGGTAAACCTCGAAAATATTGCTCGATTTCAGTAACTCTCGAATATAGAATGCGGAAGCTCAAAAACAGCCCGATCGTGAGGAAAGATTTTTTGGTTATATTTATGGGTTCCCCAGACCATTCCCCAGGTCTCTGTGTCATTTACAGTAACCTATTACTATTTGTCCCTCAAAATGGACAGAAACTTTAAAAAATTTTTCTCAAACTTCTATGGGTTCGTTTTCTAATTTTGAAATTTATCGAAAATTCGAAAATGGAACGAAACTCAACAGTTTCAAACATTTCTAGTTATTGTTATTGATACTGTACATAAAGTGAGAGTTGGTGGATTTTTTTCCTTCCTCTGGGTCAACTGTTCGGCAGGAAATGTCTGAGTAGGCTGGACATGTGTCTTTATTCAACCTTTAAGGGCATGTCCACCCCTTTTTTATACTTTTTATATAATGTAAGGAATAGGTCCCCCAGCCCCAACCGCCAAAATAGATTTTTTAGAAAGTGCCCCGATTTTTATTTACATTACCTCTCTCCTCCGCCCCACTCTCCCGGCCCTCTGCTTGCACAGAACTGCAAGCAGGGGGCGGGACCAGCAGCCGCGTCTCTGATTGGCTGAGAGGCAGCCAATCAGGGATGCAGCTGCCATCTGCTCAGAAGTAACTATCGGGGGACTCTCTCTAAAGTCTATTATAGCGGTTGGGGCTGGGTTAACTATACCTACATTATGACCAATTTTATATTTTATATTTTATATACCATATTTTATTAAACTACACAGTGGGGCCAGTATGGGGTTTAATTTTTTAGTTTTGGGGGTGGACATGCCCTTTAAATACTATACTATACTAAATCGCCCCCCTTTTTGGAAACTAAACACCTTCAGCCGTAAAGGGGTTTATTATTTTATTCATATATTTCCTGAAGAATTTCCTGACACAGTTCTTTATAGTAATCTAAAGATTTATCAGCTTCCCTTAAAAAAGAGAATTAAAAATGAGTTGTTCTTAAAGCTCCATAATAAACAAACAAATAAACAACAACAAGAGACCAAATTTTCCCTGCATTTTCTAAATAAAATAGTACCCCATTCGCTTAGGTGCACGCAGAGACGAGTTCAGCTAAAATATCCAATGCAAAAGAGCAATTACAGCTTAAAAAATGCCCTGCATCTATGTCAGGGTTACTTAAAGGGGTTGCCTTAAAGTATCAAACACATTTCAACACTCTGTAGAAAGGCTGCCACCTGACCTCTTTACATAATCTACCCAAAATACCAAATTTCACAAAAATAGGAGAATGAAGTGCAGGATATCAGGATGAACAACAAGGTGCCTGCAAAATAAGGATTAGGCTGGTCAGCACAACATGGTTTTATCCAACAGTAAGATTTTCACGTATGAACCAAGTGCAATGAGTAAAATCCTTACAGGGTACAGGAAGTGATATCTACCCTATATCACCAAACTCTACCTACCCCCAGTGTAAAGTCCAACCCACATCAAGTCCAAGTGAAGTTCAATTACAAATAATAGTCATACCACCATCAAGTGGAAAAAACACTGGTAATACCCCTTTAAAGGCTATGTCCACCCTAAAATTATACATAATTATATGTTGTTCCCCCTGGTCCCCCAGCCCCAACCGCGTAATTTTTAATTTCAGAAAGCCCCCCAAACTCTACTTACCTCCCCTCTTTCCTTTGCTGCGCTCCCGGCCCTTTGCTTGCGAGGAAATGCAAGCAGAGGGGTGGGACCGGCAGCCGCGTCTGTGATTGGCTGAGCGGCAGCCAATCACGGACGCGGCTGCCGGCAGCTCATTTCGCCGGAAAAATTGCTCCTGCCCACCACTAAAAATCCAGTAACACCCCAATTCCTTGCCACTCCAGATGTTTGGAAACTACAACTCCCAGCATGCTTTGATTGCTGGGAGTTGTAGTTTCTATACATCTGGAATGGCAAGGTTCAAGCATCATTTAAAATTACACATTTACACAGGTCATATTGTAATGTACAGAAGATATCCCACCTCTAGTTCTAGTTTCAGCACTGCCTGTAGGCTCCTCTATTCTCCCTGTAGGCTCCTCCATTCTTGAAGTGCCGGTGCTGTCAGCCAAGTCTGTGCGTGCACACTTACGTCGCGTGCGCGAGCGCACGCACAGCCTCACTTTGCCGCTCCCGTCTTTACTGCTCCCCCTCTGCCTCTCCGGTGTCCGGCTGTGTCCTGCGGCGCAATGGAGTAACTTCTCTTCCTCTGCCTCTCTTCCTCTGGTGTCCGGCTGTGTCCTGCGGCGGTAACGGTAACGTGCATTTATGGCTTCCTCCAACCAATTTTTTGCATTGACTCGAGTATAAGTCGAGGATGGTTTTTAAGGCCTATTTTAAAAACCAAAAACCTCGGCTTATACTCGAGTATATACGGTAATTAAAACCTGCTAGTGTACTCATCTTGATTGACTTGTTCAGTATTGCATTAACAATTAATGTTAATTAGGAAAGGCTACCAAGAGGTACCAGAAATCACTGGGCTCTCACTGCCCTTTAAAAATAGATATGGCCTGTTGTACGTTGGCTGTAGAAAAATGCATGTTCCTTTTGATGGCAGCCCTGAATTAATTGTCAGAAATGGAACACATTCTCTCTAAGAAAGTGATGGGCAAAAGGTAGAAAAGAAAAATTTAGACCCTAGGTTCACAGCTAGTAGAAAAATAGCCAGATTGTGGCTAATGTTGGCCATGCACTGTCTGACATTAGGTTGATTTAGTGTTTTCGAATTGATCTAATATAACATTTCATTATATTGACCAGGAGTTCTGACTTATACTGTATATAATAAATACATCAATACTCTTAAAATGTAGATCATCATATGAAATGTAAAACACACCTTCATATTATGAATGCATTTAAATTATGTTTTGGATATAAAATAATAAGCAATACGCTTTGCAATTATTTTAGTTAGCCAATAAAAGGTATCATTTTATAGCCAAGATGTCTCTACTTTCATCAATGGCTAACACGGTACAATTCTCTACTACTACTTTAAAGGCTATATCCACCCTAAAATGTAATATTTTATATGTTGTTCCCCCTGGTCCCCCAGCCCCAACCGCGTAATTTTTAATTTCAGAAAGCCCCCCAAACTCTACTTACCTCCCCTCTTTCCTTCGCTGCGCTCCCGGCCCTCTGCTTGCGAGGAAATGCAAGCAGAGGGGCGGGACCGGCAGCCGCGTCTGTGATTTGGCTGAGCGGCAGCCAATCACGGACGCGGCTGCTGGCAGCTCACTTCCGCGTAGGAAAGCGGAGAGGTAAGTAAAACATTGGGGAGCTTTCTAAAAATAAAAAGTATGCGGTTGGGGCTGGGGGACATGGGGGGAAGGGCTGGTGTTGTGTTAAAGGGATTAACGCTAGGGGGAGGGATAGCAGAAGGGAGGGAGGGAGGGAGGGGGAGGGGGGAGAAGGGTGCAGCCCGCATGGCAGAAATCTCCGGGAGGCCAGGTAGCAGGCAGAGCCCTGCTAGCCTCCTGGTGGTCAGTTTTGGACTTTGGGGGGGGGCTACAGGAGAACCAGATGGAGTTGGGATGTGAGGTAAGGATTATTACACTACATGGTGGGGCCAGTGTTGGGGGGATTATAGTTTTGGGGGTGGACATGCCCTTAAAATTATGTTCTAAGAAACTTTTGTTTGTTCTGCATCCTTAAATAACATAATGTTCTAATAAAACCTGTTTTCCATTACAGGCGGTTGTTGTGTATGAATGCTTGTCTGAATGGGGACAGATACTATGTGCCATTTGTCCGAACCCTAAAATGGTCATCACAGGAGGGACCAGCACTGTTATCTGTGTGTGGGACGTAGGGACATCCAAAGAAAAAAGCAAGCACATATGTAAAACAGGTACCAAATTCTTAATTTTACAGACTATTTCCTGGACAGTTGTAGGTTAATGTGAAGGGTATCTCCACCCATAAAATAAACTTTTGACCTTGTGTAGTCTACTCCATCCCACCGCGAACTGCCAAGTCACTTTTGCAAAAAAAATTCCCAGAAAGTTACTGCCGGAAATAGCAGAGAGTGGCAGGACCGGCAGCCGCATCTGTGATTGGCTAGCCGGCAGCCAATCACAGATATGGCTGTTGGTTATTCAGAGCACCGGGGAACAAAAGTTTGCAAGTAACATTCTGTGGCTTTTCCAAAACTAACTCTGTGGTTAGGGTGGGATTGAGTAGACTACACATGGTAAAAAGGCTTTCACGTTAGGGGGATGCAGCAGACAGAAGGGTTTCCGGAGTGAGGGGGGGAAGGGCTGCCCTGCACATGTCACAGTCCTTACTGGGGTAAAGGAAGCAGCAGGGACCAGAGACAAAACACACTCACTCCACTCTTCACTTTCCAGGACTAAGACCCAACCGCAGGAGAAACCATTGGAGAGAGGTGTAACGTTTCGGATTTTGACACTAAAAGTGAGGCCATATTGGTTAATTTTGGTTTTGGGGTAGACATGCCCTTTAAGGCCAAAAGCAACTGTTTAAAAAGATTTCAATCAGTGCATCTTTTGTGGATTGATATTCATTTTCTAGTGCATGTGTAGGAATGTCGTAGGAGGTAACTTTTCCTATGTGGAATGGGACAGAATTAAAGGCGACTGACCAGACATGGTCCATCACCACAGAGAAATGAAACACACTTCTTGCCGGCAAGGTGCAGGTTAAAGTATTAACTTGTTAGCTAGGAAAACAAACCACCCTCAGGCAGATTAGTTGCTAAAAAAAGAACCACATCCAGTTCCATCTCCATTCAGTCTCCCCATATTGGTATCCAAGGCATTCTGCGTTTTTTTTTGTTTTTTTTTTTGCATTAAATTGATGAGACTTGATGCCATGGCATCTTATTTGGATCTGTTTTTGGTTTTAGGCTCTAATTGGACATACTGACACTGTGACCTGCTTGAGTGCTTCATTAGCTTATCATATAGTTGTCAGTGGATCTCGTGACCGCACCTGCATCATCTGGGATCTGAACAAGCTTTCATTTGTAACACAGCTACGGGGACACAGAGCTCCTGTCTCAGCCTTGTGTATCAATGAATTAACGGTAAGTAAATGGCTATTATCCGTATCAATGCAAACTGAGCAGTTTAAAGCCTTAGGAATTGTTATTAAATTATATCTAACTACACGAAATGACTGGCTGAGTATTAGAAGATTAATAAAGTATCAAACAAAGTTCCTTTTAAAAAAGAGCCATTCAAATCAATGCTGCCTGCTCCTCATGCCTCTGGCAACATTTCATGCCCCTTGTTATTTTATTCTGACTTTTGACAGCTGCACAACCTGCTCATTAATCTTCTTACACTTCATTGAGAACCCACCAATTGGAGACTTCAGGAAGTTAGCTCTGGCAGAGTCTCTTCATACCAGGAATCTGCAGCTGGGGACAAAGCTATAGGGAGGAGCAAACAGAGAGGGGTATAAAATAGTGGTGGTGGAGCAGGGAAAGTATGCTAAAACAGTTGCCAAAATGACACAACCTTTGATGTAATACAGTTTTCCTTTAAAAAGGAAATCACCATAAATTCTAAGTGCTTGTTTGCTTTACATTTAACAAAGGTGATTTTTGCCACATGAATTGAAAATTAGCCTTACACTTTACAATTACAATTTACGAAAACATATGCTGCAAAAGTTGTCATTTTAGGGTTTGTAGGTGTTGTAATACATATAAATGTACTACAGTTCTCTTATGTACAGTATTTGCTTCTAGGGGTACAGTTATGGAAGATATATGCATACTGTGTGTAAGCAGATCCACGTATTAGTTGCAAAAACAACGCTACTTACAGTTGTATAAGTTCAACGCCATTACATTGTGCCTTGTGTGTGATATCCATAAGGATGGTGCACCTGGTAAAATACTGAATAATCTTTAACGGACAGGATAGGCCCTGTAAACAGGCACCAACTGGGCACAAACCATAACCGGTTACCCTGAAAATATTTGCCAAACACAAAAATGCTAATATAAAAATACCCTTATACACATAGAACAGACAGGTGTTTCAGTCTAAAACCAACGAGGGGGGTCCCCATAAAGTTAAAAAGGTCCTGGGAATATAACCCTAGCTAGTGCTGATAATTCCATTTATGTTATATATTTGTGTATTGCAAAACAAAATGTGAGTTCCAGACATACATTCTTAAAGACCACAAATCCATGAAATTAATTGGGGTCAAAACTTTAGCTGCTTGGGTAAGGCGATGAATGTGGGTTAGCATGTGGTTATCAGGGGGAAATCTGCAGGACTAATTATTAGCAGAACAGTCTTATCACCCGCAATGACTGTACCAATGCCCTTAAAAATGGAAGCCTCTTACCCGAGTTATATCATAGTCTCTGTCCATTAAGTTCAAGCTGTGTGTCTCCATACAGTTGAACAAACAACTGCTTCTCAGTCACACAGCACTTTATATGCCACTGGTAAATCCATACTGTGTTGTGCCCGATTTCATGTTATCTGAATATTATGAATGTAGAATAGTTATTTGCTGTCCAATGGCCAGCAAGTCATAAGCTATTTCATTGCAGACATCCTATGGAGCAGAGAAACTTCAGTAGCACTTTATGTAGGCTATTGGGGGCCTGACAAATTGCTATTATATTGGCGTCTATCAGACGATAATTGTGTGGTATCGGCCTCAAAATTCTTATAGCAATGTTATTAGCCCTCAATCAGCTGATAACACCGCTATTTGCATGGCCACAATATGTTGCATTTTTAAATTTACCTTGAAAAGGTATCAGGAGCTTCTGCACAATCAACTAATGGCTTTTTGGTTATGTCTGATAACTTTTTGACTCATAAGAATGATGATCATAGATAATTAACCAGAGTGACATGAGCCCAACATCGGGTGTCAGGGCTGAGCAATCCAAAACGAATTAGGACGGGGATGCTACTAGTAGTGTAAGCATCCTAAGCTAAATACAATAATTTTTGCATTCAACCTTTTCTGTGAGCATAGGGATATAGTGTTGGTGGAGGCAGCATCTACATTTCAGGTTTTTTTTGGAAGCATTAACGGAAATCCTATTGTCAGTGTGAATACATTTATTGGAAGAAGCCAACAGATTCTATGCTGCTGTTTGTCTGAAATGAATGAGTGGGACACACAAAATGTTATCATCACAGGCCATTCAGATGGAGTTGTCCGAGTAAGTGACTTGGGTATTATAGCTTGGTAATTTAAATTTAGTTAAACATTTAAGAAGAAATATAACTCTACTGTCATACTTTCTCTTCTAACATAGATATATATTAGTGCACATGGATTTCATATTGTTTTATATTTGTCAATGTTGTTCCAGTTCTGGAGAATGGAGTTCCTACAAGTACCTGAAACACCTGCTCCTGAACCTACAGATACTATGGAGATCCCCGATGACTGCCAAGATGCAGATTTAGGTAAAAATCATAATAATAAACATGTTAAACACTGTAAGTTCATATTAAAGGGCATGTCCACCCTCAAATCTAACATATGCCCCAGTGCTGGCCCCTCTGTATAGTTTAAAATAAATCCTTACCATACATTCATGCTCCTTATGGTTCTCCTGCAGTGCCAGCCCAAATTCCAGGAAACTGAAGAGTAGTGGCTGTATTCCTGTCCAAAGGTCTCTGCCTCCTGTCTTGCCTCCGGGAAGGGATGCTGACACGCACAGTGGAGCCCTTTGCCGCCCTCCCTCCCATCTGGCTGCCCCTCCTCCTAGCATGAAATTTAATATTATGTTCCTTAGGTTTGCCCACCCACAACCACCATGTTAATACAAAAAACTTTCAGATAGTTACTTACAGCCCTTTGCTTCCGCGCCTATCTCTACAGTCGGCAGCTGTGTCTGTGATTGGTTGACCGGCAGCCAAGATACAGATTTTGACCAGCAGCCAATCACAGACACTGCTGCCGGTCTGGCCCCTCTCTGCTGTTTCCGGTTAGCAGAGAGGGGAGAAGATATTCGCAGGAGCGAAGGGACTGTAAGTAATGACCAGAAAGTTTTTTTGTTTTTTTTTGTATTTACATAGCGGTTGGGGGTGGGCAAACCTAAGAAACATTATATTAAAAGTAATTTTTTTGGCTGGAGATGCCCTTTGAGTAGCTCATTTGCAGTCTGTTTTAGTTTCATCATTATTGTACAGGTCACTGGGTGAAATATTGCACTACTAGTTCACATGTTGGTCTTATTATTCCCAGGTCACGAAGTTCAGGATGATGACAGCAGTGACTCTGATACAGAAGATCAAAGTGTAAGTCAGGAAACAAAGACAAAAGAGAGCCAATCTCAGGGTAACAATGTCAGCCGCCGTCCAAGAGCATCTTCTGCTAGGGCAGGCTTAACAGCTTGGTCAGCAGACAGTGGATCTGATGACTCTAGAAGATGGTCTGATCAACTAAGCTTGGATGAAAAGGATGGATTCATCGTTGTTAACTATTCAGAAAACCAGAGTAAAGCACAGTTCCCACAGGTTCAGAGCAGTACTCAGACATGCCAGACAGACGTACGACCCTTACAACAAACTGAGACTGGTAAATAGGACCGCCAGTTACACCTACTAATTATAAAAATGCTACATGTACATATTTGTCCCCAGTAAGTGTAACTGACACATACAAGTTTTCCCCCAGTGAGTGTTACTGGTACACACAATTTTGCTCCCAGTGAGTGTGACTGCCACATACAAGTTTGCTCAAAGTGTGACTTCGGACAGTGTAGGATTTGGAGAGTTTTGCGTGCTTTTTTGAGCTTTCTGTGTGTGGATTTCATGTTGTGTTTTAGCACTTGTTGTTAACTACCCCTGTATTCACATCTTGAGACCCAACAGTCCTTTTAAGAACTAACCTTCCTTTGAGACCCAAAAGTCCTTTTAAGGACTAACCCCCCTATAAGTCCTTTGGACATTTTTTGTGTTAGACCTTTTAGAGGTCTAGGTGTCCTGTTTTTTTTTTGTTTGTTTCTGTATCTGTGTGTCACTGTCTGTGTGTTTGTGTAACTGACAGTGCTGCCTTTAGCAACAATCAGCAGCTTTGCTGTCTATTTGCTGTCAGTTTGTGTCTGTATCCATATTTGTGTTTTAGTGAAAAAAAAAAAAAAATTGTTTGTCTTTTGTGAAAAATAAAAGCTTTGTGTTTGTTTGCTTCTGTGTGTGTTACTGTGTGTTTTGTCCTCTGTGTTGTTTTGTCGCTTAGCTTTGTGTTTGTGCATTGTGTGTGTGTGTGTATAATATATATATTATATATATATATACTAATTTTGGAGAGGGAAATGCTGGCAGGGCAAAAGGGGGAGCCAGGAGCAGGGTGCTTCTGCACTAGAGGGAGAGGCAGAGGAGAGGGGCTCTGGCCAGGACTACCTGGCCCTTCGCAGGGTAGACGGGCTAGGGCTATCCCTTCTGATCAAGGAAGCGGGTAGTAAGAGTGGATTTCCCAGCCTTCCTTATCCACCTCCTCAGAGGTACATGGTACCACCATGTATTGGTGATACACCACTCTCCACCCCCCTTCCTCATCCATTAATTGCTCTTCCGGACAGCCCCCGTGCCCCCCCAGAGCCTATGCTTCCATGCCAGTGAGACGTTGCCCATGCAGTGTTGCAGCTTCTGTGTCTCGGTGATAGGAGCCACACCAGGGCATAGTTGCTGGCAGCACTGCAAGGGCAGGCTGAGAGGTGGTTGACCCCACATCACCTCTCAATAGGCAAAGTTAGTGTGTGACAATGCCACCAACATCCTGTCTGCCCTTCGCAGTGGCGCCACACATGTTCCTTGCCTGGCACACATTTTCAACTGGTTGTCCAGCGGTTCCTCACAAGTACCCTGGTCTGCAGAGGTACTGAGGATGGCTAGGAGGGTGTCCAGTCACTTCAGGCGGTCATACACGGCCACAGCTCATTTGGCAGAACAGTCTGCTGCAGAACCGCTTGATTTGTGACACCCCCACCCGCTGGAACTCTAGTCTTATGATGCTGCTGAGCTGCTCCCCAGAGGCGAGCCATCATGGACTATTTGTATGAGTATGAGGTTGATCAGGCTCTGGGGACCTGGGATTTCTCTTACCCTGCAGCCGTGTGCTCGCACCATTTGAGGAAGCCACCAGGATGGTAAGCCGCGATGATGCCACCATAGCGGATACCATCCCACTGGTGTTCCTCCTTGAGCACACCCTGCGCGGCTACTCTACAGGGCACTAGCTCCGACAGCAGCTACTGAAAGAGGAGGACGCCAACACCTGGTGCTTTCTGATCCCGGGCATCACGGTGCAGATCAGCCGTCCGATGATGAGGAGGGGGATTTAGGTGATCTGGACCGAGAGGAAATTTTGGCCTTCCTCTAGGGGGACATCTCAACCTTCCAAAGTACCACGTCATCCTGGTTGGGAGTGGTTGAGCCTGACCCTTGTCTTCAGTGACGATGAGGACATAGGGTCCTCTGCATTTGGCACTTTGCGTCATATGGCTATGCATATGCTGCAATTCCTGCGCAAGGACCCAGGATTAAGGCCATCAAAGAGAAGGAGCAGTACTGGGTGGCCACCCTATAGATCCCCGCTATAAGGGTCAAGTGTTGGAGTTCATTCCCGCATCACAGAGGGAAAGCAGAATGCAGCAGTACGAGGCGACACTGCTACGTTGCCTCTGTTCTTCTTTCTCAGGTGCTGGCAGGCCTAAAGCACCTGATGTTGGGAATGAGCAGGGCTCACGTCCCCCTGTGCTGAGAGGAGGAGCAGCAGCCTGCGGGGTGGCCTTGCGGCTAACTTCAGGCCGATTTAGTCACCTCAGAGACTGAGGATCCACTGGACTACTGGGTGGTGGGGCTGGATATATGGCCCGAGTTGGCACAGTATGCCATCGAGGTCCTTTCATGCTCGCATCCAGTGTCCTTTTGGAAGGGCCTTCAGTCCGGCAGGTGGTGTTGTAATGGAGGACCATCCTCCACTGAGAATGTGGACCGCCTTACATTCATCAAGATAATGAGGCATGGATCACATCTCAGTAAACACCCTTATTGCTAATGCCCGTGACTGAAGGCCTCTTGCCCCTGGCCACCCGTACTGCTCCTTCTGCCTCATTTTCCACCTCAAGGCTTAGCTGATGCCAGTTTAGCTGGCAAATGGCTGATTTTTTCTATTGGTAGGGCCATTTATGGTCCTACCTTGCTCTGCAGCATTCAAGCTGTAAAATTACAAATACTCTACTGCACAGCTACCCTGTGGCTAATTTTTCTACATTTGGGTTGATCCTACTTGTCCCATGCAAAAGTCCATACTTGCTCTCATGTTTCTCACCCCAGGAGGCACTTTGTGGTGTCATCTACTCTGACCAGTCATGCAGCTGCAACAGCTACCCTGTGGCAAATTTTTCATGTTTGGGTTGATCCTAATTGGCCCAATGCAAAATTCCATACTTGCTCTCCTGTCTCTCCACAGGCACCTTATGGTCTCACCTACTCTGACCTCATCTGACCATGTCATGCAACAGCTACTCTGTGGCTAATTTTTCTACGGTTGGGTTGATCCTACTTGGCCCAATGCAAAAGCCATACTTCTCTCCTCACTCCTCTCCACGAGCACCTTTATGGTGTCACCTACACTGACCATGTCATGCAGCCGCAACAGCTACCCTGTGGCTAATTTTTCTATGTTTGGGTTGATCCTAATTGGCCCAATGCAAATTCCATACTTGCTCTCCTTTCTCCACGAGGCACATTATGGTGTCACCTACTCTGACCATGTCATACATACCAACTCATACAGATCGTTTCATAAGCGTATCCTCTTCCCCGCTTTCCCTTGCACGAAACATACTCTGAGGGAAGAAGCCAATGGGGTATGGGGCCTGCCAGTGGGGCCAAGCCTGCCTGTCTCCGCAATAATGTTTGTCAAATTTCAGTGGTCTACTGTTACTCAATGGTGTGCTCCTACGAAGCATTACCCCTTCCCTGCTTTTCCTTGTACAAGCATACTCTGAGGGAAGAAGCCAATGGGGTATGGGGTCTGTTCCGTGGGGTCAAGCCTGTCTGGCTCCGCATAATGTTGTCAAACTGCAGTGGATCTACTGTTACTCATGGTGCTGTTCCTACGAAGCGTATCCCCTTCCCCCGCTTTCCCTTGCACAAAGCATCCTGTGAGGGAGAGAAGCCAATGGGGTGTGGGAAAGCCTAAAAATTATGTTTTGTAGTCATTTGTAAAGATAAAACACAGAGATTTGTTTTGTTTCAACTTGTTTACTAAATGTAACTAAGGCACAAGTTTTTTTTGGTGTAATAATAATAATAATAATACAGAAATGTGGTGGGAAATGCACAACCTATTTTTTTTTTTTTAATATTTTGCGCTTTAAGCGCCTAATGTCTTTGTGCATGGAGATCATGCGCCTCTCCATTCGTCTCATCCTTAGCGCTATTTCATCCAGCCGCACTGGCATGATGGTTCCTGCCGGCGCTGGCGGGCTGGTGGTGGAGGGGAAGGGAAATTGCAGGCCTTATCTGGGCCTTGGTGGGGGTGTTGCAGGGGTGATCCACCCTCTTCTTCAGCCTCACTGGCAGAAACAGATCCCTAATCTGCAAATTTATATATAAAAAAAGGTAAGAATAATAATAATAATAATAATAAATATTAATAATAAATGAAAAATGATAATGTAAATATTTTTTGTGTGTACTTGTCCTTTAACTAACATTTACTAACATTAACTAAACAGTTACATTTCAATACTAACACTAACTAACATCAACTAACATTTAAATATATATACTTTGAGTCGTTTAGGAAAAAGAGCTTTTAAAAATTGTATTATATGTAAATATTGTAAATATTCTTCGTGTGTACTTGTCCTTTAACTAACATCTACTAACATTAACTAACATTACATTAAAATTTACTAACACTAACTAACATAGGCACTTTGAGTCCTTTAGGAAAAAGCACTAAGGGCCCTGCAATCGTTTGTGGAGGTTTGCGAAGCGCTATCGCCAATTGCAAGTGCTATAAAAGTAACTCCATATAGTGGTTATACATAGACAGAGCTTGTCCGAAAAATCTGCTGCAGACCCCGCCTGATTAGAGGGGGTGCAAAAAGTGTGTTTTATACACCTCAATCAGTTAAATTTAATATATAAATGTGATACTGCCTTGGACATTCTGCTGGATGCCTGGACGTAGGCACTCCCGTTGCCGCTTGAGGTCTTCCACCTCTTTTGAGTTGAGAGGTGGTCAGATCAATCTGAAAACTGCGTCCGCAGTTTTTTCTGCAGGTGGCGACGTTTTTTCTCTCCTTAACGTGGGGGGTTCCAATTTGCATCCATCATGCCCCCGCCTGGTCAGATACTCGACCACCAACTGCTGCCAAGCTATGGTGCCCATGTTGTCTGCAGACAAGCTAATAGTAGAATAACCCATTTTTTATTGCATATAAAAGTAAATGGGAAGAGGGGTTATAATCAATAGCAGAAAAATCAATCCGCAAGTAAAATGTCCATGATACCTAGGCGCGAGCATCGAATCCACAAGTAAACTGTCCATTAAAACCCATACACGAGCATAAATCCACGAGTAAAATGTCCATGATACCTAGGCGCGAGCATCGAATCCGCAAGTAAATGTCTATTATACCTAGGCGCAGCATTGAATGTTCGAACGCGAGAGCTCGAAAGTAGCGCGCGTGAGGGTAAAATCGATTTTATAAAGTCCTGGATATTTGAATAGGTTCCCCAGACCATTTCCCACATCCCACAGCCATTTACATTAAGTTACCATTGATATTTTAGTTGTATTTCATACAAACTTTTCGAACGATTTGTTTCCCATTGACTTTAATGGGTCCGTTTTTGAACTTTCCAAATAGTTCGAACGTTCGAAAACGGACCGAACTTTCGAAAGTTCGGCCATCTATAGTCATAAAGTATAACCACAATCATAAATTTACAATATATATACAAGATACCGCACCTTTTAATACAGCCCCTGGTGCCAGCAGTGTTAGCAACTCTTTAGCTGTCTGTAACAATCAGTAAAAGCAAAGTTAATATACTGTAACATAGGGTTAGCTACCACGTGATAAGGGGATGTGGGAGGTAAATTCAGATTTCTGATTTCATGGTGTCCCAACCCCTGTAATTGCCTGTGTTTAGCCAAGTGCTTTTTAAAATGGTTAGTTTTAGCATTTCACCCATATAAACAGCATACTTTATACACACGCGATGAACAGCCATTCACCAATTTGCCATGGCAGATCAAGGAATGGAGCACCGACTAAACGCATACCCAGGGCGTTCGTCGTGCGATGTGTCCTGTGCTTGGCGATAGTTCGTTGGTGTCCAGTCGGATGTATTGTTGTGTGTTGCTGCATGCCTCCAATTCAGTACTTAATTAGCTTAGGCTCCTTTCTTAAAACCACCTCCTTTTATCTGACCAGACTTTTTATGAGGGCAAACTTGCCTCAGTAATCACTATGAGGCAGCACTAAAGAGGTTATTCCCATCATGCATTCACACATACCAACTGTCACTATTCCAGTTACAGCAAAGCTGCATACAGTAAAAGAGGTTCTGATAATAAGGCACTTGATTGAGACAGATGATTCAGATTGGATCTAAATAGGGGAAGATCACAAATAAATGGTACAGTGATAGTTGGGAAGAATTGTGGTTTCCAGTAATGAGCAATTCTTTTTTTTTTTTTTTTTATATTGATGCCTTTTAAATTGAAGTTACTGAAGCCAAACTAAAATAAATGCCTGTTTGCAAAACACTCCCTGCAGCCCTTTAAAGCACTTTATGCCTGTACTTTCATATAGTAAATTGGAAATACACCAATTAATGCCCAATTTATATTACAAGAAAATTCCATTAATGCTTTATTAAGTATCCAACAGCACTTGCAACTCATTATGAAGCTGGCCATACACTACAAATGCGTACCTCTCATTGTTCCAGCGAGGTTTTGACAACCATTTGAACCAATCATTTAAGATAGATACATTATATTGATTGCAAACAAGGATTCGCTGAAAGTCATGGCAGGAATGTCGGCAGGAAATTCACTGCTTTACACAAATGATTTTATGATTTTTTTTTCGATTTCACGAATGACTTCAGGTCAGATTGAATGTTAAATCGATGTAACATCAGGTAGTGTAAGGCGAGCATAAGTAAAGTAGAATCTCAAATGTCTCCATAACAAATACTTGGAGATTTAGGAGTTCTTGGGGGATGGTATGAAAATATAATGCTTGCTTTTAAAGCACTGCTTTATTATGGCATTATCTTGCTCCTTGCTCTGTGTTACTTTCCGTCAAGCATGTAATCCTCACATTTGCCATGGTTTAAGATCTCTGGTGGTTTGCTTCCTGTCAGTTGGTAATCACAGTTTCCATTCATCAGTCTGGGAGTTCCATAACAGATCTTGTTATCTATGCTGTAACATACATCATCGGTTCTAAAGTATATCTTTAAATTATACTGCCATCAGGAGAACAAGGATGCACAGAATACAAACATTAACCAGATCAATAACCAAGTTATCTTAGATTTAGCACACTACTAGAGAAGTATAGTGAAAGATTAGAGTGGCGGCAAGCAGCAGTCCCAAGGGAAGAGAGTGAGAAGGGAAAGACAATGTTAGGATTAAGAGCAGAAATAAGAATGGAAGAAAAGCAAGTTGAACAGGAAAAGTTTGTAAGAAAGCTGGTAACACAAACAAAAAACTAATATAGCAAATGTTCTATGCCAGTCACCTTCCAATCATTCTGAAACGTACAAGATATTGTCACATAAGCAATATTTGATGAGTGTGGAAATCCAACAAATCCATCTATATTTTACTGCTGGAGGGAATTTAACCCAAGGTTAAGATTAATTGATCAATGGTAAATACACATTGATAGAGGGGGCTATTATGCACTTGAGAACAATACAAGGCATTATTGTAAAATAAAAATTTGTGCTATCTGTTCACATTCCATTCTACTAACGTATTTCGATAAATAGTATTAAAACTCACAATTATAACACATTTTGAAATGTATTATATAAATCCATATATATAAAAACTGTAGAGAATGCTACAATGTCTAATTGGTTTTGTAACTCACACGGGGAAATCTTAAATGTGCATAAAATTAACCTACCCCCATCTGAATTGTCTGAAATGTTATGATGGTTATGAAAATAATATGGGGTGGATTTATTTTTTTAGCACCACATTCTACATTCTACTTGGGACCAAACAGGGGGAATGCAATGTGCTATTGTACATCTGGGTCCTGGCTGACTAGAAACATACATGTGCCAAGAGAAAAGAGCAGGAGCATTAGTTTTACAGTGAGATAGGAGTTTCCATAATATTTCACTTTCTCCGTGCAGCCAACATAAATCCTCTGAAAAATAAGGTGCGTCTCTAGGGGTTTTTTGCCACCTGAGCCAAACTTTTGAATGCCGCCCCTATGTACCACTAGGTGCCATGAAGTACGCCACCGCAACCAGCTTTAGGTGTACAGGCTTCCAGGAAGGGGTGTGGTTAAACTTTGGTCTTTTTAAACTTAACATCACAGCGGTATTTCTCTTCCTCAAAAAGACATTTGTCCATGCCATAATTCCTGTAGAATAAAATAATTTTTTCCAAAAGATTTGTAAACCTGCCAGCATGTCAAGGTAGATACTTTCAGCAGGACCTAACCTAACCATGTTATCCTCATGCCCAGCTCACACAGATACCAAATGCAATGGATTGAGATCCTAAGCCAAATGGAAAGGGACACCTAAACCAAAGAAATACTAAAAAAAATAGAGAAAATTGCTAGGTGCTCCAACACTGTAGCCAACATAAATATATCCAGAGTAATAGATGCAGCTGGGCACACAAAGTGAATATACTTTTATTCAGTGACGTTTGGAATCTTTCATCAGACAAACATTTATCACACAGATAGGTACATATAAGATGCCCTAATGCCCAGCTTACACAGATAGGTACATATAACATGCCCTAATGCCTAGATACACATATAATCACTAGAGATTGGATCCAGGTCCGACATGTTTCTGAACCGAATGATCCGTCCGAAACTGGACAGATCGTCCAGATTTCAGACTTCGGAACATATTTTTGAAGATTTAAGAATGTACGGAGCTATTTTCGATAATTTTCAAAAATAGACTCAAACGTTAGAAATCCTCGAAAATACGATCGGAAACTTTTGAGTTTCCGATCATATTTTCGAGGATCGAACGTTCGAGGCTATCTTCGATAATTATCGAAAGTTGTTTCCGATCGTATTTTTGAGGATTTTCTAATGTAGAGAAGGCAGAACTCAATGAAATCTATTTTGCTTTCAGATTCACAGATTTTCGAAAAAATCTGAAAATCTGAAAATCCGCAAGTGGGCCCTTTGAAGTCAACGAAAAAAATCTGAAAGTTGCACCTAAAATTAAGATATAAATAGCAATGGTAACTTACACAAATAGCTCAGGAGCTGGGGAATGGTCTTGGAAACACATATCAATGCCCAAAATCTAAAAAAAAACAAAAAAAAACAGTGTCCAGTACTGGAAACTTCTTCCACTTCCTGTTTGGCCATTGCAAAATCAAAAAAATTCTACATTTCTAGAAATGTAAAAAATTTTCAAAAATAGTTCCGCGGTTCGAAAAATCGAGAAAGTCAGAAATTCGCAGAGTCCAAGTTCTGGCAGATCAGTGATATCCCCTTTAAAATGGGTTCAGGTTCAGCCAATCTTTAGTCATAAGCCCACCTCTAAACTAAGCAATATTTGGGAGATTTTTCTTCTTCTCCTGAAGTTACTGCAGTCTTGTATTGTTTCTCTCTTACTGGTCCCAGACATATCTGCACATGCTCAGTTTGTTTTTTTAGTCTATCCCCCACACCCCACCACCAATGCAAGAGTTGTCATAGCTGATCTCTTTTGACCTGCCTATGATAATTTGAATAGCAATAAAAAAAATACCAGAAATGAAGAGGAGGTGGGAAGATGTAATACTGTATATCTGCAATTTCAGAGGTGTGAGACAGCTTAGTTGAAATAGAATTTCTTATTTATACTTCTATTCAGTTATAGTTTAGAGTTTTTTCTCTTTGAAATGAATCTGCTAAGACACAGATTTTTCAGGCACATAAACAGATAGTATCTAATGCAAAGAACTTCTTTATGGTAGAATTCCAGTGTATTTCATATACTCCCATGAGATATTTTCAGTGCAGTATAAGGTTAGGCTTTGATTCAGGCTACATAGAGAACTAGAAAACTATTAACAGAAAATAAAGAATGAGTGACTTTGGGATTACTAATGTGGATTCCCGATTCAATGTAAGGGCCAAACTATTACAAACAGGGCCGCCATCAGAATTTTAGGCCCCATACAAGGTAAATTAATGGGCCCCCACCCGTATCGCAATGAACTCCACAGCACATACCGTTTTATCCCCACATCACACCCTCATTCACCCACATCACACCCTCATTCACCCACATCACACCCTCATTCACCCCCACCACACTTATTCTCCTGTAAAAATCTTTGGCTTAAAGATTTTTAAGCCCTGCTACCACGTCAAGGTAGACACTTTCAGCAGGGCCCTACTAACCTAATCTATCTAACCTAACCTAACCAAATCTATCTAAAGCTAACCTACCAAGTTCCAATAAAAGAAATGCTAATGTATAGAGAAATAGTACCGTTATATACTTGAGTATAAGTTTTAAAGCTTAAAAAAAGCCTATACTCGAGTTACTAAACTGAAATCTGCCAGCCGCACACTTCCTCTCTCTTCGCATTAACTGCGAAGTGGCTCTTACCCGGTGCCAAGAAAGTGACTCAGGTGCCTGAACATTGGATGCCGAAGAGACAGAAGCATGCGATTGGTAGATTTCAGGTTAGTGATTTCAGTAAGATGCGGACCACATGTTCTTCCTAAAGAACATAAAGGCAAGTCCTCTACTCCACTGGGGGGATGGGGGAATAGGTGAGTGCTTGCCACTGAAAGTTTGGAAACTACAACTCTCATACAGCAGTCCCATACAGTAGTCCCATACCGTAATAGCCATACTGGATTTAGCTATTACTGTATGGGACTACTGTATGGGAATTTTGCTGTCCATTTAAAGGGCAACTAAAGCCTCAAAACAATACAAAATCAGAAAGCAGTATTGGTCATAATTTCTACCCTTATACTCGAGTCAATCAGTTTACTAATTTTTTAGGTAAAAATGGGTACCTTAACTTGTACTCTGAACGACTAATACTCAGTATATACGGTAAGTACAAACACTAATTAAAGGGCATGTCCACCCCCAAACTGTAATTTCACCCACTACGGCCCCACTCTGTAGTGCAAAAAAAATCCTTACCTTACATCCCAGCTCCAAATGGCTGCTCTGCAATGTTCCCCCAAAGTCCAAAAAACTGTCCCACCAGGAGCCTAGCAGAGTCCATATAGGACTCTCAGCCAATCACAGATGCCCGTACAGTTTCATGCAAGCAGAGGACGGGACAGTGCGGCGAGGAAAGAGGTAAGTAAGTAACAATCGTGGGAGTTTCTGACATAACAATAATGCAGTTGGGGCTGGGGGAGGAGCCCTACAATATATCAAAAAAATTTAAAAGGGTGGACATGCCCTTTAACTAAGTATGATTTTCTGCTGTTATCATGTACTTATCTAACTAACGTTTATTAATAAACCAGAGTCATTTAGTTAAATCTTTTGGCCAAAAAGTAACATATTTCCAAAAATATTACAAAAAAGTTATCTACAATATACAACTAACTAGCTCCTTCAGCAACATTTTACAATAGTGCAATAGTTATACTATAGTGCAATCAACAATATCAGTGAAGTGCAAACAACAAAAAATATTTACAATATCTTGCCAATAACACAACACAATGTACTTAAACAACAACAAATATAAACAAGGTCACAACCTCCAGTCCAACAACAATATCAGGTCAGAATCTCCAGTGCAGCAGACACTGTTAGATTGAAACTTTCAGTCAAGCAGACAGTGTTAGGTCCCATCTCCAATCCAGAAGATACGTTAGGTCAAAACCCCATCCACAGAACACTGTTAGGCCAAAACCTTACAGTTAGCAGACACTGTTAGGCCAAAACCTTCAGTTCACAGACACTGTTAGGTCACAACCTCCAGTCCAGCAAACACTAATAAGTCAGAAACCTCCAGTCCAGCAGACACTTTAGTGTCTGCTGGACTGGAGGTGTCAACCTCCCGTTCAGAAGATACTGTAGGTCAAAACCCCCAGTCCAGCAGACACATTTGTCGAAACCTTCAGTCCAGCAGACACTGTAAGGCCAAATACTTCAGTCCAGCAGACACTGTTAGGTCACAACCTCCAGTCCAGCAAACACTAATAAGTCAGAACCTCCAGTCCAGAGACACGTTTAGTTCTGTCTGGACTGGAGTGTCACCTCCCGTTCAGAAGATACGGTTAGTCAAAACCCCCAGTCCAGCAGACACAGTTAGGTCGAAACCTTCAGTCCAGCAGACACTGTAAGGCCAAAACCTCAGTCCAGCAGACTGTAAAGTCAATACTTCAGTCCAGCAGACACTGTTAGGTCACAAACCCAGTCTAGCAAACACTGTCAGGTCGAACCTCCAGTGCAGCAACACTGTTAGGTCGAAACTTCAGTCCAGCAGACACTGTTAGACCGAACCCTTCAGTCCAGCACACAGTATTAGGCCGAAACCTTCAGTCCAGCAGACACTGTCAGGTCAGAACCTCCAATGCAGCAGATACTGTCAGGTCAGAACCTCCAGTCCAGCAGACAGTTAGGTCATAACTTCCAGTCCAGAAGACACTATTGGGTCCACAACCTCGAGTCCAGCAACCACTGTTAGGTAACAACCTCTAGTCCAGCAGACGCTGTTAGGCTGAAACCTCCAGTCCAGCAGACACTGTAAGGTCACAACCACCAGACACTTGTAGGTCCCACCTCCATTTCAAAGATACTGTTAGGTCAAAACCCCCAGTCCAGCAGACACTGTTAGGTCGAAACCTCAGACACTGTAAGGCCAAAAATGTCAGTCCAGCAGACACTGTAGGTCAAACCTTCAGTCCAACAGACACTGTTAGGTCACAATCTCCAGTCCAGCAAACACTGTCAGGTCAGAACCTCCAGTGCAGCAGACACTGTTAGCCAGAACCTCCATCCAGCAGACAGTAAGGTCAGAACGTCCAGTCCAGAAGACACTTTTAGGTCACAACCTCCAGTCCAGCAAACACTGTCAAGTCAGAACCTCCAGTGCAGCAGACACTGTTAGGTCATAACCTCCAGTCCAGCAACACTGTTAGGTACAACCTTCAGTCCAGCAGACCCTGTTAGGCCGAAACCTTCAGTCCAGCACACAGTATTAGGCTAAACCTTCAGTCCAGCAGACACTGTTAGGTCACAACCTCCATCCAGCAGACACTGTTAGCTCAGAACCTCCAGTGCAGCAGACACTGTCAGGTCAGACAGACACTGTTAGATTAAAACCCCCAGTCCAGCAAACACTGTCAGGTCAGAACCTCCAGTGCAGCAGACACTGTTAGGTCAAACCTTCATCGAGCAGACACGGTTAGGTCACAACCTCCAGTCCAGCAACACTGTCAGATAAGAACCTCCAGTGCAGCAGACACTGTCAGGTCAGAACCTCCAGTCCAGCAGACAGTTAGGTCAGAACTTCCAGTCCAGAAGACACTGTTAGGTCACAACCTCCAGTCCAGCAGACACTGTTAGGTCACAACCTCCAGTCCAGCAGACACTGTCAAGTGAGAACCTCTAGTGCAGCAGACAGTGTTAGGTCTCAACCTCCAGTCCAGCAGACACTGTCAGGTCAGAACCTCCAGTCCAGCAGACAGTTAGGTCAGAACTTCCAGTCCAGAAGACACTGTTAGGTCACAACCTCCAGTCCAGCAGACACTGTTAGGTCACAACCTCCAGTGCAGCAAACATTGTTAAACCAAAACCTCCAGTCCAGCAGACAATGTTAGGTCTCAACCTCCAGTCCAGCAAACACTGTCAGGTCAGAACCTCAGTCCAGCAACAGTTAGGTCAGAACTTCCAGTCCAGAAGACACTGTTAGGTCAAACCTCCAGTCCCGCAGACACTGTTAGGTCACAACCTCCAGTGCAGCAAACATTGTTAAAACCAAAACCTCCATTCCAGCAACACTGTTAGGTCAAAACCTCCAGTCCAGCAGACACTGTCAGGTCAAACCTCAAGTCCAGCGACAGTTAGGTCAGAACTTCAGTCCAGCAGACAATGTTAGGTCTCATCCTCCAGTCCAGCAACACTTCAGGTAAGAACCTCCAGTGCAGCAGACACTGTTAGGTCAAAACCTTCAGTCTAGCAGACACTGTTGGTGTGCACAACCTCCAGTCCAGCAACACTGTCAGGTAAGAACCTCCAGGGCAGCAGACACTGTCGGTCACAACCTCCAGTCCAGAACAGTTAGGTCGAACTTCCAGTCCAGAAGACACTGTTAGGTCCACACCTCCAGTCCAGCAGACACTGTTAGGTCACAACCTCCAGTCCAGCAGACACTGTCAAGTGAGAACCTCTAGTGCAGCAGACACTTTAGGTCTCAACCTCCAGTCGGTAACACTGTCAGGTCAGAACCTCCAGTCCTGAAGACAGTTAGGTCAGAACTTCCAGTCCAGAAGACACTGTTAGGTCACACCTCCAGTGCAGCAAACATTGTTAAACCAAAACCTCCAGTCCAGCAGACAATGTTATTCTCAACCTCCAGTCCACAAACACTGTCAGGTCAGAACCTCCAGTCCAGCAGACAGTTGGTCAGAACTTCCAGTCCAGAAGACACTGTTAGGTCACAACCTCCAGTCCAGCAGACTCTGTTAGGTCACAACCTCCAGTGCAGCAAACATTGTTAAACCAAAACCCCCAGTCCAGCAGAGACTGTTAGGTCGAAACCTCCAGTCCAGCAGCAACTGTCAGGTCAAAACCTCAAGTCCAGCAGACAGTTTAGGTCAGAACTTCCAGTCCAGCAGACAATGTTAGGTCTCAACCTCCAGTCCAGCAGACACTCTTAGCTCAGAACTCCAGTGCAGCAGACACTGTCAGTCAGAACCTCCAGTGCAGCAGACAATGTTGATTGAACCCCCCAGTCCAGCAAACACTGTCAGGTCAGACCTCCAGTGCAGCAGACACTGTTAGGTCGAAGCCTTCAGTCTAGCAGACACTGTAGAGGTCACAAACTCCAGTCCGCAAACACTGTCAGGTAAGAACCCCAGTGCAGCAGACACTGTTAGGTCACAACCTCCAGTCCAGCAAACACTGTCAGGTAAGAACCTCCAGTGCAGCAGACACTGTCAGGTCAGAACCTCCAGTCCAGCAGACAGTTAGGTCAGAACTTCCAGTCCAGAAGACACTGTTAGTCACAACCTCCAGTCCAGCAGACACTGTTAGGTCACAACCTCCAGTCCAGCAGACACTGTCAAGTGAGAACCTCTAGTGCAGCAGACACTGTTAGGTCAGAACCTCCAGTCCAGCAGACAATGTTAGGTCTCAACCTCCAGTCCAGCAAACACTGTCAGGTCAGAACCTCCAGTCCAGCAGACAGTTGGTCAGAACTTCCAGTCCAGAAGACACTGTTAGGTCACAACCTCCAGTGCAGAAACATTGTTAAACCAAAACCTCCAGTCCAGCAGACACTGTTAGGTCGAAATCTCCAGTCCAGCAGACACTGTCAGGTCAAAACCTCAAGTCCAGCAGACAGTTAGGTCAGAACTTCCAGTCCAGCAGACAATGTTAGGTCTTAACCTCCAGTCCAGCAAACACTGTCAGGTCAGAACCTCCAGTGCAGCAGACACTGTTAGGTCAAAACCTTCATTCCAGCAGACACTGTTAGGTCACAACCTCCAGTCCAGCAGACACTGTTTGGTCCCAACCTCCAGTCCAGCCAACACTGTCAGGTCAGTAAATACAAGATTGCCACCAGTGAGTGTTACTCGCCACATACAAGTTTGCACCAGTAAATGTTACTTGCACATACAAATTTGCCACCAATGAGTGTGACTGTCTTATACAATTTTTCCCCCGGTGAGTGTGACTGGCACATACAAGTTTGCCCTCTATTTGTGTGTTGTCACATAACAATTTGTCCCCAGTGAGAGTAAATGGCACAAACATGTCTGCCCACCGTGAGTGTGACTGTTACATATATGTGTCCCAGTGAGTGTGACTGGCAAATGCAGCTTTTGCCCCACTGAGTATGACTGGCACATAAAGTTTGTCCCCATCAGTGTGAATGGCACATGCGTTGCCCTCAGTGAGTGTGACTGATACATATAAGTTTGCCCCCAGTGATTCTGGCAAATGTAAGTTAACCCCCAGTGAGTGTGAGGTAAATACTTTGCTCCCAGTTATGTGAATGGCACATGCAAGTTTGCCCACAGTGATTATGACTGTCACATCGTTTTGCCCCCAGTGAGTGTGACTGGCACATACAAGTTTTGCCCCACTGAGTGTGACTGGCACATAAAGGTTTTCCCCCAGTAAGTGTTACTGGTACATACAAGTTTGCCCCCAGTGAGTGTAACTGAAATGCACAAGTTTTCCCCAGTGTGTGTAACTGGCACATAAAAGTTATCCACAATAGTGTTTCTGGCACTGTAGTTTAACCCCAATAAGTGTGACTGGTAAATACAAGTTTGCCCCCAGTAATTTGTACAAAAATTTCTGCCCCAGTGAGTGTGACTAGCACATACAAGTTTTCCCCCAGTGAGTGTGGCTGGCACATACAAGTTAACCCCATGGGTATGACTGGTACATACAATTGTGCCCCAGTGAGTATGAATAGCACATACACTTTATCCCCAGTGAGCGTTGTTGGCAAATACAAGTTTGCCCCAGTAAGTGTTACTGCCACATACAAGTTTGCCCCCAATGAGTGTGAATGGCACATAAACGTTTGCCCCAGTAAGTGTGATTGGCACATTCAAGTTTTCCCACAATGTGACTGACACATACAAATTATCCCCCAGTGACTGGAACATACAAGTTTGCCTCGTAAGTGTGACTGGCATATACAAATTTGCCCCAGTGAGTGTGACTAGCACATAAAAGTTCAGACCCAGTGAGTGTGACTAGCCCACACAAGTTATCCCCAGTGGGTGTTTCTGACACATACAAGTTTGCTCCCAGATAGTGTGAATGGCACATGCAAGTTTGCCCCCAGTAAGTGTGACTGGTACATAAAATTTTTCCCCCAGTGTGACTGGCACATACAAGTTTGCCCTCCGTGAATATGACTGTGCCAGTCAGTCACTGGAGGCAAATTTGTATGTGACAGTCACACTCACTGATGGCAAACTTGTATGTGCCAGTCACATTCACTGGGGGAAAATTTGTATGTATCAGTAACACTCACTGCAGGCAAACTTATATGTGCCAGTCACTGGGGGATTACTTGTATGTGCAAGTCACACTTTGAGCAAACTTGTATGTGGCAGTCACACTCACTGGGGGAAACTTGTATGTGGCAGTCACACTTACTGGGGGCAAACTTGTATGTGGCAGTCACACTCCCTGGGGCAAACTAGTATGTGGCAGTCACACTCACTTGTGACACATTATATGTACCATTACACTGGAGGTGTGCAGACATGTTTGTGCCAGTTACACTCACCTGAGGGCAAATTTGTGTGTGACTGGTACATATAATGTGTCCTGAGTGAGTGTGATTGGCATGTACATATTTGTCCCCAGTAAGTGTAACTGACACATACAAGTTTTCCCCCAGTGAGTGTTACTGGTACACACAATTTTGCTCCCATGAGTGTTACTGGCAACATTCAGTTTGCCAAGTGAGTATGACTGGTACATACAAGTTTGGCTTTAGTGACTGTGACTGGTATATTCAAGTTTGCCCCAGTAAGTGTGACTGGCACATACAAGTTTGCCCACAATGTGACTGACGCTTACAAATTGTCCCCCAGTGACTGGCACATATAAATTTGTCCCCAGTGACTGTTACTGGCACATACAATTTCATTGATTGGTGGAATGGAACTGCCAACACAAAAATGGGGATGAGTTCCTGAATGTGCTGCAGGATAATTTTGTCTCATAGGTGGTTGAAGTTCCTACTAGAAAAGGAACTCTCTTGGATCAGGGTAATATCTAATATCGTGGAGCATATTATAGATATAAAGGTAACTGGAGGCTTAGGGAATAGTGACCATGAAATAGTATCGTTTGGAGTATGTTATCGAAAGGAAAAGTGAGCTGGGTTAACAAAGACTTTTAATTTCGGGAAAGCAAATTTTCCCGGGTTAAAAGTAGCTCTTCAGAATGTCAACTGGGATAAGGTATTATCAGGTAAGTACTGTATTATCAGGTAGGTACTGAACAGAAGTGGACTGTGTTTAAAGGAATTTTAAGCCATTTTACATCAATTTATACCCTTGGAAATAATGTAAAAAAATAAATCCGCGCCCGTGGCTGAATTCTGATGTAAAGATGCAAATGAAAATGAAGAAAAAGGAATTTAAAACCTTCAGTCAAAGGGAACAGAAAGGGCCTTTAGGGATTATAAAAAACTGAACAAGGAGTGTAAGAAAGCAATCAACTAGCTAAAATTAATAATGAAGTTAGGATAGCTGAACAAAGCATCACTAAGTCTAAACATTTTTTAAAGGGCATTGTCCACCCCCAAAACATAAATCCCCCCCACTACTGGCCCCATTGTGTAGTGTAGTTTAATCCTTACCTCACATCCCAGCTCCATAAGGTTCTCCTGTAGTCCCCCCCCCCCCCAAAGTCCCAAAAACTGCCCCCAGGAGGATAGCAGAGTCCATATAGTACTCTGCCTCCTACCTGGCCTCCGGGAAATTTGGCATGCGTACTGCAGCCCTTCTCCCCCCCTCCAAACTTGTATGTGGCAGTCACACTCACTGGGGGAAACTTGTATGTGGCAGTCACACTTACTGGGGGCAAACTTGTATGTGAAACTTGTATGTGGCAGTCACACTTACTGGGGGCAAACTTGTATGTGGCAGTCACACTCCCTGGGGCAGTCACACTCCCTGGGGCAAACTAGTATGTGGCAGTCACACTCACTTGTGACACATTATATGTACCAGTTACACTGGAGGTGTGCAGACATGTTTGTGCCAGTTACACTCACTGAGGGCAAATTTGTGTGTGACTGGTACATATAATGTGTCCTGAGTGAGTGTGAAAATTTGTGTGTGACTGGTACATATAATGTGTCCTGAGTGAGTGTGATTGGCATGTACATATTTGTCCCCAGACCACCAGGAGGCAGCAGGCTCTGCCTGCTACCTGGCCTCCCGGAGATTTTCTGCCATGCGTGCTGCAGCCCTTCTCCCCCCCTCCCTCTCCTCCCTCCCTCCCGTTTCTGCTATCCCTCCCCCTAGCGTTAATCCCTTTAACACACCCTTCCCCAGGTCCTCCGCCCCAACCGCATACTTTTTATTTAGAAAGCTCCCCAATGTTTTCTTACCTCTCTGCTTTCCTACCCGAATGAGCTGCCGGCAGCCCGCGCCGTGATTGGCTCCGCTCAGCCAATCACAGACGCGCTGCTGCCGGTCCCACCCCTCTGCTTGCATTTCCTCGCAACCAAGGGCCGGGAGCGCAGCAAAGGAAAGAGGGGAGGTTAAGTTAGAGTTTGGGGGGCTTTCTGAAATTAAAAATTACGGCGTTGGGGCTGGGGGACCAGGTGAACAACTATGATTATGTTAATTTTAGGGTGGACATAGCCTTTAAAGGGGTATTACCAGTGTTTTTCCACTTGATGGTGGTATGGACTATTATTTAGTAATTGAACTTCACTTGGACTTGATGTGGGTTGTGACTTTACACTGGGGGTAGGTAGAGTTTGTGATATAGGTAGATATCACTTCCTGTACCCTGTAAGGATTTTACTCATTGCACTTGGTTCATACGTGAAAAATCTTACTGTTGGATAAAACCATGTTGTGTGACCAGCCTAATCCTTATTTTGCAGGCACCTTGTTTGTCTCCTGATATCCTGCAACTTCTTCCTCATTTTGTGTGAATTGGATTTGGGTAGATTATTAAGAGTCATGTGGCAGCCTTTCTACAGAGTGTTGAAATGTGTTTCAGTTTTTGGAACTTTGGGGGGGGACTACAGAAGAACCAGATGGAGTTGGGATGTGAGGTAAGGATTAAACTACACTACACGGTGGGGCCAGTAGTTGGGGGGATTATAGTTTTGGGGGTAGACATGCCCTTTAAAGGTCCACTAGAAAAATCCGAACAGGACTGCATAATAATAACAACAGGTTTACATAGTCCACCAAATAACTTTACAAAATTATTAAATGACAGTAGTCCAAATTACTTGTTTAATCATTTTGGAATAACCTATATTTTGGACATTGTGGATATATATAATTGTATAGAAATTTGGCACCTTTAGGGTTTCACTCATATAATACAATATTTATTTAAACTAGGTATTTTTATACTATGTCTTATATCTACCTATTGTTTTATCTTTTTAGAACTATGGAAGTCACACTGTATCACTGTTTAATACATCACTGCTTAAAGGCTATGTCCACCCCTAAATTCAAATTTTAATATTCTGCTCCCCCATGTCCCCCAGCCCCAACCGCATTTTTTTTTGTCAGAAAGCCCCCCAAACTCTTACTTACCTCCCCTCGATCCTCCGCCGCACTGCCGGCCCTTGCTTGCGAGAATGCAAGCAGAGGGGCGGGACCGGCAGTGCGTCTGTGATTGGCTGAGCGGCAGCCAATCACGGACGCGGCTGCCGGTCATTCAGTGCAGCGGAGGAAGCGGAGAGTAAGTAAGAGGTTGGGGGCTTTTTTAAAAAAAAAAACATGCGGTTGGGGCTGGGGGACATGGGGGAGCAGAATACTAAGGGGGTTTAATGCTAGGGGGAGGGGATAGTAGAACGGGAGGGGGAGGGAGGGGGAGGGAGGGGGGAGAAGGGCTGCAGCACGCATGGCAGGAATCTCCAGGAGGCCAGGTAGCAGGCAGTGTCCTATATGGACCTGCTAGCCTCCTGGTGGTCAGTTTTTGGAACTTTGGGGGGGGACTACAGGAGAACCAGATGGAGTTGGGATGTGAGGTAAGGATTAAACTACACTACATGGTGGGGCCAGTAGTTGGGGGGATTATAGTTTTGGGGGTGGACATGCCCTTTAAAAATATATGTATGGACTATGTTTTGGCACCCCCTTGAGGGAAGGTTCTCTGAGCATGATGGGTATTAATTGGGATGGGATGATCACTTATGCTCATCTGATGAAGGGGGAGGAGCCCCCTAAAACAGGAGCCCCCCAAAAGTTTATCACTATATTGGATATTATTAAAGTAGAAGTAAACCCAAATTTTTACATTCCAGAATATGAAAACAAATCATTTAAAAAACAGAAAATAAACTGTATAATCCCCCTAAACTAATTAGCATTAAAGTAAATGTAGCCCTCTGAAGAAATAACTGTGAACGTAGAGTGACTGGCCACACCCATGACCACAGTCACATGTCCCCTCCCTTGCTTTGCCTCCCTCTGTCCTGAAAAAGGATTGGCTTGAGACTACTAGTGGGTGTGATGAAATGTAACAAGTTCCTGCAGTAGTTTAGGACTGGGCATGTGGAAAGAACACAATGGTCAGTGACCACACTGTGTGATACTGGGATGTTGGGAAATTAAACACAAACCTT
Organism: Hymenochirus boettgeri; assembly: GCA_019447015.1. NCBI lineage: Eukaryota > Metazoa > Chordata > Amphibia > Anura > Pipidae > Hymenochirus > Hymenochirus boettgeri. The sequence goes on along the minus strand of CM033475.1, from coordinate 151,214,418 downwards.
TAAAAAAGGTAAATTTCTCAACAATCATATCAAAATGAGAGGTAAGACACAGATTACTGATTTTGTATTAAGGTGCTCTTCCTTCTGAAAGAGTGTTGTTTGAGGCTTTAGTTGTACTTTTAGGGTAAGGATTAAAAGAATCTGCACCTGGATTCCCCCTGCAGGGTACTGGAAGGGGCTGCTGGGAAGTGGTGTGCTGCAGGTGGTCGCATATGCCACCAGAGGGGAAGGGGTGTAAGGCCCCTCCTGCTGGTGGATGCAACCACCCACAGCACAACCATTTCCCAGCAGCCTCTCCCAGCCCCCTTCCCCGTACAGCCCTTTGGGGACCCCCTCCCCAGCACTTACAAGTGCCCTTGCGGCACTGACAAGTGCCTTTGTTGGGGGTCCTATTAGAAGAGCCCTTGGGCATGTCTTCTTTCTTCCATCTGACTAACACTGGGTTATGAACTGGAGGGATGACTAACACTGGCTTATGAACTGGAGAGCTGACTTAAACTGGGTAATGAACTGGAGGGATGACTAACACTGGCTAATGAACTGGAGGGCTGACTAACACTGGGTAATGAACTGGAGGGATGACTAACACTGGCTAATGAACTGGAGGGCTGGCTTAAACTGGGTAATGAACTGGAGGGATGACTAACACTGGCTAATAAACTGGAGGGCTGACTAACACTGGGTAATGAACTGTATGGATTTCTAACACTGGCTAATGAACTGGAGGGCTGACTTAAACTGGGTAATGAACTGGAGGGATGACTAACACTGGCTAATGAACTGGAGGGCTGACTTAAACTGGGTAATGAACTGTATGGATTTCTAACACTGGCTAATGAACTGGAGGGCTGACAACACTGGCTAATGAACTGGAAGGCTGACATAACACTGGCTAATGAACTGGAGGGCTGACTAAGACTGACTAATGAACTGGAGGGATGACTAACACCGGGTAATGAACTGGAGGGATGACTAACACTGGCTAAATAATATTTAGGTATGCATAACATAAACCACTAATTTAAAAAATAGTATTTCCGCTGAACCTTTCACAATTTAAATAAAAAAATCAATGCATTGCTGGTAAAATAATTCAAACAATCTAAAACTTTAAATAAACTTTATATAAACTTTACCAATTACCAAAAATAAACAATAGATTTTTACTGACCATTATAAAAAGTTTGTATAATTTATTATAATGATAAACTGCCTGGTGAACTAATATAAAAAAATATAGGTGTATTAATTTAAAACACTGATCAACACACTGTAGCATGCCATGTACTTTTTTAGTTCTCACTTTCAGTTTTTTCGATTGCTGCTGCAACTAGTGGATGAGTCAGGCCAACCTTGCTTTCCTGGCTCTCAGTGCGCGACTCAACCCTCTGCAAAATGGAGCCGCCCCTCTCCTCCCCCTTCTCCCCCCCCCCAGGGCCTCCCTCCTCCTCTTGAAGTGAACGTGCCGTGCGTCACTAGGTGTAGGATGGGGCCGGGCAGTGATCTCGCGCTCTGTGTGACATCACATCTAAGCTGGCCAAAATACGGAAGTGTGCTGCACAGAACCAGAGCCCTGTCTGGCCCAGTCCGTTGCTTAACCCACTGTGATATCCCTGAGATTTTAGTTTGCCACTTAGTAGAGATGGCCGAACTTCCTAAAGTTTGTTTTGTTTCCAAACTATAGAACTTTAGTAAGTTTGTAAACTTAAAGGGCTTGTCCACCCGTGTTTTGAAAATTTTCTGTAGTGTAGGGCTCCCTCACCCACCCCTAATCGCCATATTACTTTATAAAATAACTCCCCCGATCACTACTTCCTTTGCCTCTTTTCCCCGACATTCTGTCACAGCCCTCTGCTTGCATGAAACTGCAAGCAGGGGGCCAGACCAGCAGCCGCATTCGTGATTGGCTGAGAGGCAGCCAATCACGGACGCAGCTTCCAGCTGTGTAGAATGTCGGGGGAAAGAGGCAAAGTATGTAGAGATCGGGAGAGTTATTTTATAAAGTAATATGGCGGTTGGGGGTGGGTGAGGGAGCCCTACACTACAGTGCGACCTGTGACGCACGATGTGTCGGAACATTCATTTCGGACGATAATCGGCCGTCTGTGGGCCCTTTATCGGCCGAAATGGCCGGTTGTTCGGAGATCCACCCTGTCGGTCGTGCAACGATCCCCAACCAAAGTGCCCATACACAGGCCAATTATCATCCGAAATGAACGCTCGGACACATCGCGCGTCACGGATCGGGACCCATGATCGCAAGTCTGTACGAACCTTAAGAAAAGACAGACAGAGATTATATGAATGGTCAAATTTATGCACATAAATGTTTTTTCAGGAACGCACATAGAGATATAGAAGGGAGGAAAGACACACATGGAGAGAAGGAGACCGAACATCACTAAAGGAGCTGGCTACTACATCCTCAGATACGGATAGAGATATAGCAAGTTTTTTAGATCTATCACAGGGTCTGGCACCCGAATGAGTAAAAGACAGAGAGCAGGGAAGAGGCATCTGGATAATCAGGCGAAGAGGGAGTCTGAGAAAGTATGTTGGGACTCACAACAATCTTTGGTGGTAAAAAATAGATTTAGAAAATAGATTTACATTCAAGAATTATGATTTAAGACCAAATATTAATTATTTTAAGAATCTATATAGTCTATATAAAAGAAGTTTAAGAGAATATTAAATGTTTGGAACAGGAATATAAAAGTCATGAGATACGTGTAAAGGGGAATAATTTGAGATTTTTGGAAAAACAATCATAATTTAAGAAAATGTAGTGAGGGTTTTTTTTAATCCACCGATAAAGGTTGGGGCCATTGTGATACAGGATAGGAATAAATATGTGAAAATGATCACTGACATGCTTGATGGCAACAAAACATATCTCCCGTTGAATAAGAACCCATTATGGATATACAAAAACAAGAATTAAGAAATTTGTAGTGGAGGCTGAAAAACTTGGTGTCATTAACAACATTTTAGCAATATTTTATCAAACATCACCCAACTACTCCTTTTATATATGCCCTACACGAAATCCATAAAAATATGGTAGACTCCTTGTCAACCTATTGTAGCTGGGGTGGATGCAGTCTTTAGTCCCCTTGCAATTTTTTTGGATAAGGTATTATGACCATATGTATTTAAACATCGTTCTTATATAAGAGACACTTGTGAATTTTTAAACAAGATTAAGAGTGTTAACCTTATGGATGATGATTGCTTTCTTGTGACACTAGACATAGAATACTTTTAGTACCAATATAACAACATAAGGAGGTATAGAGGCAGTACACGCCTGTATTCTGAGAGAGGAAAGCCTTGATGGGGCACAGACAAGGTTTATTATTGATTTGCTATCTATTGCATTGAAAAACAATTAAGTTCTTTTCCAAGATGTCTACTATGAGCAGCTGTGTGGAACGGTGATGGGATCGAATGTGGCCCCCACATACGCAAATATTTTCATAACCAATTTGAGGAAACTTATGTACATGAAAATAATTTCTTTCAAAGATACTGTAAGTGTTGGTTTCGTTATATAGACTATATATTTGCTCTATGGGGGGCCCATTCAATGTCCTAGAGCTATTTGTGACTAGTCTAAATCAAGCAGGAAGCCTGAAATTCACTTTGAATACAAGTAAGATTTTGATTCCATTTGTTGATACCGTAGTATCTGTTAAAGAAAATTGATAGCTGACCTGTTTGTTAAAACAACAGAAAGGAATGCCCTTTTGGCATATTCCTTGTTTCACCCAAGACATGTAAAACTGCAATGCCTAAGTCACAGTTTAAAAGGGTTAAAAGAATCATCTCGGATCCAACAAGATTGATGTTAGAAGAGATGGAGTTAAAGTTAAAAGAAAGAGGTTACCCAAAAGAGCTATTGAAGAGAAGTAAGAGGGAGATCCTAAGGGAAAAGAGAGGGGTACTCGAGAAAAAAATTAAAAACAGAAACAAGCCTCTGAGGAAGTGACGTAACAGTCACAAAACACGTAAAGCTGGGTCTCTCTATCCAATCCTTCCCTTCCCCGGTCTGTTCCTTTTTGTAGCGGGATCATTTGAATTACATAATAAGTATGCTTCTTAAAGGGTATGTCCACCCTTATTTCTATTTTTTAATATTGCCTTCCCCCTGGTCCCCCAGCCCCAACCACATGTTTTTTATTTTTAGAAAGCCCCCCAAACTTTTACTTACCTCCCCTCTTTCCTTCGCCGCGCTGCCGGCCCTCTGCTTGCGCGAATGCAAGCAGAGGGGCGGGACCGGCAGTCACGTCTGTGATTGGCTGAGCGGCAGCCAATCACGGATGCGGCTGCCGGTCATTCAGTGCAGCGGAGGAAAGAGGAGAGGTAAGTAAGAGTTTGGGGAACTTTCTAAAATTAAAAACCATGCGGTTGGGGCTGGGAGACCAGGGGGGGAATTACTATATTACGTGGGTTTATTTCTAGGGGGAGGAGATAGTGAGAGAGCGGGAGGGAGAGGGAGGGGGAGGGAGAAGAGCTGCAGTACGCATGGCAAATATCTACCTGAGGCCAGGTAGCAGGCAGAGCCCTGCTAGCCTCCTGGTGGGCAGTTTTTGGGACTTTGGGGGGGGACTACAGGAGAACCCTATGGAGCTGGGATGTGAGGTAAGGATACACTATACTACATGATGGGGCCAGTAGTTGGGGGGATTATAGTTTTGGGGGTGGACATGCCCTTTAAAAATCTATTGCTGAAAGAAGCGCAATGGATCCGTAGACCAGATACCCTAATTCCAAAGGGAATGGATCTCGAATAATAATGTTAGAAACTTACGCTGATATATGCAATTCGGTGTATATATGTATATATGGTTTTATTGTAATTTTTTATTGTGACCAATAGAGGGCAGTATACTGCAAATGTGTAAATAGGTAATCTACTGTATCATGGTTGTAATTGAAAAAGGGTCATGTGACCCGAAACGTCATATCCTGCCTGTCGTAACTTTGGCCTATGTAAGCCTTCGGACTACAAAGTCTTAATTTTAACTGATGTTTGAGATAAAGTAAGTTGTTTTATTAAGAAGCAAGTACAGTTTGTTCCTCCAAAGACAGTGTGTATGAGGACATTCATAATGTTATTTAACTGTGGTATGCTTTGTGGGGGAAGTGTGTTCTGGGTGGTAGATCTTTGTAAAAAATTCTTTGAATGCATAAAAGGGGGAGGACAATGTATCCTTGGAGACAATTCTGGGTTAGCGTCAGGTGCATCCTGCTGGATACTGTCTTGAGCTTGAGGGGTGGGCATCCTTATTGTGCTTGTTGCAGGCCTAGGTTGTCATTAATAGTAGTCTTAGCCTCTGCAATGAGTGAGGGCAATAATGAGAGTTCTATTCTGTTTGATAATCCAAAGTCAGAAGCATGCATTAATGTTGGAAGCGGAAATATTTTCACCAGTATAAATTACATTTTTGTTATTTTGTGCTTGAAAGATACAGTATATAGAGAAGGTCAAAATAAAGTAACATAGTAACTGATGTTGAACAAAGACATAACCCTACCTAACAGTTGATCCAGAGGAAGAAAAAACAGCTTAAAAGGGGAGGGGGGTTCCTTCCTGACTACAACTGGAAATGGGAAAGTATCCCCCGAATAACAAGAACTGCAGTAAATGTATTAATACCAGTAATTCTCAATATTTTTACTTTTAGAAACTTATCTAGGCCACTATTATAGGTATTCAGTGAACCTACCATTACCACATCTGCTGGAAGCCAGTTCCACAGTTTCACCGTTCTCACTGTAAAGAAGCCTTTCCTAACCTGAAGATGTAACTCCTTTCTTCCAATCTTAAAGGGTGTCCACGTGTCCTCTGATATGTAAACAATGTACCATTAATTTGCCTGCATAGTCAACCCTCCCCATTCCCCATTCCCTTTATTATATTAGTTGCCCTTCTCTGAACTGCTTCCATTTCCAAGATGTCCCTTTTGTATATGGGATTCCAAAACTGCACCGCATATTCCAAATGAGGCCTTACCAGTGCCTTGTAAAGAGGAAGAATAATATTTTTTTTTCTTGAATCTATTCCCCTCTTTATACAAGACAATATCTTGCTAGCTCTAGTCATTGCTGTCTGGCATTGTTTGCCACAGCTAAGTCTGTTATCTACCAGAACCCCCAAATCTTTTCCATTACAGATTCACTTAACACAGAGTGTATTTATGGTGTGAGGAGGCACAAGGATTGTTAAACCCCAAATGCATCACCTTACATTTATCAACATTGAATCTCATCTGCCATACTGCTGCCCATTTTGATAATCTATCTAGGTCTGCTTGCAGCACTTGCACATCATTTCAAGTCTCCAAAGCTTTGCATAGTTCAGTGTCATCAGCAAACACAGAGGACTTGCTCTCAATGCCCCCTTCTAAGTCATTTATAAACAGATTAAAAAGAAGTGGCAACAGTGCAGAACTCTGAGGTTTTCAACTTAATACTTTAACCCACATAGATGTAGCTCCATTGACCACCACTCTCTGTTTGCGATCCAATAACCAATTCTCTATCCATGTACAAATGTTTTTTTCTAGGCCAACTGTTCTCGGTTTATACATTAGTCGCTTTATGATTGATTTAGGCCAACAGAAGCATGTACCTGTGAGGAGCCAGGCCAGCTATTTACAGTAATCAGTATTAGTGCGACATTTTTAAGCTTTGCACGCTGGATATAGGAAGACAAAGATATTGTCCTGTTAGAAGCCTGTTTAGCTGCACATGGATATTAATTAACACTAATTAGATCACAGCTGCAGAGAGACAGTAGCTTTCAAGGCCTCTCTCTCTTATATTCATCATCTTGGTCCGGCAGGTATAGTTGAGAAGTACTGGGAGTAGTAGCAGTCAGATTACTGAATATATAATGAAAACAATCCCTGGAGGTATCTGCACTTTATATCTATACTCACTTATATTATGTATGCGTATGGTCAGAACTTTACATGGACAAATTATTAAACTGGTCGACAAAGACACTTTATTGATTCAGGTGATTTAATTTATGTATATTTGCATATTGATGAACTGCACTTTTCAACACATAAGCACTACAGAACTTGATTATAACTGCTCTTCTTTTTTGATTGTTTTTAAAGAATTTTGTCTTTTTGATGATTTGAAGATTTTTTGAAGGTGTTTTATTCCACCAACAAGCAAAACAAAATAGGCAACATATCTGTTGTATTCAATTATATCAACTGGACTTGAAGTTTAGTTCTTCAAGACGTTTCACTAGTCATCCGACTGGCTTTCTGCACTTTATATTTATATTCATGTTTTAGCACTTTGCAATATGTTGAATATCCATTTAATATATTGTGTCTCTTAATGTTGCACTTTTGAAAGGTTACACTTCCTAAAATGTTGCACTTTAAAAGAATGACATTTATATATAAATATAAACCCTGGAAAGACTATGTTATTATTGGTGATATGAATGACATTTATATACAAATTTAAACCCTGGAAAGACTATGTTACTATTGGTGATATGAATCACATTTATATACAAATAGAAACCCTGGAAAGACTATGTTACTATTGGTGATATGAATGACATTTATATACAAATTTAAACCCTGGAAAGACTATGTTACTATTGGTGATATGAATGACATTTATATACAAATAGAAACCCTGGAAAGACTATGTTACTATTGGTGATATGAATGACATTATATACAAATAGAAACCCTGGAAAGACTATGTTACTATTGGTGATATGAATGACATTTTATACAAATATAAACCCTGGAAAGGACTATGTTATTATTGGTGATATGAATGACATTTATATACAAATATAAACCCTGGAAAGACTATGGGGCATATTTATTAAAGAGCGAAAAGTAGCGAAATGTTTTCGCATTCGCTTTTCGCATGGATTTTCGCCAAAAAGACAGTTAACGCTATTTATAAAGGTAGCATTAACGAATGGCAAAACTGTTTCCGCGAGCTATCGCTAAAACCCTTTTCACCTTACTTCGCAATGGTAATTTTAGCAAAAAGGGAGCGAAAAGGCATAACGCGATTTATAAAAGAGCGAAAGGTGGTTTTTGCGTTAAAAAGAGCGAATGATTAGCGCGACCCTGAAGGTGGTGAAAAGTCATTGTTTGAGCGAAAAGGCATTCTAATGGGTAATATGTCTTGAAAAAGCGAACGCGCATTAGAAGGGCGATCGCGCATTAGAATGCAATATGCCTTGGAAAAGGGACATTAGAAAGGCGATCACGCATTAAAATGTAATATGCCTTGGAAAAGCGAACACGCATTAGAAGGGCGAACGCACATTAGAAAGGCGACCGCGCATTATAATGGAATATGCCTTGGAAAGGCGATCGCGCATTAGAAAGGCGAACGCACATTAGAAAGGCGACCGCACATTATAATGGAATATGCCTTGGAAAGGCGAACGCACATTAGAAAGGCGACCGCACATTATAATGGAATATGCCTTGGAAAGGCGACCGCGCATTAGAAAGGCGAACGCACATTAGAAAGGAGAACGCGCATTATAATGGAATATGCCTTGGAAAAGTGATCGCGCATTAGAAAGGCGAATGTGCAGTGCAAAAGAAAATGTATTCCAATTGAGAAATTCTAAGAAGATTGACTAAATAAGACATGGCTGACTTCTTGGTAATGTGGGTGGCCATTTTGAACTTGACATAATTTTCTAGTGGGCTTTTCTGGTTTCGAATGGTTTTCGCAATGCAGTCTTCTTAGATGCGATACTTTTTGCTCTTTATCGCGCTCGTTCGCCTTTTTGCTTTTTTATAAATAAGGCGAAACGAAGCCCCAAATGGCGCTATTTTCACTGCGATTGTGCTGCGCTAGTTATTGGCGAAAAGACAATCTTTATAAATATGCCCCTATGTTACTATTGGTGATATGTAATCACATTTATATACAAATATAAACCCTGGAAAGACTATGTTACTATTGTTATGAAGACATTTACATACAAATATACAAACCTGTCGTAAGACTATGGTACTATTGGTGATATGAATGACATTTATATACAAATAGAAACCCTGGAAAGACTATGTTACTATTGGTGATATGAATGACATTTAAAGACTATGTTACTATTGGTGATATGAATGACATTTATATACAAATAGAAACCCTGGAAAGACTATGTTACTATTGGTGATATGAACCACATTTATATACAAATAGAACCCTGGAAAGACTATGTACTATTGGTGATATGAATGACATTTTATATACAAATATAAACCCTGGAAAGACTATGTTATTATTGGTGATATGAATGACATTTATATACAAATATAAACCCTGGAAAGACTATGGGGCATATTATTAAAGAGCGAAAAGTAGCGAAATGTTTTCGCATTCGCTTTTCGCATGGATTTTCGCCACAAAGACAGTTAACGCTATTTATAAAGGTAGCATTAACGAATGGCAAAACTGTTTCCGCGAGCTATCGCTAAAACCCTTTTCACCCTACTTCGCAATGGAATTTTAGCAAAAAGGGAGCGAAAAGGCATACGCGATTTATAAAAGAGCGAAAGGTGGTTTTTTGCGTTAAAAAGAGCGAATGATTAGCGCGACCCTGAAGGTGGTGAAAAGTCATTGTTTGAGCGAAAAGCATTCTAATGGGTAATATGTCTTGAAAAAGCGAACGCGCATTAGAAGGGCGATCGCGCATTAGAATGCAATATGCCTTGGAAAAAGGGACATTAGAAAGGCGATCACGCATTAAAATGTAATATGCCTTGGAAAAGCGAACACGCATTAGAAGGGCGAACGCACATTAGAAAGGCGACCGCGCATTATAATGGATATGCCTTGGAAAGGCGATCGCGCATTAGAAAGGCGAACGCACATTAGAAAGCGACCGCCACATATAATGGAATATGCCTGGAAAGGCGAACGCACATTAGAAAGGCGACCGCACATTATAATGGAATATGCCTTGGAAAGGCACCGCGCATTAGAAAGGCGAACGCACATTAGAAAGGAGAACGCGCATTATAATGGAATATGCCTTGGAAAAGTGATCGCGCATTAGAAAGGCGAATGTGCAGTGCAAAAGAAAATTGTATTCCAATTGAGAAATTCTAAGAAGATTGACTAAATAAGACATGGCTGACTTCTTGGTAAATGTGAGGTGGCCATTTTGAACTTGACATAATTTTCTAGTGGGCTTTTCTGGTTTCGAATGGTTTTCGCAATGCAGTCTTCTTAGATGCGATACTTTTTGCTCTTTATCGCGCTCGTTCGCCTTTTTGCTTTTTTATAAATAAGGCGAAACGAAGCCCCAAATGGCGCTATTTTCACTGCGATGTGCTGCGCTAGTTATTTGGCGAAAAAGACAATCCTTTATAAATATGCCCCTATGTTACTATTGGTGATATGAATCACATTTATATACAAATATAAACCCTGGAAAGACTATGTTACTATTGTTGATATGAATGACATTTACATACAAATATAAACCCTGTAAAGACTATGTTACTATTGGTGATATGAACCACATTTATATACAAATAGAAACCCTGGAAAGACTATGTTACTATTGGCGATATGAATCACATTTATATACAAATAGAAACCCTGGAAAGACTATGTTACTATTGGTGATATGAATCACATTTATATATAAATATAAACCCTGGAAAGACTATGTTACTATTAGTGATATGAATCACATTTATGTACAAATATAAACCCTGAAAAGACTATCAGGGAGATTTAATAAAAGTTCTTATCTTTTAAAATGGTACTAAGTTTGCCCCAACCAATCAGATCTTATTTAACATTTAATAGCTAAATCTATGGGGGGCAAAATTATTTTTAACAATAAGAACTTTTTTGATCTAGAACTATATTATGTTCCTGTTGGTGATATGAATGACATTTATATACAAATAAACCCTGGAAAGACTGGTTACTATTGGTGATATGAAATGACATTTATATACAGATATAAACCCTGGAAAGACTATGATACTATTGGTGATATGAATCACATTTATATACAAATTAGCAGTTGTACCCGACGTTGCCCGTGTACACTTGTGGGTATTGTATTTTTTACATGCAGGTGTGTGTTTGGCTTAGATGGAAGAGACAGGCGGAAAAGAAGTGCACAGTTGGTAATGTACGTCATGTATTTAATAGTTATGAGTTGAGGAGGTGACATTGCTTGAGGGACGTATAGCACATATGTTTATTGCAAAACCACGTCATCAGTTTTTCCACTTGGAGCGTAAATATACAAATGTTGTCGTGAACCTACTCGTAAACATGCTACATGGAATTTGCCATTGGGAAAACATGTTGATTGCAACTGAATATCTCAGCACTTGAGTGACTGATGGGCGTCAGTGTCTCTGAAGCATGTGACGTGTGGCTTTTTGTCTGTGTTGTTAAAGTCGGGCTTCATTCTGTTGCGCTGTCTGAGCGTTGTGTTTTTATTATGCGTGCTCAATTTTTTGCACATTAGTTAGCAGTATGTCACCTTGTTTGCACTTAAACACTTTATCCTTGCTCAATGACCACTTTATATTGACTATTAGATCCCAATCAATAAAGTTACTTTCTGGTCCGAATTGAAAGTGCCATGATGTCTTTGTTCTTTTAGTGACGTCCAAACCTCCTCGACACCACAACATCACAGACAGGACCAGACTGTCCACACCGTGCCCCCACCCACCGCAACATCGCAGACATGCCCCATCTGGGGCCCAGAAATGTGCATTGATAATCTCTTTTCTTGTTTGTTCTAATGTTTTTGTCAGATCAGTAGCACTTCCACTATTTGTTATAAAGTAATTTTGCCACAGGAGTGCTCTTACTGCCCCCCTTTTGTGCAGACATGCCCCATCCACCTATTCAAACCGGGACGGTTGGGGGGTATGGACTAAATGGGAATTACCTGCATTACCTGGACTTAAGAAACAGACACACACTGCCCACAAGTCACACACTTCACAGACAGTTACAACTAAAAGAACTAAGACACCATGGCACTTTCAATTTGGACCAGAAACTAACTTTATTTATTAGGATCTAATAGTGAATATAAAGAGCAAATAAAGGGACATACTGCTAACTAATGTGCAAAAAATTGAGCATGCTTAATAAAAACACACAACGTATAGACAGCACAAGAGAATAAAGCCCGGCTTTAACAACACAGACAAAGAGCCGCACGTCACATACTTCAGTGACACTGATGCCTGTCAGTCACTCAAGTGCTGCGATATTCAGTTGCAATCAACATGTTTTCCCAACGGCAAATTCCATGTAGCATGTTCACGAGTAGGTTCACCACAACATTTGTATATTTACACTCCAAGTGGAAAAACTGATAACGTTGTATATAAGGTTTTACAATAAACATGTGCTATAGGTCCCTCAAGCAGTGTCACCTCCTCAACTTATAACTATAAAATACATGACATACATTACCAACTGTGCACTTCTTTTTCCACCTGTGTTTCCCATCTAAGCCAAACACACACCTGCACGTAAAAAATACTTTACCCACACGTGTACACGGGCAACGCCGGACACAACTGCTAATATCCTTCCTTTATATAAAATTATTTTCCATTTTGTGGAGATTGCATGGAGTTTTTAGACTGTACTATGTAGGTGGGGGTAGGCTAAAATAATATTATACATGGTTACAGTGTATATTGTAATGTAAAAGGTATAACATTAATTAGTTTATTAATATGTAGAAAATAAAGATATATAAGTGTGTAACTGTGTGTAAATGGCATATGAAATAAAAAATAAAAAACTACTCACATACAGAATCTCCCCACGTTTGAATGGACTGGTCAAAATGGGAGCTATAGACACACCTCTCAAATGTATTAAATTCTGCATGGAAGATTGCTGATAATTTCCTTATTGTCCTTATTATCCAATAGGTGTGCTTCTTGTAGCTGCTGTAGCACTACATCACATCCTGACGCAATGCATGCTTTACAGTAACATCCTTTAGCTTTGCATTGTGGTAGAGACTTACTGAGCATGTGCGAGTTAATGGCCAATCAAAAGAAAGTTTGCTTTCCCAGTAAGTGTAGATGATATCCAGCTGTATTGCATTGTGGGAGAGACTTACTGAGCATGTGCGAGTTAATGGACAATCAAAAGAAAGTTTGCTTTCCCAGTAAGTGTAGATGATATCCAGCTGTATTGCATTGTGGGAGAGACTTACTGAGCATGTGCAAGTTAATGGCCAATCAAAAGAAAGTTTGCTTTCCCAGTAAGTGTAGATGATATCTAGCTGTATTGCATTGTGGGAGAGACTTAGTGAGCATGTGCGAGTTAATGGCCAATCAAAAGAAAGTTTGCTTTCCCAGTAAGTGTAGATGATATCCAGCTGTATTGCATTGTGGGAGAGAGCTTCACATCCTGATACAATGTGTTGTGGGAGTGGGTGGGCGTGGCCAAACAGCACTGCTTTACTGAAGACTTCCCCTGAAGGGAAGTTTCCTTCTTATGCTGGTAAGTGTCTAAATGTTATTATTTTTATGCTTTACTGAACAGTCTCTCTGTTTCTCTCTCTCTCTCTGTCTCTCTCTCTGTCTGTCTGTCTCTCTCTCTGTGTCTCTTTTTCCTATTCTGTTAGCAGCAGTGCTCACAATGATCAGCTTCCAGGTTAGTACTATTATTATAAATTGTCACATTGCTGTAATAGTGGCCGACTGTATTCTAGCAGCCAATAGGAATACCCCATATTAAACAAGGTTCCTCCTTACTGCCGCATGTGTGTAAAGTACAGCATCTAACAAAGCCCTTCCACATTGGTCGTAATCCAGGTAAAAGCCAATAGTGTTCCATTTAACTGGGAGAGAAGGCATTGCCTATAGAAATGGTGGGCGATCCCTGCTGTTGCTAGGTGTTGAGACACTGCCTGCTCCTGCTTGAGAGCCCTGGGGATTAGCTGGAGGAGGGAGTTAATGTGTGTACAGTATTGTATGTATACAACTTGACAGCACCTGGTCTGTCTCTCTCTCCTGGAAGACGGAACTACTGGGAAGTGCTCCAAGTGCCGCGGGAAGCCCCGTGGAGCCTCCCAACACTCGCGGCGGGGCCTGGGAGCCTGGTTTTCAGCCGCGACCAGCCGCAACCTACCCCTGGAAGACGGATTTATCGGGAAAGGCTCAAAGTGCCACGGGAAGTTATCATTAGGAAAAATCGTATCTAATACATAATAATTACACTACAAAAATAACAGCATTATTACTTCTTATTATTCTTAGATTGAAATTTTTATTCTTAGAATTATATATATATATAATTCAAACGTATACAGCACTTCAGGATATTTAATATGCAAAAAATCTTTATTTTGTTACATGCTAACTGTAGCACAAAGTAGCAGCAACGTTTCGGGGAATTATCCCCTTTCTCAAGCTGAACAGATAGCAATACACAAATAGGTAGACACACCCATATTTAAATTATAGTACAGGAAATGAGGTCATTTCACATCACATCTTCCCATGCACATCACATGACAACCATTCCCCAACCCAATTAACCCATGAAATTCAAGTGACAACTCCTCATACTATCCGTGTATGTTTGGCGTCACCCATGGGGCAATCAATCAAGGGAACCGCAATACGCTCCTGAACCATAGAAGGAAAAAACAGGCTCATCTGCATATATTACAGATGAGAAACAAATACATATCATAATCTTTATTAAGACCATGTGGTGCCAAGGTGTTCAGTTTATCAACTTTCTTCAGGAGACTGAGACTTAAGACCCATTTTCATCTCAAGCCCATGGACTATCAACTGGGGGAGAGGGGTGGGGGGTTTACACTTAAGGATTTAGGTATCTGGAGTGGCAGCAAGTTTGTACCACCTACAACCTATGCAGGGGTGGAGGTTTTCATTAATAAAGTAAAAGCTGAGGTGGATGATATTGTACAACAATTGATTGACAAATATGCACAGCAATCTGACCAAAGATGAGTTGGGAGCTATGAAGAGCCTAAGAGAACACACTGATATAATAGTGAAGCCCTCTGACAAGGGGGGCTCTATAGTTATATTAGATGTGGAATATTACAAAAAAGAGACCTTACAACAGCTATCGGATGAGGAGGTGTATTTGGAGGTACAACATGATCCCATATGGGACATAAAATGTAAGGCTGATATACTGATTACTGATGGGTCACATAGTGGGCTAATATCAGATGGTTTAAAAAAATACCTCACGTTAAATCACCCCATCACGCCGACACTGTATGCTCTGCCCAAGGTGCACAAGAACCCTGTCCAACCTCCAGGGAGGCCTATTGTCTCGGGGGTAGGTTCCATCTTTACCCCCATGGCCACCATGTTGGACAGGGCTCTTGCACCATTGGTACGGAACATTAGGTCGTTCATTTTAGATACTACAGAATTTCTGAGTAAGATACATAGTATTGAAGTTGGAGATTGGGGAAACGTCTTATTAGTTACATGTATCTTCCCTTTATACGTCCATCCCCCATGCCCAGGGGGTGGAGGCTGTGGTCAGATTGCTGAAAATGAGTGGATTATATAATGAACATCAAATTGTGTTTTTCAGACAATGTCTGGAATTTATTTTATTTAACAGCTACTTTATGTTTAATGGTAAATTTTACCTTCAGAGAAGGGGTACTGCCATGGGATCCAATGCCGCTCTGTCATATGCCAACGCCTTTATGGCATGGCTTGAGGATGCCTTTGTCTATGTATCTTCGCTTTTTGCCAGGCATTGCTTGGTGTGGTGGAGATACATAGATGACATCTTCCTGTTGTGGCGGGGCGGCATTGGATCTCTCCAGCAGTTCTACACGGAACTTAATGCTATGCACCCAGATATCAGATATACCCTAAACTACAATGAGACAGAGATAAGTTATCTAGATGTTAAAGTTATTAAAACAGATAAAATACAAACTGAATTATTCACCAAGATGACTGATAGGAACCAGTTATTAGCTTTTAACAGCTTCCACCCCAGACATGTTAAACATGCTATCCCTAGGTCAATTTAAAAGGGTGGATAGTATTGTATCAGATCCGGTGCGAAAGGAGGAACAACTAGAGATCATGACACAGAAATTAAGGAAGAAGAGTGGCAGAGGAAAGGGCACCCGTCACAGAGACCAAGAAAGGAGAATACCTTTGGTTTAAAGTTTTGGTATTGGAAGTGACAGAGTGGGCCAAGTGGTACGCAAGCATTGGCATTTGCTGAGAAATGCATATCCAGAAGTGAAGGAATTTCAAGAGTTACCTTTGGTCTCGTATAGGAAAGGAAAGACTATTGGGAGACAAATTGTCATGTCAGAGTTTAAGGTACAGAAACCCACGCCTCTTGGGGAGTAAGAAAGTGGGGATGTATCCTTGCCTCCATTGCAAGCAGTGCAGATTTGTGAGCAAGGGTGCTGTGTTTTTTTTTTTTTTTTATCCCAAATCTGGGATAAAATATAGGATCAATAAGTTTATCACATGTGATTCCTCTTATGTAGTATATGTGCTGTGGTGTCCTTGCCTGATGTTGTATGTGGGGGAGACCACATAACCCCTGAAGGCAAGAATATCACAGCCCAGGTCAAGCATTCGACATAAAGATGAAAAATCCCCTGTGTCTAAGCACTATAAAACTATGGGACATGGGGAGCCAGATTTGAAATTCATGGCACTAGAATTGGTGACAAAAGCACAGCGAGGTGGAGATCAAGAATTGAGACTGAAGCAGAGGGTGGTCTGGTAGGTGCATAAGCTGAACACCTTGGCACCACATGGCCTTAATAAAGATTATGATACTTATTTGTTTCTGTAATATATGCAGATGAGCTACTTTGTGGTACAGGTAGCATGTAACAAAATAAAGATTTTTTGCATATTAAAAATCCTGAAGTGCTGTATACGTTTGAGTTTTATATGATTGGAGAAATACAGTCACTCTCCTATTATACTTGCCCCAAGTGTCTTAGAATTGGTGGAGTGCTACAGATACAAAATTATATATATATATATATATATATATATATATATATAACATAAAGGTATATGTAAATCATAAAGGTATATGTAAAACATAAAGGTATATGTAAAACATAAAACCTTTATTTCAGCCAGTAAGATGCTATATCAACACGTTTCCGTCCTCCTAGAAAGGAACCAAAACGTTGCCTTCACTAATTTGATGTGACAATAAACACGGATTCACAAGACCCAGTGTGCACAGTTATACTTTGGATGGAACTATGAATATGGATTGGACTGGAGTGCCTGTATCATTTTTTGTATATATATATTCCCTTTTTGTATATAATAATTGATAACTCAAGCCTATTAATCTTATAGGAGCTGGGAACAAAGCATTTAAACTTATCTGTGAGTTCTTTATTTTCGCTAGATTAATTGAAGAATGGGGTGTAAGACATAGCTCCTTTTCCTACTGTTCTTCAATTAATACAAAAAAAGGTATACTTCACTTTCCGAGTGAACTATTCCTTTAACATTAAAGGGAAACTGTGGTCTCAAAACAAGTTAGGGTTAAATGAAAGCCTGCAGTATTTCCTTTACACTGAGCCAACAATCACATCTCTGGCTGGAGCCTGTGAGAAATTACATTGGGGTGAATGTTCAAACTTCCTGCTTCCAGTAGGTTGAATGACATCACCTGACCTCTGCCAGCCCCTTTCCCCCGGGGGAAAGCATGCTCAGTTAAGACTTATTGCTGGGGAAATCAGGAAGTACCTGAGGAAAAAATTGACAGTTGAGAAGGGGAGCCTATTAATGCAGACAGGCTGGTCACATGGCTAAAAACAGGAAAGAGTTCAACCAGGAAGTTACATTGCTGAACCTTTCCAGTAATAACTTCTCACACATGTTATCTAGAGATGTGATTTAGGTTTTATTTTGAAGGTATGATGGAAAGCTTTTTATATAATTATTACTAGTTTGGAAGAATTTGAGACCACAGTTACCCTTTAAAAGAAATGAAAGAATAACCAATATCAAAAATTTTGTTTCATATTGGTCATAATGTTTGAATATTCAATCAGAATATTTGAGTTTTCAACCAGAATTTTGGATTTTCTAATATTTGATTTTAAAATTTCTGATCACAAATTTGGAGTTTTAAAAATCCCATTGATCCATGGGCTTTCAAGACTGGGTGTTCCGAATAAAATTCTAGTTTGTTTCTAAACTGGGACTCACAACTAATTTCTTTATTACATCATTGATATTTCGAGCACAGCCAGGTTTGAACAATATTCAATAGAACACCCACATGTGGCTATTTTATTGGCTATAATAATGCTGAATTAGGGCACGGCCACACTGCAACGCAAACGAAATCGCACACGGAACCGCATGCGACTTCATTGCCCTTATTGATTACAGAAACCTTATCTTATGCTAAATATTGTAGAATTATGACTTTTTCCTGCAAACGCTTTTCATGGGTAGAGATTCAGTTCAACATTAAATGAAACACCAGAAGTTGTTATAAATAGGAAAATTGGAGCAATATGCTAATTTATTTAATCACATTCAACATATTCAAAGAATTTTGCTGATATTACTAACATTTTTGGAGTGTTATGCCCTTAGTAGAATTTTCAATTGGCTGCTATACCCCTAGCAAAATTGTGAATATGCCAAAAAGTTTTGATGAGAGATCTGCAATACTTCTAACTTTCCTCTCAGTCATCTGCAAATATTTGACTGAACAACCAAGCCCAGATGGCTCTTGTTGATGCTTAATTATGTGCGCATAAAATATTAGCCAAAAATGTTTGATTGTCTCCCAAAGCTTCACATGAGATAAAAGGAAGAATATTATTGCACATCCAATCACTAAATGTGATAATTTGCTACATGAAATCACAGTGGTGTGAAGTCAGATTATGCATTTATGTCTCCCCTCCTTTCTCCGGTTCACGTCTTGCAGTATGAGAATACTTTCCTTTGTCTCAAGAGTCATTAAAAGCTTCAGCACCAAAACAAAGATAAAAATAAGTATCCATTGCACAAGGTAAGTGAAGTAAGGATCCGCACTAACCTGTGCCAGAAGGAACCCAGAAGACCACTGCTTACTGATGCATAAATTATTTTATTGGTACACACCTGACGCGTTTCAGACTAAACAGTCCTTAATCATAGGCACATGATTGTGCTTAAGATTAAGGACTTTTTAGTATGAAACGACTATTTAACCTTGTGACAGGCTTTGTGCTGCTGGCACCTGGGCCACCACCAGGATGGAGAGGTAAGCATATTAGTTCACTTACCTACGAGCTTGTGCAGTGTCATGAGGTGAAGGGTCTGGGGCATTCTGCACCCGGACCACTTAGCTATGTAAGTAAGAATATTCAGGGTTATTCATTAAAAGTTCTTAACGTTAAAAATGGTGCTAATTTTGCCCCAACCAATCAGATGTTAGCTTTCAAATGTTAAATAACATCTCATTGAAGTCACCTTGGAGTCCCGTGCCCTGTATAAAAGGCACTTGGCCTGCGGCCTCGTGCTTTTATATGGTCACGGAACTCCTCGTGACTTCTAATATCCTTATAATTTACAGTTCGAGGTGCATTATCCACTATATAATTCCAAAATGTATTTCATTTTATATTTCTTGAAGGACCACAGATATTTCAGGGGGCAGGTGTTATATTTAAAGGACCAACTTGTACAGGTGCTTTTAGAAATGCCCGATTTAATTTTTTGATATTTTTTTTGTTCTTTCTCTACTTAAGCTGTATTTCTTCTTCTGTTTTTTCTAAACAATAGAAATCCTGTCTTTTCACTGACACCCAAACCAATGAAAGGACATGTTAGGAATACAAATGCTGAAAAATTCAGTCATCCTCATCGCAGCTCTACCTGTGAACAACAGTAAATTCATCTATCTCTGCGTCTCTCTTTAATAGATATCATTAATCAGGCAGGGTGTTGGGAGACCCATGGACAAAATCTGCTGCTGAATCATTTTGTATGGAGTTTATACCTCTCTTAGATCCTCTGTTAAGGTCTTTAAAGATTCTTCTGTGAACACAAAGCTGTTGTCTAACTTCATCATGAGTGCAGCCATGTCTCTGTGGGCAAGGGATGTCCCTATTGTCACTCTTTTATTGACAAAGCTCAACAAATATCTTTGATCAATATCTGTCAGCAGTGGAGCATTGCAGGTCTGTTCACCTGTCAGAACAAACTACTTTGCCTGAAATGGTGAGAAGCTGGAGATCGATAGTAGGATTACAGTGTGAATGCCTGTATAGAGTGTCTGATACACTCAGCTTTTAAAATCAACTGTCTGGAGGGCAACTACATCCATATTTTAACCTTGTTCTTCCCATTCAGTTTTAAAGCTGTATCTCCTGAACTGCAATCAAAATACCTTTTATAAAATGCTATGAACATTTTAACAGGTCTATGAAACCTGACATCATCTACAGTAAGTTTTCTGTGATTTACCACTTGTTATTCTGGTTTTGGCAAAGCCTGATCTTGGGTTTCAAAAAAAAAAGTTCTTAGTAATAAAGAGGGGAGAAAGAAATGTTGCTTATACAGAAATCCCTATATGATTTTCAAAAAAATCATCCAGGACGCATAAATGACATCTCTAGGATAAATAACATTTTACCAAACTTACGGCACAGATATTGCAGATTAAAACTAGAAAGGGAAAGTTAAGGAATAAACTTTGCATTTATCTTAAAATGCTGCACAAAACTCTACTAATGTGAGTGTCTGTGTGTGCTGTGAGTTTTAAAACCTGCCACTGTGACACAGGCAATGAAGATTGGTAATCAGCAATGATTAGGACTGTGGCACAGCTGAATGCAATCAAGAGGCACCTAATCAGTGCTGATTAGGTCTGCTCACGGGTTAATCCAATCAAGAGGCAGCTAATCAGGGCTGATTAGGACTGTTAAACAACTAATTGCAATCAAGAGGAAGCTAATCAGTTTTTACAAATATCTCTATAAGTTATTAAAAACTTCCATTAACATATCTAATTATTAAAATGTTTTAATATGGGCTATTTATAATACTAGTTCCTCCTCTTTTCCACAGTATTTAATGTGATCTCCCTCTCCTACCTATGTCCACTGTTTTCTTTAAAGGAGAATTATACTTACCTTCCCTCCGCTCCTCTTCCTTTGTCATTCTACCCAGGGTGAGGACCTTAACCGCTAGGTCACCAGAACGGCTAGGTCCTCTCCCCTGGGTTCACTTAACTTTCTGCGTATACTTACTTACGTGCTGCTCTGATAAGCCCCGCTCCCTCCTCCCCGTTGGCGACAAGGCCAATAGGAAGACACGCTCTGCAACGAGCGTGCCTTCCTATTGGCCTTGTCGCGCAAGGAGAGGAGGGGGTGGAGCCTAACGGAGCAGTGTGTAAGTATATGCGGAAAGTAGGGCGAACTCAGGGGTGAGGACCTAGTGGTTCAGGTCCTCATCCTGGGTAGAAGGTACTGACTAAGGAAGAGGAGCGGAGGGAAGGTGAGTATAATTCTCCTTTAAGGCAATTGTTGGAACATTTGGTTGCAATACTCAGAATTCCATTTATTGTGTAGAGTTAGTAAATAGTCCAATGCCAGTTGTTCAGACCAAGCAGTTCCACACAACTGTTTTTGTTAATTGTAATCAGTAAATTCATTATCTTTTTTGCAGGGACATCAAGCCAGAAAACATTCTGCTGAGTGAAAGGGGACATGTGAGGATTGCCGACTGGCAGCAGAGAACTTCACCAAAGGAGTCACAGGAGAATGCAGGGCCCTGGACTACATGGCCCCAGGTGAGAAATGAAATATAATTTATACAAAATTGTATCTAGTAACAGAGAGGGATCTCCAAATTACAAGATTGTGTGTGAGAGTCCCAATGTTAACCATTGATAGACACACTGTGAATATTTTGCCAGTTATGAATTTTCCTAAAGAAAGTTTATTCGATCCATTTATGTATTAATGAATAAGCTGTTTTCCCTTTAACATGTAAATTGTCTATTTAAATGTGGCCAGAATATTTCCAGTTGTACTAAATTATGGTTAATGTCTTGAAAATGTTGTAATAAAAATGGACTTCACAAAAAAAGTTCATCTTCTATAGATGTTTTACCCTGAAAAACTGCTGAAAGATTAAGGTTAAAGAAGAACTGAACTTAATTTTTTAAAATCCTAATGTGAAAGCTCCCTAGAACACCTATACATTAAAAGATTATTCTCTAATAAGTTGTATTTAGTATATGTAAAAAATAGATTTTGTAACAAAGAAGGCTTCCATGTTGTTATCAGTACAACTCAGTACAATCAGTACATGAAGCCAAGTAACATGGCTGTATGTCAGCTTCCAGGAAGCAAGGCTGCAGCTTCCTGTGAAGTGTACTGCATACACTTAGCTGGGTGTAACCAGATAAGGTGAGTCTGTTGTATTCAATTAGATCAACTGGACTTGAAATGTAGTTCTTGAAGACGTTTCGCTAGTCATCCGACTGGCTTTCTCAATTCAGAATGACTTGTACAAGAATCTGTGGCAATTATGTACCCTGGAAAATCCCAATTAGCATATCACAGCCAGGTGTTAAGGGTGTGATTAGATAGTGGCTAAGAGGTGTTATAGGAACGCCCAGAGTAAGGTGTTAAAACAGCATTGTACATGGCAGACTGTTGGTGTCGAACCCCCCACCTCTATTTAGGCTTGGTTTCTTTATTTTCACATAAATGGCCTCCTTAACACCTCTCTTGAACCAGTCACGTTCCTTCGCCAGTATGTATGATGTCGCTTTTCTTGTGTTTTGGTATTGGGTCTTTCGAATGTACCAATTGCTGCCTCAGTGTGTTGTTCGGTTTAAAGCAGACAGGGATACGATGTTTTTTGGTCCACCGCATTTTGAAAATGCGGTGGACCAAAACATTAAATTCACAAGGGAAGAGGTACAAAACAACAAACTGGCTTTCTTGGACTGCTTGGTAGAAGTTAAGGAAAATGGTAAACTGGAAGTAGAGGTTTACAGAAAACCAACACACACAGATCAGTATTTGATGTTTGACTCCCACCACCCTTTAGATCACAAGCTGGGGGTCATCAGAACCCTGCAACACAGAGCCGAGAACATCCCCACTAGCACAGAGGCGAAGGCTAAAGAAATGAAACATCTCAGAGGAGCCCTTAAAACTTGTGGATATCCAGACTGGGCCTTTGTCAAAAGAAGTAGAAGGAAAGAAAAGAACACGAATACCAACAGTGAAGGGGAAAAGCAAGACAGGAGGAAGAACATGGTCATCTCATATGGTAAAGCAGGGGTCTCCGAGAAATTAAGAAGAATTTTCAAAAAACATCGTATCCCTGTCTGCTTTAAACTGACACAACATGAGGCAGCATTGGTACATCCGAAAGACCCAATACCAAAACACAAGAAAAGCGCCATCATATATGCAGTGCAGTGCAGTGAAGATGCTCTGATTTGTATGTGGGGGAGCCAAACAGCAACTGCATCACGTATGGCCCAGCACAGAAGAGCCAATTCCTCGGGTCAGGACTCACGTGTATCTGCATCTTAAGGATAAAGGACATACCTTTGAAGATTGTAATGTTAACATACTGGCGAAGGAACGGGACTGGTTCAAGAGAGGTGTTAAGGAGGCCATTTATGTGAAAATAAAGAAACCAAGCCTAAATAGAGGTGGGGGTTTCGACACCAACTGTCTGCCATGTACATGCTGTTTTAACACCTTACTCTGGGCGTTCCTATAACACCTCTTAGCCACTATCTAATCACACCCTTAACACCTGGCTGTGATATCTAATTGGGATTTTCCAGGTACTAATTGCCACAGATTCTTGTACAAGTCATTCTGAATTGAGAAGCCGTCGGTGACTAGCGAAACGTCTTCAAGACTACATTTCAAGTCCAGTTGATCTAATTGAATACAACAGATATACCATGACCTGGATGAATGAGAACCTTCACAAGCAGATAAGGTGAGTTATGGGAGCTGACCCCTAATACTCATTTTCATAAATCACCCAGCATCCACAGCAAAAGGAAAGGTGAGACACAGCTTTTTGTATGTTTGTGAATATGCTTTTTCTATTGGGGCAATGTTGTCTGGAGACTTTTAAAAAGCTTGTTAGAGTATTTACACGCTTCTGTGGTAAATTTGTATGATATTGGAAGATGATACTTTATATAACTGCTAGTTATATCATATAGCTCCTGGGGAAAAATCCATGCACCTGAGAACAGCTGGAGACATCAGGCAACATCTATTCTTCAACGGAAGAATAAATGGACCCATCTGGAGAGTGTAAAACCACCGTCCACTTTCCCGCCCAGAGACATGGATCAGAGGAGATGCTGGAACCAGCCCATGTCCTTCATGGAGATGCTCAGGGTGTCTAAGAGCAACAGGAGAAAGCTGCAGGACTTCTCTCTTCTCAGCACCAGTTGGCAGGAACACATTTTATCATTACTTCATCATCCTCCGGTAAGAACTCTCACCAGCCACAGGTATAACCCTTTATATTTATATGTATTTTCTTTGTTTGTAAGAGTAGGAGAGTTTTTTTCACCCTTTTATCCTTGGAGAACCCTTGAATCAATTTTTAATGTCAGGAAATCCCTACATAAAAAATACCATTGATTTTTTTCATTTTTTGTCATAAATTATTAGAATACATTATTCATACAAATATAACAGATTGATCAATAAGTTTTTATTTGGAATGCACTGAAATTTATCACAAGGGTGGATCTGTACAGTTCCTGTCAAAAGGAACCCTCAGTGCCCTCTCAGAAAACACTGAATTAACATGATAATTTACATTATATGTTTTACACTTTCACACATGTATAAATATATTGCATATATGTATAGTGCATGTGTATTATATATTAATAAATATTTATGTAGTAGAGGAAAGACAGTATAATTGATTAGATATGTAAATCGATTAGATATATAATAGAAAGACAGATAAGATAGATGATAGACAGACGCACATATCGATACATTTGTATAAATGATAGATATGTGCTAACAAGTAGTCATTAATTACACATAAATATTGTTTATTAATATTGTCATTATATTGATTTAGGGACAAGCCGATTGTCATATTGGAGTCAGGAAGGATTTTTTCCCTTTCCCCATTTCATCAAAGGGTTTTTTGCCTTCCTATGGATCAGTAGAAATGGTTGAAATTCAGGGACTCCTGTCTTTCTTCAACCGTAATAGTAAATGATCGTCTATATTTAGATGGATAGTGTAGGTTAGGGACCTGCTCAGAGAGTGTACCTTGACGTGGTGGCAGGCTTGTTATCCTTCGGACATTTCTATTTTATTGCATGGTCCTAGAGCACTAAAACAAATAATTTATAGGGAAAAAAGGGATTGGATGAGTCCATGTGTGTCTGACTTCATCTGGTCTCACCAATGTCTTAATTTCCTGCTTTGAACATCAGCACTAGTGGGTCCATCTCAAAGTTGATTCCAAATGTCTCCTGCTGGACCACTGGAAAAGATAAGCTATGAAATGAGGAAGGTGGTCTGGTACAGAGGATGATGGTCTAGAAAAGGGTATTTCAGTGCTGATCTGTTTTGCTGTTTTAATCTTTATATTTGACTATTAGCTAAAGGATTAAACTAAAGGACTATCACTAATAAAATTTGCAAGGCACAATAGCATAAAAGAGAAAGTTTAAGTATAAACTTTGAATTTGGCTTTAAAGGCTGCATTTTGGAAGGAAATATGTGTGTCTGTGCTGCTGGTTTTAAAACTCAATAATCTTGCTATGGCAATGAAAGACATTGTTGTTTTTTTAAAATATAGTTACCCTTTAAGTATGGCTACCATGGTAATGGTAAAAAAAAAACAACTGTTTTGATGATTGGTCAAAAACATTTTTTAAACTATAGTTACCCTATAATTATGGCTGCGGCAGGCATCGAAATGTAGGTCAGGAGATTTGTGTACCCATGTCAGATGGGGGGGACTGACTTTTTTGATGATTGGTCAAAATTTTCTGTTTGAATATAGTTACCCTTTACATATGGCTGCCCCAGGAATGGAAGGGTAGGTCAGTAGGTGTGTGTACCTTTTTCTGGTTGAGGGGTAAAAATCTAACTTTTTTGATAATTGGTCAATATTTGATTTTTGATGATAGTTACCCTATAAGTATGGCTGTGGCAGGCATGGAATTGTAGGTCAGGAGGTTTGTGTACCCATGTCAGATTGGGGGTTGGATTACATTTTTTTTTCTTTTTGAATATAGCTACCCTTTACACATGGCTGCCCCAGGAATGGAAGGGTAGGTCACTAGGTGCGTGTACCGGTTTCTGGTTGAGGGGTAAAAAAACTTTTTTGATAATTGCTCATGCTCCTCTGCTGTTCTTCTGACAGGTCCTGACACAGTTTGTACTCTATAAATATGCACAGCATTTAAGTTCCATAAATATTTACAGTGGCCTCTAACTTACTGATATGCAAAAAATAATAACTTGAGCATAAGCAGGGCCAACTGTTACCAGTACCAGTAAAAAATAATGTACAAGATTACAGTATATCACTCACAAATCTATTCCAACTCAGGGCTTTAGGTTTTTATCAATATCAAATCTATAATATATGTGGAGCATCAATTTTTAATATATTCTCATAATAACATTCACTTAGTCCATTTTTATATATTGAGGGGTAAACTTTATATCTTTTCTGAGGGTACAAAACATTTTTTTTTACTGTTGATTTACTGTTTATAGTTGATAAAGCTTGCTAATTCAATAGTGGTAACCAGATGATCTAAAACAAATGTAATACTTGTTGAGGTAGAAAAAAAGTTAATCCAGAGGAAAGAAAATAATCCAAAAGGAGGGGATTCCATCTTCGCTCCTAATGGAAATAAGAACTGTTCACCTTCCAAAATAAAATGTGGTATTCAGTAGGAAATAGCTATAAACTTTCAAAGACCAGTTTTCGTTCCCTCGCCAAGTTTTGCTCCTGTGATTGGCTAAGGCGCAATGCCATTCTCTACCTTTCCCTTCCCCTCTTTACATTTGAATTAAGCCACATGGATGTGAACCCATGGATGTTAAACTGCAGCTGCGGTCCGTTTTAACAGCATTGTCTTTTCTTGTTATAACTGGTGTAGTTATAGCACATAATCAAGCTCTACAGAGGACTTGTATACAATATCATGAACCATGCTTTGTTCTACGGGTTTCTCTGGCCTGATGTCAGTAATACAAATTGAATTGGACATATAACCTAATAAACCAAAAAGGTCTCACCCCCAGGAGTACCCATAGAATATGCATATATCAAAAACAGAGAAAGGGGACACAGCACAAAGGTATAACCTGTGAGAGGGGAAACAGACTGGAAGGGTGTGAGGAGGCTTCTTGTATATGGTAAAGCAAGTTTGTGTGGTTTTTTTTTGTTTTAATATATTACTTCAATGTGTTTATTTCTCTTTATACAAACATAGAAAAGGTAATCAATGCACATTCCTAGGTCCCATACAATATCATATTATCTGCACACTGGCATACAGAGAGAGAGAGAGAGAGCGAGAATAAATGCACATTCCTAGGCCTAGGCCCCATTATCTCACATTGGCATACATTATAAACAAAGGGGTTTTTATACATAACTGTGATCACATGAATGAAAAGCCTTCCAACCACATTTTTCTCAAATACTGTAGACATAGATTAAAGAGATAGATACAGAGAGATAGACAGTTAGATAGACATACAGACAGATAGATAGAAGACATGGAATAGATAGACAGACAGGCAGCTAAAAAACAGACAGGATAGATAAAAAGATGTAAGAAACTGGTACAGTACCTGGCATATTATTAACAAGATCCTGTGTATGTATACAAGTGATCTTGGGTTCGGAGAGGGGGGGGGAGAAAAGCTTGCATATCTGGGACATGTTCCCCAGTAGCCTGGCACTAGTTACGCCACCTTTTACCATGGTGTGAAGATATCCAGTACAGGGGCTTGCTTGCTAGGGTCTTAAATATTCTGGGCACCACAGGTGTAAGGCAAAGATATTAAAGGAGAACTAAATTTATCTTTTCCCCTTAAAGGATAAGTGCACTGTAAAATCAAGTTATGTTTATTTGGAAGCTGCAGCTTTAAAAATACCGCCATATTTTTTTTTTACCTATGCTCCTCCAGAGCCTAGCTTTGTGCCTTGAAAGTTGCTGACATCTTGTTACTGGTTTGCTGAATGTTAAGCTCTGCCCCTGAGATTTCCTCTGCTTTCTCCTGCTTGAGCCTCGAACCGTAATGCCTGTGAGTTCCATGCACGTGGAACTCATAGGCATTACTGTTTGAGGCTCAAGCAGGAGAGTGCACGGAACTCACAGGCATTACTGTTTGAGGCTCAAGCAGGAGAGTGCACGGAACTCACAGGCATGCTATTTTGTGAGGCTTAAGCAGGAGAGTGCACGGAACTCACAGGCTACTGTTTGAGGCTCAAGCAGGAGAGTGCACGGAACTCACAGGCATTAGTTTGAGGCTCAAGCAGGAGAGTGCACGGAACTCACAGGCATTACTGTTTGAGGCTCAAGCAGGAGAGTGCACGGAACTCACAGGCATTACTGTTTGAGGCTCAAGCAGGAGAGTGCACGGAACTTACAGGCATTACTGTTTGAGGCTCAAGCAGGAGAGTGCACGGAACTCACAGGCATTACTGTTTGAGGCTCAAGCAGGAGAGTGCACGGAACTCACAGGCATACTGTTTGAGGCTCAGACGGAGAGTGCACGGAACTCACAGGCATTACTGGTGAGGCTCAAGCAGGAGAGTGCACCGAACTCACAGGCATTACTGTTTGAGGCTCAAGCAGGAGA
This sequence comes from Hymenochirus boettgeri, assembly GCA_019447015.1. NCBI lineage: Eukaryota > Metazoa > Chordata > Amphibia > Anura > Pipidae > Hymenochirus > Hymenochirus boettgeri. Next base: position 151,185,512 of record CM033475.1, on the reverse strand, counting down.
GTGCACGGAACTCACAGGCATTACTGTTTGAGGCTCAAGCAGGAGAGTGCACGGAACTTACAGGCATTATTGTTTGAGGCTCAAGCAGGAGAAAGCAGAGGAAATCTCTGGGGAGCTTAACATTCAGCAAACCAGTAACAAGATGTCAGCAACTTCCAAGGCACAAAACATGGCAACAGTATTTTTAAAGCTGCAGCTTCCAAATGAACATAACATGATTTTACAGTGCACTTATCCTTTAATGTGAAGGCTTTCCTCCCCAGAACATCTAAGCATTGTAGGATACTACTTCAGTAAATTACATTTACATTTATGTAAGAAGTGAATTCTATACAGAGAGATCAACAGACACAGAGAGATCAACAGACACAGAGATACTGACAGATAAACAGGGATACATAGAAAGAAAGACGTGTAAAGAGAGAGAGAGACAGGTAAGAGGCTAGACAGAGATAAGAGAAACAGACAGAAAGTACAAGATAGAGAGAGACAGACAGACTGAGTCTGGTGAATAGGTTTTCATTCTGAGTCTGGTGAATAGGATGGCACTGAGATTTCTGAATAGGTTGACACTATGGGGAATAGGATGGCATTGTGAGGTAGGTGAATAGGCTGGCACCGAGGACTGTGAATAGGCTGGCATTGAGGGACAGGAGTATAGACTGGCATTGTGAAACTGGTGAGACTACTACCGCTCAGGACCATCAAGATCCACAGCATGACCTTCTAACAGCAGACCCCATGACTACATACCCCAGCAGCCATCATAATCACACGCCTCTCCCCGCTATACTGTACAAAGGCCCATAAAAAAAAACACCATTATTTATTCCCCAACAGCAGGCCAGCAGAACCATGACCACACACCCTACACACACAGAAAAGCCGCTGACTGTAATATTTATATTTATACTTTACTATAATCCTACCCTCCTAACAAACTTTTTTAAATGTATACTTTTTTTGGTCTGCTCTGTTACATTACATTAAAGGACAACTAAAGCCTCAGAACTACACTGAACCAGAAGGCAGAACTCCTTGATATAAAACTAGTAATCTGTGTCTTACCTCTCATTTTGATACGGGCGCTGGGAAATTTACCTAAATAACATAGGGTTTGTGCTTTACTTCACAGCATTCTAGTATCACACAGTTTGTTCAACGACCATTATGTTCTGCACATGCTCAGTCTTTAGCTATGGCAAAAACTTGTTACAGTTGGTCACACCCATTAATAATCTCTAGCCAATCCTTTTATAGGACAGATAAAGCAAGGAAGCATGTGACTGAGGTCAGGAGGTGTGGTCTGACACTGCACATACACACAGATACTTCATCCAGTTCTTAACAGGCTTACATTTACTTTAATACAATTTACTAGAGTGGTATTTTATAGCTTATTGGTGTTTTTAGGGGGGTTGTTTTCAGATTCTGAAGTATAAAAATTTGGGTTTAGTTCTCCTTTAAGTACCTCTGCAGGCACAGGCAGAAGGCTCTGCTGTGCTCAGACCAGCAGCAGCTCCCACCAATTAACCCCCCCCCCTTGCTGTTATATTAAATTACAGTAGTAGTACCTGCAGGCAGCAGGCTCCACTGTGCTCTGGCCAGCAGTCTTAACCACTCACTGATGGTCTGCCTCCTTCACACTACCACAATGCTGCCGATTGCCACGTCTCATTCACTCTCTGCTTGTGCGACACACACGCGTTCATCCCAGCCTGTCTTTGGAGCAAACGGTAGGAGGTAGCGTTGGTTCTGCTGCTGACCAGGGCCCTCCTTCCTTCTCTTACTCCTGGTGGGTGCTTCACTACATGCGCCAGGCTATTGGACAGGACGCAGCACACAGTTAGCTAGGCGCAGCGCAGAAGACAGGCTGTCGGTCTGCTTAGTTATTTTTTCCTTTTTGCTGGGCCCACTAAGACCGAGCCCACCGGGGATTTCCCTGGTACCCTAGTAGGCCAGCCCGACCCTGCCTCTGCCTAAAGAGGGTTCGAGCATTTATTTTATTAAAGGGCCAGCAGAAGATCGGCCGTGCACAGTAATTTTTTTTTTAGGTTGAAATCCGGGGGGGGGGGGGGAAGTGCCCTCCCTTGCTCCTATGTGGGGATGCCCATGGCCTCCCCCTTCTCTTTCTTCCCCCAACTTCCCCCCCTTTCTCTCTTCACTCACTCTCTTTGGCTTGAAAAGCCAAATTTACTGTTCTTCCTATTTCTTTCTCTTCGTCTTCTTTTCTTTTATTGTTCAGATTTTTTGGACTGTATCTCCTCCCACTGTTTTTAAGCTAAACACATGAAATTCAGTACAGGCATGCGGAAAAGTGTGCTATTACCGAGCTAAGGAATCCGTGGAAGCTTTACCGCATTATCGGCAAATATCAGGACATTTTTTTCCCTATAAACTATCGTGGGTGCAATCCTCAAATATGGATATTTCAAGGTTTAAGGGTTATGTGATCAAAACAATTAGTTTAATGGTCATAAATGCAAACACTGATACTTCCAACCCCTACACAGACACAGGTACACACATCTACTGACCTACCCTTTCATTCCCGTGGCAGCCTTACTTAAAGGGTAACTATAGTCAAAAATGCAAAAAACACATACCCCCCAAACTGTCACAGGCACACACACCTACTGACCTACTCTTTTATTTCTGTGGCAGCCATACTTATAACTGCTCCTGATCCCTCATGGCATCTATATTCACATACTGGTTGCTGCCGTCAGTGAGAGCTTTGACACTGACATCATAGCCAATCACAGTTGTCTGTTACCAGTCAATCCTTCTCTGCTGTTGCTCAAGGATGCCAACTGAACTTACAGTCTCAGCAACAGAGAAGGCGGAATGAGCGGCAAGAGATCAGGAGCTGGTATTTTTAGGAGCAGCTGTGATAATTTTAGAAGAGCAAAGGGTATGTCCACCCTTAATAAAAACTTTTAATATTTCATTCAGGGATCCCCAAATCTAGGTCACGTCTTGCTAATCTATCTAATATTCAATCTATGTAATGTCTTCCTCGTGTATAGCCAGCTTAATATATAAAAGTTGATACCTGATACCTGACACCTGATATCTGACACCTGATAAATGACACCTGATAAATGACACCTGATACCTGGCATCCGATACCTGACACCTGATGATGTGCTAAAATGGACACCGTATACATGTGACCCCATCACATCACAGTCCCTGATCACTGGAAGTAATATCACTATTCAAATCTAAAAAAAAATTGTTTCAAAGAATAAAATGTTACAGATTGATTAAAAAAGGTTGGAGACATTGCAGGTAAGTAAAACTGTATCATCCAAATTACCTGTAAACCCACTAAGAACTCAATTAAATGTTTGTTGTCCCTAGGGTAAGACATCCCGTCACAGACAGTGAGTTGTAAAAAAAAAACAGTCCAGGTATTAAGTCACTGGTTTAAACAAGGAACTTAACGAGTATATGATGGGTCTCTCTGGTGGTTAACTCATGGATTTGTGGGTTTTGGATAGGGTGTATAATTGGATGAATGGCTGGTAAAAAGATATTTAACACCACTCTAAGAAATTCAACCTGCCTGCAATGCCGTTTGTATCTTCCCATCCAAAGCCCCTTTAAAACCCTGAGTAGGATCCATATACTTTTTTTTTTAAAAGCCACACTGCTATAAAGCTGAGTGATCCTAATAAAGAGCTAACCATTTTTACTCCCATTAAAATGGCAGTCAACTTTGTATTAGAATAAAATCCTAAGAAATAACTATAAATGGAATGAATCGAAATAATCTGTCAACACCTTTCACCAATAGCCCCTTCTTACTGATCCCTACAAATAGCGGATATACCTGAATATTTGCATGCATTTTTTTTTTTACAACTAATCAATTATGGCTCATCAACCCTACTGTGAAAATACTTTCAAATTACCTGTAACACAGGCAAAAAACATAAAACCCCATACAAAGCACCTGATTTAATATGCATTAAAATATAGTGGCTGATGCAATAAAAGGTGCAGAAATGTTTCTGTGCTAACCTGTAGCAACCAATCAGATGTTATCTAACTGCAGTAAACCGTAAAAAGGTTTCACCTCATTTATTGCTGTGAAATAATAGCAAGGACAAACTTTTGAACCTCTGTATTAGTCCCGTAATATTTTTCAGTGTTGTTATGGTTTTAATGCACTTCCAATACGGAGGCCCTCTTTTTGTTTATTCATGTATTAAAATTTCACTTGTTTTGTTTTTATGAAAATGTGAGCTTCTGATCTTTATGTGAAGGGCACACTGGATGCACAGTCACCGATTGGTAGATCATTGCAAATGTTCCAATAATAATTAACAGCAGAGAGAAGAATTCAGGCTTTTATTTGACATTGATAACCCTGAACATTTGATGTGTTTGTCCTGGATTTACATTGCTCCAAGTCTCATTTATCAGACATGTTTTAAGTTGGTAATAATTAACTGGCAATAATTATTTAAAGTGGAACTGTGGTCTCCAAACAAGTTAAATGAAAGGCCAGTTTCCTACCTTTAAAATAAGCCATCAACCACCTTTCTACGTGCTCCACAGCCCAAGACACACAGAAATGACTGACCAGAAAGTTAATGGGTGGGAGGCTGACATGTGACATTCCTGAGGCTTCTCCTGCACAGTGCCGCCGGCGAGCACAGCCTTAGACTCCCTCAGTGTGTGAGAGAGACGGGAAGCCCCTCCTCCTCTCTGCTGTGTGAAGGACCTGCAGCTGCAGAGAAGGTAAGGGAATCTACAGCCCTTCTCTCTCACAGTGTGAAAACAGCCTTTTCAGGCAGAGTTCTCACTCTGCCTGAAAAGGCTGTTTCTACAGTTTTTTTCTACAAAGTCATTTTTGGACGACAGTTCCTCTTTAAGTTTCTCAGTAAACCGTTTTTTTAATAATTCCAAAATGATAAAAAAGAGGGAGACTATTAAAGCTTCCTGTCTACTTATTGTTTTAAAAGAAGTCCAGAATTTACAGTTGGACTGATTTGATTACCAGGAAACCAAACCATCCATGTATGAAGGCCAATATCCATAATTCTCTTAAAGGGAATGTCCACCTCCAAAACCATAATTTAATGTTATTGCCCAATATTCTAGCTTTAAAACAAGACAAACAGCATTGAAATCCATTGAGCCAATTTTAAAATACATATGTTTTTACTAACTTCTTTTTGTAGACCAGGAGCAGCTCCGTATAAATCCAAACTGGTTTTGGCTTTATTGAACCATCTTCAGTGCTTTCTTTAAAATCTCCCTATTCTATTTGATTCCTAAGAATCTCAAATTGGCTTCTCCTATTTGTAATATCTAGTTTTTCTGTTATGGTCTACTGTATTTCTAAAATTAGAACCCAGCATCTCTGATCATTTCCAATGAAATATTTAAACTAACACGGAAAATCTATTTTCCTTTTTTTTGTGTGTTCCACATGTCCCTCCTAAGCTCCCTATCTCAGTAGGGATAATAAACAACCTTTCCAGAAGCATGAACACTAAAAAGGACACTTCTTGAGAAATCCAATATATGAAAACATACTGCATCCACTACCTGTGAAGCAGCAGTAAAGATACACATCCATCATTGTACAACAAGAAAAAAATCCATTTCCGTTACTTATGGAGGGGAGAACATTACAGATAGAGCTATGTCATGTCACAGGAAAAGTAATTTAGTGCTGTAAAAAGCTTAACCCGAAATCATGTGATAGAGATTTCTGTGTTTCGGTGTGATTACAAAAAAAGAAACATATGGGGAGATTTTCCCAGACCCAGCTGATCTGGGAAAGATTCACCATTGGCTGTGCTGCTCTGGGTAAATCACCTCTGTGGTTTACCTTTACATTACTATTTAATGCCTGCTACTGGCAAGCTGTGCAGTTGTTGGTTAATGTAGTGTCTCTTCTGATTTTTGCACAGCCCCTGCAAGCAAGGGGTTAAAGTCACGCTAACCAATCATGAAATGGTTAGCGTGACTTTAACCCATCGGGTGATCGGCGGCACCTGGCCGTGAATAACCCAGATTGTGATTAACACTAATGAGAAATACAGTTTCACAAACAGTTCAAATTGTGATGTCTGCTTTCCTGGAATAAGTAAGAAAAATATATTCCTTTATCTTTACCTAGAAAACAAAGTAGCAAAGTGGCAGGCACATTTATATCTGTTTACCAGATAGAAAAGGGGGAGAAGAAACCAATTACTGTCTGTCCCTCAAAGATACATATAGAGAAATAAAGACATAACAGAGGGATATTGAAAAATGGAGAAGCAAAAGAAATATTGCGGAACAACTTAGACAAATTGTGAACTTCAACTAAACAAAAGGGCCATAGAGGCAGAGATCAGTGTCAGCAAAACATAAAGGAAGGAGCCTCTCTCTGCTGCCTGGCCACCTTTTGTGTTCCAGAATCAATTATGGCAGAAGGGCTTTTCAAAATAAAAATTCATCAAGATTTCTAAATGAGGGAAAAGTCATCAACCCTCCTAATGAGGACTGCCTGCTATTTACATTTCATAAAATGACAGTCCATTTAATTAACTAAATTACCATCTACTGATGATTGCCAGATGCCAATTATCTCAGAAGTGTCAGTAAATACGGGAATAAAAGAAATTATGTTTTGGTTTTTTTTACCAATTTTTCAGAAAAGGAACAAATGAGGATGTAGAATGTTACTTAGGCTTGTGAAGAATTCTGTCTTCTCCACACAGATTTGTCCTGAAGTGCACTCTTCCCTGCTGGACATTGTTTTTCTTCCATTCCACGGTACTTCAATCCCTTGTAGCTGTTAAAGACCTGATGTTTCTTGCCGTTAACAGAAAGAGATCAGAATAGGCAAACCCATATAAAGAAAAAATACAGGATCTTGAAACCTGGAGTCAGGGATAACCTTGTGCTCTAATGGCTTAGTTAAAAATCTAAAGAATGTACAATGTTATCTCTCACAGTGTAGATGCCATTATTAAGCAAACAGGCATAATGTCTCTAAAGCTAGTGGCAGACGTGTGAAGTCCCACATACTTGTTGGGTGACTGAGAGATTGTTTTAATTAATGAAAAAGGCAAATGTTTAAGAAAGGAATTTGTGAGACTCTGTGGCAGCATGCCATACTGATTCTTTTAAAAAGCAGAAATTCATCATATTGATAATCCTTAAAAGAAAAGAATATTATTATAATGGATATATATATATATAGCACCAACATCTTCCGTGTTGCTTTACAATTACATAGTCGAACATTACATACAGGGTATTATACAAAGTCATACATACAGGTAATACATAATAAAAGTACATACACAGAGTGATGAGTTTCTTACAGCAATACCATGATACAATAGGAAAGAGGACCCTGCCCAAAGAGCTAACAGTCTAGAGGAAATAGGGGTGAGAGATGAGGTGACGGGAATCGGTAGGCTTTTAAATAGATTACAAGTGGAGCGTGAAAGGCGGTTTGGATCAGGTTAGATCAGTGAGAGGGGTAATGTCTAGGCCAGGTTAAATGCTTGCCTGAGGTTTTAAGGTTACATTTAAAGGTATTAAGGGAAGGTGAATGACTTGTTAGAAACTTGTTAGGGGGTAAGTAGTGGGCTAGACACTGCACTGTGTAGCCAATGATTGGAGGCTAGACAGTGCAGTGGTAGGGGTATAGATGGAGGGGGTGAACAATTGCAGGGAGGTTAGGCGGTGCAATGGTAGTGGTTGGAAGCTGTAGTGAGGAGCTAGGGTGTTTCTGATGTTCAGCTGATAAACAGGAAGAGGAGGTGATGGACAGAGCAGGAATTTAAATACTTTGAAGAGCTGTTTGAGGTAATGAGGTTGGGTGGATATGAGTGAAGAGAAGAAATTTTAAAGGGTATGTTAAAAAAATGTTCACCAAAGATTCCCCCTGTCCCCCCAGCCCCAACCGCTATGTTAGTATTATTAGAAAATGCCCGAAACTTTACTTACCTTCCCTCTTGCCTCCGCTGCGCTGCCAGGCCCTCTGCTGGCGAGTAAATGCAAGCAGAGGGGCGGGACCGGCAGTCACGTCTGTGATTGGCTGAGCGGCAGTTCAGTGCGGCGGAGGCAAGAGGGAAGGTAAGTAATGTTTCGGGCACTTTCTAATAATACTAACATAGCGGTTGGGGCTGGGGGGACAGGGGGAATCTTTGGTGAAAAGAGTTTTACACTAGGGGGAGGGAATCCTAATCGGGAGGGAGAGGGAGGGAGAAGGGCTGCAGTACGCATGCCAAACTTCTCCCGGAGGCCAGGTAGGAGGCAGAGTCCTTTATTGACTCTGCTATCCTCCTGGTGGGCAGTTTTTGGGACTTTGGGGGGGGACTACAGGAGAACCTTATGGAGCTGGGATGTGAGGTAAGGATTAAACTACACTACATGATGGGGCCAGTAGTGGGGGGATTATAGTTTTGGGGGTGGACATGCCCTTTAACAAGGAGGGAAGAGGCCTTTCATCTAATGCTTAGTATTCAAGGCATAAGACCTCCATACTGGGGTTACCTTGACGTGGTTGGAAGGCTTTTCACTTTTATGCAAAAAATTGTAACTAAAAACCCCCATGTTTTTACTGTTTGCACTAGCATAGATATTATGATATATGGGGCCCAGGAATGTGCATTGATCATCTCTTTTCGTGTTTGTTCTAATGTTTTGGTCATATCAGTAGCACTTCCACTATTTGTTATAAAGTAATTTTGCCACAGGAGTGCTCCCACAGCCCCCCTTTGGTGTATATATTGTAGCAGAGTTTCTTTGCAGGAGGATGGAACAAGCTTCCATGTGGTAGTAGCAGCCCCAACACATCCCTTTAATTGGAGGTCTTATGCCTTTAATACTAAGCATTGGATGAAAGGCATCTTCCCTCCTTGTTAAAAGCCAGTAGGCGGGGGGAAGTGATAGCCTGTAATACTAATCCGATGCAAGGTCAGGGAGACAACCTTCCCAAGAAAATGCAACCAAGCAGGGAGTGTCAGCCCAGAAAAATGACCCAAGGTAAACCTTGACGTGGTTGGAAGGCTTTTCACTTTTATGCATAAAATTGTAACTAAAAACCCCCATGTTTTTACTGTTTGCACTAGCATAGATATTATAATATATGGGGCCCAGGAATGTGCATTGATAATCTCTTTTCTTGTTTGTTCTAATGTTTTGGTCAGATCAGTAGCACTTCCACTATTTGTTATAACGCAATTTTGCCACAGGAGTGCTCCCACAGCCCCCCTTTTGTTAAAACAGAAAATGAAATACAGATAGCAGAACAAAGCAAGTTTAACCCCAAAGTGTTTTTTTAAAAATATAAATAGTAAAAAGTTGAAGGCTGAGAATGTGGGACCATTAAATAATGGGGCTGAGATGGTTATAGAGGATGCCAAAAAGGCTAATGTGCTAAACCATTTTTCTTCCTCGTTCACTATAGAGAATCCTAGTCATTTTAGAAGCGATTGTAATAATATGAAGGGTATAAATGAGGAATATTCACTCTGGCAGACAGAGGATATGGTATGAAAACAATTAGACAAAGTTAATATCAATAAAGCCCCAGGACCGGATGGAATACATCCTCAGATCTTAGTGAGCTTAGTCCAGTTTTAGACCACTGTTTCTTATCTTTTCAGATCCACTTTTGACTGGTGATGTGCCGTTGGATTGGAAAAAAGCCAATGTAATACCAATATTCAAAAAAGTAGTTGTTCCCAACCTGGTAACTACAGATCTGTAAGCCTAACATCAATGGTAGGGAAGGTGCTGGAAACTTTGTTAGGGGATCATAACCTTGAGTCTCCAGAACTGATCTTATTAGTAGTAGTCAGCATGGATTTTGGAGAAATAGATTGTGCCAGACAAATTAACTTTTTTTTTTATGAAGGAGTAAGAATTTAGGTTCTGGCATACAGTAGCAGTAGAATTTAGATTCTGGCATACAGTAGCAGTAGATGTAGTATACTTGGATTTTTCTAAAGCTTTTGATATTATGCCACATAGGCGACTAATGTATAAACTCAGTTTTGGCCTAGAAAAAAACATTTATGCGTGGAAAAAGAATTGGTTATTGGATTGCAAACAGAGAGTGGTTGTCAATGGAGCTGCATCTATTTGGGCTAAAGTTCTAAGTGGAGTGCCTCAGGGTTCCGTTCTGGGGCCATATTTTTTTAATCTGTTTATAAATTACGTAGAAGGGGGCATTGAGAAACAGCAATGGCTAGAGCTAGCAAGATATTGTCTTGTATAAAGAGGGGAATAGATTCAAGAGAAAAAAATATTCTCCCTCTTTTCAAGGCACTGGTAAGGCCTCATTTGGAATATGCAGTGCAGTTTTGGAATCCCATATACAAAACAGACATGTATGTATGTACATGTATCTATAATTTTATTTATAAAGCGCCATTTGGGTACGCAGCGCTGTTAATTAAAAAATACAGAGTATACAAACAAGTGGATAAGTGCAAGCCATTATACAGAAAGATAAAAATAAAATTAAAAACAATTTCATACATCGGTAAAGAAAGCATATATATATAAATTATGTATAAATTGATATAAGTGCAACAAGCCTTGACACATTAGGAATGAGATCCTTGCCCTGAAGAGCTTACAATCTAAGATATCTTGGAAATGGAAGCAGTCCAGGATATAATTACTTTATACAAATATATTAATGGGCCATACAGTAAACTCTCTGGTGCATTGTTTACATATCAGAGGACACGTAGACATCCTTTAAGACTGGGAGAAAAGAAGTTTCATTTTCAGGTTAGGAAAGGTTTTTTTTTACAGTGGGAATGGTGAAACTATCTTCCAGCAAGTTCACTGAATAGCTTTAAAAGTGATCTAAATAAAAAAAAATATTGAGAATTACTGGTATTAATACATATACTGCAGTTCTGGTTGACCCATGGATACTTTCCGATTGGCAGGAAGTAAGGAAGTAACCCCCCCCCCCTTTTTTTTTACCTGGGTATTTTTGCCTTCCTTCCTCTGGATCAACTGTTAGGTAGGGTTAAAAAAGGCGGATGAAAAGGTTAGACTTGATGGACATATGTCTTTATTCAACCTCAATTACTATGTTAACACTATGTTACAGCAGTAAAAAAAAGAAGTAACCCGGCATTTTGGGGTTGTCTCCCGCACTCCCGAGACCAGACCAGAATCCTATGCCCCCAGAATGTCCCTAACCCCACTTCCCCCCTAGGCCACTAACTCCGCCTCCCTCCACCCCTAATGGTGTCACTTTGACACGCCCTCACCCTGCCCAGAAGCCTCAAATGGCAGGGAGCGTAATGTCTGGGAACACTGGATAATCTAAAAGTCAGATCAGCACCAAGTGAAGAGTAGATGTCATATTTACTATACTACTACTATACCACTGGGGATCACACATTGCCAATAGATGTTTGTTCCAATCTTAAAAAAGTTTATATAAAGCTATCCTGGGGCTATATTTATTAACCCACAGTATTGGAAAGTTATAGCCCATACAATAAAATGCAGTTGTAGACTACAGCAATGGTATTGTTATGCAATCATATTTGCAATATACTTATAATAGGCAGTCATAAATAGAGATGGCATAGAACTCATACGCAAGTTCGAGCCGACCCAGACTTCTCGAATTATCCCGGACTCGGACTTTCGATATTTCCCGGACTTTTGATAATTTATCGAATCTTCGAACGGTCGAACATTCGAAAATCAGCGAATTAAAAAAAAAAGTTGCCCACATGTCCAAAATCAACCAATGGCAGCTAATTTGAGTATTGCCAGCACCCTGGGTATGAAAGGCAATGTGACCAGCAGCATTTGGCATATGTTGGAGTGTGTTTAGTAGAGACCTGACAGTGTAGGAGTTGGAGAGAGTTTTGCGTGCTTTTTGAGCTTTCTGTGTGTGGATTTCAGTGTGGTGGTTTAGCACTTGTTGTTAACTACCCCTGTATTCACACATCTTGAGACCCAACAGTCCTTTTAAGAACTAACCTTCCTTGTGAGACCCAAAAGTCCTTTTAAGGACTAACCCCCCTATAAGTCCTTTGGACAATTTTTGTGTTAGACCTTTTAGAGGTCTAGGTGTCCTGTTTTTTGTTTGTTTCTGTATCTGTGTGTCACTGTCTGTGTGTTTGTGTAACTGACAGTGCTGCCTTTAGCAACAATCAGCAGCTTTTGCTGTCTAGTTTGCTGTCAGTTGTGTCTGTATCATATTTGTGTTTTTAGTGTAAAAAAAAAAAAAAAATTGTTTGTCTTTTTGTGTAAAAATAAAAGCTTTGTGTTTGTTTGCTTCTGTGTGTGTTACTGTGTGTTTTGTCCTCTGTGTTGTTTTGTCGCTTAGTCTTTTGTGTTTGTGCATTGTGTGTGTGTGTGTATATATATATATATATATATATATATACTAATTTTGGAGAGGGAAATGCCTGGCAGGGCAAAAGGGGGAGCCAGGAGCAGGGGTGCTTCTGCACGTAGAGGGAGAGGCAGAGGAGAGGGGCTCTGGCCAGGAGCTACCTGGCCCTTCGCAGGGTAGACGGGCTAGGGCTATCCCTTCTGATCAAGGAAGGCGGGTAGTAGAGTGGATTTCCCAGCCTTCCTTATCCACCTCCTCAGAGGTACATGGTACCACCATGTATTGGTGATACACCACTCTCCACCCCCCTTCCTCATCCATTAAGTGCTCTTCCCGGACAGCCCCGTGCCCCCCCAGAGCCTATGCTTCATGCCAGGTGAGACGTTGCCATGCAGTGTTGCAGCTTCTGTGTCTCGGTGATAGGAGCCACACCAGGGCAGAGTTGCTGGCAGCACTGCAAGGGCAGGCTGAGAGGTGGTTGACCCCACATCACCTCTCAATAGGCAAGGTAGTGTGTGACAATGCCACCAACATCCTGTCTGCCCTTCGCATGGGCAGAGCCACACATGTTCCTTGCCTGGCACACATTTTCAACTGGTTGTCCAGCGGTTCCTCACCAAGTACCCTGGTCTGCAGGAGGTACTGAGGATGGCTAGGAGGGTGTCCAGTCACTTCAGGCGGTCATACACGGCCACAGCTCATTTGGCAGAACAGTCTGCTGCAGAACCGCTTGATTTGTGACACCCCCACCCGCTGGAACTCTAGTCTTATGATGCTGCTGAGGCTGCTCCAGCAGAGGCGAGCCATCATGGACTATTTGTATGAGTATGAGGTTAGATCAGGCTCTGGGGACCTGGGATTTCTCTTACCCAGGCAGCCGTGTGCTCGCACCATTTGAGGAAGCCACCAGGATGGTAAGCCGCGATGATGCCACCATAGCGGATACCATCCCACTGGTGTTCCTCCTTGAGCACACCCTGCGCGGCATACTCTACAGGGCACTAGCTGCCGAGCAGCAGCTACTGAAAGAGGAGGACGCCAACACCGTGGTGCTTTCTGATCCCGGGCATCACGGTGCAGATCAGCCGTCCGATGATGAGGAGGGGGATTTAGGTGATCTGGACCGAGAGGAAATTTGGCCTTCCTCTAGGGGGACATCTCAACCTTCCAAAGTACCACGTCATCCGTGGTTGGGGAGTGGTTGAGCCTGACACTTGTCTTCAGTGACGATGAGGACATAGGGTCCTCTGCATTTGGCACTTTGCGTCATATGGCTATGCATATGCTGCAATTCCTGCGCAAGGACCCCAGGATTAAGGCCATCAAAGAGAAGGAGCAGTACTGGGTGGCCACCCTTATAGATCCCCGCTATAAGGGTCAAGTGTTGGAGTTCATTCCCGCATCACAGAGGGAAAGCAGAATGCAGCAGTACGAGGCGACACTGCTACGTTGCCTCTGTTCTTCTTTCTCAGGTGCTGGCAGGCCTAAAGCACCTGATGTTGGGAATGAGCAGGGCTCACGTCCCCCTGTGCCTGAGAGGAGGAGCAGCAGCTCTGGGGGTGGCCTTGCGGCTAACTTCAGGCCGATGTAGTCACCTCAGAGACTGAGGATCCACTGGACTACTGGGTGGTGGGGCTGGATATATGGCCCGAGTTGGCACAGTATGCCATCGAGGTCCTTTCATGCTCGGCATCCAGTGTCCTTTTGGAAAGGGCCTTCAGTCCGGCAGGTGGTGTTGTAATGGAGGACCATCTCTCCACTGAGAATGTGGACCGCCTTACATTCATCAAGATAAATGAGGCATGGATCACATCTCAGTACAACACCCTTATTGCTAATGCCCGTGACTGAAGGCCTCTTGCCCCTGGCCACCCGTACTGCTCCTTCTGCCTCATTTTCCACCTCAAGGCTTAGCTGATGCCAGTTTAGCTGGCAAATGGCTGATTTTTTCTATTGGTAGGGCCATTTATGGTCCTACCTTGCTCTGCAGCATTCAAGCTGTAAAATTACAAATACTCTACTGCAACAGCTACCCTGTGGCTAATTTTTCTACATTTGGGTTGATCCTACTTGTCCCAATGCAAAAGTCCATACTTGCTCTCATGTTTCTCACCCCAGGAGGCACCTTTGTGGTGTCATCTACTCTGACCAGGTCATGCAGCTGCAACAGCTACCCTGTGGCAAATTTTTCTATGTTTGGGTTGATCCTAATTGGCCCAATGCAAAATTCCATACTTGCTCTCCTGTCTCTCCACAAGGCACCTTTATGGTCTCACCTACTCTGACCATCTGACCATGTCATGCAACAGCTACTCTGTGGCTAATTTTTCTACGGTTGGGTTGATCCTACTTGGCCCAATGCAAAAAGCCATACTTGCTCTCCTCACTCTCTCTCCACGAGGCACCTTTATGGTGTCACCTACACTGACCATGTCATGCAGCCGCAACAGCTACCCTGTGGCTAATTTTTCTATGTTTGGGTTGATCCTAATTGGCCCAATGCAAAATTCCATACTTGCTCTCCTGTCTCTCCACGAGGCACATTTATGGTGTCACCTACTCTGACCATGTCATACATACCAACTCATACAGATCGTTTCATAAAGCGTATCCTCTTCCCCGCTTTCCCTTGCACGAAACATACTCTGAGGGAGAGAAGCCAATGGGGTATGGGGCCTGCCAGTGGGGCCAAGCCTGCCTGTCTCCGCAATAATGTTGTCAAATTTCAGTGGGTCTACTGTTACTCAATGGTGATGCTCCTACGAAGCATTACCCCTTCCCTGCTTTTCCTTGTACGAAGCATACTCTGAGGGAGAGAAGCCAATGGGGTATGGGGTCTGTTCCGTGGGGTCAAGCCTGTCTGGCTCCGCAATAATGTTGTCAAACTGCAGTGGATCTACTGTTACTCAATGGTGCTGTTCCTACGAAGCGTATCCCCTTCCCCGCTTTCCCTTGCACAAAGCATACTGTGAGGGAGAGAAGCCAATGGGGTGTGGGAAAAGCCTAAAAAATTATGTTTGTAGTCATTTGTAAAGATAAAACACAGAGATTTGTTTGTTTCAACTTGTTTACTAAATGTAACTAAGGCACAAGTTACTTTTTTGGTGTAATAATAATAATAATAATAACAAGAAATGTGGTGGGAAATGCACAACCTATTTTTTTTTTTTTAAATATTTTGCGCTTTAAGCGCCTAATGTCTTTGTGCATGGAGATCATGCGCCTCTCCATTCGTCTCATCCTTAGCGCTATTTCATCCAGCCGGCACTGGCATGATGGTTCCTGCCGGCGCTGGCGGGCTGGTGGTGGAGGGGAAGGGGAAATTGCAGGCCTTATCTGGGGCCTTGGTGGGGGTGTTGCAGGGGGTGATCCACCCTCTTCTTCAGCCTCACTGGCAGAAACAGATCCCTAATCTGCAAATTTATATATAAAAAAAGGTAAGAAATAATAATAAATAATAATAATAAATATTAATAATAAATGAAAAATGATAATGTAAATATTTTTTGTGTGTACTTGTCCTTTAACTAACATTTACTAACATTAACTAACAGTTACATTTACTAATACTAACACTAACTAACATCAACTAACATTTAAATATATATACTTTGAGTCGTTTAGGAAAAAAGAGCTTTTAAAAATTGTATTATATGTAAATATTGTAAATATTCTTCGTGTGTACTTGTCCTTTAACTAACATCTACTAACATTAACTAACAGTTACATTAAAATTTACTAACACTAACTAACATATGCACTTTGAGTCCTTTAGGAAAAAAGCACTAAAGGGCCCTGCAATCGTTTGTGGAGGTTTGCGAAGCGCTATCGCCAATTGCAAGTGCTATAAAAGTAACTCCATATAGTGGTTATACATAGACAGAGCTTGTCCGAAAAATCTGCTGCAGAACCGCCTGATTAGAGGGGTGCAAAAAGTGGTGTTTTATACAACTCAATCAGTTAAAATTTAATATATAAATGTGATACTTGCCTTGGACATTCTGCTGGATGCCCTGGACGTAGGCACTCCGCTTGCCGCTTGAGGTCTTCCACCTCTTTTGGAGTTGAGAGGTGGTCAGATCAATCTGAAACTGCGTCCGCAGTTTTTTTCTGCAGGTGGCGACGTTTTTTCTCCTTAACGTGGGGGGTTCCAATTTGCATCCCATCATGCCCCCGCCTGGTCAGATACTCGACCACCAACTGCTGCCAAGCTATGGTGGCCATGTTGTCTGCAGACAAGCTAATAGTAGAATAACCCATTTTTTATTGCATATATAAAGTAAATGGGAAGAGGGGATTATAATCAAATGCAGAAAAATCAAATCCGCAAGTAAAATGTCCATGATACCTAGGCGCGAGCATCGAATCCACAAGTAAACTGTCCATTAAAACCCATACACGAGCATCAAATCCACGAGTAAAATGTCCATGATACCTAGGCGCGAGCATCGAATCCGCAAGTAAAATGTCTATTATACCTAGGCGCAAGCATTGAATGTTCGAACGCGAGAGCTCGAAAGTAGCGCGCGTGAGGGTAAAATCGATTTTATGAAAGTCCTGGATATTTGAATAGGTTCCCCAGACCATTTCCCACATCCCACAGCCATTTACATTAAGTTACCATTGATATTTTAGTTGTATTTCATACAAACTTTTCGAACGATTTGTTTCCCATTGACTTTAATGGGTCCGTTTTTGAACTTTCCAAATAGTTCGAACGTTCGAAAACGGACCGAACTTTCGAAAGTTCGGCCATCTATAGTCATAAATGTATAACCACAATCATAAATTTACAAATATATATACAAGATACCGCACCTTTTAATACAGCCCCTGGTGCCAGCAGTGTTTAGCAACTCTTTAGCTGTCTGTAACAATCAGTAAAAGCAAAGTTAATATACTGTAACATAGGGTTAGCTACCACGTGATAATAGGGGATGTGGGAGGTAAATTCAGATTTCTGATTTCATGGTGTCCCAACCCCTGTAATTGCCTGTGTTTAGCCAAGTGCTTTTTAAAATGGTTAGTTTTAGCATTTCACCCATATAAACAGCATACTTTATACACACGCGATGAACAGCCATTCACCAATTTGCCATGGCAGATCAAGGAATGGAGCACGACTAAACGCATACACAGGGCGTTCGTCGTGCGAGTGTCCTGTGCTTGGCGATAGTTCGTTGGGTGTCCAGTCGGATGTATGTGTTGTGTGTTGCTGCATGCCTTCAATTCAGTACTTAAATTAGCTTAGGCTCCCTTTCTTAAACGACACCTCCTTTTATCTGACCAGACTTTTTATGAGGGCAAACTTGCTCAGTAATCACTATGAGGCAGCACTAGAAGAGGTTATTTCCCATCATGCAATTCACACATACCAACTGTCACTATTCCAGTTACAGCAAAGCTGCATACAGTAAAAGAGGTTCTGATAATAAGGCACTTGATTGACAGATGATTCAGATTGGATCTAAATAGGGGGAAGATCAGCAAATAAATGGTACAGTGATAGTTGGGAAGAATTGTGGTTTCCAGTAATGAGCAATTCATTTTTTTTTTTTTTAATATTGATGCCTTTTAAATTGAAGTTACTGAAGCCAAAACTTAAAATATTAATGCCTGTTTGCAAAACACTCACTGCAGCCCTTTAAGCACTTTATGCCTGTACTTTCAATATAGTAAATTG
This sequence comes from Hymenochirus boettgeri, assembly GCA_019447015.1. Taxonomy (NCBI): domain Eukaryota; kingdom Metazoa; phylum Chordata; class Amphibia; order Anura; family Pipidae; genus Hymenochirus; species Hymenochirus boettgeri. The sequence goes on along the minus strand of CM033475.1, from coordinate 151,167,483 downwards.
GAAAATACACCAATTAAAATGCCCAATAGTTATATTACAAGAAAATTCCATTAATGCTTTATTAAGTATCCAACATAGCACTTGCAACTCATTATGAAGCTGGCCATACACTACAAAATGCGTACCTCTCATTGTTCCAGCGAGGTTTTGACAACCATTTGAACCAATCATTTTAAGATAGATACATTATATTGATTGCAAACAATGATTCGCTGAAAGTCATGGCAGGAATGTCGGCAGGTAAATTCACTGCTTTACACAAATGATTTTATGATTTTTTTTCGATTTCACGAATGACGTTCAGGTCAGATTGAATGTTAAATCGATGTAACATCAAGGTAGTGTAAGGCGAGCATAAGTAAAGTAGAATCTCAAATGTCTCCATAACAAAATACTTGGAGATTTAGGAGTTCTTGGGGGATGGTATGAAAAATATAATGCTTGCTTTTAAAGCACTGCTTTATTATGGCAATTATCTTGCTCCTTGCTCTGTGTTACTTTCCGTACAAGCATGTAATCCTCACATTTGCCATGGTTTAAGATCTCTGTGGGTTATGCTTCCTGTCAGTTGGTAATCACAGTTTCCATTCATCAGTCTGGGAGTTCCATAACAGATCTTGTTATCTATGCTGTAACATACATCATCTGTTCATTAAAGTATAATCTTTAAATTATACTGCCATCAGGAGAACAAGGATGCACAGAATACAAACATTAACCAGGATCAATAACCAAGTTATCTTTAGATTTAGCACACTACTAGAGAAGTATAGTGAAAGATTAGAGTGGCGGCAAGCAGCAGTCCCAAGGGAAAGAGAGTGAGAAGGGAAAGACAATGTTAGGATTAAGAGCAAGAATAAGAATGGAAGAAAAGCAAGTTTGAACAGGAAAGTTTGTAAGAAAGCTGGTAACACAAACAAAAAACTAATATAGCAAATGTCTATGGCAGTCACCTTCCAATCATTCTGAAACGTACAAGATATTGTCACATAAGCAAAATTAATTGATGAGTGTGGAAATCCAACAAATCCATCTATATTTTACTGCTGGAGGGAATTTAACCCAAGGTTAAGATTAATTGATCAATGGTAAATACACATTGATAGAGGGTGGCTATTATGCACATTGAGAACAATACAAGGCATTATTGTTAAAATAAAAATTTGTGCTATCTGTTCACATTCCATTCTATCAAGTATTTCGATAAATAGTATTAAAACTCACAATTATAACACATTTTGAAATGTATTATATAAATCCATATATATAAAAACTGTAGAGAAGTGCTACAATGTCTAATTGGTTTTGTAACTCACACGGGGAAATCTTAAATGTGCATAAAATTAACCTACCCCCATCTGAATTGATCTGAAATGTTATGATGGTTATGAAAATATATGGGGTGGATTTATTTTTTTAGCACCACATTCTACATTCTACTTGGGACCAAACAGGGGGAATGCAATGTGCTATTGTACATCTGGGTCCTGGCTGACTAGAAAACAGATACATTGTGCCAAGAGAAAAGAGCAGGAGCAGTAGTTTTAGCAGTGAGATAGGAGTTTCCATAATATTTCACTTTCTCCGTGCAGCCAACATAAATCCTGCTGAAAAATAAGGTGCGTCTCTAGGGGTTTTTGCCACCTGAGCCAAACTTTTGAATGCCGCCCCTATGTACCACTAGGTGCCATGAAGTACGCCACCGCAACCAGCTTTAGGTGTACATGGCTTCCAGGAAGGGGTGTGGTTAAACATTTGGTCTTTTTAAACTTAACATCACAGCGGTATTTTCTTCCTCAAAAAGACATTTGTCCATGCCATAATTCCTGTAGAATAAAATAATTTTTTCCAAAAGATTTGTAAACCTGCCAGCATGTCAAGGTAGATACTTTCAGCAGGACCTAACCTAACCATGTTATCCTCATGCCCAGCTCACACAGATACCAAATGCAATGGATTGAGATCCTAAGCCAAATGGAAAGGGACACCTAAACCAAAGAAATACTAAAAAAAATAGAGAAAATTGCTAGGTGCTCCAACACTGTAGCCAACAGTAAATATATCCAGAGTAATAGATGCAGCTGGGCACACCAAAAGTGAATATACTTTTATTCAGTGACGTTTTGGAATCTTTCATCAGACAAACAGTTATCACACAGATAGGTACATATAAGATGCCCTAATGCCCAGCTTACACAGATAGGTACATATAACATGCCCTAATGCCTAGATAACACATATAATCACTAGAGATTGGATCCAGGTCCGACATGTTTCTGAAATCCGAATGATCCGTCCGAAACTGGACAGATCGTCCAGATTTCAGGACTTCGGAACATATTTTTGAAGATTTAAGAATGTACGGAGCTATTTTCGATAATTTTCAAAAATAGACTCAAACGTTAGAAAATCCTCGAAAATACGATCGGAAACTTTTGAGTTTCCGATCATATTTTCGAGGATCGAACGTTCGAGGCTATCTTCGATAATTATCGAAAGTTGTTTCCGATCGTATTTTTGAGGATTTTCTAATGTAGAGAAGGCAGAACTCAATGAAATCTATTTTGCTTTCAGATTCACAGATTTTCGAAAAAATCTGAAAATCTGAAAATCCGCAAGTGGGCCCTTTGAAGTCAACGAAAAAAATCTGAAAGTTGCACCTAAAATTAAGATATAAATAGCAATGGTAACTTACAGCAAATAGCTCAGGGAGCTGGGGAATGGTCTTGGAAACACATATCAATGCCCAAAATCTAAAAAAAAACAAAAAAAACAGTGTCCAGTACTGGAAACTTCTTCCACTTCCTGTTTTGCCATTGCAAAATCAAAAAAATTCTACATTTCTAGAAATGTAGAAAATTTTCAAAAATAGTTCCGCGGTTCGAAAAATCAGAGAAAGTCAGAAATTCGCAGAGTCCAAGTTCTGGCAGATCAGTGATATCCCCTTTAAAAGTGGGTTCAGGTTCAGGCCAATCTTTAGTCATAAGCCCACCTCTAAACTAAGCAATATTTGGGAGATTTTTCTTCTTCTCCTGAAGTTACTGCAGTCTTGTATTGTTTCTCTCTTACTGGTCCCAGACAATATCTGCACATGCTCAGTTTGTTTTTTTAGTCTATCCCCCAGCACCCCACCACCAATGCAAGAGTTGTCATAGCTGATCTCTTTTGACCTGCCTATGATAATTTGAATAGCAATAAAAAAAATACCAGAAATGAAGAGGAGGTGGGAAGATGTAATACTGTATATCTGCAATTTCAGAGGTGTGAGACAGCTTAGTATGAAATAAGAATTTCTTATTTCATACTTCTATTCAGTTATAGTTTAGAGTTTGTTCTCTTTGAAATGAATCTGCTAAGACACAGATTTTTCAGGCACATAAACAGATAGTATCTAATGCAAAGAACTTCTTTATGGTAGAATTCCAGTGTAATTTCATATACTCCCATGAGATATTTTCAGTGCAAAGTATAAGGTTAGGCTTTGATTCAGGCTACATAAGAGAACTAGAAAACTATTAACAGAAAATAAAGAATGAGTGACTTTGGGATTACTAATGTGGATTCCCGATTCAATGTAAGGGCCAAACTATTACAAACAGGGCCGCCATCAGAATTTTTAGGGCCCCATACAAGGTAAATTAATGGGCCCCCCACCCGATATCGCAATGAACTCCACAGCACACATACCGTTTTATCCCCCACATCACACCCTCATTCACCCACATCACACCCTCATTCACCCACATCACACCCTCATTCACCCCCACCACACTTATTCTCCTGTAAAAATCTTTGGCTTAAAGATTTTTAAGCCCTGCTACCACGTCAAGGTAGACACTTTCAGCAGGGCCCTAACTAACCTAATCTATCTAACCTAACCTAACCAAATCTATCTAAAGCTAACCTACCAAGTTCCAAATAAAAGAAATGCTAAGTATTAAGAGAAATAGTACCGTATATACTTGAGTATAAGTTTTAAAGCTTTAAAAAAAAGCCTATACTCGAGTTACTAAACTGAAATCTGCCAGCCGCACACTTCCTCTCTCTTCTGCATTAACTGCGAAGTGGCTCTTACCCGGTGCCAAGAAGTGACGTCAGGTGCCTGAACAGTGGATGCCGAAGAGACAGGAAGCATGCGATTGGTAGATTTCAGGTTAGTGATTTCAGTAAGATGCGGACCACATGTTCTTCCTAAAGAACATAAAGGCAAGTCCTCTACTCCACTGGGGGGATGGGGGAATAGGTGAGTGCTTGCCACTGAAGATGTTTGGAAACTACAACTCTCATACAGCAGTCCCATACAGTAGTCCCATACCGTAATAGCCATACTGGATTTAGCTATTACTGTATGGGACTACTGTATGGGAATTTTGCTGTCCATTTAAAGGGCAACTAAAGCCTCAAAACAATACAAAATCAGAAAGCAGTAGTGGTCATAATTTCTACCCTTATACTCGAGTCAATCAGGTTTACTAATTTTTTAGGTAAAAATGGGTACCTTAACTTGTACTCTGAACGACTAATACTCAAGTATATACGGTAAGTACAACACTAATTAAAGGGCATGTCCACCCCCAAAACTGTAATTTCACCCACTACTGGCCCCACTCTGTAGTGCAAAAAAAATCCTTACCTTACATCCCAGCTCCAAATGGCTGCTCTGCAATGTTCCCCCAAAGTCCAAAAAACTGTCCACCAGGAGCCTAGCAGAGTCCATATAGGACTCTCAGCCAATCACAGATGCCGCTACAGTTTCATGCAAGCAGAGGACTGGGACAGTGCGGCGGAGGAAAGAGGTAAGGTAAGTAACAATCGTGGGAGTTTCTGAACATAACAATAATGCAGTTGGGGCTGGGGGAGGAAGCCCTACAATATATCAAAAAAATTTAAAAGGGTGGACATGCCCTTTAACTAAAGTATGATTTTCTGCTGTTATCATGTATCTTATTCCAACTAACGTTTATTAATAAACCAGAGTCATTTAGTTAAATCTTTTGGCCAAAAAAGTAACATATTTCCAAAAATATTACAAAAAAGTATATCTACAAATATACAACTAACTAGCTACTTCAGCAACATTTTACAATAGTGCAATAGTTATACTATAGTGCAATCAACAATATCAGTGAAGTGCAAACAACAAAAAAATATTTACAATATCTTAGCCAATAACACAACACAATGTACTTAAACAACAACAAATATAAACAAGGTCACAACCTCCAGTCCAACAAACACTATCAGGTCAGAATCTCCAGTGCAGCAGACACTGTTAGATTGAAACTTTCAGTCAAGCAGACAGTGTTAGGTCCCAATCTCCAATCCAGAAGATACTGTTAGGTCAAAACCCCCAGTCCAGCAGACACTGTTAGGCCAAAACCTTCAGTTCAGCAGACACTGTTAGGCCAAAACCTTCAGTTCAGCAGACACTGTTAGGTCACAACCTCCAGTCCAGCAAACACTAATAAGTCAGAACCTCCAGTCCAGCAGACACTGTTAGTGTCTGCTGGACTGGAGGTGTCAACCTCCCGTTCAGAAGATACTGTTAGGTCAAAACCCCCAGTCCAGCAGACACAGTTAGGTCGAAACCTTCAGTCCAGCAGACACTGTAAGGCCAAATACTTCAGTCCAGCAGACACTGTTAGGTCACAACCTCCAGTCCAGCAAACACTAATAAGTCAGAACCTCCAGTCCAGCAGACACTGTTAGTGTCTGCTGGACTGGAGGTGTCAACCTCCCGTTCAGAAGATACGGTTAGGTCAAAACCCCCAGTCCAGCAGACACAGTTAGGTCGAAACCTTCAGTCCAGCAGACACTGTAAGGCCAAAAACCTCAGTCCAGCAGACACTGTAAAGTCAAATACTTCAGTCCAGCAGACACTGTTAGGTCACAAACTCCAGTCTAGCAAACACTGTCAGGTCAGAACCTCCAGTGCAGCAGACACTGTTAGGTCGAAACTTCAGTCCAGCAGACACTGTTAGACCGAAACCTTCAGTCCAGCACACAGTATTAGGCCGAAACCTTCAGTCCAGCAGACACTGTCAGGTCAGAACCTCCAATGCAGCAGATACTGTCAGGTCAGAACCTCCAGTCCAGCAGACAGTTAGGTCATAACTTCCAGTCCAGAAGACACTATTGGGTCACAACCTCGAGTCCAGCAAACACTGTTAGGTAACAACCTCTAGTCCAGCAGACGCTGTTAGGCTGAAACCTCCAGTCCAGCAGACACTGTAAGGTCACAACCACCAGACACTTGTAGGTCCCAACCTCCATTTCAGAAGATACTGTTAGGTCAAAACCCCCAGTCCAGCAGACACTGTTAGGTCGAAACCTCAGACACTGTAAGGCCAAAAATGTCAGTCCAGCAGACACTGTAAGGTCAAAACCTTCAGTCCAACAGACACTGTTAGGTCACAATCTCCAGTCCAGCAAACACTGTCAGGTCAGAAACTCCAGTGCAGCAGACACTGTTAGCTCAGAACCTCCAATCCAGCAGACAGTAAGGTCAGAACGTCCAGTCCAGAAGACACTTTTAGGTCACAACCTCCAGTCCAGCAAACACTGTCAAGTCAGAACCTCCAGTGCAGCAGACACTGTTAGGTCATAACCTCCAGTCCAGCAAACACTGTTAGGTAACAACCTTCAGTCCAGCAGACCCTGTTAGGCCGAAACCTTCAGTCCAGCACACAGTATTAGGCTGAAACCTTCAGTCCAGCAGACACTGTTAGGTCACAACCTCCAGTCCAGCAGACACTGTTAGCTCAGAACCTCCAGTGCAGCAGACACTGTCAGGTCAGACAGACACTGTTAGATTAAAACCCCCAGTCCAGCAAACACTGTCAGGTCAGAACCTCCAGTGCAGCAGACACTGTTAGGTCAAAACCTTCAGTCGAGCAGACACTGTTAGGTCACAACCTCCAGTCCAGCAAACACTGTCAGATAAGAACCTCCAGTGCAGCAGACACTGTCAGGTCAGAACCTCCAGTCCAGCAGACAGTTAGGTCAGAACTTCCAGTCCAAACGACACTTGTTAGGTCACAACCTCCAGTCCAGCAGAACCTGTTATGCACAACCTCCAGTCCAGCAGACACTGTCAGTGAGAACCTCTAGTCAGCAGACAGTGTTTAGGTCTCAACCTCCAGTCCAGCAGACACTGTTCACAGTCAGAACCTCCAGTCCAGCAGACAGTTAGGTCAGAACTTCCAGTCCAGAAGACACTGTTAGGTCACAACCTCCAGTCCAGCAGACACTGTTAGGTCACAACCTCCAGTGCAGCAAACATTGTTAAACCAAAACCTCCAGTCCAGCAGACAATGTTAGGTCTCAACCTCCAGTCCAGCAAACACTGTCAGGTCAGAACCTCCAGTCCAGCAGACAGTTAGGTCAGAACTTCCAGTCCAGAAGACACTGTTAGGTCACAACCTCCAGTCCCGCAGACACTGTTAGGTCACAACCTCCAGTGCAGCAAACATTGTTAAACCAAAACCTCCAGTCCAGCAGACACTGTTAGGTCAAAACCTCCAGTCCAGCAGACACTGTCAGGTCAAAACCTCAAGTCCAGCAGACAGTTAGGTCAGAACTTCGAGTCCAGCAGACAATGTTAGGTCTCATCCTCCAGTCCAGCAAACACTGTCAGGTAAGAACCTCCAGTGCAGCAGACACTGTTAGGTCAAAACCTTCAGTCTAGCAGACACTGTTGGGTCACAACCTCCAGTCCAGCAAACACTGTCAGGTAAGAACCTCCAGTGCAGCAGACACTGTCAGGTCACAACCTCCAGTCCAGCAGACAGTTAGGTCAGAACTTCCAGTCCAGAAGACACTGTTAGGTCACAACCTCCAGTCCAGCAGACACTGTTAGGTCACAACCTCCAGTCCAGCAGACACTGTCAAGTGAGAACCTCTAGTGCAGCAGACACTGTTAGGTCTCAACCTCCAGTCCAGGTAACACTGTCAGGTCAGAACCTCCAGTCCTGAAGACAGTTAGGTCAGAACTTCCAGTCCAGAAGACACTGTTAGGTCACAACCTCCAGTGCAGCAAACATTGTTAAACCAAAACCTCCAGTCCAGCAGACAATGTTAGGTCTCAACCTCCAGTCCAGCAAACACTGTCAGGTCAGAACCTCCAGTCCAGCAGACAGTTAGGTCAGAACTTCCAGTCCAGAAGACACTGTTAGGTCACAACCTCCAGTCCAGCAGACTCTGTTAGGTCACAACCTCCAGTGCAGCAAACATTGTTAAACCAAAACCTCCAGTCCAGCAGAGACTGTTAGGTCGAAACCTCCAGTCCAGCAGACACTGTCAGGTCAAAACCTCAAGTCCAGCAGACAGTTAGGTCAGAACTTCCAGTCCAGCAGACAATGTTAGGTCTCAACCTCCAGTCCAGCAGACACTCTTAGCTCAGAACCTCCAGTGCAGCAGACACTGTCAGGTCAGAACCTCCAGTGCAGCAGACAATGTTAGATTGAACCCCCCAGTCCAGCAAACACTGTCAGGTCAGAACCTCCAGTGCAGCAGACACTGTTAGGTCGAAGCCTTCAGTCTAGCAGACACTGTTAGGTCACAAACTCCAGTCCAGCAAACACTGTCAGGTAAGAACCTCCAGTGCAGCAGACACTGTTAGGTCACAACCTCCAGTCCAGCAAACACTGTCAGGTAAGAACCTCCAGTGCAGCAGACACTGTCAGGTCAGAACCTCCAGTCCAGCAGACAGTTAGGTCAGAACTTCCAGTCCAGAAGACACTGTTAGGTCACAACCTCCAGTCCAGCAGACACTGTTAGGGTCACACCTCCAGTCCAGCAGACACTGTCAAGGAGACCTCTAGTGCAGCAGACACTGTTAGGTCAGAAACCTCCAGTCCAGCAGACAATGTTAGGTCTCAACCTCCAGTCCAGCAAACACTGTCAGGTCAGAACCTCCAGTCCAGCAGACAGTTAGGTCAGAACTTCCAGTCCAGAAGACACTGTTAGGTCACAACCTCCAGTGCAGAAAACATTGTTAAACCAAAACCTCCAGTCCAGCAGACACTGTTAGGTCGAAATCTCCAGTCCAGCAGACACTGTCAGGTCAAAACCTCAAGTCCAGCAGACAGTTAGGTCAGAACTTCCAGTCCAGCAGACAATGTTAGGTCTTAACCTCCAGTCCAGCAAACACTGTCAGGTCAGAACCTCCAGTGCAGCAGACACTGTTAGGTCAAAACCTTCAGTCCAGCAGACACTGTTAGGTCACAACCTCCAGTCCAGCAGACACTGTTTGGTCCCAACCTCCAGTCCAGCCAACACTGTCAGGTCAGTAAATACAAGATTGCCACCAGTGAGTGTTACTGCCACATACATGTTTGCACCAGTAAATGTTACTTGCACATACAAATTTGCCACCAATGAGTGTGACTGTCTTATACAATTTTTCCCCCGGTGAGTGTGACTGGCACATACAAGTTTGCCCTCTATTAGTGTGGTTGTCACATACAAATTTGTCCCCAGTGAGAGTAAATGGCACAAACATGTCTGCCCACCGTGAGTGTGACTGGTACATATAATGTGTCCCGAGTGAGTGTGACTGGCAAATGCAGCTTTTGCCCCACTGAGTATGACTGGCACATAAAAGTTTGTCCCCAGTCAGTGTGAATGGCACATGCAAGTTTGCCCTCAGTGAGTGTGACTGATACATATAAGTTTGCCCCCAGTGATTCTGGCAAATGTAAGTTTACCCCCAGTGAGTGTGACTGGTAAATACAGTTTGCTCCCAGTTAATGTGAATGGCACATGCAAGTTTGCCCACAGTGATTATGACTGTCACACATAAGTTTGCCCCCAGTGAGTGTGACTGGCACATACAAGTTTTGCCCCACTGAGTGTGACTGGCACATAAAGGTTTTCCCCCAGTAAGTGTTACTGGTACATACAAGTTTGCCCCCAGTGAGTGTAACTGAAATGCACAAGTTTTCCCCAGTGTGTGTAACTGGCACATAAAAGTTATCCACAATAAGTGTTTCTGGCACATGTAAGTTTAACCCCAATAAGTGTGACTGGTAAATACAAGTTTGCCCCCAGTAATTTGTACAAAAATTTCTGCCCCAGTGAGTGTGACTAGCACATACAAGTTAACCCCATGGGTATGACTGGTACATACAATTGTGCCCCAGTGAGTATGAATAGCACATACACTTTATCCCCAGTGAGCGTTGTTGGCAAATACAAGTTTGCCCCAGTAAGTGTTACTGCCACATACAAGTTTGCCCCCAATGAGTGTGAATGGCACATAAACGTTTGCCCCAGTAAGTGTGATTGGCACATTCAAGTTTTCCCACAATGTGACTGACACATACAAATTATCCCCCAGTGACTGGAACATACAAGTTTGCCTCAGTAAGTGTGACTGGCATATACAAATTTGCCCCCAGTGAGTGTGACTAGCACATAAAAGTTCAGACCCAGTGAGTGTGACTAGCCCACACAAGTTATCCCCAGTGGGTGTTTCTGACACATACAAGTTTGCTCCCAGATAGTGTGAATGGCACATGCAAGTTTGCCCCCAGTAAGTGTGACTGGTACATAAAATTTTTCCCCCAGTGTGACTGGCACATACAAGTTTGCCCTCCGTGAATATGACTGTGCCAGTCAGTCACTGGAGGCAAATTTGTATGTGACAGTCACACTCACTGATGGCAAACTTGTATGTGCCAGTCACATTCACTGGGGGAAAATTTGTATGTATCAGTAACACTCACTGCAGGCAAACTTATATGTGCCAGTCACTGGGGGATTACTTGTATGTGCAACGATCGGTATGTGCAAGTCACATTTGAGCAAACTTGTATGTGGCAGTCACACTCACTGGGGGAAACTTGTATGTGGCAGTCACACTTACTGGGGGCAAACTTGTATGTGGCAGTCACACTCCCTGGGGCAAACTAGTATGTGGCAGTCACACTCACTTGTGACACATTATATGTACCAGTTACACTGGAGGTGTGCAGACATGTTTGTGCCAGTTACACTCACTGAGGGCAAATTTGTGTGTGACTGGTACATATAATGTGTCCTGAGTGAGTGATTGGCATGTACATATTGTCCCCAGTAAGTGTAACTGACACATCAAGTTTTCCCCCAGTGAGTGTTACTGGTCACACAATTTTGCTCCCAGTGAGTGTTACTGGCAACATTCAGTTTGCCAAGTGAGTATGACTGGTACATACCAAGTTTGGCTTTAGTGACTGTGACTGGTATATTCAAGTTTGCCCCAGTAAGTGTGACTGGCACATACAAGTTTGCCCCAATGTGACTGACGCTTACAAATTGTCCCCCAGTGACTGGCACATATAAATTTGTCCCCAGTGACTGTTACTGGCACATACAATTTCATTGATTGGTGGAATGGAACTGCCAACAAAAATGGGGATGAGTTCCTGAATGTGCTGCAGGATAATTTGTGTCTCATAGGTGGTTGAAGTTCCTATAGAAAAGGAACTCTCTTGATCAGGGTATATCAATATCGTGGAGCATATTATAGATATAAAGGTAACTGGAGGCTTAGGGAATAGTGACCATGAAATAGTATCGTTGGAGTATGTTATCGAAAGGAAAAGTGAGCTGGGTTAACAAAGACTTTTAATTTCGGGAAAGCAATTTTCCCGGGTTAAGTAGCTCTTCAGAATGTCAACTGGGATAAGGTATTATCAGGTAGTACTGTATTATCAGGTAGGTACTGAACAGAAGTGGACTGTGTTTAAAGGAATTTTAAGCCATTTTACATCTAAATTTATACCCTTGGGAAATAAATGTAAAAAAAATAAATCCGCGCCCGTGGCTGAATTCTGATGTAAAGATGCAAATGAAAATGAAGAAAAAGGAATTTAAAACCTTCAGTCAAAGGGAACAGAAAGGGCCTTTAGGGATTATAAAAAACTGTAACAAGGAGTGTAAGAAAGCAATCAAACTAGCTAAAATTAATAATGAAGTTAGGATAGCTGAACAAAGCATCACTAAGTCTAAACATTTTTTAAAGGGCATGTCCACCCCCAAACATAAATCCCCCCCACTACTGGCCCCATTGTGTAGTGTAGTTTAATCCTTACCTCACATCCCAGCTCCATAAGGTTCTCCTGTAGTCCCCCCCCCCCCAAAGTCCCAAAAACTGCCACCAGGAGGATAGCAGAGTCATATAGTACTCTGCCTCCTACCTGGCCTCGGGAGAAGTTTGGCATGCGTACTGCAGCCCTTCTCCCTCCCTCTCAGGATTCCCTCCCCCTAGTGTAAAATCTTTAGATATAGATTCCCCTATCCCCCCAGCCTCAACGCTCCTTTTTATTCTTAGAAAGTGCCCCACACTTACTTACCTTCCTTTTTCCCCGCCGCAATAAACTCCCGGCAGCCGCGTCCGTGATTGGCTGCCGCTCAGCCAATCACAGGCGCGACTGCCGGTCCCGCCCCTCTGCTTGCATTTTCTTGCAAGCAGAGGCCGGCAGTGCGGCGGAGGAAAGAGGGGAGGTAAGTAAAGTTTGGGGCACTTTCTAAGAATATAAATAGAGCAGATGGGGCTGGGGGGACGGGGAATCATATATTAAAAAATAGTTTTAAGGGTGGACATACCCTTTAAAGCATATTAATAGTAAGAAGATGAGGACTGAATGTGGCACCATTAATAATGGGGATGTTAGTTACGGAGGATATCGATAAAGCTATTGTCTTAAATATTTTTTTCCTCTGTATACACTATAGATGATCCAGTAGTATAGTAGCAATAATGGTATAAAAGATGCAAGTGCACTTTGGTTAAACAAGGGTATGGTACAGAAACAACAAAATAAGGTAATATTAATAAATCTCTTGGACCAGATAAAATACATCCTCGGGTCCTTAGTAAGCTACAGTAATTTCAGTTTTATCTAGGCCATTGTTTCTTATTTTTGCAGATTCCCTAATTCCGGATGTGTGCATCTGGATTGGAAAAAGGCTGATGTCATTCCAATATTCAAAAGAGTAGTCGTTAACAGCCGGGTATTACAGGCCTGTAAGTTTAATTTCAGTGGTGGGGAAGATACTGGAAAGTTCAATAAGGGGACATATTCTAGAGTATGTCTCAAGGACTGACATTACAGAGTAACCAGCATGGATTTAGGAGGATAGATCTTGTCAAACTAACTTGCTTGGCTTTTATGAGGAAGTAAGTAGAAATTTAGACTCTGCATAGCAGTAGATGTAGTATACTTAGATTTTGCAAAGGCTTTTCATACAGTCCCCAAGGGCAACTTATGTATAAGCTAAGGACTCTTGGTCTGGGGAGGCACATTTGTACATGGATAGAAAATTGGTTAATGAATAGGATGCAGAGAGTAGTTGTTAATGGGGCTTTATCATTATGGACTAAAGTGCCACAGTGGGGTGCCACAGGGTTCTGTGTTGGGGCTGCTTCTATTTAATCTATTTATTAATGATTTGGAAGGGGTATTGTCAGCAAGGTTTGAGTCTTTGCTGATGACACAAAACTTTGTTGACCATTTAAAACTTCAGAGGATGTGCAATCGTTGCAAGGGATCTAGATAGATTGTCACATTGGGCTGCTAAGTAGCAGTGAGATTCAATGTTGATAAATGTTAGGGATGCATTTTGGACTTAAAAATCCTTGTGCTGCTTACCGTATACTAAATGGCTCTGTGTTAAGTGAATCGCTGTTGGAAAGGAATCTGGAGTTTTGGTGGATAACAAACTTAAAGGTAGCAAGCAGTGCCAGCTGGTATTGTCTTGTTAAAGAGAGGTATGGATTCAAGGGAGGAAAATGTTATTCTCCCTCCTTACAAAGCCTTGGTAAGGCCTTATTTGGAATAGCAGTGCAATTTTGGAATCCTGTGTACAAAAAAAGATCTTTGAAATGGATAGGGTTCAGAGAAAGGCAACTAAATTGATAAGGGAATTGGAGGAGCTTGAATATGAAAGAGAAGGAAAAGTTACCATTATATACGCTGGAGAAAAGGCGCTTGCATAGGGATATGATTTCTGTGTATAAAAACATTTATATGTATAAACGGGCCATACATAAAGTTAAGAGGCATTTTTAACCGTAGAGCATGTCAGAGGACACAAGTAATGAAAACTCATCCAGCTTGAAGAAAAAACATTTAGGCTTCAAGTTCAGAAAGGGTTTTTCACTGTGAGAACGGTAAAGCTATGGAACTGTCTTTCGTGGACGCTGTTATGGCAGGTTCATTGGTCAGTTTAAAAAAAAAAAAGCTGGATGAGTTTCTGCAAACAAGGAATGTTGCAAGTTACTGGTATTGATACATAAAGTAGAGTTGATCCAGGAAATTTCCGATTGCCACTTGGAGTCAAGAATGATTTTTTTCCCCCTTCATAAACTGGTGGGGGTTTTTTTTGCCTTCCTCGGATCAGCAGTTAGGCAGGAAATGAGGATATTGCTAGATGGGTTGGACTGGATGAGCGTATGTTCAATCTGAAATACTATGTACTAGTTTGCCATGACTAGCACATACAAAGTACCCCCAGTAAGTGTGACGGACACATACAAATTTGCCTCAAGTTAGTGTGAATGGCACATGCAAGTTTGCCCACAGTGATTGAAACATACAAGTTTGCCACAGTGAGTGCGATGGTACATACAAGTTTTCCCCAGTGAGTGTGACTGGCACATACATGTCTGCCCAATGTGAGTGCCCCCAGTGAGCGTGACTGGAACATTCAAGTTTTTCCTCAGTGAGTGTGACTGGCACATGTCTGCCCAGTGAGTGTGACTGGAAAATACAAGTTATCCTCAGTGAGTTAATGGTACATACAATTTTTACCACATTGAGTGTGACTGGCACACACAAGGCCAAGTGAGCATGACTGGTACATACAAGTTTTCCCCCAGTGAGTGTGATTGGCATATACAAGTTTGCCCAATGTGAGTGCCCCAAGTGAGCGTGACTGAACATTCAAGTTTTTCCTCAATAAGTGTGACTGGCACATATGTCTGCCCCCAGTGTGACCTGGCACATACAAGTTTTCCCCCAATGAGTGTGACTGGCACATACAAGTTATCCTCAGTGAGAGTTACTGGTACACACAATTTTTACCACATTGAGTGTGACTGGCACACACAAGACCCCAAGTATGTGTGACTGGTACATACAAGTTTGCCCCCTGTGAGTAGACTGGCATATACAAGTGCAAGTTTGCCAACAGTGTATAAAAACATACAAGTTGACCCCGTGAGTGTGACTTGCACAATTAGGCTTTCCCCCAGTTGAGTGTGATTGGCACATACAATTTTCCCCACTGTGTGTGACTCGTACTACATGTTTGCATTAATTAATGTGACTGGCACATACAAGTTTGCCACAACTAGTGTGACTGGCACATAAAAGTTATCCCCCAGTACTGGCACATACAAGTTATCCCCCAGTGACTGGCACATAAAAGATTACCCGCAGTGAGTGTTATCGGTATACACAAGTTTGCTCTCAGTGAGTGTACTGTTTTTCCCCAGGGTTAATGCTACATACAAGATGCCCCCAGTGAGTGTTACTGGTGCATACAAATTTTAGCATAGTAAGGAAGAGCTCAGTGCACTAAAATTAAGGTAGCAACTTCAACTCCATACAGAAAAACATGCTTTATTAGAGTTCCATTTCCACGTTCTCCCCGACAATAGCTGACAGGAGGCCTTACGCCTTTCAAACATTACTGACCCTTAATCATAGGCTACAGAGTCAGCCACAAGAAGAGCCTTATGAAGGGACATTACATTGGTAGACTCCGCCTACAAGTCTATCTCCTCCCAACACTCAGAACTTATTGTGAATTAAAAACAGTGTAACAGTCATAGATAATTACAATGTGTAGGGATTACACATCACAATGTTATAAAGATAATTTAAAGATGCACAAAGTATAATGTTGTTATCTTATACATACAAACCAATAAAAACTTGCCATTACAGTTAATATCTTATTTAATTTCTGATATTTCTAAGTCAATAATGTAATATCAGTTGGGTATAAGGTTAAAATTAACCACAATAACAGAAACAATGAGAAATAAGGGGTAGGGGGGAAAGAGAGAAACGTAAGGATAATACGTAGAGATACAAGCTTAAAGGGCATGTCCACCCTTGAAAAAAATTTTTTATATAACATTCCCCCTGTCCCTCCAGCCCCAACCGCTATTTTCTATTATTAGAAAGTGCCCCAAACTTTACTTACTTCCCTCTTTCCTCCGCCGCACTGCCAGGCCCTCTGCATGCGAGAAAATGCAAGCAGATGGGCGCGATGGGAGTCAGTGCGGCAGAGGAAAGAGGGAAGGTAAGTAATGTTTGGGGCACTTTCTAATAATAAAAATATAGCGGTTGGGGCTGGGGGGACAGGGGAATGTTATATGGAAAGGGTTTTATGCTAGGGGGGAATCCTAATCGGGAGGGAGAGGGAGGGGGAGAAGGGCTGCAGTACCATGCCAAACTTCTCCGGAGGCCAGATAAGGGCAGAGTCCTATATGGACTCTGCTATCCTCTGGTGGGCAGTTTTTGGGACTTTGGGGGGGACTACAGGAGAACATATGGAGCTGGGATGTGAGGAAGGATTTTATTCACTACATGATGGGGCCATTACTGGGGGGATTATGTTTTGGGGGTGGACATGCCCTTTAAATATTGATGTAAACCCACTGTAAAAAAACAGTATGTAGGTTGCACACCTAGAACCTTAAAATTATTATTATTATATGTGGTTATATAGCGCCACCACCTTCCGTGGTGCTTTACAGTTGCATTAATATACATGAGGAAACATACATGTTACATACATGGTGAGAGAATAGGGCCGAGTACTGAGCCTTGTGGTACCCCCACAGGGCTGGGGGAGAGTGCAGAGTTGGGGCCAGAGTGGGAACACTGAACGTCCTACCTGAGAGGTAGGAGGACAGCCAAGTGAGTGAAGAACCCTGGATAACTAGGGAGGATAAGATGTGAAGCAGTAAAGGGTGATCCACTGTATCAAAGGCTGAAGACAGGTCAAGCAGAATAAGTAGGGAATAGTGGCCTTTAGATTTAGCATTAAGCAGATATTGGTAAGAGACGATTCCGTGGAGTGGTTGGGGCGGAAGCCAGACTGTAGGCGATAAAGAGTGAGTTGGCAGCAAAGTGGATAACCAGTTCAGCATAAACGTGTTGTTCAAGCAGTTGAGATGCAAGCGGGAGAAGAGAGACAGGCCGGTAACTAAATAGAGCAGTGGACCCAGAGAAGGTTTCTTGAGAATAGGGGATACAATAGCATGTTTGAATGAGGAGGGTAAAGTACCCATGGATAGGGACAAGTTAAAAGGACATTAGGGCTGGTGTAAAGGAAGATGAGAGATGGGGAATGAGAAAGGAGGGAATATGATCAAAGGGGCAGGTAGTGAGACGGGCCTTGGAGAGAAGGCTTAAAAGTCTATGTTCTGTATATTGGAAAAAATGGTTAGAACAGAGATGGGGGTGGTGGAAGGGAGGTCAGACAAAAATGTAGATGGACTGGAGGCTGTGGAGATGAGCCTGGGCATGCAAAAAACTATTTCTTATATTAATGATTTTCTTTTGAAATAAGAGCAATATTATCAGTAGATAAACAGGGTGTGGAGGAGGTGGTGGCGGACAGAGACGAGAGTTGAAAACTTTGAGAAGCTGTAATTGGTGTGGGCTTGTTTGGAAATAAGGGAGGAGAAATAGGTTTGTTTGCTGAAGACAAAGCGCTCCTGATCCGATGAAGAGCATTTTTGAAATGGAGAAAGTCAATTGTCTTCTTGATTTTTTGCCATTGTCGCTCAGCTACAAGGGACTGCGTTTTCATATTTTTAATCTGGTCCGTGAGTCAAGATTGCGGTGTTAATGTGACTAAGGCGAGAGGTGGTTAAGGGGGCAACAGTGTCGAGGGCGGAGAAGACAGTGTTGTGGTAGTGGAAGGCAGCAAGCTCAGGGTCAGAAAAGGAGGCATATTGATGAGTGGTAGGAGAGGAAGGGAGAGCGAAGAGGGGTCAAGGTTGCGTAAGTCTCGGCATCAGTGGGTATATGTAGGAGTTGGACAGGGCAGGTAAAAGAGTAATGGGTTTGAAACTGCAGCACTCAGACACAAAAATACCAACTCCACCACCATGTTTGATTCCAGGCCATGGAGTGTGGCTAAAGTGTAGGCCTCCATACGAGATAGCAGCAGGTGAGACCATATCAGAGGGAGACAGCCATGTTCGGTGAGGCCTAGGATGGTAAAGGAGTTAGAAATGAAGAGTGTGTGTACTTGTGGGAGTTATTACAGACAGAGTGTGCGTTCCAGAGTGCCCCAGATAAGGGGGCTGGAGAAAGGGGTGGAAGTGGGATGTTTATAATATTACCTGGGTTTACTGTATTTAGAGGATGAGGAAGGGTAACGCGGGGTAGGACAGGGTGGGGATGGGCTGAACGTACATGGGCAGTGTGGAGAAGGGCCAGTATTTGGGGAAATATCCCCAGCAGCTTGCAGGAAGAGGAGGGGAGTGATAGTAAGTGAAAGTGGGATTTAGTTTGTAGCGGGATTGTCTGGTAATTTTAGAGTAAACAGGAGGAGGATTAAAAAAAAAAATCACGAATACGTGAACATTTGAGATATATCAAAACTGGAAATAATAAAGCCCAGTGCACGTCATTTTAGCATCTGCAATGAAGGGTCTAGCAGGTACCTAACGGTAAGGGTTGAACAGTAAAACCAGATAAAAGAATAAAAATAGATTACAACTACTGAGAAAATCTGATGTGTGGGTAGATTTTCGGGTCGGGTTGGGTGCGCGTCTGGAAAATTAGACCCGTGCAGGACTCTAAGATACAGTATCTCTCTATCTCTGCCTGTCACTCAATCTTTTTATCTGTGTGTCTCTCTATCTATTAGTGTGTCTGTATCTATCTGTCTGTCTTTATATCTGTCTGTATCTGTCCTCTCTATCATATATCTGTCGTCTCTCTGTCTGTCTGTCTATATCTTTATATCCATATGTTTCCTATCTCTGTCTGTCTAATCTATCTGTCTATCTCTCTATCCCTATCTGTTGTCTATGATCTATCTATCAGATATCTATATCTATCTGATAGATGGATAGATAGACAGGTACAGATATATAGAAATAGATTGACAGATAGATAGATAGATAGACTCCTGGAGTAAAAATATATTGGGCTATGTGAAAGGAACACTTCCCGCTGTAGAGGGCCGGGTAGACACACCCCGGCCCTGTTCGCTCAGGTAAAGACAGCTAATATCCATGGCTAACCACATATAAGAACACTGAACACAGCTTAAATAAGTAGGCACAAGGTATATGCTTACCAAGTGTGATGAGTGGTCCGGGTGCACATCAGCCCCAGACCCTTCGCTAGGTCAGACAAGATAACGATACAACAGCAAATAGGGAGTTTGTCAACCCAGGTATAGAAACCGGAAACTCTTTAAAATCTATGTTTATATTTAAATCTCCATAAAATTATGACGCGTTTCGTGCAACTTGCACTTCATCAGAGGCGTGCCCCACACGTAACTTCCTTTTAACAGGTGAGCAATCAACATATTTGCATTAAAATAGAATACCGTATATACTCGGAGTAAACCGAGGTTTCAGGCTTTAAAAAAAGCCTGAAAATCTTACCTCGGTTTATACAGAGTCAATGTTTCCCTACCTTGTCCGGCGGCCCCGCGATCCGCATCCTCGCTCACAGCCGCTGCGCATCCGGATGATGTCACTACCCGGCGCCGCAAAGTGAGAGGCGCCGCGTAGTGACATCATCCGGATGCGCCGAGGCTGTGGAGCGAGGATGCGGATCGCCTGGCCGCCGGACAAGGTAGGAGAAACATTGACATTGACACTTACATGGCAAATACATACAAATAAGAGTAAAACCTTCTTTATTTGTGCATGCACAAATAAAGAAGGTTTTACTTTATTTGTAAGTATTTGCAACTTAAGATGTTTGAAAACTACAACTCCCAGCAATAAAGCATGCTGGGAGTTGTAGTTTCAAACATCTTTAGTGGCAATACTACCCCTCGTTTATACTCGGGTCAGTGTGGTTTCCTCCTTTTTTTCCCTAAAACTAGGTACCTCGGTTTATACTCGAGTATATACGGTACTAAACCCGTTTAACCCTCGGATATCCAAAGAAAAGGAAAAAAAAACAAACATGAATAAAAAGCATATAAAGTAAATAGCAAATAAGTAGAAACAAAAAATAAAAAATGAAACATAATCTAACAAAAAAATATAATCATAATATAATACAAAAAATACACAAATACTACATAGAAACCAAACATGTAATAATGGAGAAAAACCTATATAAAGCAGACAAATCAATAGAAAAATCCCAAAAGTAAGTGATAGAACTAAAGAAACTAGTGAAATATAGTAAAAGAAAATAGCTATAGTAAGTATAATATTGAACTGTGGTCCAAAAATGACTTTAGGTAAATTGATAGGAATTCTCTCCTGAGAGTTTTTGCAATATATTTCATTGTTTATTTTACATAGTTTTGAAGATATTTACATTTTTGTGTGAGATATGGCAAAGCATCACCAGATCCCCTACACTTCCTGCTCTGAAACCTGTCAGTCAATGTGCCCTGTGTCTCCTCCCCTTTGCAAGCCCCCCTGGTCCCTCCACTCATGGACCCATGGTCCCTCCAGTTGCAGGCCACCCATGGCCCATTCCCTTACAGCCCCATGTGGCCCCGCCCACTCACGGGTGCCATGACCCGCCCGCCGTGGGTGCCGTGGCCCTGCCCACTGTGGGTGTCTAAGCCCTGCCCACTGTGGGTGCGTGCCCTGCCCACTCGGGGTGCCTAAGCCCCCACCGCTCACAGGTGCTGTGGGCCACTCTGACACAACCCCCTACCCCCCGAAAACTCTGTGGAAACAGCCTTTTCAGGCGAGAGTGGAACTGCCTGAAAAGGCTGTTTTCACATAGTGGAGAGAAGGGCTGTAAATTCCCTTACCTTTCTGCAGGTGCAGGTCCTTCACACAGAGAGGAGGGAGGGACTTCCTGTCTCCCCACACACTGAGGGATGAGGCTGTGTCGCCGGCGGCACTGTGCAGGAGAAGCCTCAGGAATGTCACATGTCAGCCTCCCACCCATTACTTTCTGGTCATTCATTTCTTTATATTTGGGCTGTGGAGCACGTAGAGAGGTTGTTGGTGGCTCGTTTTAAAGGTAGGAAACTGGTCTTTCATTTAAACTCAACTTGTTGGAGACCACAGTTCCCCTTTGATGATTCATCATGGGGATGAACTAAGCCTCCCCATGAGGAGAAACCTAAACAAGAAGAGAAAACACAAGAAAAACTACCAACCCGGCAAAGGGAGATATAATGGCTTTCTCCAAAAAAGGTAAACTCCAAACCTCCCAAGATGGCGCTGGGCGGCCATGTGGTGAGAGCACGGTGTGACTCCCTTGCACTAGAGAGGACTTAAAAACTTCTTAATCACAATATAGAAAAAAAGATCCAATTCTCCCAAAACAAAATAATCCAGGAGTGTAAGCAGGAGGTTACACAGCTTGGAGACCAGGTTGCCTCATTTTAAGCTACAACGAAGCAGCTAAGGGACACACAAGAAGATATGTAGAAACGCCCAAGACGCAAAAATATCCAAGGATATTTTGGACCCGGAACAATAGTTACAGAAACTATTCCGCCAAGTCCTACCAGCTGACTCAATCGGACCTATTATGAGACAGGGCACACCGGGCCCTAAGAGCAAAACCAGGACCGGGCCCTAAGAGCAAAAACCAGGACCTTAGGACCCCCCCCTCCCCCCGGACATCTATATATGTTACACTGTTTTAAAACAAGAGAGGCAATCATGTCACCAGTAATATGAATGAGGGAATGCAAAGGGGTCCTGTTTAAATTATTCCAAGACCTATCACCAGTGACACTAGCCAAATTCAGGGAACTGCGCCCAGTCACAGACATACATACAACTGGTGCTTCCCTTTTAAACTCTCTGTGGTGGTACAAGGCAGACAGATCATCCTTTGTTCTAATGATCTTTGTTCTAATGTTCTATAAGAAATTCCTGCGCACCTGGGCCTACAGTCCCCAGCACCTAAAAGCAAAACAGACACTCATTCGAGGGTATCCCCACTGAGCCCTACTAGACAACCATACCACTAAAGCAACAGAAGAGCAGGATACTCCAGCGGCACCATGGTCCCCTAAACCAAAGGATCTAACCGACTCAAGACTGAGATTGAGGCAGTTCGAACTCACGATACTACTTTATAGTACTATAATCCCTTTTACTACTCCTGAGAAGGATAAGAAGTAACCAGCAAAAACACTAGTTATATAGATTGACGGAAGGCCGCTTGGTCTAGACCATGTCAAAGATATGGGGACTTTCACAATGGTTTTACTGATATGGGCTTTAGAGTTCGCACACATGTGCAATCTCGGGTGCGGACCCGCGACACACATTGTGTACGAACGGCCGTCATACACGGCACAATTATCGTCAGAAACGGTCGTTCGTACACATCGTACATTGGGGGTCGACACCCACGATCGCATGTGTGTACGAACCTTTAGAAATTTTTTTTAACCCTCTAAAGGGTGACCCCCAAGTAAAAAGACTTGACTGCTTTCTGATGTACTTTTGTGGATAGGGGCTCACACTGCCTAAACATGCTGCTACCATGGTTATATCAGAACACGATGAAACTAGGACAGAAGTGCATCCAAAACCACAAACCTGAGGGGCTTAAAGAGACAATTGACTCACCAAATCCACTTTCCCTTGTCGGAAACTGGGGCAACTGATGTGATAAATAGTCACATTCACTGAGGGCAAACTTGTATGTGATAGTCACACTCACTGAGGGCAAATTTGTATGTGGTAGTCACACTCACTGAGAGAAAACTTGTAAGTGATAGTCACACTCATGGAGGGCAACTTGTATGTGATAGTCACACTCACTGAGAGCAAATTTGTATGTGGTAGTCACACTCACTGAGAGAAAACTTGTATGTGGTAGTCACACTCACTGAGGAAAACTTTTATGTGATAGTCACTCACTGAGGGAAAATTGTATGTGATAGTCACAACATCTGAGGGAAAACTTGTATGTGATAGTCACACTCATTGAGGGCAAACTTGTATGTGATAGTCACACTCACTGAGGGCATGTGTTGTATGTGTTATGGTAACAGATAATATTTTAAAGGGCATGTCCACCCCCAAAACTATAATCCCCCCAACTACTGGCCCCATCATGAGTGTAGTTTAATCCTTACCTCACATCCCAGCTCCATATGGTTCTCCTGTAGTCCCCCCCCAAGTCCCAAAACTGTCCACCAGGAGAATAGCGAGTCCATATAGGACTCTGCCTCCTACCTGGCCTCGGGAGAAGTTTGGCATGCGTACTGCAGCCCTTCTACCCCTCCCTCTCCCCCCCTCCTAAAGCATCAATCCCCTTTGATATAGTATTCCCCTGGTCTCCCAGCCCCAACCAACCCCAACTTTTACTATACCTCCCCTCTTTCTCCGCCTGCACTGAATACCGGCAGCCGCGTCCGTGATTGGCTGCCGCTCAGCCAATCACAGACAGCGACTGCGGTCCCGCCCCCTCTGCTTGCATTTTCTTGCAAGCAGAGGGCCGGCAGCGCTGCGGAGGAAAGAGGGGGGTAAGTAAAAGTTTGGGCACTTTCTAAACCTAAAAATGAAGCGGTTGGGGCTGGGAGACCAGGGGGAAGGCATATAAAAAAAAAGTTTTAAGGGTGGACATACCCTTAAAGTTGGTAATATGCCAACTAGTTAAGTATTTTAGCATGAATGGAAGGGAGCCCCTTCTCTAATATAACAGATTAGCTCACTTAATACCCACGACCCGACCTGCAATTTCAGATCGAAACCCAACCCACTTTTAGTCTTTCTTCCAAAATTTTTACAGGGAAGTTTAAAAAGTCAAAAAGTTAAACAAAATTGTTTATCATAACCAAAAATGTTATAGAAACACACCTACATTCCACAAAAATATATATTATTTTATATAGCAGGGGTCTTCAACATGCAGGCATCCAAATGTCTGAAAACTAGCATTCCCTGGAAGCCATCTATATTGAAGGCTGAGTGGAATGTCCCCTACGTCTACCCATGGGACTCTACTGTCCCCAACGCTAAATACCCATGGGCCTCAGCTCATTTAAACTCTCTCTACAACTATTTTTTCTGATCTGTGACAGGGATAGAACCAGTAGTTATCCAGATGGTTTTAAAAACACAACGCCCATACACAAAATCTCTATACTAATACCCCACACTCTTGAAGCTAACTTGGAACATTGGGGATGTCCTCTGGGCGGACTGACAGTAGTCCTGCACCCTGTTTACTCTCACTCAGCTGTGACACATCTATTGTGATTCATATGGAGACAGGTAACGGACAAGGGAGCAGCGTGCAGTACGCTACGAGGATTAGGGTAGGAGAAAGCAGCATAGCAATGAAAATTAAACCTTTATATCGTGTAGATATTGTGTGACTATATTTTTAAAAAATACAACTCCCTGTTTGATGTTCTGCACTCTGCTGTGTACAATGCTTAAATGTCGATCATCTCGAGGTTGAAACACCTGCTGTAGTTATAGCTGAATCTCATCAAGTGGGTACATTATTATTATCTCATCACTAGCATCAATCCATATCCCATAGATCATTATGGCCAGAAGGATTATACAAAGACAATAAAATCAAATGTCATCTGTGCAGAACACTTGCTTGGTCTCATGCATAGGTGCAGAGGGCAGATAGAAGTTTGTTACTTTGTTCTAGGGAGATGTTACTTGCGGCTTGAACCTCTGCCAGTAAACCAAGGTAGAGAAGATTGTACCCTGCCTTTCCAGTCACTCCATATATACTTCAATATAGCTTACAATGGTATCTGTAAACACAGGTATCCCACCCCCTCCCGGATCTTCTGGGTGTCTCCGCGAATTGGTGTGGTCCCGAGAGACCACCCAATCTCCACCGTGACGTAGAGGAGTCCTGATTCCTCCCCGTCACGCCCCCTTTTTGTGCACCACACCCCAGACGTAAAGTACGTCAATCGCATCGCCACCGCCCCTCTCCTTCCCTGCCCAAAGTACATAGTGGGCACGGAGTGTGGCGGATGTCTGATAACATTCTAAGTACATTAGAGCTGTTTATAACTCAATATATTTACCACAGCCAAAAACATAGTAAGAGGATGGAGCTTTGGCTCTAGATACAATTTTGCCCATAGTGCTATGCACAATGCCATTGTCTGGATTGATAATCTATTCTCAGTTCAGTCAGTTATTACGACAGATCTCTCTTCATAGACAGGGGAAAGTTTTTTTTGTTTTTTTTTTAAAGACGGAATCTTCTACTGACCTGCGGTTCCCTTTATCTGAACCCGACCCGCAACAATTCAAACTCAATGTGGGTTACTCGAACTAACCACCGCAAATGCGTAACCCGTGGTAACCGACCCGATGGAGGATCTATCTATCTATCGTCTCTATTTCGTCTCACACAGACTGGTCATAATCTGCTTTAACTACAAATTTATGCATTTAATCCGAGAGATAGAAAAAATAAAATGTCAGGTGATTTTTTAACTACTGTTACCGGCTCTGCATTCAGTGCTAGGAGAACCAGGTTGTAGTTTCCACAGCTCATGTTCTGTTTAACAAGAATCCTGGCCAGACAGATTTTTGGAAGTTCCTCCCTTCTCCTTACCAGGCGCACACACTCTAGCTCCAGAACAGTAGATGTGACCTATCCACAATGATCAGACTGGAGACCCAGCCAGGGAGGGAGAGAGATCTTAAGCTCGCTAATGGTAGGGCGAGGGGAGTAGTCCAGTTGCTGCTGTTCGTTTTGACTCACCTCCCAGGATCCCACTGCTGCTGCTCAGATCGAGGATTCACTCAAATTAAAGTTACCGACATACCGTTTTTTAAGTGAATAGCCAGTCCGACGGGGCGGTCTGTTGCGGGCCCCAGGTCTCAAAGGCCCGCGTCACAACTGCGGACCGTTGCAACCCTGGTTTCAGGCATGGTAGTCCTATTCATGCTGTCTTGACTCACCAAAGTAATCTCATTTTTTAAATGCTAAATCCCTGAACCCTTCGCATGCACTGAAACTCGTCCAACGACTGATAGGCAAAATACATGGAAACATATATAGACTGTAGCTGGTAACTCACCCTGCTTGATGTGACAAAGTGCAAACTGCCCTAGGTCTGTCGATGAAACCACAATAGGTAAGTTGCACTGGATACCCCAAAAAAAACATCAATCAGAGACCAGTCTCATCATGAAAAATGTGAAATTTATTGAATAAACCCCGCTAAGCGTTTCGCGACCAGTATAGTCCTTAACATGCACAGGTAAGCTCACATGATCTGTAAATTATATAGGTGCAGATGACTTAACTTCCCCTTCTGGATGGTGGGTGAACCCTCCCCAAAAACATCCAATCATCATCACAACCCAAAAGGTGCTATCACACTTTTCTGGGCCCAAAACTAGGTGCATTTTTGGGCCCCCTAAATACGCACTAAACTCCAACACGTTACACAGACTACAAAAACATACATTTTTAACAGGACAACCTTGCACATGCACAATAACACATACTATAACGTCGACCTGTATATATAAAATGTCATGTCAAGAGCAACACTGACTGTACAATAGAAAGGCATGTCCAAAACACACACTGACCTGTATATATAAAATGTCCTGTACAGCAGAACCAACTGATCTATAAATTGTGCCCCCATGTTTAGTCACACATGACCTGGATATATAAAAAGCACCCAATGTCCAGTCCACACACTGACCAGTATATATAAAATGCACCCAATATGCCAGTTCCAAACACGCCTGTATATATAAATGCCCCCAATGTTCAGTGCACACTGACCTATATATAAAATGCCCCCAATGTCCAGTCCACACAGACCGTATATAAAAAAAAAGGGTGTGACAGTGGTGGAAAAATATATGGACAAGTCTTAAAAAGATTATTTATCCTTAAATTTATTTATTAAATATATGTAATTATTAATCAAAAGCCGCCGGCCTATTTTGTACCAAAAGGAACAGTGGTCTGGTCTTATTATAGGTATAAAGGGTATGTACACCCTAACATACTTTTTAATATTCTGCTCCCCAATGTCCCCCGGCCCAACCGCATGGTTTGTTTTTTTTTAACACTATCCCCCTTATCTTTCTCCTTCATTTTTCTGTGTTTCCGTTGCTTCGCTCTGTCTTTTTTGTATTTTTTTTGTGTTGTTATTTTTTTGTTTTGTTTCCTGCCTTTTTTTTTCTTCTTTCTTGTTTTGTTCCTCTCAGGATTCCCTCCCCCTAGTGTAAAATCTTTTAGATATATGATTCCCCCTATCCCCCCAGCCTCAACCGCTCCATTTTTATTCTTAGAAAGTGCCCCACACTTTACTTACCTTCCCTCTTTTCCCCGCCGCAATAAACTCCCGGCAGCCGCGTCCGTGATTGGCTGCCGCTCAGCCAATCACAGGCGCGACTGCCGGTCCCGCCCCTCTGCTTGCATTTTCTTGCAAGCAGAGGGCCGGCAGTGCGGCGGAGGAAAGAGGGGAGGTAAGTAAAGTTTGGGGCACTTTCTAAGAATATAAATAGAGCAGATGGGGCTGGGGGGACGGGGAATCATATATTAAAAAATAGTTTTAAGGGTGGACATACCCTTTAAAGCATATTAATAGTAAGAAGATGAGGACTGAAAATGTGGCACCATTAATAATGGGGATGTTAGTTACGGAGGATATCGATAAAGCTATTGTCTTAAATATTTTTTTCCTCTGTATACACTATAGATGATCCAGTAGTATAGTAGCAATAATGGTATAAAAGATGCAAGTGCACTTTGGTTAAACAAGGGTATGGTACAGAAACAACAAAATAAGTGTAATATTAATAAATCTCTTGGACCAGATAAAATACATCCTCGGGTCCTTAGTAAGCTACAGTAATTTCAGTTTTATCTAGGCCATTGTTTCTTATTTTTGCAGATTCCCTAATTTCCGGATGTGTGCATCTGGATTGGAAAAAGGCTGATGTCATTCCAATATTCAAAAAGAGTAGTCGTTAACAGCCGGGTAATTACAGGCCTGTAAGTTTAATTTCAGTGGTGGGGAAGATACTGGAAAGTTCAATAAGGGGACATATTCTAGAGTATGTCTCAAGGACTGACATTACAAGTAGTAACCAGCATGGATTTAGGAGGAATAGATCTTGTCAAACTAACTTGCTTGGCTTTTATGAGGAAGTAAGTAGAAATTTAGACTCTGGCATAGCAGTAGATGTAGTATACTTAGATTTTGCAAAGGCTTTTCATACAGTCCCCCAAGGGCAACTTATGTATAAGCTAAGGACTCTTGGTCTGGGGAGGCACATTTGTACATGGATAGAAAATTGGTTAATGAATAGGATGCAGAGAGTAGTTGTTAATGGGGCTTTATCATTATGGACTAAAGTGCCACAGTGGGGTGCCACAGGGTTCTGTGTTGGGGCTGCTTCTATTTAATCTATTTATTAATGATTTGGAAGTGGGTATTGTCAGCAAGGTTTGAGTCTTTGCTGATGACACAAAACTTTGTTGACCATTTAAAACTTCAGAGGATGTGCAATCGTTGCAAGGGGATCTAGATAGATTGTCACATTGGGCTGCTAAGTAGCAGATGAGATTCAATGTTGATAAATGTTAGGTGATGCATTTTGGACTTAAAAATCCTTGTGCTGCTTACCGTATACTATAAATGGCTCTGTGTTAAGTGAATCGCTGTTGGAAAGGAATCTTGGAGTTTTGGTGGATAACAAACTTAAAGGTAGCAAGCAGTGCCAGCATGGTATTGTCTTGTATAAAGAGAGGTATGGATTCAAGGGAGGAAAATGTTATTCTCCCTCCTTACAAAGCCTTGGTAAGGCCTTATTTGGAATATGCAGTGCAATTTTGGAATCCTGTGTACAAAAAAAGACATCTTTGAAATGGATAGGGTTCAGAGAAAGGCAACTAAATTGATAAGGGAATTGGAGGAGCTTGAATATGAAGAGAGACTGGAAAAGTTACCATTATATACGCTGGAGAAAAGGCGCTTGCATAGGGATATGATTTCTGTGTATAAATACATTTATATGTATAAACGGGCCATACAATAAAGTATCAGAGGCATTTTTAACCAGTAGAGCATGTCAGAGGACACAAGTAATGAAAACTCATCCAGCTTGAAGAAAAAACATTTAGGCTTCAAGTTCAGAAAGGGTTTTTCACTGTGAGAACGGTAAAGCTATGGAACTGTCTTTCAGTGGACGCTGTTATGGCAGGTTCATTGGTCAGTTTAAAAAAAAAAAAGCTGGATGAGTTTCTGCAAACAAGGAATGTTGCAAGTTACTGGTATTGATACATAAAGTAGAGTTGATCCAGGGAAATTTCCGATTGCCACTTGGAGTCAAGAATGATTTTTTTCCCCCTTCATAAACTTGGTGGGGGTTTTTTTTGCCTTCCTCTGGATCAGCAGTTAGGCAGGAAATGAGGATATTGCTAGATGGGTTGGACTGGATGGACGTATGTTCAATCTGAAATACTATGTACTAGTTTGCCATGACTAGCACATACAAATGTACCCCCAGTAAGTGTGACGGACACATACAAATTTGCCTCAAGTTAGTGTGAATGGCGCATGCAAGTTTGCCCACAGTGATTGAAACATACAAGTTTGCCCACAGTGAGTGCGACTGGTACATACAAGTTTCTCCCCAGTGAGTGTGACTGGCACATACATGTCTGCCCAATGTGAGTGCCCCCAGTGAGCGTGACTGGAACATTCAAGTTTTTCCTCAGTGAGTGTGACTGGCACATGTCTGCCCAGTGAGTGTGACTGGAAAATACAAGTTATCCTCAGTGAGTTAATGGTACATACAATTTTTACCACATTGAGTGTGACTGGCACACACAAGGCCCCAAGTGAGCATGACTGGTACATACAAGTTTTCCCCCAGTGAGTGTGATTGGCATATACAAGTTTGCCCAATGTGAGTGCCCCAAGTGAGCGTGACTGGAACATTCAAGTTTTTCCTCAATAAGTGTGACTGGCACATATGTCTGCCCCCAGTGTGACTGGCACATACAAGTTTTCCCCCAATGAGTGTGACTGGCACATACAAGTTATCCTCAGTGAGAGTTACTGGTACACACAATTTTTACCACATTGAGTGTGACTGGCACACACAAGACCCCAAGTATGTGTGACTGGTACATACAAGTTTGCCCCCTGTGAGTATGACTGGCATATACAAGTGCAAGTTTGCCAACAGTGATTAAAACATACAAGTTTGACCCCAGTGAGTGTGACTTGCACAATTAGGCTTTCCCCCAGTGAGTGTGATTGGCACATACAATTTTCCCCACTGTGTGTGACTCGTACATACATGTTTGCATTCAATTAATGTGACTGGCACATACAAGTTTGCCACAACTAGTGTGACTGGCACATAAAAGTTATCCCCCAGTGACTGGCACATACAAGTTATCCCCCAGTGACTGGCACATAAAAGATTACCCGCAGTGAGTGTTACTGGTATACACAAGTTTGCTCTCAGTGAGTGTTACTGTTTTTCCCCCAGGGTTAATGCTACATACAAGATTGCCCCCAGTGAGTGTTACTGGTGCATACAAATTTTAGCATATGTAAGGAAGAGCTCAGTGCACTAAAATTAAGGTAGCTAACTTCAACTCCATACAGAAAAACATGCTTTATTAGAGTTCCATTTCCACGTTCTCCCCGACAATAGCTGACAGGAGGCCTTACGCCTTTCAGAACATTACTGACCCTTAATCATAGGCTACAGAGTCAGCCACAAGAAGAGCCTTATGAAGGGACATTACATTGGTAGACTCCGCCTACAAGTCTATCTCCTCCCAACACTCAGAACTTTATTGTGAATTAAAAACAGTGTAACAGTCATAGATAATTACAATGTGTTAGGAATTACACATCACAATGTTATAAAAGATAAATTTAAAGATGCACAAAGTATAATGTTGTTATCTTATACATACAAACCAATAAAAACTTGCCATTACAGTTAATTATCTTATTTAATTTCTGATATTTCTAAGTCAATAATGTAATATCAGTTGGGTTATTAAGGTTAAAATTAACCACAATAACAGAAAACAATGAGAAATAAGGGGTAGGGGGGAAAGAGAGAAACGTAAGGACCTAATACGTATGAGATACAAGCTTAAAGGGCATGTCCACCCTTGAAAAAAATTTTTTATATAACATTCCCCCGTCCCTCCAGCCCCAACCGCTATATTTCTATTATTAGAAAGTGCCCCAAACTTTACTCCTTCCCTCTTTCCTCCGCCGCACTGCCAGGCCCTCTGCATGCGAGAAAATGCAAGCAGATGGGCGCGATGGGAGTTCAGTGCGGCAGAGGAAAGAGGGAAGGTAAGTAATGTTTGGGGCACTTTCTAATAATAAAAATATACGGTTGGGGCTGGGGGGACAGGGGAATGTTATATGGAAAGGGTTTTATGCTAGGGGGGGAATCCTAATCGGGAGGAGGGGAGGGAGGAAGGGCTGCAGTACGCATGCCAAACTTCTCCCGAGGCCAGATAAGAGGCAGAGTCCTATATGGACTCTGCTATCCTCCTGGTGGCAGTTTTTGGGACTTTGGGGGGACATACGAGAACCATATGGAGCTGGGATGTGAGGTAAGGATTTATTACACTACATGATGGGGCCATTACTGGGGTGATTATAGTTTTGGGGGTGGACATGCCCTTTAAATATTGATGTAAACCCACTGTAAAAAAACAGTATGTAGGTTGCACACCTAGAACCTTAAAATTATTATTATTATTATTGTGGATTTATATAGCGCCACCACCTTCCGTGGTGCTTTACAGTTGCATTAATATACATGAGGAAACATACATGTTACATACAATGGTGAGAGAATAGGGCCGAGTACTGAGCCTTGTGGTACCCCCACAGGGCTGGGGGAGAGTGGCAGAGTTGGGGCCAGAGTGGGAAACACTGAACGTCCTACCTGAGAGGTAGGAGGACAGCCAAGTGAGTGAAGAACCCTGGATAACTAGGGAGGATAAGATGTGAAGCAGTAAAGGGTGATCCACTGTATCAAAGGCTGAAGACAGGTCAAGCAGAATAAGTAGGGAATAGTGGCCTTTAGATTTAGCATTAAGCAGATATTGGTAAGAGACGATTCCGTGGAGTGGTTGGGGCGGAAGCCAGACTGTAGGCGATCAAAGAGTGAGTTGGCAGCAAAGTGGATAACCAGTTCAGCATAAACGTGTTGTTCAAGCAGTTGAGATGCAAGCGGGAGAAGAGAGACAGGCCGGTAACTAAATAGAGCAGATGGACCCAGAGAAGGTTTCTTGAGAATAGGGGATACAATAGCATGTTTGAATGAGGAGGGTAAAGTACCCATGGATAGGGACAAGTTAAAAAGAGACATTAGGGCTGGTGTAAAGGAAGATGAGAGATGGGGAATGAGAAAGGAGGGAATATGATCAAAGGGGCAGGTAGTGAGACGGGCCTTGGAGAGAAGGCTTAAAAGTCTATGTTCTGTAATATTGGAAAAAATGGTTAGAACAGAGATGGGGGTGGTGGAAGGGAGGTCAGACAAAAATGTAGATGGGACTGGAGGCTGTGGAGATGAGCCTGGGCATGCAGAAAAACTATTTCTTATATTAATGATTTTTTCTTTGAAATAAGAGGCAATATTATCAGTAGATAAACAGGGTGTAGGAGGAGGTGGTGGCGGACAGAGCAGAGAGTTGAAAACTTTGAGAAGCTGTATTGGATTGTGGGCTTGTTTGGAAATAAGGGAGGAGAAATAGGTTTGTTTTGCTGAAGACAAAGCGCTCCTGATCCGATGAAGAGCATTTTTGAAATGGAGAAAGTCAATTGTCTTCTTGATTTTTTGCCATTGTCGCTCAGCTACAAGGGACTGCGTTTTCATATTTTTAATCTGGTCCGTGAGTCAAGATTGCGGGTTAATGTGACTAAGGCGAGAGGTGGTTAAGGGGGCAACAGTGTCGAGGGCGGAGAAGACAGTGTTGTGGTAGTGGAAGGCAGCAAGCTCAGGGTCAGAAAAGGAGGCCATATTGATGAGTGGTAGGAGAGGAAGGGAGAGCGAAGAGGGGTCAAGGTTGCGTAAGTCTCGGCATCAGTGGGTATATGTAGGAGTTGAGACAGGGCAGGTAAAAGAGTAATGGGTTTGAAACTGCAGCACTCAGACACAAAAATACCAACTCCACCACCATGTTTGATTCCAGGCCATGGAGTGTGGCTAAAGTGTAGGCCTCCATACGAGATAGCAGCAGGTGAGACCATATCAGAGGGAGACAGCCATGTTTCGGTGAGGCCTAGGATGGTAAAGGAGTTAGAAATGAAGAGGTTGTGTACTTGTGGGAGTTTATTACAGACAGAGTGTGCGTTCCAGAGTGCCCCAGATAAGGGGGCTGGAGAAAGGGGTGGAAGTGGGATGTTTATAATATTACCTGGGTTTACTGTATTTAGAGGATGAGGAAGTGTAACGCGGGGTAGGACAGGGTGGGGATGGGCTGAACGTACATGGGCAGTGTGGGAGAAGGGCCAGTATTTGGGGAAATATCCCCAGCAGCTTGCAGGAAGAGGAGGGGAGTGATAGTAAGTGAAAGTGGGATTTTAGTTTGTAGCGGGATTGTCTGGTAATTTTAGAGTAAACGGAGGAGGATTAAAAAAAAAAATCACGAATACGTGAACATTTGAGATATATCAAAACTGGAAATAATAAAAGCCCAGTAGCACGTCATTTTAGCATCTGCAATGAAGGGTCTAGCAGGTACCTAACGGTACAAGGGGTTGAACAGGTAAAACCAGATAAAAGAAATAAAAATAGATTACAACTACTGAGAAAATCTGATGTGTGGGTACAGATTT
The DNA here is from genome assembly GCA_019447015.1 of Hymenochirus boettgeri. Taxonomy (NCBI): domain Eukaryota; kingdom Metazoa; phylum Chordata; class Amphibia; order Anura; family Pipidae; genus Hymenochirus; species Hymenochirus boettgeri. The sequence continues at coordinate 151,133,493 of CM033475.1, read as the reverse complement.
TTCGGGTCGGGTTGGGTGCGCGTCTGGAAAATTAGACCCGTGCAGGACTCTAAGATACAGTATCTCTCTATCTCTGCCTGTCACTCAATCTTTTTATCTGTGTGTCTCTCTATCTATTAGTGTGTCTGTATCTATCTGTCTGTCTTTATATCTGTCTGTATCTGTCTCTCTCTATCATTATATCTGTCTGTCTCTCTGTCTGTCTGTCTATATCTTTATATCCATATGTTTCTCTATCTCTGTCTGTCTAATCTATCTGTCTGTCTATCTCTCTATCCCTATCTGTCTGTCTATGATCTATCTATCTAGATATCTATTATCTATCTGATAGATGGATAGATAGACAGGTACAGATATATAGATAATAGATTGACAGATAGATAGATAGATAGACTCCTGGAGTAAAAATATATTGGAGCTATGTGAAAGGAAACTTACCTTCCCGCTGTAGAGGGCCGGGTAGACACACCCCCGGCCCTGTTCGCTCAGGTAAAGACAGCTAATATCCATGGCTAACCACATATAAGAACACTGAACACAGCTTAAATAAGTAGGCACAAGGTATATGCTTACCAAGTGTGATGAGTGGTCCGGGTGCACATCAGCCCCAGACCCTTCGCTAGGTCAGACAAGATAACGATACAACAGCAAATAGGGAGTTTGTCAACCCAGGTATAGAAACCGGAAACTCTTATAAAATCTATGTTTATTATTTAAATCTCCATAAAATTATGACGCGTTTCGTGCAACTTGCACTTCATCAGAGGCGTGTCCCCACACGTAACTTCCTTTTAACAGGTGAGCAATCAACATATTTGCATATAAAATAGAATACCGTATATACTCGAGTATAAACCGAGGTTTTCAGGCTTTAAAAAAAGCCTGAAAATCTTACCTCGGTTTTACTAGAGTCAATGTTTCCCTACCTTGTCGGCGGCCCCGCGATCCGCATCCTCGCTCCACAGCCGCTGCGCATCCGGATGAGTCACTACCCGGCGCCGCAAAGTGAGAGGCGCCGCGTAGTGACATCATCCGGATGCGCCGAGGCTGTGGAGCGAGGATGCGGATCGCCTGGCCGCGGACAGGTAGGAGAAACATTGACATTGACACTTACATGGCAAATACATACAAATAAGAGTAAAACCTTCTGTGATTTGTGCATGCACAAATAAAGAAGGTTTTACTCTTATTTGTAAGTATTTGCAACTTAAGATGTTTGAAAACTACAACTCCCAGCAATAAAGCATGCTGGGAGTTGTAGTTTCCAAACATCTTTAGTGGCAAATACTACCCCCTCGTTTTATACTCGGGTCAGTGTGGTTTTCCTCCTTTTTTTCCCTAAAACTAGGTACCTCGGTTTATACTCGAGTATATACGGTACTAAACCCAGTTTAACCCTCGGATATCCAAAGGAAAAGGAAAAAAACACAACCATGAATAAAAAGCATATAAAGTAAATAGCAAATAAGTAGAAACAAAAAATAAAAAATGAAACATAATCATAACAAAAAATATAATCATAATATAATACAAAAAATACACAAATACTACATAGAAACCAAACATGTAATAATGGAGAAAAACCTATATAAAGCAGACATAATCAATAGAAAAATCCCAAAAGTAAGTGATAGAACTAAAGAAACTAGTGAAATATAGTAAAAGAAAATAGCTATAGTAAGTATAATATTGAACTGTGGTCCAAAAATGACTTTAGGTAAATTGATAGGAATTGCTCTCCTGAGAGTTTTTGCAATATATTTCCATTGTTTATTTTACATAGTTTTGAAGATATTTACATTTTTGTGTGAGATATGGCAACAGCATCACCAGATCCCCTACACTTCCTGCTCTGAAACCTGTCAGTCAATGTGCCCTGTGTCTCCTCCCCTTTGCAGCCCCCCTGGTCCCTCCCACTCATGGACCCCATGGTCCCTCCAGTTGCAGGCCACCCATGGCCCATTCCCTTACAGCCCCATGTGGCCCCGCCCACTCACGGGTGCCATGACCCCGCCCGCCCGTGGGTGCCGTGGCCCTGCCCACTTGTGGGTGTCTAAGCCCTGCCCACTTGTGGGTGCCGTGGCCCTGCCCACTCGTGGGTGCCTAAGCCCCACCCGCTCACAGGTGCTGTGGGCCACTCTGACACACCCCCTACCCCCCGAAAACTCTGTGGAAACAGCCTTTTCAGGCAGAGTGAGAACTGCCTGAAAAGGCTGTTTTCACATAGTGAGAGAGAAGGGCTGTAAATTCCCTTACCTTCTCTGCAGGTGCAGGTCCTTCACACAGCAGAGAGGAGGAGGGACTTCCTGTCTCCCTCACACACTGAGGTAGTCCTTAGCTGTGCCTCGCCGGCGGCACTGTGCAGGAGAAGCCTCAGGAATGTCACATGTCAGCCTCCCACCCATTAACTTTCTGGTCATTCATTTCTTTATATCTTGGGCTGTGGAGCACGTAGAGAGGTTGTTGGTGGCTCGTTTTAAAGGTAGGAAACTGGTCTTTCATTTAAACTCAACTTGTTTGGAGACCACAGTTCCCCTTTGATGATTCATCATTGGGGATGAACTAAGCCTCCCCATGAGGAGAACCTAACTAACAAGAAAGAAAACCAAAGAAAACTACCAACCCGGCAAAGGGAGATATAATGGGCTTTCTCCAAAAAAGGTAAACTCCCAAACCTTCCCAAGATGGCGCTGGGCGGCCATGTGGTGAGAGCACGGTGTGACTCCCTTGCACTAGAGAGGACTTAAAAACTCTTAATCACAATATAGAAAAAAAGATCCAATTCTCCCAAAACAAAATAATCCAGGAGGTAAAGCAGGAGGTTACACAGCTTGGAGACCAGGTTGCCTCATTTTAAGCTACAACGAAGCACTGATAAGGGACACACAAGAAGATATGTAGAAACGCCCAAGACGCAAAAATATCCAAGGATATTTTGGACCCGGAACAATAGTTACAGAAACTATTCCGCCAAGTCCTACCAGCTGACTCAACTCTGGACCTATTATGAGACAGGGCACACCGGGCCCTAAGAGCAAAACCAGACCGGGCCCTAAGAGCAAAACCAGGACCTTAGGACCCCCCCTCTCCCCCCGGACATCATATATATGTTACACTGTTTTAAAACAAGAGAGGCAATCATGTCACCAGTAATATGAATGAAGTGGAATGCAAAGGGGTCCCTGTTTAAATTATTCCAAGACCTATCACCAGTGACACTAGCCAAATTCAGGGAACTGCGCCCAGTCACAGACATACATACAACTGGTGCTTCCCTTTTAAACTCTCTGTGGTGGTACAAGGCAGACAGATCATCCTTTGTTCTAATGATCTTTGTTCTAATGTTCTATAAGGAAAATTCCTGCGACACCTGGGCCTACAGTCCCCCAGCACCTAAATAGCAAAACAGACACTCATTCGAGGGTATCCCCACTGAGCCCTACTTAGACAACCATACCACTAAAGCAACAGAAGAGCAGGATACTCCAGCGGCACCATGGGTCCCCTAAACCAAAGGATCTAACCGCACTCAAGACTGAGATTGAGGCAGTTCGAACTCACGATTTACCTTACTTTATAGTACTATATATCCCTTTTTACTACTCCCTGAGAAGGATAAGAAGTAACCAGCATAAAACCTAGTTATATAGATTGACGGAAGGCCGCTTGGTCTAGACAATGTCAAAGATATGGGGACTTTCACAATGGTTTTACTGATATGGGCTTTAAGGTTCGCACACATGTGCAATCTCGGGTGCGGACCCGCGACACACATTGTGTACGAACGGCCGTCATACACGGCACAATTATCGTCAGAAACGGTCGTTCGTACACATCGTACATTGGGGGTCGACACCCACGATCGCATGTGTGTACGAACCTTTAGAATTATTTTTTTAACCCTCTAAAGGTTGACCCCCAAGTAAAAAGACTTGACCTGCTTTCTGATGTACTTTTGTGGATAGGGGCTCACATGCCTAAACATGCTGCTACCATGGTTATATCAGAGACACTGATGAACTTATGGACAGAAGTGCATCCAAAACCACAAACCTGAGGGGCTTAAAGGACAATTGACTCACCAAATCCACTTTCCCTTGTCGGAAACTGGGGCAAACTTGTATGTGATTAATAGTCACATTCACTGAGGGCAAACTTGTATGTGATAGTCACACTCACTGAGGGCAAATTTGTATGTGGTAGTCACACTCACTGAGAGAAAACTTGTAAGTGATAGTCACACTCACTGAGGGCAAACTTGTATGTGATAGTCACACTCACTGAGAGCAAATTTGTATGTGGTAGTCACACTCACTGAGAGAAAACTTGTATGTGGTAGTCACACTCACTGAGGGAAAACTTTTATGTGATAGTCACTCACTGAGGGAAAACTTGTATGTGATAGTCACACTCACTGAGGGAAAACTTGTATGTGATAGTCACACTCATTGAGGGCAAACTTGTATGTGATAGTCACACTCACTGAGGGCATGTGTTGTATGTGTTATGTTAACAGATAATATTTTAAAGGGCATGTCCACCCCCAAAACTATAATCCCCCCAACTACTGGCCCCATCATGTAGTGTAGTTTAATCCTTACCTCACATCCCAGCTCCATATGGTTCTCCTGTAGTCCCCCCCCCAAAGTCCCAAAAACTGTCCACCAGGAGAATAGCAGAGTCCATATAGGACTCTGCCTCCTACCTGGCCTCCGGGAGAAGTTTGGCATGCGTACTGCAGCCCTTCTACCCCTCCCTCTCCCCCCCTCCTAATAGCATCAATCCCCTTTGATATAGTATTCCCCCTGGTCTCCCAGCCCCAACCAACCCCAACTTTTACTTACCTCCCCTCTTTCCTCCGCTGCACTGAATGACCGGCAGCCGCGTCCGTGATTGGCTGCCGCTCAGCCAATCACAGACGCGACTGCCGGTCCCGCCCCTCTGCTTGCATTTTCTTGCAAGCAGAGGGCCGGCAGCGCTGCGGAGGAAAGAGGGGAGGTAAGTAAAAGTTTGGGGCACTTTCTAAACCTAAAAATGAAGCGGTTGGGGCTGGGAGACCAGGGGGAAGGCTATATAAAAAAAAAAGTTTTAAGGGTGGACATACCCTTTAAAGTTGGTACATATGCCAACTAGTAAGTATTTTAGCATGAATGGAAGGGGAGCACCCTTCTCTAAATATAACAGATTAGCTCACTTCATACCCACGACCCGACCTGCAAATTTCAGATCCGAAACCCAACCCACTTTTAGTCTTTCTTCCAAAATTTTTACAGGGAAGTTTAAAAAAGTCAAAAAGTTAAACAAAATTGTTTTATTCATAACCAAAAATGTTCATAGAAACACACCTACATTCCACTAAAATATATATATTTTATTTTATATAGCAGGGGTCTTCAACATGCAGGCATCCAAATGTCTGAAAACTAGCATTCCCTGGAAGCCATCTAATATTGAAAGTGCTGTAGTGGAATGTCCCCTACTGTCTACCCATGGGACTCTACTGTCCCCAACGTCTAAATACCCATGGGCCTCAGCTCATTTTAAATCTCTCTACAACTATTTTCTTGATCTGTGACAGGGATAGGTAACCAGTAGTTATCCAGATGGTTTAAAAACTACAACTCCCAACAACAACTCTATAGCTAAGGAATTCTGGGACTTGTAGTTTTCAAATATCTGGAGATCTACTGGTTACCTATCTATGAGTTTTTATGTCCTGCACAATACACATTTTAATCTCCACCCACTGTGAAAACTTACATTATGGATGACAGTAACGGTTACAATGAGCAGGTACCATAACTGAGGATTATGGGTAGGGAGCAGCTGCATTGAAAAATTTAAACCTTTATATACGTGTAGATATTTGTGCTATATTTTTAAAACTACAACTCCCTGTCTGCACTCTGCTGTTGTACAATGCTTAAATGTCGATCATCTCGAGGTTGAAAAACCTGCTGTAGTTATAGCTGAATCTCATCAAGTGGTACATTATTATTATCATCACTAGAATCATCCATATCCCATAGATCATTATGGCCAGAAGGATTTACAAAGACCAATAAAATCAAATGTCATCTGTGCAGACACTTGCTCTGGTCTCATGCATAGGTGCAGGTGCAGATAGAAGTTTGTTACTTTGTTCTACGGGAGATTGTTACTTTGCTGGCTCTGACCTCTGCTAGTAAAACCAAGGTCAGAAGATTAGCCCCTGCCTTTCCAGTCACTCCATATATACTTCAATATAGCTTACAATGGTATCCTGTATAACACAGGTATCCCACCCCTCCCGGATCTTCTGGGTGTCTCCCTCGAATTGGGGTGGGCTCCCGCGAGACCACCCCAATCTCCCGTGACGTAGAGGAGTCCTGATTCTCCTCCCCGTCACGCCCCCTTTTTGTGCACCACACCCCAGACGTAAATGACGTCACATCGCATCGCCACGCCCCCTCTCCTCCCTGGCCCACAAGTACATAGTGGCAGGGTCGGATGTCTGATAACATTCTAAGTACATTAGAGCTGTTTATAACTCAATATTTACCCAGCCAAAAACATAGTAAGAGGATGGGAGCTTTTGCCTCTAGATACATTTTGCCCATAGTGCTATGCACACTGCACATTGTCTCGGATTGATAATCTATTCTCAGTTTCAGTCAGTTATTACAGACAGATCTCTCTTCATAGACAGGGGGAAAGTTTTTTTTGTTTTTTTTTTAAAGACTGGAATTCTTCTACTCGACCTGCGGTTCCCTTTATCTGAACCCGACCCGCAACCAATTCAAACTCAATGTGGGTTACTCGAACTAACCACCGCAAATTGCGTAACCCGTGGGTAACCGACCCGATGCAGGATTCTATCTATCTATCTGTCTCTATTTCTGTCTCACACAGACTGGTCATAATCTGCTTAACTACAAATTTTAATTGCATTTAATCCTGAGAGATAGAAAAAATAAACTGTCAGGTGATTTTTGTAACTACTGTTACCTGCTCTGCAGTCAGTGCTAGAGAACCAGGTTGTAGTTTCCAAGCTCATTGCTGTTTAACAAGAATCCTGGCCAGAAGATTTTTGAAGTTCCTCCCTTCTCCTTACCAGGCTGCACACTCTAGCTCCAGACAGTAGATGTGACCTATCCACAATGATCATACTGGAGGACCCAGCCAGGGAGGGAGAGATCTTCAAGCAGCTAATGGGTAGGGCTGAGGGGAGTGTCCAGTTGCTGCCTGTTCTTTCTGACTCACCTCCCAGGATCCCACTGCTGCTGCTCAGATCGAGGTATTCACTCAAATTAAAGTTACCGACATACCGTTTTTTAAGTGAATAGCCAGTCCGACCGGGTCTGTTGCGGGCCCCCAGGTCTCAAAGGCCCGGTCACAACTGCGACCTTTGCAACCCTGGTTTCAGGCATGGTAGTCCCTATTTCATGGTCTTGACTTCACCAGTAATCATCATTTTAGTAAATGCTAAATCCCTGAACCCTTCGCATGCACGTGAACTCGTCCAACTGGACTGATAGGCAAAATACATGGAACAATATATAGACTGTAGCTGTAACTCACCTCCTGCTTGATGTGACCAAAGTGCAAACTGCCCTAGGTCTGTCGATGAAACCACAATAGGTAAGTATGCACTGGATACCCCAAAAAAACATCAATCAGAGACCAGTCTCATCATGAAAAATGTGAAATTTATTGAAATAACCCCGCTATAGCGTTTCGGACCAGTATAGTCCTTAATCATAAGCAAAGGTAAGCTCACATGATCTGTAATATATATAGGTGCATGATGACTTAACTTCCCCTTCTGGATGGTGGGTGAACCCTCCCCAAAAAACATCCAATCATCATCACAACCCAAAAGGGCTGCTATCACACTTTTCTGGGCCCAAAACTAGGTGCATTTTTTGGGCCCCCTAAATACGCACTAACTCAACACGTTACACAGACTACAGAAAACATATTAAACAGACACACTTTGCACATGCACAATAACACATATATTACGCTGACCTGTATATATAAAATGTCATGTCCAAGAGCACACACTGACCTGTACATATAAAATGCCATGTCCAAAAACACACACTGACCTGTATATATAAAATGTCATGTACAGCAGAACACACTGATCTATAAATATGTGCCCCCAATGTTTAGTCCACACTGACCTGTATATATAAAAAGCACCCAATGTCCAGTCCACACACTGACCAGTATATATAAAATGCACCCAATATCCAGTCCAAACACTGACCTGTATATATAAAATGCCCCCAATGTTCAGTGCACACTGACCTATATATATAAAATGCCCCCAATGTCCAGTCCACACACTGACCTGTATATATAAAAAAAAAGGGTGTACAGTGGTGGAAAAATATATGCAAATTTAAAAAGGCATATTTATCTAAATTGATTTAATTTATTAAATCATATGTAAATTTATTAATAAAAAGCCGTGGCCTATTTTTGTTACCCAAAAAGGAAAGTGGTCTGTGTCTTATCTATAGTGTTAAAGGGTATGTCCACCCCTAAAATACATTTTTAATATTCTGCTCCCCCATGTCCCCCAGCCCCAACCGCATGTTTGTTTTTTTCAAAAAGCTCCCCAAACTCTTACTTACCTCCCCTCGATCCTCCGCCGCACTGCCGCCCCTCTGCTTGCGAGAATGCAAGCAGAGGGGCGGGACCGGCAGTCGCGTCTGTGATTGGCTGAGCGGCAGCCAATCACGGACGCGGCTGCCGGTCATTCAGTGCAGTGGAGGAAAGCGGAGAGGTAAGTAAGAGTTTGGGGAGCTTTTTGAAAAAAAAAAACATGCGGTTGGGGCTGGGAGACATGGGGGAGCAGCATATTAAGGGGGTTTAACGCTAGGGGGAGGGATAGTAGAACGGGAGGGAGAGGGAGGGAGAGGGAGGGGGGAGAAGGGCTGCAGTGCGCATGGCAAATATCTACCGGAGGCTAGATAGCAGGCAGAGACCTGCTATCCTCCTGGTGGTTAGTTTTGAGACTTTGGGGGGGTTTACAGGAGAACCCTATGGAGCTGGGATGTGAGGTAAGGATTAAACTACACTACATGGTGGGGCCAGTAGTTGGGGGGATTATAGTTTTGGGGGTGGACATGCCCTTTAAGTATTAGAAAGTTAAAGTGTATGGCTGCCTGGGTCCTGTAGGTTTTGTTTTTCCCTCTCTGGGTCCAGTCCACACACTGACCTGTATATATAAAATGTCCCCAATGTTCAGTCCACACACTGACCTGTATATATAAAATGTCCCCAATGTTCAGTCCACACACTGACCTGTATATATAAGATGCCCCCAATGTCCAGTCCACACACTGACCTGTATATATAAAATGCCCCCAATGTCCAGTCCACACACTGACCTGTATATATAAAATGCCCCCAATGTCCAGTCCACACACTGACCTGTATATATAAAATGCCCCCAATGTCCAGTCCACACACTGACCTGTATATATAAAATGTCCCCAATGTTCAGTCCACACACTGACCTGTATATATAAAATGCCCCCAATGTCCAGTCCACACACTGACCTGTATATATAAAATGTCCCCAATGTCCAGTCCACACACTGACCTGTATATATAAAATGCCCCCAATGTCCAGTCCACACACTGACCTGTATATATAAAATGTCCCCAATGTCCAGTCCACACACTGACCTGTATATATAAAATGCCCCCAATGTCATGTCCACACACTGACCTGTATATATAAAATGTCATGTGCAGCAGTCTACACTCTGACCTGTATATATAAAATGCCCCCCAATATTCAGTCCACACACTGACATCATATATAATAAAATGCAATTGTGCGTCCCTGTGTCTCTGTGTGTGTGCCCTGCAGTTACCTCTTTTTGCCACTTGGTGTGCATTCTATTCTTTAGGCTGCTGCAGTTTCCCTCCAGGCAGTGGCTTATCTATGTTAAAAGATCCGGGGCATGTGCCCCGGATCTTTTGCCAAGTGCCCCGAATGTCCTGCTAGCGCTTTGATAGCGCAAGTGCCCCGAACCTGCTAATGTGCGCTGACTGCCCTCCTTTCCGCCCTCCTACCAGTGCACAGCGTGTACAGCAGGGAGAGAGGGAGATTTAAACTCCTGCAAGTGGAGAGTGTGGCAGACAGAGGGAGAAAGAGAACATACTGAATCCTCCCTTCAGCGCAAGTGCCCCGAACCTGCTAATGTGCGCTGACTGCCCTCCTTCCCGCCCTCCTACCAGTGCACAGCAGGGAGAGCGGGAGATTTAAACTCCTGCCAGTGGAGAGTGTGGCAGACAGAGGGAGAGAGAGAACATACTGAATCCTCCCTTCAGGACATCCCCAACACAGCTAATTCTACTCACGATTTACAATTCCTCCCTGGCTGATTTACAATCCCTCCCTGGCAGGGTCCCTCCACGATCACATTGTGGGCGGGTCACATCAATTGTAGCCGATGCAGAGTGCTGTGCAGGAAGGAGGAGGGACTGAGGAATTTCCAACTCGCTTCTGTTTAACAGCAGGCAATGGGCATGCCTTGGGAATCCAACTTGGTTTTCTATCCCTGACCTGTGACTGCACAGCAGGTAACAATGCTGTATCAAAAATCACATTAGATAGATAGATAGATAGATAGATAGATAGATAGATAGATAGATAGATAGCAGAGATAGATAGATAGCAGAGATAGATAGATAGCAGAGATAGTAGATAGATAGATAGCAGAGATAGATAGATAGATAGCAGAGATAGATAGCAGAGATAGATAGATAGATAGATAGATAGATAGATAGATAGATAGATAGATAGATAGCAGAGAGAGAGAGAGAGATAGAGATAGATAGACAGATAGATAGATAGCAGATATAGATAGATAGATAGCAGGGATAGATAGATAAATAGATAGCAGAGATAGATAGATAGCAGAGTTAGTTATATAGATTGATAGCACAGTAACAGTTAAATAGATAGATAGAAAGCAGAGATAGATAGATAGATAGCAGAGTTAGATAGAGAGACACAGAGAGATAGACAAGAAGCAGACAGACATAGATAGAGAGACAGATAGACAATAGGCAGACAGACAGATTAAAATAATAATAATAAACAAGAGGCAGATATATAGATAGAGATAGATATACAGATAGAGAGAGGTACAGATAGAGATAGATAGGGGGTAGAGGTCGATGTAGAAGGTACAAGAAGGTCTCCCTGGCCAAAGATGTGGGCAAGCGTCTGACTACAACTGAACACAACAGTAAGTTTAAAATGACCAAATTGCTACCAGTATATAATGAAATTGCCAGTTTACTGTGTCTTTGTGTCATTAATTTGTGTCCAACTCTGATCTCTATTTCTGAGTCTATTTCACTGTCTTTCTGTCTGTTTATCACTATCGGGCTGTGTGTCTATGTTTGTGGTTATCTATCTGTCTGTGTCTTTTTGGCCATCTCTATTAAATACATGGTGGGTGTGGCTTAATTGGGGCGGAGAAAGGGCTTGACCTAAAAAAACATGCAGTGCCCATAAGTGCCCATGATCTTCTTAGACCCTAGAAACACCCCTGCCTCCAGGCAATTACAGAGTGCATTGACAGTGCTCTACCTCCCCCACCGCAGCCTCTCAGCCCCTTCATTTCCTTTTGTGCAGTAAAGTCTTTTACTGTGCGGCATAATTTACTTTTGCGTACCTCCATCAGCGTACCTTCAGTAACACACGCGCCGGTTGATTAAGCGCATGCGCGAAACGCCGGTTGATTATGCGCATGCGCGGATAGCGTTGTCATTGTAACTGTTTAGACGCGCCGGTTGATTATGCGCATGCGTGGAAAGCGTTGTCATGGTAACTGTTTAGATGCTAAAGCGTATGGATGGCTGCACAGTACCTGCTATTTCCAGGTAATAGCGTAACAGTTAAAGAGACAGAAGATCTCTTTAGAGAACACGCCTAAAGGAAAAGGACAGTTAGCTTATGGAGGGCTGTGGGAAACCAGTTCTATCCAAAGTGTATGGACAGGGGCTGAGGGGAAAAAAAGTCCCTTCAAAGTGTATGGACAGGGGCTGAGGGGAAAAAAGTCCCTTCAAAGTGTATGGACAGGGGCTGAGGGGAAAAGGTCCCTCCAAAGTGTATGGACAGGGGCTGAGGGGAAAAAAGGTCCCTCCAAAGTGTATGGACAGGGGCTGAGGGGAAAAAAAGTCCCTTCAAAATGTATGGACGGGCTGAGGGGGAAAAAAGTCCCTTCAAAGTGTATGGACAGGGGCTGAGGGGGAAAAAAGTCCCTTCAAAGTGTATGGACAGGGGCTGAGGGGAAAAAAGTCCCTTCAAAGTGTATGAACAGGGGCTGAGGGGAAAAAGTCCCTCCAAAGTGTATGGACAGGTGCTGAGGGAAAAGGTCCCTCCAAAGTGTATGGAAATATTCATATTCATATTTATATGAAAAATAAATGTTTCTACACATGTATTCTAGCGCCCGTTTATGTAACGGGCTTAATGTCTAGTGTATATATAAAATGCCCCAATGTCCTGTCCACACACTGACCTGTATGTATAAAATGCCCCCATTGTCCAGTCCACACACTGAAATGTATATATATAAAATGCCCCAATGTCCAGTCCACACACTGACCTGTATGTATAAGATGCCCCCAATGTCCAGTCCACACACTGACCTGTATATATAAAATGGCTCAAAAATATACAGTTTGTCTCTCTAGAGCTTTCCTTGATCTAATTCTACCCTGAATGCTAAGACATACATGACACCGATATCTAATTACATGTGACGTCGCTTGCGGGCTATGTAAGGTTATTGAAAATGAACAAACACATAAGAGCGCCACCCTTTGGATTGTACTGGAAGCGTCAGTCTGCGTGAAGTTACCTAAATATTAATCATACAAAACTTTGATAAATTTAGGTGCTTAAGTATTTAAAGTGCTTTAGAAATGCATGTGGTAAATATACATTAAGTGCAAGATTAATTTTGGATAAGACAAATATCCATCGTATATATTTGTGTATAACACAATCACTTCTATTTTCTACCCATTTGTTATGATGAATTTATGCAGGAAGATATTTTAATCCAGGGTTTTCACTTCTCTTGACGTATTTATCGTAACATTGTATATCGTCTCACAGATTGCTTACACCTAATTGCCCTGGTTCTTCTCACCTGAAATACGCTGAGGGTGACATGCTTATAAAAACAATGGTTTAAGAGGGAGAAAGAATGCGCTTATTTTCACTGTTAGTGATTACCTTGCAAAGGGCAGCATATACTACAGGGTGTAGTATGAAAATGGTGTATTTAGACATGAATTCAGAATAAATTTCTCCCTTGCCTGCACTATGCAGTATTACAAGCTCCAAAATACTGTATACCTTCAATAAACAGACAGATGTTCTTTAACGAATGCAGGGAGCAGTTTCATAAAGAGAAGACAAAGATTTTTATTCATAGAAGAATTATACAAAGGACGCCACTTTAATAAACACAATGGAGAGAAGAAGGAGATTTCCTGGTGGTCTGATGCAGTGCCTGGAAATTAGAGGGGTTTAAAAGTAAGTCAAAGGCAAGGATAGGAGATGCCCTTGTTTTCCCTAGTCCCGAACAGCAATATGTCATCTTCCCAGTAGGGGCAGTGCTACCCTCCTCCTTTTTCTTTAGGTACTCGGATACTTCTCCCCTTCTAGAGAGCTGTACAGGTGTTTGTTTGTTTTTTTATAGTAGTATAGTATAGTATTTGAGGTTGAATAAAGACATATGTCCATCCAGTCCAACCCATCTAGCAATATCCTCATTTCCTGCCTGTTGATCCAGAGGAAGGCAAAAATAAACCCACCAAATTTATGAAGGGGAAACTCCATGTGGCAATCGGAAATTTCCCTGGATCAACTCTAGTTTATGTATCAATACCAGTAACTTGCAACATTCCTTGTTTGCAGAAACTCATCCAGCTTTTTTTTAAACTGACCAATGAACCTGCTATAACAACGTCCACTGGAAGACAGTTCCATAGCTTTACCGTTCTCACAGTGAACAACCCTTTCCGAACTTGAAGCCTAAACCTTTTTTCTTTAAGTCCTCGTGTCCTCTGACATGTTCTATTGGTGAACAATGCCCCAGATAGTTTAATGTATGGCCCGTTAATGTATTTATACACAGTAATCATATCCCCACGCAAGCGCCTTTTCTCCAGCATACATCATTGTAACTTTTCCAGTCTCTCTTCATATTCAAGCTCCCCTAATCCCCTTATTAATTTAGTTTCCCTTCTCTGAAACCTTTCCATTTCAAAGATGTCCTTTTTGTACACAGGATTCCAAAATTGCACTGCATATTCCAAATTAGGCCTTACCAATGCTTTGTAAAATAGAAGAATAACATTTTCCTCCCTTGAATCCATACCTCTCTTTATACAAGACAATACCATGCTGGCTCTGGCTGTTGCCGCCTGGCACTGCTTGCTACCTTTAAGTTTGTTATCCACCAAAACTCCAAAATTCCTTTCCAACAGGGATTCACTTAACACAGAGCCATTTATAGTATAAGCAGCACAAGGATTTTTAAGTCCAAAATGCATCACCTTACATTTATCAACATTGAATATCATCTGCTACTTAGCAGCCCAATGTTACAATCTATCTAGATCCCCCTGCAAAGATTGCACATCCTCTGAAGTTTTTAATGGTCGAAAAAGTTTTGTGTCATCAACAAAGATTCAAACCTTGCTGACAATACCCACTTCCAAATCATTAATAAATAGGTTAAATAGAAGCAGCCCTAACACAGAACCCTGTGGCACCCCACTTAGCACTTTAGTCCATAATGATGAAGCCCCATTAACAACTACTCTCTGCACCCTATTCATTAACCGATTTTCTATCCATGTACAAATGTGCCTCCCCCGACCAACAGACCTTAGCTTATACATGACCCTGTTACGGCCCCAAGTCCCTCCGCTTACCCACCTGTACCACCCAACACACCTTACCTGTGCCCTTACCTCAATATGTACCTTCCCTTTTCTCTCTTCCCCCCTTTAAATAAAGAAGCAGACACTGTAATGTTGGATGATACTGGCCACAGCTTTTATTAAAACAATTCTTTCTGAACAGCTTTAAAATATCCAATCTCCAAAATTATCAAGTAATTGCATATGAAACTTTGTTAGTATTATCAAGATAGAAAAACCACAAAAAAAACTCAATTAACTGTTAAATAAGGAATCCCTGCCAGTCTGCCCTGCCACCTCACCCTTAAACATACTTCCACAACTTCCCCCACACCAGCTGCATATATTCCTAGCTCGGGTGGGCCTAAATAGACATTCTTAGGGGCTGACCCACTTACACTTGCCAGCCCCTGTATATGCACAATCCCCTGTAGTCTTTTTACCACTGGCTACCCACCTCAGGGTTTAGACCAGTCCATATCTTACAATGTGTTTTCTTCTCCTTCTAAGCTATATTGGCAGACTGACAGAGACCCCGCCAACACCTGCAAGGCTGACACCTCAACCATGCATGGTGCCCCACACCTCTAGGGCATGTCCCATCACTTCCCTCAAATCCATGTTAAATAAATCCAGACCCACCTCGTTCAAATATACACCGTCTGGGCCGAAAAAATTGCTTTCATGTTCAATGTCCTTATGCCTAATAACCAACCCACCGTTCTGCTGGATACATTTTGTAACTGCTGTGTTCACTTTGATTCTGGATTTTTCAATAGCCGGAATAGACAAGGCCCCCCGCCAATGTAACTGTGGGATGATCTCTGACCAGATGATGACAACACCAGGAAAGATTGACCACAAGCGTAGGCAATCCCTCCTGATGTCTTTAATCAGAAATTTCATGGAGCGGTAACATAAATCGTTCCCGCCCGCGTGCATCAGTAAAATATTTGGAGGGCCGACACGTTTCGCATGTTCTGTTGCTGCCGGCAACATTTCATGCCATCTCATGCCCCTTCTACTTATCCATGAAACTTTTACTCTTTTTTGAGAGAGCCCTAATTGCGCACCATTAGTACGAACCCTAGCCCTTTTTTTTGGCCCAAAACACATATGAGTGCCCCAACTGCCCCATGCTGACACCAGTGTAGGTCCTGTGAAGAGGAATAATACCAAATTAACTTTTTTTTTCATTTTTTTTACAAACAACTTTCAATCCTCCTAGGCCGTATATATGATTTGAAGCGGGCAGACTCCCACCTCCCAATACGCATTATAGCTTTTTCCCCCAAACCCCATCTGGATGCTTCAGTTGCCGCCCCAATGCGAAATAAGTGGCTACTGTAGTTTTAATTGGTTAGAGGGACCCCATCCGGCAGAATTAAGAAAGGGCCTGGTAATGGGGGTCTGTTCTGTAGGTCCTCCACGTAGCATTGAACCGGGCAAGTCACTCTGCCTATAATCGGGTTTAAATACACAGATAACGAACTCCCTTTTTTTATTTTTGGATTTCTGACCACCATAGTTAATCGCATCTCCTGACATCGAATGTCACATTCCTGTAAACCCCCTTTTGCCACCTTGCTGCTACTAACAAGCTCTGATATCTGCAAAGCTCCATAGAAATCCCAAGAATAAGCCAATCGAAATAGGGAGCATTCAAAAGCAGAACTGGTCAGTTGGGGCAACTGATTGAAAATTCCGCCCAGTATTTGAACTGTGATAGGTTGCCTAACATCAATGGTTTTCTTTCCTCGTTTAAAACCCTTTACTGCCTGCTTTATAAGAAAACATTTTGTGACCTCCCTCTAGCCTAACAGCCTAAAAAGAAAACCCAGCGCCGCTAACGTTTTTTCAAGCATGCTTATTGACACCCCCCGCTCAAACAGCACAAGTAAATACCATAAGAGAAGGTGTAGTCTATCTTCCTCAGACCTAATATCTCCCACTTCATGTTCTAGCTGAAACCAGGAGTCCCATACCCTGTGATAACCTTCCCATATCGATGGGGCTAAGGAACGTTGGATCCAAATATGCATACCTCCCAGACAAGCTGCCAGATCAAAGTTGGGCATTTCTCCCCGACACGTTCCGCTTCTGGGGCAAGCTGCCGAAACCTGTCGAACTGTAGGCGAGAGAGAGCGCCAGCGATGCCATTCTCGTGGCCTAGGACATGTCTGGCACTAAAGTTAATGTTAAACTGCAGACAACGCAATACTAGTTGGCGTAGCAATATTATCACCGGTGGGGAGCTAGATGTGAGGTTAGTTATGGCATGTACCACAGCCATATTGTCAGTCAGGAATACAATGGCTCTATTCGAGAATTCTGAACTCAACAGTTCGACAGCCACTAGAATTGGGAAAAGTTCTAAAAATGCCAAATTGCGGAGAATAGGTAAGTTATGCCACTCGTTTGGCCAACTGGCTACACACCACCGCCCTGCAAAATACGCTCCAAACCCCGTAGAACCTGCTGCGTCTGTGAACAGACAAAGCCTGTCACTGTCCACTAGAGGTGCCTGCCAGTACCTTGTCCCATAAAACCCAGCAAGAATTCCTTCCACATTGTTAGATCAAGCTTAACCTCCTTGGTAACCCTAATGAAGTGATAAGACCGTCTGACACCCACAGTCAGCAATGCTAGGCGCCTGGTAAAAATCCTACCCATTTTCAAAATCCTGCATGCAAAATTAAATTTTCCTAATAGCGATTGAACCTGCTTAAGGGTGGCCTTTTTTGCAGTCACAGTGACTGTGATCTGCTGAAGTAGGTCCCTGAACTTGCCTGTGGCAAACGAAAAACTTGGGCCTCTGTATCAATTTCTATACCCAGGAAACCTAGCCTTGTTTTGGACCAAGGGTTTTGCACCCCATATACTCTATGGGCCTCCCAGAGAGAATCTAAGTAGCAGAATAAAGCAGAACACTGATGTGGCTGTCATTCCCCAATAACACTACCTAGTATGGTAAAGGCCTGGAGCCAGTTGCCAAATGTCCTAGGAATAAGGCGACTACAACGCTTTTCTTCATCTTCCTCGGTTTTTGCCTCTTTTCCCCTTTCTAATTTATCAAGTGAAATATGCTCTAGTGGCAGCAAAGATAATATATAGATATATTCCCTCTTCCATATTTTTTCTTTAGCCTCCCATTTTATGTGGGTTCCTAATGGACCCACAAAACACAAATATGTATGGCCTTTTCCATCTCGGAAACTGTAACGGCTGGGGAATCGGCTGTTATAGCTGCCTCTGTCAAGTGTTCTGACTTGTCCATTCCCCCTTGCGTACTAGTAGCCCCTACTGAATGTTTTTGTATGGCTTGCCCCATACCTCCCATGACATTTGCATCGGGCCTCCCTTGTGCTGCCTCCAGCTGACCCAATAAAACCCTCAAACCGGACATAATACTTGCCATATGACAACTGGATGGGTCTGTCCCTATATCACTGTTACTCCTTAACCCCTCAAACTTCTGTAAATGCCCTAACTGAGGTGTCATGCTGTGTCCAGCTTTAGCTGGGTTCATACCTGGTCCAGTGAAGCTGGATCTGCCGTGGTGTTGGCCACTTTGGACGCCTTGTGACCCTTCTCCTAGTCCACTCTGTGACTGCTCTTGACCTGATGCCACCTGACCCTGCTGCCCCTGCGAAGATAAGATGAACGAGGAAACCACCGACCCACCTCGCCATGCATCCCTGGTGTCGCTGGCAGACCTGCGATGACCCAGCGATTCCTGTGAGACTTGGGAAAACTGCAGATTTAAGTGCTGTCCGGTGTTCCTGTCCTGATGCCAGCTGGTCCTGCTGCATCTGCAAAGACAAATTAGGTGGGAGAAAAGGGGAACTGGGCACTGGCTCAGACCAAGAGCCTGAGGTTAAAACAGGCTGTGGAATAGGGGTCTGAAGTAATGCTGATGGCTGGGAAAATAAATCTGGGGTGTCCCCAAGCCATGACCTCCTTTGGAAGAGGCCCACTCCCCTGCATGTCTGTCCCTGCTACATTCCTGACTTCAAAAGTAGCCGCACTCACCAGTCTGCCCTCTGGTGGTGACAGTCTGCTGTTAGCTGATGTGCCCCTGCCCCGTGCATGAGAGGCCTGTCCATCTTGCTGGCTTCTGGAGCTGCGGGAAGAGCGGCCTGGAACTGCAGCTGGGACCGGATCCCTCCTCTTTGCCTTTGAGCTGGGTATGCGTCTGCCCCCTCATGTTGATAGCCGCATGAGGCTGCTGCTGCACCTGCGCTGACTGGGCCCAGCTGAAGTAGATGGGCTAAATCTGTCAGGCTGGCGGGCTCTCCTGGCACGGGAAGGCCTTGGCTGGCTGGGTTCCGTGGCAGGTGTTTGAGCCACTAGAACATGTTAAGGCCGGTAAGTCAGTGCCTCACTGGTGCTGTTTGGGTCTCCTCAAATTGGGTCTCCTCCGCTGTCCTTACCAAAATGGCTGCTGCTCCTCCTCCCCCGCTCCTATTTGTAACCTCCCCCATGCCTCGTTCCTAATCCCTCCAATCCGCTGCCTTCCCCCCAGGTCATGCCGCCCCTCCCCTACTTCGCTGGTCCAGGGCTCTCTTTAGTCGCCTATGGGGGATTGTATCAAAAGCCTTTGCAAAATCCAAGTAAACTACATCTACTACTATGCCAGAGTCTAAATTTCTGCTCACTTCCTCATAAAAGCCAATCAAGTTAGTTTGACAAGATCTATTCCTCCTAAATTCATGCTTGTTACTACTTATAACTTATAACAGAACATGTTCCCTTATTAAAGGGCATGTCCACCCCCAAAACTATAATCCCCCCACTACTGGCCCCATTGTGTAGTGTTGTTTAATCCTTACCTCACATCCCAGCTCCATAAGGTTCTCCTGTAGCCCCCCCCCCCCCAAAGTCCCCAAAACTGCCCACCAGGAGGATAGCAGAGTCCATATAGGACTCTGCCTCCTACCTGGCCCCTGGGAGAAGTTTGGCATGCGTACTGCAGCCCTTCTCCCCCTCCCTCTCCCTCCCGATTAGAATTCCCTCCTCCTACCATAAAACCCTTTTTACCAAACATTCCCCCTGTCCCCCCAGCCCCAACCGCTCTATTACTAAGATCAGAAAGTGCCCAAAACATTACTTATTACTTACCTTCCCTCTTGCCTCCGCCGCACTGAACTCCCGGCAGCCGCGTCCATGATTGGCTGCCGCTCATCCAATCACAGACGCGAGTGCCGGTCCCACACCTCTGCTTGCATTTTCTGGCAAGCAGAGGACCTGGCAGCGCGGCGGAGGAAAGAGGGAAGGTAAGTAACGTTTTGGGCATTTTCTAATAATACTAATATAGCGGTTGGGGCTGGGGGGACAGGGGGAATGTTTGGTTAAAAAAAATTTTTAGGGTGGACATACCCTTTAAGCTTTCCAGTATCTTCCCCACCACTGAAGTTAAACTTACAGGCCTGTAATTACCCGGCTCCGAATGACTACCCTTTTTGAATATTGGAATAACATCAGCCCTTTTCAAATCCAGACGCACACCTCCGGACATGAGGGAATCTGCAAAAATAAGAAACAATGGCCTAGATAAAACTGAACTTAGTTCCCTAAGTACCCGAGGATGTATTTTATCCGGTCCAGGAGATTTATTAATATTAACCTTATTTAGTTCTTTCTGTACCATATCCTCGATTAACCAAAGTGCACTTAAATCTTTTACACCATTATTGTTACTATGATATGAGTATGATATCTCTACTTGGATCTTCTATAGTGTATACAGAGGAAAAAAAATATTCAAGACATTTGCTGTATTGCCATCCTCCGTAACCAACTTATCCCCATTAATTAATGGTGCCACATTCTCAGTCCTCGTCTTCTTACTATTAATACACTTAAAAAAAAAAAAGCTATGCTAACTTCATTATTAATTTTAGCTAGTTTGATTGCTTTCTTACACTCCTTGTTACAGTTTTTAGAGTCCCTAAAGACCCTTTCCGTTCCCTCTGATTTAAAGGTTTTAAATGTCTTTTTCTTCCTTTCCATTTGCTTCTTTACATCAGAATTCAGCCACATAGGCGCGGATTTATTTTTTTTACTTTAATTTCCCAAGGGTATAAATTTGGATGTGAAGTGGCTTAAAATCCCCTTAAACACAGTCCACTTCTGTTCAGTACCTTAACCTGATAATACATTATCCCAGTTGACATTCTGAAGAGCTACTTTTAACCTGGGAAAATTTGCCTTCCCGAAATTAAAAGTCTTTGTTAACCCAGCGCACTTTTTCTTTCGATAACATAGTCCAAATGACACTATTTCGTGGTCACTTTTCCCTAAGCCTCCAGTTACCTTTATATCTATAATGCGCTCCACGATGTTAGATATTACCAGATCCAACAAAGCTCCTTTTCTAGTACGAACCTCAACCACCTGTGAGAGAAAATTTTCCTGCAGCAAATTCAGGAACTCATCGCCTTTTTTGTGATGGAAGTTCCACTACACCAATCAATGTCAGGGTAATTAAAGTCCCCCATAATGAGCACACTCCCCAAACTTGCATCCCTTGCCAACTGCATATGAAGCTGACTCACTTCCTCTCTGCTTGGCGGCTTATAGCAGCAACAATGATATTAACCCCTTTCCTGTTGCCTAATACCACCAATATTGCCTCCACTTTAACATTCATATATAAGGGTTGGAGTCTTTGGCGATGTTGAGGGTTAAAGGGCATGTCCACCCCCAAAACTAAAATTTACCCCAAATTCCAGAAAACTGAAGAATAGAAGCCTTCCTGTGTATAAAAGGTTTTTGCCTTATCTATGTCCTCCAGGAGGTACTCAGGCATGTGCTGATAGCCGAACCCCTTCCTCCCACCATCTAGATCCATCAATGCTGCACTTTTATTTTAACATGAAATCCTTTTGCTGTTAGTAGCTTAGCCTTCCAACCCTAACTGCATGTTTTGTTTGTAAAAAAAATCTGCACTAACTTACTTACCAGACCGATATCAAATTTTTGCTACTTAGTTTTATTGAAGAAGTTTTATTGAAGAAGATAATACATTATCCCAGTTGACATTCTGAAGAGCTACTTTTAACCTGGGAAAATTTGCCTTCCCGAAATTAAAAGTCTTTGTTAACCCAGCGCACTTTTTCTTTCGATAACATAGTCCAAATGACACTATTTCGTGGTCACTTTTCCCTAAGCCTCCAGTTACCTTTATATCTATAATGCGCTCCACGATGTTAGATATTACCAGATCCAACAAAGCTCCTTTTCTAGTACGAACCTCAACCACCTGTGAGAGAAAATTTTCCTGCAGCAAATTCAGGAACTCATCGCCTTTTTTGTGATGGAAGTTCCACTACACCAATCAATGTCAGGGTAATTAAAGTCCCCCATAATGAGCACACTCCCCAAACTTGCATCCCTTGCCAACTGCATATGAAGCTGACTCACTTCCTCTCTGCTTGGCGGCTTATAGCAGCAACAATGATATTAACCCCTTTCCTGTTGCCTAATACCACCAATATTGCCTCCACTTTAACATTCATATATAAGGGTTGGAGTCTTTGGCGATGTTGAGGGTTAAAGGGCATGTCCACCCCCAAAACTAAAATTTACCCCAAATTCCAGAAAACTGAAGAATAGAAGCCTTCCTGTGTATAAAAGGTTTTTGCCTTATCTATGTCCTCCAGGAGGTACTCAGGCATGTGCTGTATAGCCGAACCCCTTCCTCCCACCATCTAGATCCATCAATGCTGCACTTTTATTTTAACATGAAATCCTTTTGCTGTAGTGTAGCTTAGCCCTTCCAACCCTAACTGCATGTTTTGTTTGTAAAAAAAATCTGCACTAACTTACTACCAGACCGATATCAAATTTTTGCTACTTAGTTTTATTGAAGAACGTGAGGTAAAGGAGATGTGTCTTACCTCCAGTTTTTCAATAAAACAATCAGGAGCCAGGAGAGAAGGTAAGGAACTTACGCTCGCTTCCCCGGTGGGTAGTCTAACAGGTCCCAATGGGTCTTTTATGCGCATGCGCCTTCCATGTTCATAGAACCTCCCATTCTTCAATAAAACTAAATGGCATAAATTTGTTAAAGGGTATGTCCAGCAAAAAATTAAGTATGTTTCTAAATGATTTACTGAAGAACAGGAGGTAAATGCACTATCTCTTACCTCCCGTTCTTCAGTAAATCTTCCAGGAAAGGAGGAGACAATTACCCGTGGACCCGCTCCAGCGTCGAAATCCCAGACGCCTCCGATGCATCTCCAGTCTTTTGCACACAGTCTTTTGCACATAGGAGCGAGGACGTGTCGGGGGCTTCGGGGATTTCAGCGCTCGAGCGGTCCACGGGTAAGTGTCTCCTCCTCTCCTGGAAGATTTACTGAAGAACGGGAGTGCATTTACCTCCTGTTCTTCAGTAAATCATTTAGAAACATATTTACTTTTTTGCTGGACATACCCTTTAATGCGAGTGGAGATACCCTTTAATAGGGTAAACTGGAGATGTTGGTATCTAAATGACAAAATGGGAGGTGGCGGTTCCAGTTTGAATAGCACATTGGACATGCCCTTTAATTGCAAACATTCCAAAGTTTCAAGGACATTTGCTTAAAGTCCAAATGCTAAGTTGTAATAAAGTGCACCTGGATACTCTAAAGCCCTCTATGCAGGGTTAGGGAACTTTGATCGGTTCTTTTGATCTAGAACTGGTCTAGATCAATGCTCATAAGTAAATAGATTGAAATATTGACAATAAATAGCTGGGTTTGTTCACAGTATATAACTTATAAAGGAGTCTGACAAAACATTTTCTAGTTGTCTGTTAACCTTTAGATCTTCTCAGAAGAAACATTGCCCTTATGGAACTATACAAAATGAAGCACTTTTCAAGTCCAGTTGATCTAATTAATAAGGTTTTGCCATCCCAGCAGACCCCTGAGAATTGATTGGAACTTTAAAAACGAAAAGCCATTATTAATACAAGGTTATTATTCTGGTTATTAATTCAGATTTCACCAGAAAATGCTATTTCCCCCAGTTTTATTAATGATTTAAAACAACTAATGAATTGTCCAAGAGCTTCTGAGGGAAACAAAAGGGAATAATTTGTGACGTTTCCTCATTTCCTGTTCATCTGTGTACTTTTTTCATAGGTAACAACATCCCTTTTTTTGACAATGAATTGGGTTTGAAAATGAAGATTTAGGTTGCCTTATGTTTAAAGGACAACTCCATCCTCATAGGAACATCTTTTAGAAAGAATGGTCTCTTTAAAATATGTTGATATATCATACTTTGTCCTACGAATTCATTACTGTGTGCCTGCTATGCTTCTGGATACCCCATGGAAACTGAGCAAGTTAGAAACCTGTACTGAGCCTGGGCATGCTCAGAAGAGGCAGACAGGGGATTAACATTAAGTCATTGGCTGTGATGTCAACTGTCAAATCCATAAATAACAGTTGCTAACTGGAAGAACCAGGAAGCAGAAACAGGGGAAACAGGACATTGTGCAGGATTTCAGGTTAGACTTATATATTTCAGATTTCAAACTATTACCGTTTAGGGTTTTGGGGGGTGATTTACCTGTATGTAAGTTTTCATTTTGGGGCTGGACTTGCCCTTTAAGTACACACATTTCAGATTTTTATAAAAAAAAAAAAACAGACTCCATATCTGATTCAAATCTGCATATACACATTAATAATCTATTCTCCTATACTCTATATTCACCTGAGTGTCCACACAAAGCAGAACACCATTTGCTCCTTAGAGCAAAGTACTGTGAGCCAATAGAGGTTGATAGAAACTTCTAGTAAATCAACGACTGTGGTTTAAAAACTGCAGGAAATTCTACACACTTAGCCAACATTCAAAAAATCCCATTAGATCCCATGGAATTTGTCATTTAGTGGCCATGTGTGTACCCTGGTGACCTTATCAGCTAGTAAAAGCCTAAAGGTAATTTTTAGACAAACAAGCCTAGTCCTGACAACTTTAGTAACTGTACTATCATGAATGTCCATTACAAGTTTGCCATCAAGGGGAAAAAAAATCAATTGATCACTTGAAATACTCTTATGTATCCATTAAAAAGAAACATTGCAATTAAAATCACTTGCAACATACAGTACATACATTATTCAGCAATTGCAGCCAACAGCTTGTCTATTAAATATAATAAAAAATGCCTTTCCCTTAAATACGATTACAATAAGACAGAAATATAAACACATGAACAATATAATTGTTGATGTTTCGATCTAAAACAGAATAATTCCAAACATACTTCAAAGAATCCTGCAAGCACTTATGTATATGTGAGCCAACAGACAAATCCATATTTTATTTCAACTCTTTCTGCCCTTTAACTTCATTTGTGCACACACTGTCTCTTCTGAGAAACAGAATCTTGCCATAAAATCTAATAGCATGCCTGGAATTGAAAAAAATAGGGCAAGGGGCTCATACATTTATATTAGGATCCTTGTTGTGTGGTTTACCTCTGATTTCAAAGTTAAAATAGTAAATGCACAAAAAGTTCTGCCCTGAAAACTTCTGAAATTTACTTTTTGATTTTTGTTTTTTGCAATGTCATAAAGATAAGATCGGATCAGGTACTCACTGGCCATACACTGACTCGATCTGATCAACCCACTAGTTTTTCATTTCTAGCCAGTAGAAACGACAGTTTCATTCTAACATTATCATTTTGTACGCTTGAAGTCCTTGTTTGGGTAATTTCCTATTTAATGGTTACTGTATTTGAAGCTTTTATGTAAGTTTTTGTATTTAGCATAATGTAACGTTCTAAATTTGCTTAATTTGAAGTACCCATGGACAGTGATAACCACTGTTCCCTCTAAGGTGTGCGCACAAAAATCTGCTGGAAAATAAGTGCTACGGTATGTTCATTTTGTATGTGCACAGAAAATTTATATTTGCGCACACATGCAATTTCCAATTAGATGGAACATTGGTGATAACTGAGAATGTAACATGACCCCAGTAAGGGTGGAGTCCGAGACTCTCATCGTCTTTACTTTCCCTTATGCCACACATATATCAATTTATCCATAAGTAAAATATATTAATTTATCTGTATATATGTGCTCTTATGTATAAAATTGTGTTTATTTTTTTTTATTTATCTGTATAATTGCTTGCACTTATCCCCCCTGTTTGTATACTCTGTATTTAATAATGTACAGCACTGTGTATCCATTTGGCGCTTTAGAAATAAAAATTATACATAGATATACACATACAAATAACTGGAGACTACACTTGCTCTATTTCCATAGAGAAGTTGGTATAAAGGCCACAGTTTTATTACAATGTATAATTTATTAAACAGCTGTTTTATTAGGATTTAGGACTATATACATTTTCTTTAACCTTTAAAACATTTGCAATTTCTGAAAGGCTCACTAGAAATTTCCTAACTACTTTCTAGCCTGAGGCCTTACCCCTTCACTTGCCACTCCAAACTCCTGGGTACATGAAAGCCATAGGCCCTCTACTTAGAGAGGATTACAAAAATTACTTAAAAGGCATGTCCATCCCTTTTTTTTTATCTTTTGGGGTACTGTAGGGCTTCTTCCCCAGCCCCAACCGCTATATTAATATATGCAGAAACTCCCCAGATCATTACTTACCTTCCCTCTTTCCTCCGGTGTACTGTCCTGGCCCTCTGCTTGCGTGAAACTGCAAGCAAGGGGCCGGACCAGCAGCCACGTCCGTGATTGGCTGAGAGGCAGGCAATCACAGACATGGGTGCCGGCAGTGGAGACTGCCGGGGGAGAGAGGTAAGGTAAGTAACGATTGGGGAGTTTCTGCACATAATAATATAGCGGTTGGGGCTGGGGGAGGAAGCCCTACAGTAACCCAAAGGGGTTTTACACTAGGAGGAGGGAGAGGAAAATGGAAGGGAGAGGGAGGGGGGGCTGCTCTGAGCAAGCCAAAAACCTCTGAGATGACACCTCAGAGGCAGAAAAAATTTCCTTCCCTGCAGTGCTCCTGGTGGCCAGTTTTTGGGACTTTACAGGGACATTACAGGAGAACCATTTGGAGCTGGGATGTAAGGTAAGGATTTTATTACACTACACAGTGGGGCCAGTAGTGGGTTAAATTCTAGTTTTGGGGGTGGACATGCCCTTTAAACTTCTACCGCTAGCAAACGACCCCTTACCATCATGCTGCCCTCATTTGCATTGATGTTTAAACAGCCACCTGCAGACCCAGGTTAAAAAGGTCAATGCCAACGACGTTCAGGTGAAACCCATTATCCATAAACAGAAACCTCTCCTTTTCTAAAGCTACAAGCCTCATCACCTCATGACCCCCCCTACACCTAAAGTGAGGCACTATCAGACCAGATAAGTAAAACTGCTGGAAATTTGGACTTCACCGAAGCAAAGTCGTTGCCTCCAACATGCAAGGTAAGTACAGTATGTCTGTCGGGCCCAGGACTCTAAACGCTGTCCAAAAGCTGTGTCTGTACCTCTCCCCACACCATTCCCTGTGTATTTTTCCAAAAGATCTTGGCACTATTCTCTTGAAAACCCAAGTTGGGCCCATTTGGTCTTACTAGCACCCTCTCTAATGCCCAATGTATCTATGAAAACCCTCTCTGGGCCTTTCCTGCCTCTCTAACTACCGCCCTGTCTCCCTTTTACCGTTTGCTTCTAAACGTTTTACTAACCACCTCCATGCTAATATAGGACCTATTGTTTCATGGTTGTCTTCTTATCTTTCTAACTGATCTTTTTATGTTTCATTTGCTAATAAGACTTTCTCTCCTGTTTTGCTTAGCATGGGGGGTCCCCCAGTGCTCTTTTTTGGGAATGTTACTGTTATCCTTCTACACTATCTCTTTGAAAGATATAATCAGTTCATTTGGCTTTAAGTATCACCTATACGCTGATGATACCCCAAGCTACATGTCCACCCCCTGCACTAACCCCTGAAGTAAATCTCTAAATGTCTGGTCTCAATTTCCTCCTAGATGGCGCACTTAAACTTAATCTATCTAAAACTTAATGTAATATCCCCCCCCCCCTAAACTGGGACCTAGCCCACCCTTCTCTATTTCTATTGACAATATGGTCATTAACCCAGTTCAATCTGCACGCTGTCTTGGAGTAATCTTTCCTTCCATCATCACATTAACTAGGACACTAGGTCACTAGGACCCGTTGTTTTCCACTTTACAATATTGCCAAGATCCTCCTTTTTCACTCTCACTCCACTACTATAATGCTCATGCATGCCCTTGTTCTCTTTGTCTTGACTACTGTAACATTCTTCTACAGGGTCTTCCAGCCTGTCATTTGCTCCCTCTCCAGTCAATCCAGAACTTGATTAGATCATTTCACTTTCCTCCAAAAGAGAACCTACAATCCTATTACTGCAATTTATAAAGTGGGTTCCCATCAAGCAAAGAATAATATGCAATACCCTTCTTTTAAATGTAAATCTCTTCACATACCCCCTACATTTCTTCTCTCTTGGCCCCATATTTTCCTGTCAGTGCATTCTGTTCCTCACAATGCAATCTTCTACACAACTCCCCAAACTAACACTGCCTCCTCCCACCTTAAACCATTCTCTTTTGCTGCTCCCTAATTTTAGAACTCTTATCCTCTCTCCTTTCACCAGGTGACATCAATTAATACTTTCAAATCTATACTTTTCTCCTACCTTTCTTAGCACCAGTACAATAAATAATTGTTTGCCACCTTAAGCACTTTGTATCACCCCACTTGTATCTTTATGTTGTCCCATGCATTTAGAATGTAAACACTTTGGGGCAGGGATCTGATTCCTAATGCGTCAAGGCATACCACACCATACTTATATCAATTTATCTATAATTTAAATATATGTTTTCTTAACCTATGTATAAAAACTTTATAAATAAAATTATATTATGAATGGCCCATAAGCCAAATGATACAATGAGAATCACCTGCAAGAATATTTTTTACAGACAACAAAATATTTATTACATTTATGAAAATAAAAGTGTTTTTTGGTTATTTTTTTTGTTTTATAGCAGTAAAGGGAATTAAAATCTCTACAGAGCACATTCACAAACATACATCAATCTATGTCTCACCTCTCCATTTGATATGGCTGCTGAGTGATATATAAAACTAACCTGTGGGTACAATGTGTCAGATACCATAATCCACCATAGCTGGGTGAAACACAGTACACTTCACGTGCTCTGTAGTCAGGGTTGCCATATTTGCCCATCAGTGGGAGAGGGTGGGTCTGTCACATCACAGTGGGTGTGGGCATGGGCAGAGCTAAGACGGGGCTAGGGATGGAGCTGCGGGAGGGGGAGGAGATAGGGGTGTAACTGGCCAGGAGTGGGCGTAATGGGGAGGAGCTTCCGGGACGGTATCCAAATAGGGACGTCTGGCAAACCCTTTTAGTAGTGATCAACTGATCAAAAAAAGATGCAGCTTTGCTTCCTAGAAGTGTTAGTAAAATCAGATGACTATTTTGTATTGCCCCAGGAAGGCTGCA
This sequence comes from Hymenochirus boettgeri, assembly GCA_019447015.1. Classification (NCBI taxonomy): domain Eukaryota; kingdom Metazoa; phylum Chordata; class Amphibia; order Anura; family Pipidae; genus Hymenochirus; species Hymenochirus boettgeri. Next base: position 151,104,021 of record CM033475.1, on the reverse strand, counting down.
TGCAATCGACACTAGCTGGAAAATAAACTGCAAGGTAACAAACAGCTTTCACTGTCTCATCAGGGACTTCTATATTGGTGTGGACATCTGTATAGAAAATGCTCTCAGGCTTATTTAGTAACAGGTCCAAAACCTTGCCCAAGTTTTTGATCTGCAGCAACAAATCCAATGTGATTAAATGTTTTCTAAACATAGTAGACAGTAAAAAGGTATCATCTTATTGGTTGAGGCAAATTAACAGCTCAGGCAAATGTTTGCACATGTTAATAAATAACCCTGTCTTTTCATAGAGACAGTGAATACTGGGGTCAGGGGATGTGGCTCTTTGAAGACTACACGGGCTGTAAGTTGTACTGACAACAACATTGGAATTTGTTACAGAATCTTACAATGTATAGGTGTTCTTTGGAGAAATGTTTTTCTATTATGATTTAAAAAAAAAAGTTTAGTTCCCCTTTAAGAGTGTCTAATGTACAGTTTGTATCACTCAGACTTCCATTTCCCTATGTGATTCACTGCCTCCTCTGATACCCCATGTCTACTACAGCCTACTCTTTAAGGGCTTGAGCCAAAATACTGTGTATCAAAACTCAAGTAACCCAGCACATTCTTGAAAATGGCAATCTTGATAACTTGTCTCCGTTCTGATGGACCAATAATGTAGGATGCCCCATTGACCTGAATGCTACATATTTTGTATTGCAACTAACCAAGCATAACTCAAATTCAGGAACCAAATATGAACATGGAAACCCTTACCCTTCCTGTCTGTCTTAGAATTGCGCAAGAAAATAAACAATTACTCTCCAAATTTACCTTGGGCGTGATCCACCGCCAGCTCCACCACCGCCAGCTCCGACCACTTCCGCTTTCAGTCAAACTATAGCATGCATGCACGATAATATATACGCTACAGTTAAACTGAAACCAGAAGTGGTCTGTGTCACGACCGTGAGTGGCAATTAACCTCCCAAATGCAGAGTTAATAAAACGTCAGACTTTATATAATTTGCAGGAAGTGTAGTATTCTCCCCCATCTCCATTTGTTCTCCAGAGGGTTTTACTCAGCCATCGTAAAAAGTCATATCACAAGGGGAACTTGAGATTTTTAGCGTCTTGTTCATATGAACTCCTACACATATCATGTTTGGTGTCTCTGAATTGTATAAAATTAACCAAACACAAACCTGTGTACGGCACACGTTATATATCCTAGAGGTAAAATAGGGATTAAATCTTCCCACCAAAAGTGCAAGATCCAACTTCCAAAGAGGGGACAGACACACCCCTCTAGGGACCAAACCATTCCCCGATTTAGGATAATGCATACATTTTACAACCAAACCCAATTGGGAGGACAGTAAATTGGCTACAATCTTAGACTTTTTTCCTTTTTTTTCATTTGGATTATCAAGTTTTCTATTCCATTTATTTTTAACTGCTACTCTGATGCTCCTGATCCCCATGTATTTTTTCAGCCCAGACACCCTGATCTAACACCACTTGCTTCACTAATACACAAGCCCCCGCTTGCGGGGTAATTGAGCTGTGGCCGAGAAAACACAAGAAAACTGGAGACAAAACAGGTGGACAGGACACAACCAGCCTAAAGCTGGGCAATGGCGTGGTAAAGAATCGGAACCAGAACCGGAGTGAGGGACGGAGCCAAGGGTCAGTAACAGAAGGTCAGTCAGCGAGGTGAAGTACAGAAGGGTTAGGCAAAATCGTAGTCAGTGTGAGGCAAGAGGTCAGGACAGGCGACGAACAGACGCAAATGGGATAACAGACAGGAATCGGTACACAGAACAAACTAGACAAAAAACACACCACCAGCAAGGAACAAGTCACAGGCTACAAAGGGCAGGGAGGTGAGAGTCAGAGGAGAATATCCTTGTCCTTTAATAAATGATAAAAAAATGTAATGGCCAATTGTCCTTTTCTGAATATATCCCAAAACCAATAAAAAAAATACAGGACTAACTAATACATTGAAATAAACACTACTCAATTTAATGTCATAAAAAAAATACACATAAAATATAAAATATTGTTCTCATATAACCAATATAATTGAATTTCACTCTCCTTGGCTGTAGCCAATAATCAACATAATAATCAATATAATCGATATTTACCCTCCTTGGCTGGAGCCAATAATCAACATAATAATCAATATAATCGATATTTACCCTCCTTGGCCGGAGCCAAGAGAGTAAATATTGATTATATTGATTATTTATTGGGTTATATGAGAACAATATTTTAAATTTTATGAGGATTTTATGACATTATATTGAGTAGTGTTTATATCAATGTATTTGTTCAGTTGGTCCAACATCAACTAATCAAGGGGCAACATCAATATTTTTGATTCTCTCTCTACATTTAGAAGGTTATTTCCCTGTCTGGAAATGTGATGGCAGCCTATCGTTAGGTATTGAGATATATTACAGTGTGTGCTGATTTTTGTTCACAGCCCTCCGTCTCCGTTCGGTTTTATTCGACTTTTAGGTGGAGTGTAATTTTCGATAACTGAAAGGCTGGACAGGCAGACCGGAGTGGGGGTTGTGACAGTCAGAACCTGTCAGTGGAGCCAGCGCTGGATCATGCCCAAGGTAAATTTCACTTCCTTTGTTCCTGGCTCATTTTAATTAATTGAAAAAGGCATAGCTCCTTTTCGTCCTGTTTTTCTATTAATGAAGTAAAGCAATATTTCACTTTTCTAGTCATTTACCTTAGAAACAGAAGCCCCAGATTGGTGCTTACAGCCCATATCTATTGAGCACCGTAACAAACTGTCCAAACTGTCAGTCACTGTCAGTTTTTTCTCACTCGGCTGACTAAACCAATTGCCCAATATTCGGGTATATGCAGACCATGTGGAAGGCACTACTGATCTTTGGACCCAAGAAGCCAGGTGTCTACCACAGGCACTCTTCCCTCTGTGCCTCCAGCACTAGAGCTCTGAATGCAACTGGATTAGAGATAGAGATGTCTGATATACTGTTTTTGGATCCTGGGTCATGCTGAGTATTGCCACACAATTTGTCCTCAGGCAATCAAGACAGTTGTTGCGTTTATATCTATTCCAAGAAACTTGATCATGGTACTAAAACCAACCGATTTATCATCTGCCAGAGGGAAATGAGAGGTGGTGTATGAGCTTGTACTAACCGTGTTCCTTCTTGGGGACTACCTCCAGTGGTGATATTTACAAGGTTCATATTAGTGGGGAAATGAAGGGGCCCGCCATTCTGCTCACCTTCACAGCCAACTTCTCTTTGATCACCTGAGCAAATTTCCCCACTGACCTTCAATTTTTTTATCTGAGCATAGACCAAAACCATGTGAAGGAATACCAAAACCAATTTTAAAAATCCTGTGTAAGGAGTTCCAACATTTCTCTACAGTGGTATTCACTAATCCATGGGACCATCTCTCCTTGTCTCCCTGGCGTCATCCCTTTCTCTGACAAATCAATTCCTCTGGCTGCTCCTGTCTTTTACCTCTTAAAACATCTAAACAATCAGTGACCAGTGATTTTTTGAATGCCCAATAAATGCCACCCCTTTGTAGGCTGCATGACAGGGTAACCCCACCAGAGTCTGCTATATCCTCTCAGGTATGTTTGTATGTCTGTCTCCAGTTCTGCCTTATCAGCTGTCTGGTTGCCTTGCGCATGCCTCTGTTCCAGTACTTGCGGTGCCGCAATTGCCCAGGTCCAAGTTGACGTTGCAGCATTGTCACTTCTGCCTGTCCTTCTCTCTGGATCCCCAGCGTATTACCTGTAGATTCAACAGCTAATTCTCAGCGGCGGATGTGCCCCCACCCCATAAATGTGCACCATCCCCTCCCCACCTTCTTTTACCTCCGCCCCATCTCGAAAAGGCTCAGACTGCCATTTCTGTCTGGTGTCCCAGTCTGTAATATTAGCAGCCATATTGTCTGCTCTCCCAATAGTTGCATCCTGTTCAGGACCTCCTCAATGTTTCTGTCATGGCCTGTGTGCCTGCAAACGGAGCCCCTAACCCTGCTGCCCTAGGAACCGCTGGCCCTTCTCCCACTGACATTAGCTGCTTCCTCACCCATTCATCCCCTCCCAAAGTGGCTCTCAGCCTGTGATGCAATTTCTTCTCAAAGTGCAACATTGTTAGGACAGGAGCATTGAATGCGTTTGGAGGATCTCTGTGCTGTTTTGTGACTGTCAGCTTCTAGGAAACAAGGCTGCAATTTCCTTGTTTTGATCTGTTGAGCGCTGCAGAGAATGTGCATGTGCTGTGTACCTTTAGCTCAGCTTACCTAGCTAAGGTTGATTATGGGAGCTGAACCATAGTACTCACTGGTTAATTTCATAAAATATCCTCTGTCTATTGGGCCATCGTTGTCTGGAGACTTCTCCTTTATAGACTGATTTGGATGTTTCCTTTATAGAATAGTGTTACTGATATTAGTAATGACCCATGCACAGGATTAAAGTTTTAAGTTTCAAATATTTCTAAGCAATAAATAATGTTATTTAAATATACAGGGGGTCTTTTTATATTTAGGATGATATTAATGATATTTCCGTGGGAGGACTTTTTTTTTTATATAATTGCAAATTGATCTAATTTGGGTAGGTTACCTGTGATTAAATGAATATTCATTGCTTCATCGACTAACACCTATTGCTGCCTTTATACACATGTAGAATTAAACAAAATATTTTAAGAAAAACAGTTGAAAATTAATGAAAGAATGAATGGTCGCACGCAATGTTAAAACTTAGCAAACATTTTATAGATACACTGATGAAATATTTATAAAGCTACAGGTTATTTAATTTAGGAAAGAGTAAGTAGCAAGTTCAGCCATTGTGTGAGAAGCTTTTTAAAACATTTACAGATGGAGAGTTGTCCCTCAGATTGACACTGTTCCCTTAAAAGGTAAGACCCCTCAAATTAAAAAAAAAATGTTTACAGGTAAATCACATCCCAAACCCCTAAACTGCAATATTAGAAAGCCGAAGGGTGTAAAGCTAATCTGAAATACTGCCCAATGTTCTGTTATTCCTCCTTCTGCTTACTGGTTCTTCTGGTTAGCAGCTGTCATTTAATGGATGTGATATTTGACATCACATAAAATTACTGAAAGCTATTTCCCTAGCTTCCTACTGAGCATGTGCAATATTGTAGAAAACCTTAAAGAGGAGGTGGAAACCTTTTGAGAGGGAAGCTAGAAAAAGATCATTTTGCTGCTTTTTGCTTATGTACACATATTTATTGTTCCCGATTTTCACATACTGTAGAGTACATACACTTAGGGACATATTTATAAAGGGCCGTTAACTTTCCGCTGCTGTTTTTCCCGCTATTTTTGCCAAAATCGTTATTAACACGATTTATAAAAGGGCAAAGTGGCGGCGGAAAGTTAGCGCTGCGATTACTGCTCGCTTTCCTTTATAAAGCAGTGGTAACTGTGTTCTGGCATTAAACCTCGGCCATTTTAATTTGCCAACTTTAAGTCGCCAGAAAGGGGGGGTGTTCGCCCACCCCACCCTCGTCCCACGAGGAGGAGCCCACCCACCGCACAACCCCTTCCCAGCAGCCCCCCCCCCCCAGTCCCCTGACCCGTACGCTCACAATGTTCAATGTTTACTGTTCCTATATGTATGTAAGTTTGTAATTTCTCAGTTTCCAATGTTAAGGTGCCCATACATCTATAAGATTTTATTTACCCGACCGAGCGCTCACCCGATATTCCTTCGATCCTGCCGGAACCGCTTCTCCCGATCTTACATTCGACCGACATGAGATCGCGAAATGAATGGGATTTTGCAATCGCATGTCGGCCGAATATAAGATCGGGAGAAGCGGTTCCGGCAGCATCGATGAACATCGGGTGAGCGCTCGGTCGGGTAAGTAAAATCTTATAGATGTATGGGCACCTTTACATCCAGCCTGATGCAAGGGGCTTAGAACTCCTGAAAGCTTGCTATTTTTGTTGTCTAGTTAGCCAATAAAAGGTATCACAACACTACATTTATTCTCTTACTTATGGCTAACATACAAACCTCAACTATTGCTAGGATATGCCTAGAAAGAGTTGTAAGGATATTTAAAAAAGTGCCACACAAAGCAGCAGTATGACTCACAAATCTGATAAACACATTTATTAACCAAAAACAATGCCCAATTCCTCATAAGTGTAACTGCCTAAAATGTCCCCCAGATCACTGGGTCATTTTCCTAAACACTTCACATATGTATTAGCTGGTTATGAAACAAACATCATGGTAACATGATCCAATGCCTACTCATCATTGGTTTACACTGCTGTAAGGATCACCCATGTATTAGTGATTTAGGAAAGCACCCATCACGTTTGGTAAAATATAATATTTCAGGAAAACTATGGCGCATCTAATTGACAGGAGGTCTGCATTTCACACCTCGTTGTCAATGCTGGAGTTACCGTTAGCCACAGTAGGCATGTGTCTGGGGGGCACCTGTGGTTAATGCTCAGCTTTTTTACTAAGCATCTGCAGCACAGATAAATATTTTAAACAGTTCCTGTTTTTGAAACTCACAGATATCTGTATAATAGAGTTTGCTTATCCTCCCCTAGAAGTAAAATTAGGTGTGGACCATGTGATTTGGGGAGTGGCTTGCGTTTAGGGGTGGAATTAACAGTGCCACGCTTTTTGCACCTATAGGCTACTGAGATGTAAATCTGACCTTGCTTTCTGTAGACCTTTACTAAATAAAAAATCTTCCATTTATTTACACGACAAAAGAAAGTTGTCTTTACACCAGAAAACTTTATCAACATGGCCCTTAAACAGATCAAAGTGAATATAAACACATTTTGTACAGATAAACCTCGCAGACACTCTGCTGCTATACAAAATTACAATTTTCAGATTCAAAATAATTACTGAACAATACAGGCACTGAAAATGGAAAAGAAACAGGGTTCAGAGGGGCTTAACAATTCTTGACAAGCAGCTAGTCTACTTCACCTTCTGCCCCTCTGTCAGAAATTCTCTTAGCATGACACCATTTTTTCCTCCCTCATTATGTCGCCTGCTTGGAACACAGATCAAAGCTAAAATTATTAAGAGACTGTTGTTATGCAGAGGGCAACATATAACTGAAACGGTATGATTTACTGCACATTTATCATGACAGCAAGTGGGGGAATGGGATACAGGATAGTTATACATTTAGTCACAGTGATAACCTGTACATAAAAATAGAGCGATATACAGTATATCTGCCTCTGTTTATGGTAGTTTTAAGCATTGTTTTATGATTTAATGGTATTCTTCATCAATTTTTTATTCCTCTGAACTGTAATATAAATAGGGCAATCCCAATGTATGGACACCAAATGGGCTGACCTTGCTGAAAAGGGGTTAATTTCAGGACACAGGTCTATATTTTCAAATCAAACTAGCTTTAGCAGATCTGGGTTGTAATGGGAATTATGTTTGGCATAGATTATTTGTACAATGTGCTATTTATAAACCAGTGTAAATGTTGGCTTTGTCAAAAAAGTAAACTTCAGGGCTGATGCAATAAAAAGTGTAAACATTTCCCTGTGCTAAAAATTTCAACCAATCAGATGCTGACTTTTTACTGGGTAACTGTAGTTAGATAGCATCTGATTGGTTGCTGCAGATAAATAACCCAGTCAAACTTTTGCACCTCTTATTGCGTCAGACCCAGCCTTCGTGTGTTTTGGAATAATTTGCAAGCAAATACTTATTATAGCCTATGGGACGCACAGTATATTAGTATAACATTCAGCATCGGATGGGGTTGTTGTGGCCTGCCAGAAAATATAACACCAGGGGCCCGACAGAAAGAATCAAGTGGCCCACTCAACATTATATTTCTGGATTTCTCACTCATATACAAATGTTTCTTACTTCTCACTTATTATGTTATAAACTTGCCTGCCATGGACCTACTGGGGGTTTTCTTGGTTTCTTGGTGGGTCAGTCCAATTCTGATAAAATTCCATTGAATAAATATTTCAAAGAATTGGGGGTTATCTTTACCCCCGGGGCAAACACTATCAACATTAATAGAGAAATTTTGGCAATTATTCAAATTCTGTTTAAATTCTAAATTTAAAAAACTTGGTGATATATAAATAGGTTTTTAAGTTCTTGTGAAAAAAGTTCCATTACTGATTCACCTTAAATGATTCCAGATTTTATAAATAAGATAATTGCAAAAGCTGGCCAATCACAGATGTCCCCACAGTGTTCTAACAACTAACTGGGCCATTCATTTTGCATTTAACCAGAATTTAAAATGCTATAGAATACTTGAAAATTTTGATTGATTATTTTAACAAACTGTAATTCAGTACATTTATGGCCGTGGCCGTAACGATAACACACGGTATCGCTAAAATGCAATACTGTGCATTTTTAAATAGGACCCCAGATACCACATTACCAACTATATCCCTCTTGTACCTTCAAGGCACTTTTTTTTTCAGAGATCCACCCTGCTGATCGGACAACGTTCTCCGAATTAACGGCCGTTTCGGCTGATAAAGTGCCCATACACGGGCCCGTTGTCGGGCGAAACAGCCTTTCGTACAAATTGTGCGTCGCGGTTCGGTACCGGTTCAGTATTGAAGTTTGATAGTCTAATACACCCTATATTCCTTTGCCACTCAATTTTTCCCAACCAATTGTTGTGACCTACTTCTGCAGTAACGTCCATGAAAACATAAATGATCAAATCAGGACCTTTACATACTATGTTATTCCCCTGCTGAGCAGTACCCACAAATGTGTACTAGTAACATACAAATTCCAGTGATTGAATCCCGTAATTGCTGTCAGTAAATGTTAAAAAAACACATTGTTTGATATTAAAGGGCATCTATAGTAAAAAAAGTACTTTGCCCCATTGCAACGTTAAATTCATGTACTCTGTGCTGCCTTTCTCCTATATCTGTCAGTGACTCTGTTTTTCCATGGTGTCAGATCTCTCTGCAGCACTCCCCCGTTCCCCCTCCCCTCTGTTACCTCCTCCATGTCTCAACCTTGGCTACCCAGCAAGCTTATCATGTGCAGTAGGAGTTAAAAGTTTAACATCCTGAAAAACACACCCACCCACAGTGGCCAATAGAAAGAAAGCTGTCCTGGAGACAACGATCTCTCTGTGTCATGATCTCTCTCTTAGTAACCTATCATCAATCAGTGAAGTCTATCAAGAAGGGGGGTCAAGTGCAGCCTTATCTCTGACATCAAAGCTACCTCTCTCCCCCTCTAATGCTCTTATCTATATGTTTATTACAGAGCATCGAGGAGGGAGGGACTTGAGCAGGGAAGAGGATCAAGTCACAGGGATGTGATTAACAGTACAAGTAGGAGTACAGGAATGCAATCATGTATTCTTCTAACTTGTGTATCTCAGGACAGAGAGGGAAACTTAAGAAACTATAGACAATCTGGGGGTTGGGGGAAATTATAGAACACAAAAAAAGTTCATTTTCCCACTATAGATGCCCTTTAAGGCATTGAAGAGTATCACTCATGATTTAAAAAATGAGGTCTATGTTGATCGGTGCCTGTATCTGTGTGTCCATTGTTAATGGAATATCTGCAATATTGGATTGTCCGGTTTTAAGATCAGAAAAAACAGTCTTGATAAAAATCAGGAAAATTCCCAGCAATCTCGATCTTTCCAGGTTTCAAAAATACATTCTGTTCAATCTGAAACATAAAAGTGGAGTATCAATTCTTAACAGAACCAATATCATCAGGACTGTAAAGTTTGTGACATCTTGGATGTGAAGGTAATGCTGGTGAGCTCCTCCCTTTGAGAGTTGCTTGCTTCCCCTCTTCCCTTAGAATCCAAATAAATGCTTGTGATGTCCGTGCGCGTGCTCGTGACGTCACGGCGCAGGTGACGCGGCATCAAGTGTATTCATGGGCACGTGTGCATGTGATGTCATCGCGCCGTGCAAGCGTGGCACGTTGACGTCATGCATGTGCATGTAACAGTGAACACGCTCTCGCCGTGTCACGTGTGCAGTGATATCACGCACGAGCGTGCGCATGCACAGACATCACAAGCACGTATTTGGAGTCTAAGGGAAGAGGGGAAGCAAGCAACTCTCAGAGGGAGGAGCTCACCAGCCTTATCTTCTCATTCAAGATATCACAAACTTTACAGTCACACAGATCGGCTCAGGAGGGACCTAGGGGGAAATAAAAAGGGGGGGAAATATTTTTTAAAGCGGCATCTTACTATTACACTAAACTTGATTTTACAGTGCATTTATCCTTTAACATTTTTCACCATCCCTAAATTCCCTTTCACAAACTTCTCTTGGCACTTTTCAGGCTTCTGAGTGCCTTTTGTTGATGCGATATTAGATGCTGCAAACATTAACGTTTTCTGCAACTAAGTTTGCAATTGCTACAGGTACTCGCTGCAAAACTGGTCGCGGTCCTTTAGGCCAAGGTTTGTGTTGCGCGCGCACAAGACAACTGACTACACAGTCCACTGTTTTTGACATATTTTTCTAATTATATTTTGCCTGTAAATAGCAAACAAGAGATGTTACACCAATATGTCCAGACACACTGTGGGCATGCTGTGTGATATCTGATTTCAATTGGATTGGAGCGGCCAAATCCAATCAGAACTTTTTTGGTAAAATAGAAGCCCATTGAATAAACAATAATGGTCTGCCTCATGTTCAGAAGCTGTACCATTTTCTATTTGCTCAACTAATTCCTTAATGTCTAAATCCTTTTTCTGTTTACCAATTCAATCTACAATTGGTACAGGTTTTGTCACATTAACAGCCACGCAGCAATTACTTTATCACTCATTTCTTGTAAATGATCTTCCCAGGCCTTGATGCCTTCAGAATCTCCAAGAGAAGGTCCCCATTTCTGTTCATTACAAGCAGCTTGTCTGGCAAGCTCATCCACTGTTACGTTGCATACTAAATGCACATCTGTCACAGGACACCTTGTGTGAGATTGTGGGAAATAAGGCAAATCGGGCAACAAAAGATCTTTTGCAATTGGAGGAGCATTATTATAACACACCAGTATCAAGCAAAACCTTATCCTACCAAGAAAGCACAGTCTTTGGGATGCAGTTCCTGGGATCTCTGGACTCCACTGCCTTGGCTCCAAACTGCTGGGCTACTGTTAGCATCTCTTGGGCTGCTTCCTCCTTTCTGGATCCCTTGCTCTCAAGCTAAAGGACAGGGTAGTATGTTACAGCTCTGAGCTGGTAGACACTGCCTAATCATGTGTCCTAGCTCTGTTCTTCTTTAGTGGGCCAAGGCTGCTCCTTTTATTCCCAAATTCCTTTTTAAGTGTAAATGAGAAACCTTCAACCAGCAACCAACCATTAGGCTTGTTGAACAGCACACCAATCAGCAATTAACTTAACATAAGATGGAACCATAGTCAGACCAACTCCATACTAATGACTTTGACAGGCAATCCCAGGAGTTTTACACATAGAGCCATCAACTGCATACCCCCAACAGTGTGCTTGGCACATTTTACATAGAGCTTATTTACATAGGATATAACACTGGGAGATGTGGTGCCTGAAAGAAACAATATTGTATTATTTATTAAAGACTGGGTACCTCTCTCTCCCTTACAAAGAATTAATCATTGAAAGGTATTAAAGCTGGTGCTCCAACACAACCCCTCCCAAATAAGTGAGCCTGCCATGGGGCCTACAAAGCAAAAAAATCTATACTTGTCCTCTTTTCATGAGAGTCCATCTGCATTTTGGTTTTGGCTTTCTCTGCAGTACTGGTACTAGTAAACTATCCATTTTCCCCAGCTACAAGATTGAGCCAGGTGAGAGGATTATGATCTGTGACAACCCTAAACTTACGGCCATATAGATAGGGTTACAGTTTTTTTCAGTGCCAAGACCACTGCCAGGCATTCTTTTTCCAATGTTGTGTAGGCTACCTCCTGGTCTAGTAATTTACTAAAGTTTGTCCCCCCTGGTTCCTCCTAGTCCATAGGTAGAGGCATCCACGTGTACCAAAAAGCAGCCTTAAGGGATATAAAAGTGGCATCACATTCAGATGTCCAATTCACATGGTGGAGAAGTCTCTTTTTTTGTCAGGTCTGTCAATGTCTGTTTGTCAACTCCTGCTTCTTAGTTTGGGGAACACAAATTTATGGCCTCAACTGGTTTCCTTCCCCGTTATGCAGTGTACTAAGTACTGAAACCTCTGCCATACCTCTGCCAAACGTGCCTTCTGTATTCTATCCCTAAATGTTCATCCCATGTGTTACTGTAGATAGCAATATCATCCAAATATGCACATGCAAACTCTTGGCATCCTTCTAACAACTTGTCTACTAATCTTTGAAAGGTTGCTGGAGCATACTTCATCCCAAACGGTATGATGAACTCATACAGACCATATGGGGTGATGAAGGCTGACCGTTCCCTAACCTCTTCTGTCAAAGGAATCTGCCAGTATCCCATACTAAGGTCCAAAGTAGTCACATAATTAGCCCCAGCTACTTGATCTAGCAGGTCATCTATGTGGGGCATTGGGTAGGAGTCACTAACAGTTTTGTTATTTAACCATCTATAGTCAACACAAAAGTGGGCCGACCCATCCTTTTTTGAAACAAGCACAACAGGAGAGGCCCTGTGGCTTTGGGAATACTTGCCTGATTGCTTGCCTGATCCCCTCAGGGACTATTAGGGAGCTTGCTAAATAGGGCCCTGCCCTGGAGTATCTATATGATGTGTAGCTAGGGGTGTCTTGCCTGGATTTGAAGAAAAAAGGGTATTATCAGCAAGATCTCTGTGTTGCAGATGACACAAAACTTTGTCAACCATTAAAAGCTTCAGAGGATGTGCAATCGTTGCAGGTGGATCTAGATAAATTGTCACATTGGGCTATTAAGTGGCAGATGAGATTTAATGTTGAGAAATGTGAGGTGATGCATTTTGGATTTGAAAATCCTTGTGCTGCTTATATTTTAAATGGCTCTGTGTTAGTGAGTCCCTGTTGGAAAAGGATCTTGGAGTTTTGGTGGATAACAAACTTAAAGGTAGCAAGCAGTGCCAGGCAGCAACAGCTAGAACCAGCATGGTATTGTCTTGTATAAAGAGAGGTATGGATTCAAGAAAGAAGAATGGTATTCTCCCTCAAAAGCATTGGTAAGGCCTCATTTGGAATATGCAGTGCAAATTTGGAATCGTGTGCAAAAAGGACATCTTTGAAATGGAAAGGGTTCAGAGAAGGGCAACTAAATTAATAAGGGGATTGGGAGAGCTTGAATATAAAGAGAGATTGAATAAGTTACTATTATGTACCCTAGAGAAAAGGGGCTTGCGTGGGGATATGATTACTGTGTATAAATACATTAACAGGCCATACAATAAACTATCTGGGGCATTGTTCACCAATGGAGCATGTCAGAGGACACGTGGACATCCCTTAAGATGTTTAGGCTTCAAGTTTGTAAAGGGTTTTTCATTGTGAGAACGATAAAGCTTCCAGTGGACGTTGTGATGGCAGGTTCATTGAAGAGTTTTAAAAAAAAAGCTGGACGAGTTTCTGCAAACAAGGAATGTTGCAAGTTACTGGTATTGATATATAAAGGAGAGTTACAGTAATCCAGGGATATTTCCGATTGCCACTTCAGAAAGGAATTTATTTCCCCTTCATAAATTTGTTTTTTTTTGTTTTTTTGCCTTCCTCTGGTTAGGCAGGTAATGAGAGTATTGGTAGATGGGTTGGACTGGATGGACGTATGTCTTTATTCAACCTCAAATACTATACTAAAACAGAGGTTATTGTCTATTTAAAACTTGCTTAAGCCCTTCTTTCTGTGGCTCGGTTAAATGATTTCCTAGTGGTACCTGTTCCATGGAACCCTCTTTCTTTGTTACCTTGACAAAAGATCTCGTATTACCTCGGCTTCCTGGTCTCCTGTTACTGGATGGAATATGATCATCACAGGAACTGGTTGTATGCCTTTAACATGGATAGTTTCTGCCTGAGTCCCTTCTCATCTAGGGCCACTATGTAGTTAGATTCATTTAGTCTCTGGATAACTTGTTAAGGTCCTTCCCAGGCAGCCTTAACTTATTCTGCCGCATTGGAACTAGTATAAGTACTTGCTGCTCAAGAAGGAATTCACAGGTATTAAAGTAATTGGTGCTCCATCACAACCTCATTACATTTTGTATATACTTTTACCTTTAAATTGTTCACCTTCTTTGAATTTTGTTCTCACCAACAGGCTAAACAACTTAATACCGAGGCATGTGCTAATGGTTTGACCATACCTCTTCTATCCCAGATGGACAGATATTCTGTAAGGGAACGTGTGTCTCCATACATATTAATTGCAGCAATGACTGCCTCCAATTATAATCATCGAGGCAGTGAAAGAATATGGCAATTTCCCCAGCTTTTAAAAATCCTTTTCAGGACACCACACTGCAAACCCAGTGTGGAATTTTCCATTTTCCTAAAATCTGGAACCCTCAACAATACCACCAAATCTTCAGGATTTACTGAATTTCTCAACCACTGTACATCAAATTGATTTGTTTGTGTCACACATTCATGAAGAATACCTTAACATTAACTGTTGCAATATGTATCTGGTTTTGTGATCTATTATTATGTTCCTGTGTGTCAGATCTGTAATCCATCAAACCAATCTCTGTGTAGAAACACCAATGAGAGATTTTTCCCACAACATTTTCAAAGGTGTAAGGGGTGTTTTCAAAACCAAAGGAGCAAATCCCACAATGTGTTCAACAGCTAATACTGACCAATGAACACCTAAAAATGCCTTTAAACAATTTAAAACCTTTCTCTACTGGAGACAAAAGTCTTTTAGATTTGGACTTATTAAAGTTTGTGCAAGATCTTGCTTTATTTTTGTGTAAAAGCATTGTCTTCCTCTGCATTCTAACATAAGAGATCTTTCTCATCATTATCACCTTTTAGAAAACCAAACAGTGGATTAGCTTTATCTGCAAAATTTTCCACAAACTCTCTGGAAAAATTGGCTAAGCCTATAAACTGTCTCAAAATGTGTTTGTGGTCTTGGTATTACAGTGATTCTTTCAGGCATAGGCCTTCTTGACCCCGCAGAGATAATTACACCCAGATATTTAACTTCATGTACTGCTAGTTTTACCTTAAAGGGTAACTGTGGTCTTGAATTCTTTCAAACTAGTAAGATTTATATAAAAAGCCTTCCATCACACCTTCAAAATAAAACCTAAATCACATCTCTAGATAAAATTTTCAGCCATGTGACTAGCTTGTAGTCATGTGACCAGCCTCAGCCTGCGTTAATAGGCTCCCCTTCTCAACTGTCATTTTTTCTCCAGGTACTTCCTGATTTACCCAGCATTAAGTCTTAACTGAGCATGCTTCTCCCCCGGGGCAGACGGGCGGGGCAGAGGTCAGGTGATGGTTCTCAACCTACTGGAAGCAGGAAGTTTGAACATTCACCCCAATGTAATATCTCACAGGCTCCAGCCAGAGATGTGATTGTCAGCTCATTTTAAAAGAAATACTGCAGGCTTTCATTTATCCCTAACTTGTTTTGAGACCACATTTGCCTTTAAATGTACTCAATTTAAGACCAGACATCCAAAACCCCTAACAGTTCATATAACAAAATCAGATGTTACTCCACAGTAACCGTTGCATATTGGATAAGATTTTTGGGGAGCGAAAATGTGTCCAAAACCTTCGCCACACAGCTTGATTGATTATACTGGCGATAATGTGCAGACCTTGTGGTAACCAATTAAAGGTATATTGAGCACCCTGAAACATGAAAGCCAGCTTGATAATTACTTTTACTATTCCTTGTTTCTGCAAATATTCAATGATATTACAAATAGGTGCAATTCCTTCTGTTGCAAATCTGTATTGCCTTTGTTTATATTGAGGGTCTTTTCCTTCTATTGTGACTAAACTATCTTTGAGAATATCACAATCTAAATTGAGCCCACAACTTAAAGATATTTCTAAACAACCCCTAGTGAATTGTTAATCTACATGTGTATCAGGCCATTTCCAATCAGTGTATGCAACACTGTCAGTGTTAAGGTTCGTACACACGTGTGATCGTGGGTGCCAACCTGTGACGCACGATGTGTATGAACAGCCGTTTCGCCTGATAATTGTGCCATGTATCGGCACTTTATAGCCAGAAACGGCAGCTTGTTCGAAGATCCGTTTCGGCCTATAAAGTGCCCACACACAGCACGATTATCGTCTTAAATGGCCGTTCATACACAACGTGCGTCACGGATCAGCACCCACGATCGCACATGTGTACGAACCTTTAGTGTTCCTTTCAGTGTCTTACAAATGGGAATGAGTGTATCATGTGTCAGTAATACAGGTCAGGGCCCCCTTGAATTCCTCCAGAGGACATTGTTACAAAGATCCACAATCATTCCAGCCTGCCACATAACATTGGCTCCAAGTCATAAATCAGTAAAAGAAACAGAGGCTCCTGTATATAGTACTTTCATTTTATGGTCCCCTTTGTCTATAACAAATGGTTGCCCTGCTGAGTCCCTAAATGTCTCACATATGGGAACAATTTCAGGGGCTTCAAATCGTCATGCAGAAGAGTTTAGGAAAGCAGACTGCATTTGGTGTACTTATAGACATAATTCCTAAAGCTCTCAATTCTCTTCTCAAAGGCCTATACAGAGTACTATCATTAATACCCTCTTGTTCCTGCTCAACGTTAAATTGGACTTTTATGCATTAGACTGTACATCAGATTTAGAAACATTCTTTACAGATTTAAATTTAACTGTACAATGTCTATTAATATATCTCTGCTTTCCACAATTAAAACAAACAAATGTTGCTTTACTGTTAACCCTAGAAACAGAAAAATAACCAGCTTTATTTGTTGTTAAAATATTAACAGGTAAGTGTTTCTTAGCACCCCTGCTCAATAACTATATAGGATTCCTTTTGAATGCATCAACCACTTGAATAGCACCCTCTACAGTTCTCCTTATTTTATAGTATGAATGTATGTATAGCTTATTCATAAAGCGCCACTTGGGGACACAGCACTCTACAGTAATAAAATACAATTAAGTCAAAAAAGTCATACAAGGGAGATAAATACATAGATAGTTCAGTACATAAATATATAAATTATATAAATAGAAGTGCTTGAGCATTGCCACAAGACTTTCTGCATGTTGTCTAGCTGATGAATCCAAATATTTAAATTTCCTAATAAGAGCAGACTTCATTTTAGGATGCACTATAGACAATGTAAATCCAGGTATGTTCATTACCATTCGATAAGCATGCTCCAATTTACTAGGAAACTCCCATGGATCATCATGAATGGCAAACTGTCCAAAGAATCATTATTCGGTACCTCGCTACCAGTTGTTAAAGTATAAACAGGGTTATTCAATAAAAGTTCTTATCCTTAAAAATGGTGCTAACTTTGCCCCAACCAATCAGGTGTTAGCTTTTAGATGTTAAATAATATCTGTTTTTCGTGGGGCAAAATTAGCACCATTTTTAGTGATAAGAACTTTTATTGAATAACCAGAAAGTGTCTGTAATCTCTGACCAGTCCAATGTCTGTCACTATATCAAATTCAAATCTTCACCCATAGGACCATTAATTCCCATAGGTAATCTCTGGGATAAATGCGGAGGTAGCCACAACTTCAACTTCAAACAAGTTTCTTTCTTTCCCAGGTTAAACTGATTCGCTAATGTTTCAAATGTAGACATATTAGCAAAGCATCTTTTTTTCAAATGCATACAAATTGCTTTTAAATTTTAAGTATTTAGTGATCCATTCTCTGTCCTCAGATGGTGTTAATGCTGCAATGTGTAAAGGTACTTTAGAAGTACTTAGAAATATCTGTAAACACATTCAGGGTTATTCAATAAAAGTTCTTATTGTTAAAAATGGTGCTAATTTTGCCCCAAACAATCAGATCTTATTTTACATTTGAAAGCTAACATCTGATTGGTTTGGACAAAATTAGCACCATTTTTAACGAAAAGAACTTTTATTGAATGTCGCTGATTAAATCTCTGTTTATGCAACTGAAAAGCATCATCTGAGTTCAACTTAGTTCCACAACAAATCCTCCTCCTCATCAGAAGTACTTTCTTGCCTGTCAGCTTTTCCAAGGGAGGAATTCTTTGACCTTACAGAATTCCCTCGCTTACCCCCTCTCTTGCTTCGCTTCACCATAGAAACAACACAGTCCTCAGTACTTTGTTTAATTCCTGTCTAAGCAATGCATTTATGGTCCCTCTAGCCGTGTTATTGTCTTCCAAAGTTTCAACCTATTCAGAATGTACATTACAAGTAGGACAAAAAACATTTGGCTGTACAGTATTTACATTATTCACAGAATTTACGGTATTCACAGGAACACTTACACATGATTTTTCTGAGTTCCTTTAAATGTTTTTACCACATTACTAATCTATACATACTATATAGTGTGTCCTTGTCTCTGCCACCATTTGTTTCCTTTTTTCTTTATAATTATCATCCAAACCACTTTCTTTCTCTTAAAATATTTTAACTGTTGTATATATATTTGTTAAACCTATTCCTTACTGTAGACTGTATTAGGGAGGTAAATCAATTATAAATATAGGTATTATAAATAATAAAATAAAAAACATTTCCGTGCATAAAGTAATATGTAATATGATTTATGTCTGTAGATGCTGTCACTGCTGCCAGCTCTGCATTTTTACTGACATTACAACTGTTAACTATGGTTAATGCCTTAGTCTTCCTTCAATGATGCCTTGTGATTCCAGGCAAATGCTTCCCTAGGGGTGTGGCACAGTTCCATCTATCTTTAAGGTTATCTCTTTTCTGGAGTCTCTGTGGCTGCTGTTCAAACATGTGGCTATTGGTTCATTGGCATATTTAATCTCTAAACAATGACAGCACTAGTGCAAATACATCTTTAAAGAGACAGTCTGCCACATGTGTAAGTTATGATTACCTATAATTGTAGTTTTCAGCAATGGCCTGTTCTTGAATATGTTAAAGTTTAAAGGGCATGTCCACCCCCAAAACTATAATCCCCCCAACTACTGGCCCCACCATGTAGTGTAGTTTAACCCTTACCTCACATCCCAGCTCCATAAGCTTCTCCTGTAGTCCCCCCCCAAAGTCCCAAAAACTGCCCACCAGGAGGATAGCAGAGTCCATATAGGACTCTGCCTCCTACCTGGCCTCCGGGAGAAGTTTGGCATGCGTACTGCAGCCCTTCTCCCCCTCCCTCTCCCTCCCCCTCCCTCTCCCGATTCCCTCCCCCTAGCTTTAAACCCTTAATGTAGAAGATTCCCCCTGTCCCCCCAGCCCCAACCGCTATATTTATATTTTAAGAAAGCTCCCCAAACTTTACTTACTTCTCCTCTTTCCTCCGCCGAAGTAAGCTGCCGGCAGCAGCGTCCGCCAATCACAGACGCGGCTGCCGGTCCCGCCCCTCTGCTTGCATTTTTTCGCAAGCAGAGGGCCGGGAGCGCGGCGGAGGAAAGAGGGGAGGTAAGTAGAGTTTGGGGAGCTTTCTTAAAATATAAATATAGCGGTTGGGGCTGGGAGACCAGGGGGAATCTTATATGAAAAAATGTTTTTTACGGTGGACATACCCTTTAAGACTTAAAATTAAATCATTAACAAGACTGTTAGAATAGATGAATACAATGAGAAATGCTCAAGTAATACCTTATTAACGTTAAAGCTCTCCATACTATGATTAAAATAACTACTTGTTTAATACTATAATAGAGGTTTGCATTAAGTATTGAAAGGAAGAATAAATTTTAAAGAGCATGTCTGCCCCACCACTAAAATCTATATATACATTCCCCCTTTCCGTTATACTTAACTATCTACCCACAGTTCCTGAAGCTCCTTATACTTTCTTTTCTTCACCATTCTCCCTTTGCTGACACGGTGACACCATGATGACGGTGACACCATGGGCAATAACTTATGGCTGCATACCACATGCTTCCTCTGCAGCTATGTAAGCCCTGTAAGAGCTTATTGAGATTGCAGAGAAGGTGAGGAATGGGAAAAGCAGTAGGTATAAGGAGCTTCAGGGACCATGGGGAAGTAAGTAGGTATAACATACTTAGGGTTGGGGTGTGTGTGGAGGGGGTAAAACACTTTGTTTATACTTTATTATGCTTGTGAAGGTTCTCATTCATTCAGGTCATGGTACATCTGTTGTATTAAGTTACGTCAACTGGACTTAAAGGTTAGTTCTTTAAGAACTATTTGCACTTATTAAAAGCACTTTACTTGGGAGATATTATGTAACCCAGGGCCTTATTTTAAACTCATTTAGGGTTATTCAATAAAAGTTCTTATCATTTAAAATGGTGGTAATTTTGCCCAAACAAATCAGATGTTAGCTTACAAATGTTAAATAATATCTGATTGGTTGGGGCAAAATTAGCACCATTTTAAACAATAAGAACTTTTATTGAATCTCCCTGATAGTGTCAGACATTACTGATACCGCAGATTTCTAATGATGTAGGTGTAAAATACCTCTTCTTATTGGTACTTTTGCATTTATTTTGCACCTGCAGTTGTAAATATATGACCAATGGCATAAGGCACTGCCACAATCTTTAAAGACCACTTCAGTATTTTATGGGCTTGTGATTCAAAGATTAATATTAAAAGTATTGTGCTAAGGAGCTCCAGTAACCTTAAACAGGTCTGTTCATGAATGGGCATTTAGTTCTGAAACTAGTTTATGCACTTTAAAGGTGAACTGTGGTCTCTATACAAGTGGCCTTTTTTTAAAAAGAGCATACTGCTACCTTTAAAATTAGTTCATGGTTCTAACTACAGTCTATACTGCTAGTACTGTAAGCTGTGACATCACCAACACCTCCGCTCAGCCCCCAGGTCTTGGGTTGAAGCATGCCCACTGCTGGGACAGAGCATAATAAGCCACACCCCTGTACTAGGCTTGTAATTATACTTACCTGCCCTGGTTCCTTTGGCTGTCTTCAGTGCACAACAGCAGCAGGAGGGGCCTGACTGACAACGGGTGAGACGCAACATATACTTACAAGCCTTGCACATACATTTAGAACTTGCGAGATAAAAGTTTGGTAGGGTAATTAGCTTAGATACAAATTTTAGTTTGGGGGTGGACATGCCCTTTTATACGTATAGTTCTGGCTGATCCAGAGATGCTTTACGATCCTTCTTTATTTGGATTCAGAAAGGTTTCCCCCCCCCCCCCCCCCTCTCAGTAGTGTTTTTTTTCTGGTGGATCACCTGTTAGGTTGGGTTAATGAGTAGGCTTTGACTTATGTATTTATTCAACCTCCATTACTATGACATTAACCAGACTTCTTTTTTCTTTAGAAGTCGTTTTGCATATCAAAATTAGAAAAAGCAACTGACACAATGCCCCCCTTTCTAACTAAGCTTCAGATGCTAATCAGTTCATTCCTTTTTAAGGGGATTTGCCACTTTGATAAAATGCCAGTTGCATAAACCTAAGGGAGAATTTTATGGTCACATAACAGTGTTGAAGTCATTTACAAGCCAGGGTGAAGAAATCCATAGCAACCAGACGTTATTATTCTAACTAGTACTTGTTTAATCAAAAATAATTGCATATTTGTTGTTATTTGTTACAGAACACAAACGCATATGTTGCTAAATGACCTCACTAGCACTTCAGGTGATGAGCGTTAGCTGGGCTTTTGAATTAACTTTATGGCACTTACATGGATTGTCTTTATTTCATCTTTCTTCTTAACAAATATTTTTCATTTTACATTTATTTTTTACATGTATTTTTTAAATTATTTCTGTTTCATCAAAGCAAAGTTTTCTAGAGACAGAAATATATATAAATAATTAATACAGTGCTTTAAATAAATATATTGTTTTTTTGGGTGTCATTTATTTCTTTTTTTTTAAACCTCTAGTGAAGAATAAAGAGAAATGGACCAATTATTGAAGGAGTGTTATTGTATTAGATTTTGCATAAAATCAAAATGACACTAAAATAGCTGTATAGATTCATTTAAAGGGCATGTCCACCCCCAATACTAAAATTTAACCCCACTGTGTAGTTTAAAAAAATCCTTACCTTACAACTCTGCTCCTTATGGTTCCCCTGCGGTGCATTTTCCAAGTTCAGGAAAGTGAAGAGCAGAAACTGTCAGTGATTCATCCAGTGCCTGTTTCTTCCCTTACCTCAACAAGGTCTGAGACACAGGAGAGCCCCCCCCCCCTCCCCCCTTTCCCACCATCCAAATCCATCCTCTGCAGTCATGGCACCTAAGGTGGAATCCTTTTAGGATAAGGTATGTGCCCTCTGCGCAACCCAAATTGCCGAAATTTAGCCAATCACAGACACGGCTGCCACTCCGGACTTTTGCAAGCAGGGAGCAGGATTGGAGACAATGTGGGAGAGAAGGGGCTGTAAGTAGTGATTTAAGCATATTTTTACAGAAATAAATAGGCGGTAGGGGATGGGCAGGGGTCACCTACCTTATACTAAAAGCTAGTTTTTAGGGTGGACATGCCCTTTAAAAAAACTAAAAGAAATGGCCTTGATTTTATAAAAAAAAGTTTTCCTTCAAATTGTAAGAAAGGCCATAAGTGTCCCCATGTTGAATCATTTGGCCCAAAGCATAGCAGGGGTTAGCACAAATATTATTTAGGGCTGTATCTCACCTCTCCCTTTGTTGTGGCTGCTGGGTGATTTATAAAATTAACCTGTGGGTACTAGGGGCAGCTCCCATAATTCACCTAAGCTGCGAACACCCAGCTAAGTGTACGCAGTACACTTCACGGGAAGATGCAGCTTTACTTCCAGGAAGCTGAGCCAATCATGTTACAGCTTAGAGATCATCTTTCCCTCTGACAGAACACAGATTTAAATGCAGTTTTTGTGTCAACACATTACAAATGCTCCTGTCTCAAACAATTGTGTTTTTTTGCTTTTCATACAAAAAAGAAAAGTAATTTTTGTTTCTTTAGGTGTAAGAAAGAAAAGAATATTAAAATTTCAGTAAAAAACTAAAGTAAGTCTTGCTTATAAAAAGTAATACTGTGTCTTGCTAAAAAATAAAAGCTTTCTACCTTTATTCCACAAGGGCTTTATCTTTTGCAAGGAACATAATAAAAACAAAAAATAAGTAGTCCTGGGGATTTGAACCTGTGTCCCAATGGTCTGTTTGTTTTCAAAACCAGCACTTTAGCAGTGAGCCACCAGTGCACAGGCAAAGGAAGTTGGTACATGTAGAATCTTACAGGGAGATTCAATAAAGGTTTTTATTGTTTAAAATGGTGCTAATTTTGCCCCAACCAATCAGATCTTATTTAACATTTGTAAGCTAACATCTGATTGGTTGGGGCAAAATTAGCACCATTTTAAATTATAAGAACTTTTATTGAATAACCCTGCTCATCGTTAAAAATGGTGCTAATTTTGCCCCAACCAATTCAATGTACTCAGTGACCAAACAATCTAATTACTTTTTTTTAAAAAAGCAGAATGGGCAACCTTTACAAAGGTGCGATATCACTATTTCACTATTGCTTTGCATGCCATATTGGTAACATACTACCACCTGGTATTGTACATTAGTACAATCGTACATTACAACGATATATGTAGTTTAATGGCCTCAGTAATACTTTTACAATACTGCAGGTTAATAAATCCATCCCAATGAGACTAGGAATACTTGCTCTTGACTCTCACAGAATTAAAAGAGAACTAAACCACATTTTTATACTCCAATAAACTGATAAGGTAACTGTGTGTATGTGCACAGTCTGGCCACAAATCCTGACTTCAGTCACATGGTATTCTGCATAATATGGACTATAACAGGATTGGCTAGAGACTAGTATTAGGCGTGACCTGCTTTATCAAGTTCCTGCAGTAGTTTAGGACTGGGCAAGAGCACAATAGTCAGTTACCCCACTGTGTGATACCGGGATGTTGAAAAATAAAGCACAAACCCCATGTTGGAAAGGTAAATTTCCCAGCATTCCCATCAAAAAGAGAGGGGTTCTCTAACTTCTTATTAAGGGTTGTTATGATGCTTTAGTTGTCCTTTAAAGATTCAGAGGGAGGAATTTTTTAAGATATAGTCGCCCTTTAAGACCATTTATGGATAAATCTCATTTCCAGGTGTTTTATCTTTATAGCTTTCTATACTCCATATCTGGCGGCCTTCAAGGACAACTAGATAATAAAACATTTGAATATATTCTATTTCCCTATGTAACAGGGGCCTGAACTCACATATTTACTAATAAAAATCCTTTATTAAAACCCTGGAGGCAACACTGCCATTTCTCTCTGCAGCTGAATCTGTCATCATTCACTTATATATGGATTTAATTAACAACTTAATTAAGGAGACCATTGAATTTATGGAAGCCGTCTACCTGATATATTATAAAAAATCCTGTATGCAGCCACAGCCAGCAAGTACTACCTAGCATACCAAGTACTGGGCTATCAATCAAATTTGTGTAGAACTTATTTGTATCAATCAAATTTGTGTAGAACTTGTTTGTCTTTCTTTATGAAGCAGGTTAGGTTGCACCAAACACTTGAGAACATATTCTAATAATTGGGGAATTTGTCAATAAACATAAATTTTATATAATGCTTGTTGGTGAAGTGGAGGACTGGCCTAACAGTTTCTTCTGAACCCTCCAGTTCACCAGACACTGTTAGGTCCAGGGTTGCCAATCTAATTTCAAACATTTTACGGACAAGAGGACAAAAATTGTTAGACATCCAAGTTTTTTTCATAGACAGGGAGTGGAGTTAGTAGCGTACCTAAGCCACTCCCCTTTTAATGATTATCCTAGAGAAAACCGACTGTTAAAGGATATCTATTCGGTTTTTGAATTGGCCATTACTAGAAACTATAATTCTTCCCAAATCTATCCCCTATTTCTTTACATATCTTTAAAAACATCTTACAGTTCAGCTGTCAATTCAGTGCCTAATTTTTATAAACTCTTCTGCTATTTGCAATTTTGCTGTCTAACACTGGTGTACTGGAGGGCTGTCAGTAATGCTGGTTTGTGAACTGGAAGGCTGGCAGTAATGCTGGTTTGTGAACTGGAAAGCTGGCAGTAATGCTGGTTTGTGAACTGGAAGGGTAGCTGTAATGCTGGTTTGTGAACTGGAAACCTGGCAGTAATGCTGGTTTGTGGACTAGAAGGGTAGCTGTAATGCTGGTGTGTGAACTGGAAAGCTGGCAGTAATGCTGGTTTGTGAACTGGAAAGCTGGCAGTAATGCTGGTTTGTGAACTGGAAGGGTAGCAGTAATGCTGGTTTGTGAACTGGAAAGCTGGCAGTAATGCTGGTTTGTGAACTGGAAAGCTGGCAGTAATGCTGGTTTGTGAACTGGAAAGCTGTCAGTAATGCTGTTTTGTGAACTGGAAGGGTGGCAGTAATGCTGGTTTGTGAACTGGAAGGCTGGCTGTAAGGCTGTTTTGTGAACTGGAAGGGTGGCTGTAATGCTGGCTTGTGAACTGGAAAGCTGTCAGTAATGCTGGTTTGTGAACTGGAAGGCTGGCAGTAATGATGGTTTGTGAACTGGAGAGCTGACTGTAATGCTGGTTTGTGAACTGGAAAGCTGGCAGTAATGCTGGTTTGTGAACTGGAAAGCTGGCTGT
Source organism: Hymenochirus boettgeri (assembly GCA_019447015.1). Lineage (NCBI taxonomy): Eukaryota > Metazoa > Chordata > Amphibia > Anura > Pipidae > Hymenochirus > Hymenochirus boettgeri. The sequence continues at coordinate 151,078,295 of CM033475.1, read as the reverse complement.
AATGCTGGTTTGTGAACTGGAAAGCTGGCAGTAATGCTGATTTGTGAACTGGAAAGCTGGCAGTAATACTGGTTTGTGATTTGGAAAGCTGGCAGTAATGCTGGTTTGTGAACTGGAGGGCTGGCTAACTGGTTTGTTAACTGGAGGGTTGACTGACAATTTGTAAACTAGAGGACTGACAAACACTGGCTGTAGGTAGAAGGCTTAGTGTTATGCATGATGTCTGACAGTAACCTGGCTTCTGGAGGGCTGTCAGTAACACTGGCTGCTGGGGAGCTGACAGTTAAAAGGTTCAAAATGTGTGCACAGCCATATAATTTTCTTGTTGGGTCTCTCTTCCACTGGACTGTCTACCAGTTTTACAGTGCATACAAGAAATAGAAGGAAGAGGATGCACTAGCAGTTAGATGTGCATTTGTTTATTGCAACATGTTTCGAACATCATGTCCTTTTTCAAGCATGCTAGTTAACCTGGCTGCTGGAGGGCTATCAGTAACCCTGGCTGCTGGGGGGCTGACAGTTAACCTGGCTGATGAAAGGCTGACCGAAAATCTGGCTGCTAGAGGGCTGTCAGTAACCCTGGCTGCTGGGGAGCTGACAGTAACTCTCGCTGCTGGGGGAGATGACTCTGTTTAGGTGAAGCAGCACCAACAGGTTAAAATCACATGGTCTGGTCTGGACTTCAGAATGTTAAGCTCCACGATCTCTCTCCGGTCTCCCCCGCTGTGCTGATGAGATGGGAATCAACCATTTGAACCTTTCACAAACACCACAGGACAGGAGAGTCTGCTCTGCTCCCACTGTTTCCTGCACTTTGCATAAGGTGCTGGATTTGCTTCAAGACGTGTCACGTGAGATGACAGGGCAGGCGCTCAGTGTCTGACTTCAGGAGAAACAACCAATCACGACTCGGTGAGCAAAACTTGGCAAAATCCTGCTATTTTTATGGACACTTACAGGGAGATTCAATAAAAGTTCTTATCGTTTAAAATGGTGCTAATTTTGCCCCAACCAATCAGATGTTAGCTTTCAAATGTTAAATAAGATCTGATTGGTTGGGGCAAAATTAGCACCATTTTAAACAATAAGAACTTTTATTGAATAAGATAAACATAACGTCTAGATGCCTACTCCATATATTAGAAATGAGAATGGGAAAACCCTAGGATGAGGGGGTGCTAGGGGCTAAATAGCTATAAATATAAACGTATAGGGATAGACCTAAGGCAGAACCCCTATATTCAGCACTCTATCCCTTGAAGCCCCAATTGTATGACCATCAGTCACATAGTCCCCATGTGAGAAAGTAGTAGGAAAGAGCGGATCATGTATATCTATATAAAAAACACATCTTTATTAACACATAAATATTTAAATATTATACCAAATACACCGTAACTAAAAAAGTATTTTATTGAATAACCTTGTTAGTTTTTTTCACGGACATTACGGATATGGCTTATTTTAAAGCCATTTTCACAAAATGAATTTATGGACGGTTGGCAACCCTGGTTAGGTCAGCCCTTCAGTTCACCAGCCACGGTTAAGTCAGCCCTCCAGTTCAGCAAACATTGTTAGGTCAGCCCCATTGTTAGGTCAGATACCCTTTAAAGGCCTTATTTATATAGCAGTAGGGTGTATGGTATAATTTTGATTTTCAGTTAGTGTTTTGTTTGGTACTGTTATATTTGAATCTGTATCGCAATTAAAGATTTTTTATATGCAGCAGAGCGCCGTCTATATGGGATGTTCTGTGATTTAGATAGTATTAAGGCATGCTGTGCGTGCTAATTATGGGGGAACCTTTTTGAGGTCTGTCTTTTTGCCTCTATAATTAATTGTTATTAACATAATTACTCTCTGGTATCAGTTTCCTATGCACATCCACAGAAAGGGGTGCAGATCCTTCTCACCCTTACCCTTAGAAGGGTTAATACGTCCAACAAGGCAGATAAGCTTATATTAACATAATTACCACTGCCATCGCCCATAACAAGTTGTGAAGTTATCTTTTAATGTGGTTTTTACACCGATATCCAAAATGTTCCCAAGATTCTTTGTTTATTTCAAAATATTTTATATTCAATATTATGTCCTTTCAATAAAACTATAGTTTCATATGTGCACATTTTCAAATATACACACATGCAGTGTTGATGTAATGAGATTATTATCTAAACTGCTAGTAAAACAATGCAATTAGCATAATAATTAGGAGCATCACCGTTATATGCACAGAGATACTGTACAATAAAAGGCAAGGAATAACTGAGACCTTTAACTAGTTTGCAGTGCAAACAATGGAATGGAATAAAGTTCTGAAAAATATCATCTTGTGCAAAGTGATATCATGTGCTCTACTTCTCATTAACCCCTCCATTGTATAGACCTGCTCATCAGTGTCAAATATGTGGAACATCTGCCTCTGATTAAGAAGCGTCCAGTGGCTGGATAATGATCACATCGTTTAATTACTGCTTTAAAACTCCATCATTTGCTCTTGTTTTAATTAGTAACGCTGGTTTATGTATGAGGAACGCAGACCCCGATAAATGTGCTGCAAATTGATTATATGCGTAAATAGAATATTAATTAGCACACATACCCTGTGGACACAGCAATAATTTCATGCAAAGTAAGCTCACATTCTAATTAGCTCACAATGAACAAGCTTGTTGTCTAGTGTACTCAGATTGTAGCAAATCTAGCAAATTCATAGTTTAGTACATTCGTAGTCCATCAAATTTATAAAGAATATGTTATGTTCCACAGTATGTAAATCAGTGGGGGGCGAAAATTAGTAAAAAGTGTGGAAAGTCTACTTTGTGTACCAAACTAGTCATCTTATTATATTAAAAAGCTAATTAATATGACTTGAAGAGCCAAATTACTATTCTTTTTTATTTCTTCATCTTCTTCCTTTTTATTCTTCTGCTATTTTTGGACTGTATCTCCTCCCACAGTTTTGAGCTAGAGACATGAAATTGAGTACAGATGCGGGACACATAGGAGAAGTGTGCTATTACCTAGCTAAGGAATCTTCAGTAATGTTACTGCGTTATTGGCAAATTTTAGGCCATTTTTTCCATAGACAATAATGGGAACAATCCTCAAATGTGGACATTTCGAGGTTCATGTAATTAAAACTGTTAAAAAGCAACACTACCCCAAACCCCCACACAGACAAATTAAAAAAACACATACCCCCAACCAGACACAGGTACACCCACCTAATAACCTACCCTTCCATTTCAGGGTCAGTATTATTTAAAGGTTAACTATATTTAAAAAACTAACTTTTAACAATCATCAAAAAAAAATAGTTTTATGGTTATAAATGCAAAAACACATAACCCCCAACCTGACAGAGGTACACACATCTACTGACCTATCCTTGCATTTCCATGGCAGCCATACTTAATGGGTATCTATAGTCAAAAAAAATAATTTTAATCGACTATCAAAAAAAGTTAGTCTTATGGTCATAAATACAAAAATACATATATTTGTAGTAGTAGTGCTTCCTCTCCCAGCCCCAACCGCCATAATAGAATTGCCAGAAAGTCCCCCAATCTTTACTTACCTTCCCTCTCTCCTCCGCTGCACTGCCCGGCCTTCTGCTTGCATGGAACTACAAGCAGGGGGACGGACCGGCAGCCGCGTCCCTGATTGGCTTAGAGGCAGCCAAACACAGACGCGGCTGCCGGCTGCTCAGAATGGGGGGGGGGAGAGAGGGAAGGTAAGTAACGATCGGGGGACTTTCTAAAAAATTCTATTATGGTGGTTGGGGCTGGGGGAGGGATACCTACAATATAACCAAGGGGTTTGTAGCTAGGGGGAGGGAGAACAAAATGGGAGGGGAGGAGGGCTGTCCTGGGCATGCCTCAAACCTTGATGAGGTTGAGGCAGAGACATGCACAGGATGAGTCACTGAGAGCTTCTACACTGCAGTTTTCTGGACTTTGGAGGGGCATAGCAGGGCAACCATTTGGAGCAGAGATATAAGGTAAGGATTTTATTAAACTACAGAATGTGGCCAGTATGGGTTTAAATTTCAGTTTTAGGGGTGGACATGATCAATCATCAAAAAAAGTTGGTTTTATGGTCATAAATGCAAAAACACATACGCCCCCCAACCTGACACATTTTTTTTAAAACATTTCTTTTTATTAAGTTTTGCATATAATTTATAATACATAACAAAAAAAAAAAAAGAAAAGAAGAACAGATAAAATAATACTGGTGGGCAATTTGGATTGCCATGAAGATTATGGTTACATATTCGTATCATCAAAAACATTTATATATGCACAAAGTTATTTCTGAACCAGTAAAAATTAGCATTCAATCAAATTTTTGTTTCTTAGGACCACACTCTAACTGCGTCACACTGATGCACATCTACACCCCTGTGTCCTGAGTCTCCATCCCCAGTCCAGATTCTGATCATTTCAGGGTTTGGTTTGGTGATAGATTTTCCTTTTTGGGTTGGATTAAAGTTATATTAGAATACATCGATCTAGGGTCGACATACCAATACTCCCATTTTCTGTAAAATTGGACAAATTGACCTTGGGAGCATGCAAATGTCTTTTCATAATACATACTGTTGGTTAGACAGTTATATAATTCTTTTAGAGTAGGAATTTTTTTTGTTTTCCAATATTTTACCATTAGGATTTTCATAGTTGTGAATGAGTGATATATAATACCTTTTTGGTTCTCTGGGAAGGTTTGTAATCCGATATTTAGCAATGTTAGAGCTGGATTTAGCCTTGTGTTGATTTTAAATAGGTTATTTATAAAATACTCCAGTTTCATCCACATTTTTTTGATTTTAGGACATTCCCACCATATGTGTACGAAGCATCCTTGGTGTCCACAGTCCCTCCAGCGTAAGGGTGAGTAGTTGGGGAACCAATTTGATAGTAATTTAGGGTATCTGTGGAATCTGTATATACTTTTTTTGTTGATTTCTCAGTGGGTAATACATTTGGTAAGTTTGAATATTTGTTTATTAGCTTCTGTCCACTGTTCCTGTGAGAAATTTGTTTGTAAGTCTTTAGCCCAGGATTTATAACTTTTGGTCTCTTCGTAGATGTTTTTGTTGTTAAGTTGGAGATATATTGTGGATATTGGGTTTTTTTTGGATTCTAATGCGGTAATAAGGTTTATTAGAGTTTGATGGTCTTGTTCCAAGGATTGGTTTGAACTCCATTTAGTTTGTAGGAAACTTCTTATTTGTAAATATTTTAGAAATTCCTTGTTGTTGATTAGATAATTGTGTCAAAGGCTAGTAGACTCCCATTTTCATATAGATTTCCTATATAGTCAATTTCATGATCAGTCCATGTTTTAACATTAATATTTGGTATAGAGAGTTGCAATGATGACAATGGCAAAGACTGTATAACACTGGGTAGTAGCTTATGGGAATCCATCAGACCTTTCCAGACTTGTAATGATGTCGTTATTGAGATTAGTTGATTTTGTGGAGTTTTTCCTCCCAGTGCGATATGTCCTAGCATTGTATTCAGTTGTATATTTTGGAGTGAATGGTTTTCGATTTGTAACCAGTTCTTAGTTGGGTTTGTTGTTGTCCACCAATATCTCAGTTGTTCCAGTACTGTGGATAGGTAGTAGTCCTTCATTTTGGGTAAAGCTATCCCTCCTGCTTGTTTGGATTTGGTTAATAGTGCTGTCTTTATTCTAGGTTTTTGGCCATTCCAGATGAATGATGAAATTAGGCTATCCAGTTTGGTAAAGAAAGCATCAGGCACGGGGACAGGCAGAGTCCTAAACCTATACAGCAATTGTGGTAACATAAACATTTTTATAACATTAACCTTATTTAACCATGATAGATATCTAGATTAATTGGAATAGTTTGTCAGGATCGGAGGATAGTTTTATTCCTAAGTATTCTATGCTATCCTGTGCCCAAATAAAATTATATTTTGCTTTTAGAAAGAATTGTAGTGTTGAAAATGTGTTTATATGTAATATATGAGATTTGGAGTTGTTGACTTTATAGTATGTTATATTGCTGAATATATTGAGTGTATTTTGTAAATGTATTAGTGAGGTTATTGGTTTTGTGATGGCTAGTATTATATCGGCTGCGTATAGACTGATTTTGTGTATTTGGTTACCTATTTTTATTCCTTCTATATTTGGGTTATTACGTATATATTCGGCTAGGGGTTCGATTAGTAAGTTAAAGATAAGAGAAGATAATGGGCAACCTTGACGAGTGCCATTAGTGATCTGGAAGGATTTTGATATCATATTTGAGATGAATATTGTTGCAGTTGGGTTGTTGTAAAGTGTCATAATTGCGTTCATGATCCACCCTTTTATATTATATTTGGTTAGGGCTTCTTCCATAAAATTCCAATTTATTCGGTCGAATGCTTTTTCAGCATCTAATGTTATTATTAAGGTAGTTATATTTTTAATTTTGGCCCAGTTTATGATGTTTATAAATTTTCTGGTGTTATCATAAGGTTGTCTGTCGTTAATGAAACCGACTTGATCTAATGAGATCAATTGAGGTAAATATGGTTGTAACCGTGTTGCTATAATTTTTGCGAATATTTTTATATCCACATTTAAAAGTGATATAGGTCTATAGTTTGTTATTATTGCTGGGTTTCTGTTCCACATCCAGGATGTGTTCGCATATAAAGGAGCGACATAAATTGACAAAATAATTGTCATATAATACAAACTTTAGGAGACCCAGTAGAAACTCTATTGTGGTTGCTGCATATATGCCTCCAAAACAAATGTGTCTTCCAACTCTTCCAACATGAGGGACAAACACGGGGCTGTCCCCTATATCAGAAAAACTTTGTACGAACTGTGATTGACGTGTTTCAGCCACATACTTGGATCTGAGGACAGCAAAATGTGTGGTTGAAATGTGTCAGTCCCGTGTATGCCAATGATGTTGGAAGAATATATATATATACTCTTATACTGTATATATACTTTACCCACAGAACTCCTTAAATGTATCAAAAAAATGTTAAGTATTTATTCAATTTATCAACATGTTTCAGCCTGTAATTGGCCATCATCTGGATTGAAAATCAACATTTAAACTTCCTTTTTAATAGCTGGGCAATGAGGTCTGCTCCTGTTATGCAGAAGCTGGTGTTTGCAGCCCAGCATATGGAATTGATCAGGAGATTGGGGCTGATGTAACCAGTGATTACTTGGCTAAGACTTAAGCCTTGGGTAACAGACCTGGGAGTTGTGGTGCATGGAGATGTATTCTGGAGGGATGCATGATAAACAGGATTAATTACTATACTCAGGGATCGTGAAATACTAGTAGGTTATGAGTTTGTTTTTGTCCTAGGTAAGGGGCTTTGAGGTAGGGATTTTTTATGGCTTAACTATAAAAATGGTTAAGTTTAAATGTTGATTTTCAATCCTGACAACTACCAATTACTGGCTGAAAGTATTGGGACAGGTTTCAACAGTTTTGTTGAAATATCTTCCTTTTCAAATGGTTCTTTTAAAATTGACTGCCTTAGACCCGTACATGCAGGAATTTTGCATGTAGAATTCTAAAAGAATATTTGTATTCAGTTAGATCGACTGCACTTAAAATGTAGTACTTGAAGACATTTCACTTGTTATCCAACTGGCTTTCTCAATTCAGAATGACTTGTACAAGAATCTGTTGGCAATTAAGTACCCTGGAAAGACGCAATTAGCATAATACAGACAGGTGTTAAGGACCTTATGATGCAAGGTGTGATTGCATTGAGGCTAACAGGTATGATCGAAACTGCCCAGGGTAAGGTGTCAAAACAGCATTGTACATGGTAGAGCACTCTTCACTGCACTGCACTGCATACTGTATATGGTGTTGCTCTAAGAAACATCATATATGCAGTACAGTGCATTGACAAGTGCTCTGATTTGTATGTGGGGGAGATTAAACAGCAGCTGCAGCAATGTATGGCCCTGCACAGAAGAGACAATTCCTCTGGTCAGAACTCAGCCATGTACCTGCCTCTTAAGGAAAAAGGACATACCTTTGAAACAATACTGGTTCAAGAAGTGTCAAGGCGGCCATTTATGTGAAAATAAATAAACCTAGCCTGAATAGAGGTGGTGTGTGTGAGGGAGGGGTGTTGACACCAGATGTCTTAGCTTTAATGCAATCACACCTTGCATCAGAAGGTCCCTAACACCTGGCTGTTATATGCTATTTGAGACTTTCCAGGGTCTTTAACTGCCAACAGATTCTTGTACAAGCCTTTCAGAAATTGACAAAAGCCAGTCGGATGACTTGTGAAACGTATTCAAGAACTAAACTTTAATTCCAGTTGATTTAATTGAATGCAACAGATATACCATGACCTGGATGAATGAGAACCTTAACATGCAAATCCTAAAATAACTTTATTTACATTGGCTAACAAAGAGCTTGGGATTTAACTGATGTCAGTTATGAGTCCAGTTCTCTAGATTTAGAAACAGAACTGTGCTGAGAGTTGTGACATTCTGCCCACTGTGCTTATCATTTATACAAGGACAGGAAGGAACTAAAGCCATTTTAATTTTATTGTGACTGTGGAACTGTTCTAATTGCATTTTTCTCTAAAGTGACAACTATTTATACCTGGTATGTAGCCCCCTACCCCCCCACCCCTGCAAAGTTTTACACTTTCACTGCTCTTAAAAATGTTCTCCTTCATTTGTAATACTGGAGCATGACATGTTTTTTTTTAGTTTGGGTAGATGAGTGACACATATACCCACCCACCCCACGTCGACACACACACATCAATCTAAAGTTTACTACTCATATACAAATATGACCCAATATTACATCAGTTTACCTTTAAACATTGAGTTGATCAGAATATCAGCCAAGCCTATATTGTTTATCCTGGCTTTATACTATACTATATGCTAAGCTTTAATCCCTCAAAGAAGGGAAGCCTACAGCAACATTAAGAGTGCTGCAGGGTTTCTAGGTAAATACTGATTGTTCCCTTCATGTGACAACTAACGTTTTATATATCTGTGTAGGACAAGTTTTAACAAGAGAAAAATTTTTGGTGCCTAAACAATAGTCAACAATTCCAATTGCCAAATCCAGAAAAACCAAACTGATAGATTTTACACAAAACAACTAGTGCTCCAATAAAATGAACAAAGTGCTTCTACAAAGTATTATATAAGGGATAATGCGCCCCTTACAGTGTAATATAAGGATATTATGCCACCGGGGAGTTCCCTGACCATATAGAAGCACGAGGCTGTAGGCCAAGTTCTTTTATACAGGACAGGGAACTCCGAGGAACTCCTTATATTATAATGTAATTTTATACAGGACAGGGAACTCCGAGGTGGAGTAATGTCCTTATATTATAATGTGAAGGGGCGCATTATTTCTTATAATACATAAGTATTGGATTCCTTCACCCCATTCACATTTTAAATTCTAGCCTTGTCCCTTTTTCCACCTTAAATTCCCCAAGCTACCTTCTGTTACTTAAACCTAGTAGAAAGGAACATCCCAGCATCTATGCGGTTAAACAAATCTTTGTGGAGGAGGAGAGAGACATTGGTTATGTGACAGGAAGAAGCTCCAGCAGGTTCTGTTAGTGAAGTTAAACATGGCAAAAAAATGCTGAGTCATTGTCCAGGCATGAACACTGGAATGGGCAGAGTAGTGGGATATAAGAAATATAGGAAATGAGTCACTTAGTGACATAGATGAGTGATATTTTATAAGGATATATACCACTGCAGCTCCCATTATAAAATATCACACTTTATATATTATATTAGGTAGTGTGCACACTAATGCTATCAGAATTTGGTTGGGTTTCTTCTTTCACTAAACTTTTTCTGATTTGTTTTTGACTTCTTTCCTTTGTTTCTTTTTTATTATACAAAATTCTGCCAGTTTGTAGGGTGCACATGCACATGAAAATTTCCCACTGTACACAAACAGGTACACTACTGCTAGTACATACCAGGCTAAAAGAGTACTCTGTAATCTTTTGCACATAGGTAAATACAGTACATTTTGCACAGAAATATTTATCACACTACACAGCAAACGTTGCTTTTTTCTAATACAATAGCTCTGAACACAGTTTGGCCTTAATCGTTGCCTCTGGAAAGAAAAATTAAAAAACTATCTACTATTATCTTTCTAATGCTACTGTGTAGTAGTGATGATTCTTGGTTTCCAAACAAACTTGGTTCAATTCAATCTGACGGACTTTTCTCAATTCTTGGAACTCTGAATTTATCATTGTCAAAAAATGTAATATTACAAAATCAAAAATTCTAAATATTTTTTTTTAGAAATTAAATTGGAAAAACCTCTGTAAGGTTTCCGCTGTCAAAATTTTGTTAAAGATGTGGCTACACACAGTCCCAAATAGCCTTGCTATATAAAGTATAGGGAATATCGTTCTGGAAAGCCACACTGCCTAGCAATCACGTCTGGCTCCCAAGGCAAATTTTCAGTCAGGAACCGGCTTTCCTAAGGCCCTTAGCGAACCTTCATCAGTGTCGGGAAAGCTTTTTTTTTTAAATACACACAGCAATAAAGGGGCTATCCTGACGAAATGGACTCGCCCCTTTAACGTTACTGTGTGCATCCAGCTTTAGAAAAGATTTCAATACAAACAATGACTGAGCTTTATTATTGCAGGTCTTAAATGTTTTCTTTAAAAACAAGAATAGTGAAAAGATGTAAAACTAAAGGGTCCCATACACATGTGACAAATATCACAAAATAATTGCAGATTTCATTGAAATTTATTGTAAATCTTGTGTGAACTAACAAATACACTGATACAAAATGCTTCCTATACTTTTTATAAGAAGTGATCACTGTAAGGGAGCTGATGCCAATGGCTGGAGATCTATTGTTCTATACAGTACACATGGCCTGTGTAGACAGTATGTATCTACAAAATCCAGGCATCTTATGCTGTCCATGTCCTGAAATAGTACAATGCCCTTTCAGTATTTTTCCTTTAAGAGTAAACCATTTGTAACCACCCCTCCCATAAAAAATACCAAGTTTAAGGACTTAAACTGCTAGGCCCTTACACAAGGTGCAGTCCAGCTCTGATTTCACATTCAGAAGTGGAATAGGTTACTTACGACTCATTATTTTCCTTTCTTTGGAGTTAATTTAAATCTGATTGGAAATGATTGGGCCAGGCAATGTTTGGAGGTACAGTATGTCAGCTAATGTGAATCCGAACTCTCTGAAATTTATTCAGCTTGCAGATTTACAGATTTTCGAAAAAAATCCGCAAGCAGACATATTGAAGCCAATAGCAGTTAAAAAACCCTAAAGTTTCGCCTAAAATTAAGGTATTATTAGCGATAGTAACTTACTTTAAATGGCTCAGGGACCTGGGAAATTGTCTAGGGGAACACTATCAATGGGCAAAATCTTAAAAAAAAACACCATACAGTACTGGAAACTTCATGCAGTTCCTGTATTGGAATTCCACATAGTATTGGAGATTTCTAGAAATTTCGAAAATTGCTGATTTTTAAATTGCACATTTCTAGAAATTTAGAAAATTTTTGATTTTTAAATTGGAAAATTCTCGAACATTCCTGAATTATCGAAAACAGTTCTACAGTTCGGAAAAATCTGAAAAGGGCAGAAATTGGCAAAGTCCGAGTTCTGGCAGATCCACAGAATCCACTTTGAAACCGGCCTCAGGTTCAGGTCCATCTCTATTACCTACTAAATCACATCTTTTAAAAAAAATTTTCACCTAAACAAGGTTAAGCTAAAATGCCAACAGCAGACAGTATTTCATAGAAGTGATATTGGCTTTTAAATTTAATATGAACAAAATCTGCCTTCTCTGATGCCTGCATTACTAATATAAAGGGACTGGTCATGTGAATATGCTCACACAAGGCATCTGCTTGCCCAAATACTAGCTGCAAACCTTGTGGAATGAGTTGGGAATTTGGCTTGTGGCAGCAATTTGATGCTCTGTTAGGCTGTGCTAACGGCTTGCTTCCGCCATCTGGCAGTAAATTATTTAGTAATTCATTTTAAGACTGACTTAAGTTTTAGGTTTATTTCCTAGCAATGCATTACCAAAACATGGATTTTTGGCATCTCATTTTTTTCTTTCTTGGGATTATATCTTCTGCATCCTTTTCCTCACATGACAGTGCATAGTACATTCAAGCTACATGACGGATTTAGAATCTTTATCCTTTGACCTTAATGCTTGTTTTGACAAGGTTATCACTATCTATATTTTCATCTGCAAACCCAAAGGACAGCAACTGAGACTTTAATGATGGAAGGTCCTTGTTTTGACAAATGACTTGCAATACTGTATGTGAAGAACGCCAAGCATTATAAGTATGATAAGTGGTAAGCCAAGTCAAGCAGAATGAAAAACTATTGGTTGAGAGGGAAACAAAAATGTATCTATACTTTGAAATATTAGATAGTCTAGACTGTCAGAATAACAGATAATGGGGTTAAAATTAAGATATAGCCGTTATACTGACCTAGTTTAATACAACCATCTATACATTATTATTATTGTGGATTTATACAGGGCCAACGTCTTCTGTGGCGCTTTACAGTTGCATTAATATACATAAAGAAAACATACATGTTACATACAAAGGTAATACAAAGTGCAAATTATTATTAGCACTTGATATTATTAAGTGCTTGCGCAGCAGCATTCAGTGTGGTAAGTTACAGCATTACCGTGGTACAATAGGAAGTACAAGCAACTTTTTATTAAATGTTTCATGTGTTTTTCTTTCTTTCTTATTTTGACATGATAAGTAAATAACCAAATACAAACCCTTTTAATTGTAGAACAAAGTCATTTTCATTTTAGTTGAGCCAGTTAGAATAAGTGATGAATTCCAGGTTTCGGAAATTTGTGGACACAACGTATTTTTTAAAATTTTCTGATCTCTGAACTTATCATGGTAAAATTGAAAATTTGGAAAATTCAGATTCAACCAGATTTTCAGATCTTTAATAGGTTCCGCTATTGGAACAAAACTCGCCAGTTTCATTCATCTCTAGAATTCCCCCAAAAGGAGTCTTAAGTATACAGCATACCAAAAAACCTGCACACACCAACACTTTATTTGAAAAATATTCTTACATATTTTCCCAGTGATTTTGTTTCCTTGGAATGCTACATTATGGTGCATTCATTTTTGGTAGTAGTTTTGGCCGGTGTGTTGCTCGAATATTCTTCAAAGCATAACTCCCCCAAGTGCATTCCACTAGTACTTTACACCTGGAAGATATTTTAATTAGTATACCTGGCTTTAAAAGAAGGTTACTGTGATATTAGTTTTATACAGAAAACATGCCTGTAGTACCTAAACATACACACAAAAAGAACCTTTGTTTTATGTTATGAGTCTTGGCAATATGGAGACACAGTCTAGTTGATTGCAATACAGAAGGAGCATTTTAAGGTTGAAAACAATTTTTTTTCCATAAAATAAAATGTCAATCTAAATGTTGCAAATTGGTATTAACTAGCCTGTCACCCACTGTAATCTGCACGTTTAGGAAAACTATAGATTAACAATCGCTCTTAAGGTCAAATCTTATCTGAGAATGTATGTTAATGTCATTTCTAAATGATAAAAATCTATTTATTTGCACCAAGCATGACAATGCATGTTAGAATACATAAGATAAAACAAAATATTCTTTTAGTTAAATCTATATAACTTAAACTAGCTGTAGGTTCACTTAAACTGGGTACATACCATCCAATTTGTCTAGCTGTTGGACCTACATTTCAGTGTATCGGCTGATCGGGCCAAAATATTGGATGGGTTTTTTGGAAGTCCACGACCGTCATCCGACAGTTCGTTCATCAAGATAGGATGAATAGACAATTGAACGAGTTGGAAAGCCGCAGCTGCTCGTGCGGTCTTCTTTGGACCACAATCTTGGTCAGGTGAACTGTCAGCCACTGCTGCTTTTGCCACGACTGTCATTCCTTTGTCCTGGCCGACTGATCGCAAGTTTCGAACTGTCGGTCAGGACGAAGGATTCCATCATGTGTACCCAGCCTTACAGTATGTTTGATCATCCTACAATCAAACAATTGACTGCTAGTATTGTTACGCTGAGAGATTACAGACACAGACTGTTGGCCTCAGTACTAACCTTGACAAACTATATAATTGAGAGTTATATTCATTTATACAAAATTTTACAATTGTTATAAAAATAAAGCTAATGAAAAAAAAAATTGACTGTTAATTAAAAAAAAAAAATCAATATTTAATTCTTACTGATACTGATTATCCAACAAAAGTAAAGACGCCTGAGCCCACCAAGCAGGTTCATATCTGGGTATGTTGGCAAAATTTACCAACTAAATTTTTACATCAAAACCAAAATTCCACCTTCTATTCACATCTTCCACCTTAAATAAAAGTCAAAATTTTGGAATGGAATTTGTGGACATGATGACATTTCATCAGTTTCATGACTAAATTATGACAAGGTATTAAAAGAAGTTAATATAGCAAAAATTAGTGTTGAGGGGCTAAAACTGATGTTAAAATTAAAGGGTAAATCCAATTCTTCCAAACTAGTAAGGATTATATAAAAAGCCTTCCATCACACCTTCAAAACAAAACGTAAATCATATCTCTAGATAAAATGTGTTAATTATTGCTAGAAAGGTTCAGCAATATTACATCCTGCTTGAACATTTCTTGTTTTTCTGTCCTGTCAGGAGCCACCTGTCAAGTGGCTCTTGACAGGTCCCGACCGCTTTCAGCTGTAAGTAAACTATAGCGCGCATGTGGCTGAGGCCACACTGCAATGTACAGGAATCGCGCACAAAATCGCGAAACAACGCGATTGTGTGCATGATTCTTGTGCATTTGCGCATGCGTTTTTGCCATTTTGTGTTACGGAACAAAACGCGAACAGACGTGCAATCGCATGCGCATCGAAGATTTTCATTTTAGCAAAAATCGTGACAGTGAAACACGTGCACAACGCGCAAAAAACGCGCTAGTGTGGCCTCACCCTTAATGCTGTTAAAATGCTGTTTTATTTCCCAGAGAACTAATCCTTTAAGTCTTAACTGAGAATGCTACTCAGTTTGGAGGGGTGAGGCGGAGGTCAGGTGATGTCACTCAACCAACTGGAAGCAGAAAATTTGAACATTCACCCCAATATAATCTCTTGCAGGCTGCATTTTAAAGGAAATACTGCAAGCTTTCAATTACCCTGACTTGTTTGGAGACCACAGTTGCCCTTAAAGTGGTTATGGGGTACATGCCCTTTAATAGACTAGTTCTAGTCTACTAGTTCAAGTACAATTGTATTGCCTAAGCTCTGCCCCACCTCAGTCTGAGATCTATCAAATGGCAAAAGGTATTCTTGCAGAATGTGTCTTCCCATTGGTTAGGACTCAGGCCACAAAGGGTGGAGCAACAACTATACAGTTCTGGGTACTTAGGGACAGTAAAAATATCAACCTGCATTAAAATTGTATTGTAATGTAATTGTGATGTAATAAACAGATCAGCAGGAGAATGTGAAACTGTTTATTATAAATTTGCCAAGAAACTGTAATCCTTGTTTACATGTCTATTCCAACTATTAGAACTATTAGACATTCTGAGGACATGCAATTAGTAAATCTGCACAAAAATTCATGGTTATTCAATAAATGTTCTTATCGTTTAAAATGGTGCTAATTTTTCCCCAACCAATCAGATCTTATTTAACATTTGAAAGCTAACATCTGATTGGTTGGGGCAAAATTAGCACCATTTTAAACGATAAGAACTTTTATTGAATAACCCTTATAGTGTTTTTCTTTACTCACAATGCACATGAGGAATCAGTCCTCCTGTAGCTACCCTATGTACTATGACATTTAATCACACTTTGGGGGGATTTTTCATGGCAAAACTCAAAATTGCAATCAAATTAAAAATAATTGTGGGTCACATGGGTGGCATCCTAGAAGGTTTATAGGCCTGCAGGACAGCAACTTTTAATTATGATAATCTATAAAGCCACATGTTGTCAGTCTTTTATAAAGATCCATAAACATTACAGAAAAGCAGGAGAATTTTCAATTATCATTTATATTTCTTGAAGCTCGTGCTTGAGAAAGGACTTAGGGTCCAAAACATGTAACGCACGTTTCTTCACCAATAAAGCTCTAGAGCTTTATGCTACAGTGAATATTTTGTTTATCGAGTAAGAGATCCAGAGTGGTGGAGACTGGAAGAGTGTAGCTTACTTGAACCTCTTGCTTTTGTACTTGGATGCCCTAACCTGCTACAGTATTTCTCGAAGCAACAGAGTGGTAACCCTATCAGTAAGTGTTACTTCAAATTGTGACAGTTCTGCGTTGATGAGCATTGGTTACATTAGTCGATCCCACACATACTTTAGCATCCTTTATTCACATAAACGGACGATTATTTTAGGTCATGTGGATCATCTTCGAAAATGTGAAATTTTTTTAATACTTTTGATTTGGAAAATTTTCAATTCCGTTCCCAGAAAATGTTTTGGTCTTATTCGAACCCGGTTCATAACCGGACCCGAACTTCATCTCTAATTGTCAGTATGCTTGCAGCTTTCATTTTTTTTAAAGGTCTACTGTATATTATTAATCTTTTTACTGTTTCAGATTAAAAGCAGTTAATAAAACTGTCCACGCACACTGGGAAGTTAAATGTTGCATCTTCCCACCAGTTTTTTTGGGTTCTTTTTGGCCAGGGGGCTCCTATGAACCGTGTCAGTGACCTAACATTGCATGATACTAGTTTGGTTAAACTTTTTTATTTGTTAAATAAATTAAAATTGTCAGCTTCATGGCTGCCGTCTCAAAATAGTGGGGGATTATTTAAAAAAATAAAATTGGTGCTGTACTTCTATTTAGCAAATTCATTTAATACTCTGGTTAAAAAAGCAGGTCCACCCCCAAGTTATATAAAGTACAAAATTACCCCTTTCACGATAACATGTGTGAAGAGCTATTTTTAAACGACTCATTGACCTTGATTTACATGGCCTTTTTTTTATCGGAGTACTACTGTAATAAACAAATCCCTAAAGGGTTTCGCATTAACAACATAGAATTCTGCCGCAAGTGGATAGGGGTGCTTAACCACTGTTCGTTGGAGCTGATGATCCTGGTAATCGAGGAGGTGGTCAGGGAGCTGGAGGAGACAGAACGTAAATTGGCGGCCTTTGAAAAAGTGCACCAAATTATACTTACCATAGAGGAACATAAGGAAATCTCAGGAGTTCAAACTCTCGAGGACGGCCCTTTGGGCAGAAACGCGCTGAGTATCTATTAAACTGTTATGGTGTGTTTGTACTAAAGACCTCTGAGTGCTCCTATTTGTGACTGTTATGTTTTATATTTATGAGGTAGCACCAAGGCATCAAGTATGAGTGGAGTGCAGTTCCTGTGACTTTGTTAATATATATATATATATATATATATATATATATATATATATATAGAGTTAACTGTTACCGAGGTTCAGCACTCTCGCTTCCGCTGTACTTGCCCCGGTGCTTCCAATGTGAAAAATATGAACCTGCAAGTTAAGGAGCACTCGTGGGACTTTGCATAAAGCAAGGAATATTTTATTCTAACCACATCAACACATTATGGCTTTGTCAAAAGCCGTCCTCAGGATGTGACAACAAGATGACACACACACATTTATAACATAGTAAACCCTCTCCCACAGCTTGTAACCATCCTCCCCCATTACGCCAACAACCTCAATAAAGTGCAAATACATGTGCCTTAAAGTGCTAACAGCAAAATATGCAGTAGGTATAGCCAACAATAAATATAATAAAAACATGCACTAAAGGTGCCAAAAAAAACAACAGTGCATAAAAACCTGCGAGTCATAATATCAAGCAGAATATAAAATATCTAAAAAGTATACCATACCAAAACAGTGTAAATTCCCTAAGAGTGTAAGGAAATACCCTAATGATATAAATGCCCAGTTTTATATGACAAAAATAAAGTGCTATCACTGAATTAAAAAACAATACCAAAGATAAAGGTAAAAAACACATATGGTACTGCTCTAGCTAAAATGCAAAGATAGCTAAAAAATTCTTATTAACCAATTCGTACGCTATAATATACAATATAACTATTAAATGTTTCCACTCATGGCTCAAACCTCAATCGTAACATAGTATTTAGTTGTCCAATAACATACAGCTTATCTAATTGAGATGATAGTAGCAACAAATCGGATTCCCAAAATAACCAGACTAACCAGAGGGGAAGCTATAATCACAGAAAGCAGGATAACACTAGATGATCGTTTAAACCTCTGGGAGATACAGTGTCCAATCTTTTGATCCATATGGCCTCACATTGTAATAACTTTCTCCCTTTGTTTTGTGTGTCAGTATAACCCACTAGCTGATCTATAGCCATCCATTTAAGAGTAGACAAGGGGTGTCCCTTCTCTTTAAAATGTCGGGCTACCGACTGATCTCTAAATTTGTTTTCTTTATCAGTTTTTTTCTTTCAAAACACCCTTAGTAACAAATGCAATACGAATGGATGACCGATGATTGGCCATTCGTTCGCGTAGGTTGGTTGTGGTTTTCCCCACATAATAAAGGCCACAGGGGCACGTAATAAAATAAATGGCATCTGTACTCATACATGATAATCTATGCCTAATTTTATATCTACGGCCAGTGTGGGGATGGGGGAAATCAGTCCCCGCCACCATATAACTGCAGGTTTGGCAACCACTACATTTAAAGGAGCTGTAAACTCAGTATTTGCAGTCTTTGCCCTCTGTTTGTATTATTTACAGGGAGGTGAGGACGCTTATTCTCACCTCCCTGTGAATAATATTTTGCTCAGGGGACCGGGAACTTACCTTCGCTCCACTTGCAGCCGCTTCTGCACAGAACAGCTGTTCTGTCCCGAACGCCGCGCGTCCTATCTTTTGTATTGGCACGCATGCGCCTAAGATAGGGCACGCGGTCGGGACAGAGTGGCTGTCAGTGAAGGAGCGGCTGCGAGTGGAGCGGAGCGAAGGTAAGTTCCCGGTCCCCTGATCAAAATATTATTCACAGGGAGGTGAGAATAAGCATTCTTACCTCCCTGTGAATAATACAAACGAAGGGCAAAGACTGCAAATATTTAATTATATGGGTTTACAGTTCCTTTAATGCATCCATCCTTTTTCTGAGGCAGCCACATTTTAGGTGTGGCTATTTTATGAGGTGCCAAGTCAGTTCTCACCAATATATCTTTTAAATTCCGTCCTCTCCTATACGCAAACATTGGTAATGAGTTGTCACTTGTCAAGATCTCCCAAAGTTTTTTAACACTTTCTTTTATCCTCTGGCTCGAATATGCTAGTTGGTAGGGGATCCATGTAGTGGTATCTTGTTTAATTACAGGCCCACTACTAATCGCCCTGTTTTTCTCTATCTCTATTAGTTTTATAGTTATAGCCCTGAGCTAAAAATTTACTGGTGATTAGCCCCAACTATTCGGTTGCTACGATGGGATCGGTATTATTAGTAAGTACCCTAAGACACTGGGAGTGTATTACCCCCTTTTTTTGATGAAGTGGATGAAAACTTTTTGAGTGTAATAGCATATTTTTGTCCGTAGGTTTGGAATATAAACTAGTCTGCAAACCCTGAGAGTTTTTGGTGATCCTTAAATCAAGGAAGTCAATACTAGAAACACTTGCAGTCATCATAAATTTAACCATAGGGGTTTGTTGATTCAAATCATTAACAAAAGATGTACTTTCTTCAAGAGGTCCATTCCACAAAATAAACAGATCGTCTATATAACATTTGAAGATTAAAAGTTTATCTCCACAAGCCGGGAAAGTGTAAGATAAATCAAAGGCTTCCATGAATAAGTTTGCGAAGGAGGGACCTGCATTTGACTCCCCCATGACAGTCCCCCCTGCCAACAGTCCCCCAGTGACAGCCCCCCTCTGTGACAGTCCCCCCTGTGACAGTCCCCCCTCTGTCATAGTCCCCCCTGTGACAGCCCCCCCCTTTGTGACATGTCCCCCCCGTGACAGCCCCCCTCTATGAAATCCCTCCTTTGTGACAGTCCCCCTGCTGTTTGCTGTCAGTTGTGTCTGTGTCCTATTTGTGCTTTTAGCGTAAAAAAAAAAAAAAAAGCTTTGTGTTTATTTGTTTGCTTCTGTGTTGTTTTGTTGCTTTGTCTTTTGTGTTTGTGTGTGTGTGTGTGTGTGTATATATATATATATATATATATATATATATATATATATATTTTTTTTTTTTTTTGTTGTTGTTAATATTTGGGAGAGGGAAATGCCTGGCAGGGCAAGAGGGAGATCCAGGAGCAGGGGTGCTTCTGCACGTGGAGGGAGAGGGAGAGGCAGAGGAGAGCCTACTGAAGGCTCTGGCCAGGAGCTACCTGGCCCTTCGCAGGGCAGCCAGGTTACCGTACCCGATATGTTTAGGGGTAGCCGGGCTAGGGCTATCCCTTCAGATCAAGGAAGGCGGGTAGTAAACTGGATTACCCAGCCTTCCTCATCCACCTCCTCACAGGCACAGAGCAGCCGAGCTGCTACTGTAGATACTGTGCCTGCTCCTTCCTCACCTGAGGCTCCTACTGTGGGCATGGAACCTGATCCTCTCTATCAGGAGTTCATTGCCCACATGGCATGTACCTTTGGGGATCCGGAGGAGGAGTCTCAGGATCTGTTTTCGCGCACTATGTGTGGGGCTAGTCACCGATCGTCCATGGGTGCCCTCTGTGAGAGAGGAGGAGGATAGTGTCCCTGAGGGATGTCCCTCAGAGCATGAGCACGATCCTGAACCCAGAGGCAGGACTGGGGGCAGGGGCCGGGGCAGAGGCAGTGCACCTAGTGGTGCATGTGTAGGTACAGCACCAATGAGATCTGGTGCCAGCGCCCCACAGCAGCAGGTGACCTCTGCTCCGAGTCGTGCCGGTGGCTCAGCGGTGTGGGAGTTCTTCTCACTGGCTCCAGGTGACAGCACGGTTGCAGTGTGCAAGTTGTGCCTGCAACGTGTTAGCCGTGTTAGCCTCTATGAGGAGACATATGATACTGCACCACTTTGCCCGGTGGGAGCAGCGGACAGGGAACTTGCAGGCACCCACACGTTCCCTACCTCATGCCCAGGTAGCCACCGTTCCTCCTCCCCCTCCGGCCCCATCAGCTGCTTCCTCAGTGGAAGTTAGGGAGGAGAGGCAGCCTTTGGCCCCAGCACGCGGTGTTAAGAGGCCTCTTGACACTGCTGCTGGAGTGTCAGCTAAAAGGCAGGTCTCTCTTCCCCAGTTGTTGGAGCGGAGGCAGAAACTGTCCCCCAGTCACCCCCAAGCCCAGCGTCTCACTGCCGGCTTAGCCAAACTCCTGGCAGTGCAGCTGCTACCTTTCAGCCTGGTAGACAGTGCAGCGTTCAGGGAGTTTGTGGCCATTGGAACACCACAGTGGCAGGTCCCTGGAAGTAGGTACTTTGCCCAGAAGGCAATACCAGCCCTGCACGACCATCTGCAGGGCAATATATCTGCTTCGCTGGACCACAGTGTGGGCAAGTGTGTCCACATTACTATGGATGAGTGGTCCAGCAAGCAAGGCCAGGGGCGGTATGTGTCATTTACCGCCCAATGGGTCACTCTGCTAGCCGGCAGAGACGCGTCACGGAGCGCAAGTGGGGAGATGGTGGTACCACCACGCATTGGTGATACGCCAGTCTCCACCCCCCCCTCCTCATCCGGTGAGCCCTCTTCCCGGACAGCTCCGTGCCCCCCCAGAGCCTATGCTTCGTGCCAGGCGAGACGGTGCCATGCAGTGTTACAGCTTGTGTGCCTCGGTGATAGGAGCCACACCGGGGCAGAGTTGCTGGCAGCACTGCAAGGGCAGGTTGAGATGTGGCTGACCCTACATCACCTCTCAATAGGCAAGGTCATGTGTGACAATGCCACCAACATCCTGTCTGCCCTTCGCATGGGCAAAGTCACACGTGTTCCTTGCCTGGCACACGTTCTCAACCTGGTCGTCCAGCAGTTCCTCACCAGGACCCTGGTCTCCAGGAGGTACTGAGGATGGCTAGGAGGGTGTCCAGTCACTTCAGGTGGTCATACACGGCCACAGCTTGTCTGGCCGAGTTTCAGCAGCAGAATGGTCTAGCGCAGAACCGCCTGATTTGTGACACCGCTGGAACTCTAGTCTTATGATGCTGCTGAGGCTGCTCCAGCAGAGGCGAGCCATCATAGACTACTTGTACGAGTACGAGGCAAGATCAGGCTCTGGGGACCTGGGTTTGCTGTTACCCAGGCAGTGGCTGCTGATTAGCGATGCCTGCCGTGTGCTCGTGCCATTTGAGGAGGCCACCAGGATGGTAAGCCGCAATCATGCCACCATTGCGGATACCATCCCACTGGTGTTCCTCCTTGAGCACACTCTGCGTGGCATACTTAACAGGGCACTCGCTGTCGAACAGCAACGTCTGGAAGAGGAGGACGCCTACACCGTGATGCTTTCCGAGCCTGAACATCACGGTGCAGAGCAGCCGTCCGATGATGAGGAGAGGGATTTAGGTGACCTGGACCAAGGGGAAATAGGGCATTCCTCTAGGGGGACATCTCAACCCTCCCAAGTACCACATGTCATTTGTGGTTGGGTAGAGGTTGAGCCCGACACTATTGTCCTCAGTGACATTGAGGACATGGGGTCCTCTGCGGCAGGCAGTTTGCGGTGCATGGGTTCGTTCATGCTGCAATGCCTGCACAAGGACCCCAGGATTAAGGCCATCAAAGAGAAGGAACAGTACTGGGTGGCCACCCTTATAGATCCCCGCTATAAGGGTAAAGTGTCGGAGTTTATCCCCGGATCTCAGAGGGAAGGTAGAATGCAGCACTATGAGGCAACACTGCTACGTTGCCTCTGTTCTGCCTTCCCAGGTGCTGGCAGGCCTACAGCACCTGATGTTGGGGATCAACAGGGCTCACGTCCCCCTGTGCCTGACAGGAGAAGCAGCAGTACTGGAGGCAGCCTCGTGGCCAACTTCAGGCTGTTCTTCCAGCCACAGCTGCCAGGCCCATCTACTGGCAACTCCACCAGTCAACACCTCAGTCGCCAGGTCACCGACTACATCGGATCCAGGGCCGGTGTAGCCACATCAGAGACTGAGGATCCACTGGACTACTAGGTGGCAAGGCTTGATATCTGGCCCGAGTTGGCACAGTATGCCATCGAGGTCCTTTCATGCCCGTCATCCAGTGTTCTTTCAGAGAGGACCTTCAGTGCAGCAGGGGGTGTTGTAACGGAGAGGAGGACCCGTCTCTCCACTGAGAATGTGGACCGCCTTACATTCATCAATATGAATGAGGCGTGGATCACATCTCAGTACAGCACCCCTATTGCTGATGACCGTTACTGAAGGCCTCCTGCCTCTGGCCACCCGTACTGCTCCTTCCGCCTCATTTTCCCCCTAGAGGCTTAGCTGATGCCAGCTTAGCTGGCAAATTTTTCTTATTGGCAGGGCCATATATGGTCCTACCTTGCTCTACTGCATTCAGGTTGTGAAATAACAAATGCTCTGCGACAACAGCTACTCTGTGGCTAATTTTTCTAAGATTGGGTCGATCCTACTTGGCCCGAGAGCAGTACTCCATATTTGTTCTTCCTTCTCTCTCCATGAGGCACCTTTGTGGTGTCACCTACTCTGACCATCTTATACAGCCGCAACAGCTGCTCTGTGGCTAATGTTTTCAGCTCTGGGTCAATCCTGCCTGGCCCGAGAGCAGTACTCCATTTTTGTTCTTCCTTCTCTCTCCATGAGGCACCTTTGTGGTGTCACCTACTTTGACCATCTCATACAGGCGCAGCAGCTACTCTGTGGCTAATGTTTTCAGCTCTGGGTCAATCCTGCCTGGCCCGAGAGCAGTATCTCACTCCATTTTGTTCTTCTGTCTCTTCCATGGCACCTTTGTGGTGTCACCTACTCTGACCATCTCATACAGCCGCAACAGCTACTCTGTGGCTAATGTTTTCAGCTCTGGGTCAATCCTGCTGGCCCGAGAGCAGTACTCCATTTTTGTTCTTCTTCTCTCTCCATGAGGCACCTTTGTGTGTCACCTACTCTGACCATCATACAGCCGCAACAGTACTCTGTGCTAATGTTTTCAGCTCTGGTCAATCCTGCCTGGCCCGAGAGCAGTACTCCATTTTTTCTTCGTTCTCTCTCCATGAGGCACCTTTGTGGTGTCACCTACTCTGACCATCTCATACAGCCGCAACAGCTATCTGTGGCTAATGTTTTCAGCTCTGGGTCAATCCTGCCTGGCCCGAGAGCAGTACTCCATTTTGTTTCTTCGTTCTCTCTCCATGAGGCACCTTTGTGGTGTCACCTACTTTGACCATCTCATACAGCCGCAACAGCTACTCTGTGGCTAATGTTTTCAGCTCTGGGTCAATCCTGCCTGGCCCGGAGCAGTACTCCATTTTTGTTCTTCGTCTCTCTCCATGAGGCACCTTTGTGTGTCACCTACTCTGACCATCTATACGCCGCAACAGCTCTCTGTGGCTAATGTTTTCAGCTCTGGGTCAATCCTGCCTGGCCCGAGACAGTACTCCATTTTGTTCTTCGTTCTCTCTCCTAGAGGCACCTTTGTGGTGTCACCTACTTTGACCTCTCATACAGCCGCAACAGCTCTCTGGGGCTAATGTTTTCAGCTCTGGGTCAATCCTGCCTGGCCCGAGAGCAGTACTCCATTTTGTCTTCTTCCTCTCCATGAGGCCCCTTTGTGGTGTCACCTACTCTGACCATCTCATACAGCCGCAACAGCCTCTGTGGCTAATGTTTTCAGCTCTGGTCAATCCTGCCTGGCCCAGAGCAGTACCTCCATTTTTGTTCTTCTTCTCTCTCCATGAGGCACCTTTGTGGTGTCACCTACTCTGACCATCTCATACAGCGCACAGCTACTCTGTGGCTAATGTTTTCAGCTCTGGTTCAATCCTGCCTGCCCGAGAGCAGTACTCCATTTTTGTTCTTCTTCTCTCTCCATGAGCACCTTTGTGTGTCACCTACTCTGACCATCTCATACAGCCGCAACAGCTACTCTGTGGCTAATGTTTTCAGCTCTGGGTCAATCCTGCCTGGCCCGAGAGCAGTACTACTCCATTTTTGTTCTTCCTCTCTCCATGAGGCACCTTTGTGGTGTCACCTACTACTCGACCATCTCATACAGCCGCAACAGCTACTCTGTGGCTAATGTTTTCAGCTCTGGTCAATCTGCCTGGCCCGAGAGCAGTACTCATTTTTGTTCTTCTTCTCTCTCCATGAGGCACCTTTGTGGTGTCACCTACTCTGACCATCTCATACAGCCCAACACGCTATCTGTGGCTAATGTTTTCACCTCTGGGTCAATCCTGCCTGGCCCGAGAGCAGTACTCACTCCATTTTTGTTCTTCGTTCTCTCTCCATGAGGCACCTTTGTGGTGTCACCTACTTGACCATCTCATACAGCCGCAACAGCTACTCTGTGGCTAATGTTTTCAGCTCTGGGTCAATCCTGCCTGGCCCGAGAGCAGTACTCCCATTTTTGTTCTTCTCGTCTCTCCTCCATGAGGCACCTTTGTGGTGTAACCTACTCTGACCATCTCATACAGCCGCAACAGCTACCTGTGGCTAATTTTTTCAGCTCTGGGTCAATCCTGCCTGGCCCGAGAGCAGTACTGTCTTCTCTCTCTGTTTTACTTCTTTGTACTCTTCTCACTCCATTTTTGTTCTTCGTTCTCTCTCATGAGGCACCTTTGTGGTGTCACCTACTCTGACCATCTCATACACCGCAACAGCTACTCTGTGGCTAATGTTTTCAGCTCTGGGTCAATCTGCCTGGCCCGAGAGCAGTACTCCATTTTGTTCTTCTTCTCTCTCATGAGGCACCTTTGTGGTGTCACCTACTCTGACCATCTCATACAGCCACAAAGCTACTCTGTGGCTAATTGTTTCAGCTTGTCAATCTCCTGCCTGCCCGAGCAGTACTCCGACTCCTACTTTTTTGTTCTTCCTTCTCTCTCTCATGAGGCACCTTTGTGGTGTCACCTACTCGACCATCTCATACACAGCCAACAGCTACTCTGTGGCTAATGTTTTCAGCTCTGGGTCATCCTGCCTGGCCCAGAGCAGTATCTCCATTTTTGTTCTTTCTTCTCTCTCCATGAGGCACTCCTTTGTGGTGTCACCACTACTGGACCATCTCATACAGCCGACAACACGAGCTACTCTGTGGCTAATGTTTTCACTCGGGGTCCAGTGTGGTCCGGGGGGGGGGGTTGGGCGGTGGCTGGCCCGAGGGGGTTGGGCGTACTGACTGTACTTGGGAACTGGGTCGGGTGTGTGGTGTTACGGTGGGGGTGGTTGTGCATGTAGTGGTTACTCTGGTCTCGTTTACTATGATACTACCTTACTAACTTGGTGGGGTGTGTTGGTGGGTGCAGTACTCCCATTTTGTGTTCTTCCTTCTCTCTCTCCTCCATGAGGCACCTTGGTGTCCCGTGTCAGCCGGGGGCCCTGATCGGAGCCATCTCATACATAGCCGGCGCAACAGCTCTACTACTGGGGCTAATGGGTTTTTCAGCTCTGGGGGAGACTTTCACTCTGGGTCCATCCTCCTGCCCTGGCGAGAGCAGGTTAGATCCCTGTGTTTTTTTGTTAGGGCTTCGTTCTCTGGTCGGGTCGGAGGGTGGGGTTCCGTAGGCACCTGTTGTGTGGTGTCCCCCGGGGGTGACTCTGGACCGGGATTCTCATACTGGACAAGCAACAAGAATGAGGTTGGTGGTTAGGGATCATACATATAACAAGTGACAGCAAGCCCAAAACAAAGCCGCAGACCCGCAACAGGCTACTAACTTCTTAAGTATCTGTTGCTGAAATGTTTGTTCAGCTCTGGGTGCAGTACTTGGTGACTACGGTCTGGCGATACTACTATACTGTACTGCCCGTTGCTGCCGAGGTGTAGCAGATACTTCTTGAACTCAGTCTTTGTACTCCATTTTTGTTCTTGTTC